>CM045733.1:46732500-47122500 GCA_024760905.1 Plotosus lineatus
GTGAGAGTGTTGCCAAACAACATAGGATGGTGTTGTGCAGGATGACGCTGATGGTGAGGAAGGTGAAGAAGGCAAAGGCAGAGCAGAAGACAAAGTGGTGGAAGCTGAAAAGGAAGTGTCGGGTTGTCTTCAAGGAGGAGTTGAAACAGGCTGTGGGTGGTGAGGAAGTGCTTCCAGATGACTGGACAACTACAGCTAATGTGATCAGGGAGACAGGTAGGAGAATACTTGGTGTGTTATCTCGAAGGAAAGTAGATAAGGAGACTTGGTGGTGGAATGAGGAAGTGCATACAAAGGAAGAGGTTAGCTAAGAAGAAGTGGGACATTGAGAAAACCGAATAGAGTAAACAGGAGTACAGGGAGACACAGCGTAAGGCAAAGGTAGCAGTGTCAAAGGCCAAACAGAGCGCGTATGATGACTTGTATGCTCGGTTGGAAAGTAAAGAGGGAGAAAATGATTTATACAGGTTGGCACAGCAGAGAAATAGAGATGGGAAGGACGTGCAGAAAGTTAGATTGATAAAGGACAGAGAGGGAAATGTATTGACTGATGACAGAAGATGGAAAGAGTACTTTGAAGAGCTGATGAATGAGGAAAATGAGAGAGAAAAAAGAGTAGAAGAGGTGACTGTTGAGGACCAGGAAGTAGCAAAGATTAGTAAGGGTGAAGTGAGTAGGGCATTGAAGAGGATGAAGAATGGAAAGGCAGTTGGTCCTGATGACATACCGGTGGAGGTATGGAAGTGTCTAGGAGAGGTAGCAGTAGATTTTCTGACAAGAACATTTAACAAGGTCTTAGAGAGTGAGAGGATGCCAGAGGAATGGAGGAGAAGTGTGCTGGTGCCCATTTTTAAGAACAAGGGAGACGTGCAGAGTTGTGGCAACTACAGAGGGATAAAGTTGATGAGCCATACGATGAAGTTATGGGAAAGAATAGTGGAAGCTAGACTAAGGGCAGAGGTCAGCATTTGTGAACAACAGTTTGGTTTCATGCCAAGAAAGAGCACCACAGATGCAGTGTTTGCCTTGAGGATGTTAATGGAGAAGTACAGAGAAGGTCAGAGGGAGCTGCATTGTGCCTTTGTGGATCTGGAGAAAGCATATGACAGGGTGCCGAGAGAAGAACTGAATGCATGAGGAAGTCTGGAGTGGCAGAGAAGTATGTTCGAGTGGTGCAGGACATGTATGAGAGATGTAAGACAGTGGTGAGGTGTGCTGTCGGTGTGACAGAAGAGTTCAAGGTGGAGGTGGGACTGCATCAAGGGTCAGCTCTCAGCCCCTTCTTGTTTGCTATGGTGATGGACAGGCTGACAGACGAGGTTAGACAAGATTCTCCATGGACTATGATGTTTGCAGATGACATTGTGATCTGTAGTGAGAGCAGAGAACAAGTGCAGGAAAATCTAGAGAGGTGGAGGTATGACCTGGAAAGGAGGGGAATGAAGATTAGCCTCAATAAGACAGAATACATGTGCATGAATGACAAGGACCCAAGAGGAACGGTGATGATACAGGGAGCAGAGATAAAGAAGGTGGAGGATTTTAAGTACTTAGGCTCAACAATCCAGAGCAATGGAGAGTGTGGAAAAGAGGTCAAGAAGCGTGTGCAGGCAGGTTGGAATGGTTGGAGAAAAGTGTCCGGTGTGATGTGTGATAGGAGGGTATCGGCAAGAATGAAAGGAAAAGTGTACAAGACGGTGTTGAGGCCAGCGATGTTGTATGGGTTAGAAACAGTGGCCCTGGGGAAAAGACAGGAGGCAGAGCTGGAGGTAGCAGAGATGAAACTGTTGAGGTTCTCTTTGGGAGTAACGAGGATTGATAGGATTAGGAATGAGCACATCAGAGGGACAGCTCATGTAAGATGTTTTGGAGACAAAGTCAGAGAGGCTAGATTGAGATGGTTTGGACATGTACAGAGGAGGGATAGTGAGTATATTGGTAATAGGATGCTGAGGCTGGAACTACCAGGCAGAAGGCCAAGAGGAAGACCAAAGAGACGATTCATGGATGTGGTGAAGGAGGACATGAAGGTCATTGGTTTAAGAGAAGAAGATGCAAAGGATTGGGTGAGATGCAGGCAGATGATTCGCTGTGGCGACCCCTGAAGGGAAAAGCCGAAAGGAAAAGAAGAAGATATATCTATCCTTTCAGCTTTTCCCTTCAGGGGTCGCCACGGCAAACCATCCGTCTTACATGGGCTGTCCCTCTGATGTACTCATTCTGATCCTATCCATATATATATATATATATATATATATATATATTTATATGTGTGTGTGTGTGTGTGTGTGTACTTATATATTTCTGGTTGAAGGTTCAAGAGCCAAACCTTCCAATCAGTAACCCAATGACTTCAACACTGACCAAACACTGAGACAGAGTTGGCATCTGAACACCAAGTCCAGCAAAATGTTCTTCAAGACCAGACACATTCCACAAAATGCCAAAGAACCAAGTGTCCAGAATTAGAGTGGTCCACCAGGCAAACTGCAATAATGCAATCAGAAATCTGAGCCAGATAAACTGGTTGTTATCAGATTATATTCACCAATAAGATTCATCCTGCCTTTGTGTCCTTAGGTGTCCAATTAATTATCATTCCAGTTATAAAAAAAAAAAAAAAAAAACAAGTGCCCATTGAAATGCGCAGCTCATAAATGAAGAATGGTGCTATAAATTACTTTGAAAACAAAGTGGAACCAAAACAGCAATGTTCTGTTTCAATCTGTAAAATGAGTTTTCCAAACCTTTGCAACATCTTGTAGATGTTGAAGAGTTTTCTTCTGCAAGTACTATATAGCACTTTGACTTTTTGAAATGAGAAATGTTGAAGATTATGAAATCCATCATTAATAGATGGAAGCTTTAGAATTACATCTAGTTTTATAAGCAGATCCATCTCGTCTCCTGGCATATTAATATCTTTTCATTTGTAATGTAGCTTTGCATATATTTAATTAAATTTCCCAACTTTTTCAGACAAAGTTTCTGAATGATCATTTTGCTGAAAGCGAAGCAGACACAAGGTATTATGAGGATTCTAACTGGTCACACTGCTTGCTAGTTTGGAAACAGCATCGTGTTAAGAGGAATATGAAATGTATGTGCCATCAATGGACATGGTCTTCCCTCATAACAGGGCATTTATATAAGACTGTGTGAGGAGGATATGGGGGATGATCAAAGGCCCAGCACACGAACTCCAGTCTTTTTACATTCTTGCCTTCTGTCAGACATTACTGCACTTTTTTTTGGATGTGTACAAACAGACTTGCTACAGGCCATATAACTGCTGAATTTTTCATTTATTCATCATCAGTAACCTAGATACAAGTCAGGATGGCTGTGGATCAGGAAGTAATTTCACCCGAAATACTGGATGGGAATACACCTTGGAATGAACACTGTAATGAGCTGGCCACACAAACGTGATGGAATTTATGATCAAGAGGTCACAATGACAAATCAATAACCGAATCCAAAATCAGGATCAAATGAGCAATGGGGCAGTATGATGGCACCGTGGTTAGCACTTCCGCCTCCCTGCAGAAAGGATTCCTGGGTTTGAGCTCTGCGCTTGGCAGGAGCATCTTTCTGTAAAGTTTACTCTTCCTGTCCATGCTTGTATCATTTTCTCTGGGTGATGTGGTTTCCTCTCACAGTTCAAAGACATGCACATTAATTTTTGATTGATCCGAGTAACCTTGTAACGGTTTGGCGATCAGTTCACCATATACCCATATTCACCTGGAGTTACCTGGGATGGGTTGCCAGCATTTCAGTGAATCTAATAAACAACAAAACAGTTCTGAAAAATAGCAAGGTCAACCCACAGAAATATTAGGGAAATGTCCCAGAACTTACACAGACTAGAGATTTCAGAAGATTTTGAAAGTGTCAACTTGACTCTATACAGTCCCTGCACAGCAAGATGAGTATGCTCACAAAACAATGTACTCAGATTTCCGGTACTCAGAAACAGTCCATCTACTGAATTCACCACTGGGGGATCCTGCCTCACCATAAACCTTCATATTTTAAGGAAGTTCTTGAAACCTCAAGAACCCATGCTGACACAGGGAGAACCTGTAAAACTCACACAGATAGTAAATCGACTTCAAAATCAAACCGGCGACTCGGGATCTGTGAGGTGGAAACACTGCCAGCTGCACCACCACCGCGCCTTTTGTTTCCTGCAGAGTTTTATTTTCCTATATTTCTCTTGTTTTCTCTTTTAAAAGTAGTATTTGTTGGAATGCTGTAACTCAATCTAAAGACAAAGCATTCTAAGATAATCTTGTAAAGGTTATTGAGTTTTATTGGTGAAGCACTTAACAATGATTCCAGGAAAGTGAAAGCTTCCGAAACTAAAATTTAATTGAGAAACCCCATTGACAACCTTATTCTTTTTGTTTTTGAAAATACTTGTGAAAAGCCAAGAATCTTAGTGCAGAAGTGCATGAAAAAACTCTACTTGTGCTTTAAACACCTTCCTGAAGTTTTTATGGAATAAAGACTTGGTTTTGAATTTCCTTCATCAACATTTGGTTTGTTTGTTCATGTGTTTGCTTGTTAACTGAATTACACAGAAAGTCACATTATTATTTTCACGAAATACCACTATACTCCCAGAGGTGGGACATTGGAAAAGGAAAACTAAATTTTGGAAATGATCCAGATCAAATTTTCACTTGCACTCACTCATTTGCCAAGCCGCTTAATCCTATCCGTAGTGCGAGGAGTCTGGGTGACTATCTCAGCTGACACTTGGATAAGGTACACGCTGAACAGTTTGCCAGACTAATGCAGGGCCAACGTACACACAACCTTTCTCATTTACACCGAGGGGCAATCAGGAACAGCCAATTAGCTTAATGTGAATGTCTTTGGACTGTGGGAAGAAACCAAAGTACCTGGAGTAAGCCCATGCAAGCACTTGGAGAACATACAAACTCCACATATACTGTACATGTCCTTGCCAAGCCAGGGACTCAAACCCAGGACCATCTTGTTGTGAGCTGAATGTGCTAACCACTACACGGCCATGTTTCCCCACATCAAATTCTTTATCTAGGAATTTTTCAAAATTATTATTTTTTAAACACTGTGAAGTAGGACAGTGCTGTATTATAGCTAGTCCAGCAGGGGTGCTGTCTACTTTCTGTAATATTTTTCAGCTTGATGTCAGCTTGTATTGCTTTGTCATGAACATGGCTTTAGTGTTATTGTTGGACAGGCTAACCATGCCTACTTATATATAATGAGACTTATAATAATAAGAGGGGTGGTGACAGAATTTCAAGGCTGTGCTTTAGATTTCTGGCTGAGTTGCAGTTCAGTTTCATGAAAACGATCCTCGAGCAGTTCCTGAGCAAACAGGGGCACCACCTGTGCTGTAATAAGTTTTTTGCTCTTGGGTTGAGTTTTGTCAGGAAACTCTTCTCCAAAGCACAGGTCAATCATGTAGCGTGGCTTTGGCCCCCCTGCCTGCAAGTGCTGCTGTAACTCTTGCAGGAAGACAGTCATATCGAACAGTTTGCACGTCTTCTCTCTCTCCAGTTTGTTTGGTTGGTGCATATGTTGGGCGAGTGGCCCGTACCAGTACACTCGTCCCTGGCAGAAGCGTTTGATGAAGACTCCTTCAGGGGCAGCCCACACTAACACACCCTTCTCAAGGTGAGGCAGCAGGCGGCTCATGGCCTCTGCAATGCCCCGTGGGAGGGACAGAGAGTCCAGGCGAGGAAAGGACAGAATGTGAGCTGCACACGGCCCATAAATACGCTCATTCCCAACTGGCGCCGAACCCTGTAGGATAAAACATCCTTCTGGAGACATGGTAATTAGTTCCTGAACCAGCTGCCCATGATAGATCAAACGCAATAGGAGTCGGAAGTCTGAAATGGGGCTGCAGGGTGTTAACAGAGAAACATTAGCAGGTCTGTCATAACCAAAAACATTATTGTTGCTGTAGAGATCCAATCTCCCACCTGCCAGTCTCTCCTCTGATACTCTGCTGTTGTTTGAGTTGCTGTGTGCTGTTTCCTGACTGTGGAAATCAATGAATACTTTTCCTTTTACAGAACTCGCAGCCAAATCCATATGTGTATCACCCACTATCCTGTACACCTTGTACGGTTCCGAGATGTATAGTAGGCTGTGTTCGGCAACTTCCTGGAACTCGGAACTCTTGTTAAGGGCGCAGCGTAAACGAGTCTTCCATGCTGAGGGGTCAGCTCGGTCACGGCCCTCACGATACTTCCCTTTATACACTGCCCATGCCTTGAAGAGCGCGGCGTCCTCGTGCTGTCTGTAGTCCTGCTTAGCTACGTGTTTCCATGGGATCTTAAACATGGTCTTCTCCTCGTTCTCCCAGCTCAGGCCAGCGTACTTCCCGCTGTCAATCTGTGCTATCAGCCATTCCTTCAGACGCATCAGGCTCTCCTTCTGCTCCATCTGGTGCCAAAATAAATAAACACTCTGTAAGAACTCTCCGTGGAGGAAGCTCTTAGGCAAACCTGCACGACCTGGATTCCTGCATCTCAACGTCTAGGAGTACTCCGGGAGCAACGGACAACGAACCACACGAGTGAAATCAGTCTGGTTTATTCATCAGAAGCTCTTCGAACACATGCAGTGTCAGCTTATTTATACAGAGGGATGTGCGTGCAAAGCAATAATCCCTGGTCACAAAGCATTTCCATATATGGTATGTTTGTGCCCTGCGGCACTTAACGCTTGGCTAATTCCATTTCAAAACAATTCCTCATATAGAGTTGTTACTTTCAGTTCTCCGAATCCCACACCCTAACCGAAACTCGAAACAGGAACACCCACCCAACAGTTTCATGTGCCTAGCGCACATGTCACAATAACAAGAAGAACAGGAAGCTCTAGATACACAGAAGTTACATAACACACACAGTTTTATTCATTTATCCTATCAATTTATTCCATCATGGTCACAATGGTGAGTCAATCAAACTAGAAAAATGCCCACATTCACCTGCTAAAGTAAAGTGATACAGCTTTGAAGTGTAAGTACCAAAACTGTCAATTTTTTTCCTACAAAGAAGACTATTAAATGTTGCCGTATACCGAGGTGCCAGTGCATCCATCACAAGAGTGGATGCAAACTGCAAGAATACAATCAGAAAAGCAGAGCCCAACAGGCTGGTTATTAATAGATAACGTTCACCAATAAGGTTTCTCCTGCCTCCATGCCCTCAGGTGGTCAATTAATTTCCATTCCAATTACAAAAAGGAACGAAGTAGTCCTTGAGATACACAGCTCATAAATGAAGAATGAGGCAATAAATCATTTGCAAAGGCAACTACAATTACAGTAAAAAAAAAAAAAATTCAGTATTGTTTGCTTGTATGAGAAATGTATATTATGCTGCTAATTGCCTTATTATAATACTGTCCATCATTAACACCTCCTCTTAAATCTATTAATATGTAATATAGTTCTTTACTTCAATTTCATATACAGTATGAAGCTGAAAGTATGCAGACATCTGAGTATCATCCCATACAGTTGGTACAACAAACATGACAGTATAGTACTGTATATCTTTGTACATTACAATTTCATTCATTCATTTTCTGAACCGTTTAATCCAAATTAGGGCCAGGGGAGGCTGGCGCCCATCTCAGTCAACTCTGGGCATGGGTAGAGTACAAACTGGACAGCTCATTAAGCCATTGCAGGGCAGAAACACACTGACAGCTATGCAGCCTACTCTTGACGAACGTCAGCAATGGTTCTTTTACATACTTCTACAATAGACAGTGAGAGACATTGCTGGCCCTTGATAACCCAGTCCGATGCACTGGAGGGACAGCTGTGGATGTTGAGAGTATGGCTTGAATCCCTGACCTTGGGATTAGTAATCTAGCACCTTACCACCCGACCAACACTGCCCCCAATTTCTCTTCAGTATAGTTAAAAAACCTCACAAGAAGAGGGTCCTGGGTTTGAGTTCCAGGTTTGGCAAGGATATTTCGGTGTTGAGTTTGCATGTACTTCCCCCATATTTGTGAGGGTTTCCTCTGGATATGCTGATTGATTGAGATGGTCTGGTGATTACATTGATGGTTTGGACATATGCAGAGGAGGGATAGTAAGTATATTGGTAGTAAGATGCTGATTTAGGAACTACCAGGCAGAAGGCCTAGAGGAAGACCAAAGAGGAGCTTTATGGATGTGGTGAATGAGGACATGAAGGTATTTGGTGTAAAACAAGAACATGTAGAGGATAGGGTGAGATGGAGGCAGATGATTCGCTGTGGCAACCCCTGAAGGGAACACCCGAAAGGAAACGAAGAAGAAGAAAGAAGGTGCTGGTTTCCTCATATAACCAAAGAACATTCACACTGGGTTTATTGGCTGTTCAAAATTGCCTCAAGTTGAATATAAGTTTGAATGGTTGCGAGACCATGAAGGCTTCCCAAAGTCAGAGTGGAAGACCATTACAAATAAAATTGACCTCAACCCTAATGAACCACTTTTTAATGAACTGTAACTGGAGCCTCCTTACTCAGGACAAACTAAAGACCTTATGGTTGAATGAACACAAAGCCCCAGAGTCACACCCTGAAACCCAGTGTAAAACCTTCCCAGAGCAGTGAAAAGTATTATAACTGCAAAAAAGTATGTTCAACAATTATTTCCAGTCTGAGTGTGCTGGTGCGTTATCCACGAACTTTTAGAAATGTAGTGCATTTCAAAACTGGCTGTAACAGAGTTCATATGAAGACCAACAATCAGTTTCCACCTGCAAAAAACTGAAAAGGGTTCGATTTCCTGTTAAAAGCACAGACAAGATTTTGGTTCAAATCGCAGCATTACTGCTACTGCTGCTTTTTAAAATATCCTGGGCGGTCAGGCTAAATGACCTCCTGAACTCACCACTAAGGCATACAGCCCCACCATAAACCTGCATCCCACTGTGAATGTGTGTGTGTGTGTGTGTGTGTGTGTGTGTGTGTGTGTGTGTGTGTGTGTGTGTGTGTGTGTGTGTGTGTGTGTGTATCACTTTTCTCATCACAGAAAGCTTTACAGCTCTAAGCCTAAATTAAGACATCTCTTTTTCATTGCAATCGTGCCATAAGAAGCCTAAAGACGATGCAGGGCTGCAGGTAATGGTTCCAATTTGCACATTTGTACCAATTATTTTCAGCAATGTCACACTTAATTTCATCTAACACCAGCTCCCCAAACTAATTCAATTTTTTAAGCTCCTGGATATTGAAATATCCTCACTGCTTATTAAATTTAAGACTTATTCAGGCAGGTTTTTTTTTTTCATTTCTTGGATATTTAGCAGTTTGATTATTTCTGTGAGTAAAGCTTTAAAACTTGTCTTTTAAGTGCCTGTACCAGCTGCCTTTCCAGCTACTTCTTCGCCCAGACCGAAGCCATCACGATCCATTTTCTGCATTTAATACCCTGTGGCAACCTTCAAAGTCTGTCCAAGTACTCCACCTAATCAGACCAATACTTTGCTCTAGGCCACCTAGTACGTGGTGGAATTATTATTAGCTGTGGTAACAACGACTGAGAACTGTAATTACTTACATTACTCAAACACTGTTTTCATTTAAAGGACAGAACAGGACACCATAATGAGCCGTGCTGCATTTAGAAGTGTAAAAAAATCGCTGCTTAAATTTGTTTCACTTTGGTTTTACTAAATGAAATCACTTGGGTAGTGTTGTGTTATGCAAAGGGGAGATATGCCTTTTCCACTTTTGACCCAAAATCACAGCAAGGTGGTGTCGCAAGACAGTCCTGAGTTCAGGTCCTATGTTCGGCAAGGGTGTTTCAGTGTGGAGTTTGCATATTCTCCCTTTGCTTTCAAGGGTTTCCTTCAGGTACTTCGCTGCACATTAGCCAAATTAGATGTTCTAAATTGCTTCTAGCTGTGAATGTGAACGTGTATGTATGTATGTATGTATGTGTGTGTGTGTGTGTGTGTGTGTGTGTGTGTGTGTGTGTGTGCAATTCACTAGAGGGCTGTTCAGGGTGTACCCCGCCTTCACACAGAGTTGGCTGAGGAAGTCCCCAGTCTTACCATAAAACTACTAGGATTGATTGGTTTGACAAATGTATGAATAATTGAATGAATGACCCTAGAAAGTTTTCATAGTGTTGAAATGTCCTGTTCAATGAGACCAGCGTGTCAAATTACAAGATTAGCACATTGGGCTTAGGTTTTCCCTCTGGGATGTTTGAACTGGCAATTGACACAAGATTTTCACTTCTGTTTAGTTGCACGCAAGTGCATCACTGTGTGTTGGACTTCTAAATAGCTGGCCTTCCTATACTGCCCCATTCACAATGGTATCTCCATCCATCCTGGTCAATCTTCCAGTATACTGAGCATTGAGCTTTCAGGTGACCAATAAGAACAGAGTAGACACAGAGGGCAGAATGACCATAAATAGGAGGAGAATACCAAACAAGTCATCCAGCACACTCAAAATCAACATTTCAGGGGGAGTTGGGGAAGCAGCTTCCAGAAAACCTGTGCAGTCTTTTAGATTAGAAATCCATACTTTGATGATCCATTGTGTGAAATTAATAAGAAACGCCTGAAAATGGGTCCTTCACAGATGCATACCTAAAATTTCACTTCGAGTCCTTCCCATAAATGGATTAAAAATTCCTTAGCCCCCATTATCATACTCAGGCAAAGACACTGAAGACCACACGGCATCCTAAAAATGTCAATCAACACAGTTGAAAAAATAGTGCAGTTTTGCACAATTGTGCAAGTTCATACAACATGTCCTTAAAATATATTAAATTGTCAGTGCGTCCAGCATGCTCTCACCAATTTCTTACCATATGCATCATCAAATATGCAGTGTGTTGTTTCTATGTTCTTCGAACTATCAGATCATACCATGCTCTTATCACGTTCTTACTGTGTCCACAGTCAGCTATCATAAATACTCCACTACGCACTGTGCTTTTCCATTCAGTCTGCAGGTATGTTTGTGTACTTTGAACAAATTTCCACTACACTTGTATGATGCCACTGTAGACCCTCCTCGGTTTTAGTTATGTTATTACTTTGTCAATGTTGTTGTTATTATGTCCTTATTAAATTCTTAATGTGTCCTGATTAGACCACATCTGTACTGTTTTTCCAACATGTCCATGGAGGCTTCATCACATCTTTTTCAGTCTCTACTGCTTTCAACAATTTTTACGAATGTGGCAGTTTTAGATAATTTCTTCAAAACAAAAATGCCTCAAGGAAAAGTTCAATTCTGAGCCGGTGAGGAGATAAACATATTTAAGAAGCAGAAAAGACGAGTTACAAAAAGATCAAAGCAATTACTCTAATGGCATTCTTCACTAGTGAGGTTGAAGCATTATTGCGTTTAATTCAAGTCGTGTATAAACTGTAATAACCAAGTATATGTCCATGGTTGATAAATGCTGTGTCATTTCATTTACAGTACTTAGGCCAAAATCTCCCATCAAAACTGAATACATTGTTGTATGTGTGTGCACAGGTCTGCGCAGCCACGCCCCCCTCTGCCGGAGCCTAGTATTACGTGTACCTCAGGATAATGTTTAATCATATTTCATACTTATATTTATTATCTATCTTTCTGTAGATTTTATTCCATTTCTGTTTCTACTTGTTCTTTAATTTCATTTCACTTTCACTTTCGACCTTGGACATATTGATATCTCTGGATCTTTGCAAAACGAATGTTGGAGAGCATCTGTATTTATATTTTATTTACATCTTATGTTATTTTTTCAATGTTTAATTGTTATTACAAGCATTTATAGCATTGGATATGTATTTATTGATATTATATACACTTTGACATGTATGTATACGTCAGTCGGGGTGGGGGTGATCCTACTTCGTGGATTTCGATGGTGTGGGGATCTCTGTCCCAATTAACCGCGGAAAGTGAGGGATCCCTGTAGAGTTATTTTTTAAGAATAATGACAATAGAATTATAAACAATAAAGACTTACACAATGTGCAATTATCATTTTAGTTCAGAAGAAAATCAGTTTATTAAAAAGTAGTTCCGATCTGTGCAGCATTAATCCTCAAGATTCTACCTTTTAAGTTTGAATACTTTTGCCAGAAAGCTTGCAATATATCTTATAGTCTTAAAAATTGTTCAATGGTTAATATTTCCAGTTTTCCACACATGTTTTGAAAGTGTCACTCTATGATGTTTGTATATTAAACTTGTACGGTTTCCTTCAAAAAGGTAAACTTGACAGAACCCTTATCATGCTAGATGCGGCTACTAGAAGTAAATCTGGTCTAATCTAAGGCATACAAATAGTGTCCAACTCATGACTGCATCTGATGCTTTTCGTGTGCCTTCGACCCATTGTTTGTCACAGAGTTCTAACATGCGTAAAGGACAGAGTTACTGTTGTTTCATGAGTTTTTCGAGTGTGCTCATTACAACTTTATTTTTTGGCTTAGGCTTTTAACATTGCAGAAACATTTGTAAGATTAGCACTCTGCTAAGAAAACATGGTCAACACGCCTTACGCACACACACACACACACACACACACACACACACACACACACACACACACATACACATGCACACACACACACACACACACACACACACACACACACACACACACACACACACACACCATATATATATATATATATATATATATATATATATATATATATATATATATATATATATATATGCTTGTACCATATGACCAGAAACAAAGCACAATAAACAACCGCATAATGTCAAGGGTAATTTAAGAAACTGTGTTGAACATAGGTCATCCATCCAAATCACCTTCAACACAGATAAGAACTAACTACACTAATAATAACACTAAGGACAAATCGACTTGATTTTGATTGTTTGTCTGTATGCATTAAGATAAATATATTGCTGTTATCCATTACGATAGTTATGTATTTTTTATTGTTGTTTTTTTTTTTTTGTATATAAACAATCCATTCAAATTATTTTATAGTGGAGCTCCCACCTCAGAAACTATACTAAAGAAAACAGCAAGTGGATATTAAAACAAATGAAAATGCTGGTGACCTATAACGCTGAGCCATGTGTATGTGCATGCATCAGAATCTAAATCAGAATACTTGACTGATCCCAAAGGAAACCGTACACTTGCTCCAAACAAGTAAGAGTGAGATAAAATCTCAATAAAGAATAAATATACAAATATACATACAGAATATACATATTGTCAACAAAGAATTAACAAGGTCTATATGACATTTTGTTCAAATGGCAGACATACCTTGTTTATTCTAGGTTGACGACATATAATTTGTCTACATGTAAGTCTGTATAAGTTACTAATATCTATGTAACAGATACGGAATGAATCCCATCAGTGACTAATATGTACAGTACAGGGATCCCTCGCTACTTCGCGCTTCAATTCATGGGGCTTCAGTGCATTACGATTATTTATTTATTTTTTTTATATCCATCGAATTAAAAAATAAGGAAATTAAGGAAGAATAGGGGAAAAAATTAAGGAAAATGCCGCAAAACAAGGCCAACTATGCAAAAAAAACAAACAAAAAAACAAACAAACAAACAAAAAAAAAACCCGAAACCCAAACAAACAAAAACACAAACCCCCCCATCAAAACTACTTACATTACATGAGGTGCGCATCTTAGTTTGTGCATGCGCATCTGTGCGTGTGTGCGTGCGTGCGTCTATATGTGTGTGTATTTATATTTTATTTACATCTTTTGCATTAATGCAGCCTTGAAGGGGGGGCACAAACCAGTGTCTCTCCCTCACGCCGGTCCCAAGCCCGGATAAATGCAGAGGGTTGCGTCAGGAAGGGCATCCGGCGTAAAACAAATGCCAAATAAACTATGCGAATCACAAAAAAGAATGACATACCGGATCGGTCGAGGCCCGGGTTAACAACGACTGCCATCAGTGCCGTCAACCAACAGGGTGCTGATGGAAATTGGACTACTGTTGGTCGAAGACGTCGAAGAAGGAGAGGCGGGAGGCGTGTCCGTTGCCAGAGAGAGAAGAGGAAAGGCATGAGTCTAGGACTGAAAGTAGGGACTTTGAATATTGGAACTATGACAGGAAAAGGTAGAGAGCTGGCTGACATGATGCAGAGGAGGAAGGTGGACATACTGTGTGTTCAGGAGACCAGGTGGAAAGGTCGCAAGGCTAGAAGCATAGGAGCAGGGTTTAAGCTATTTTATCACGGTGTGGATGGGAAGAGAAATGGAGTCGGAGTCATCTTGAAGGAGGAGTTTGCCAGGAATGTTCTAGAAGTGAAAAGAGTGTCAGACAGAGTGATGAGTCTCAAGTTAGAAATTAAAGGTGTGATGGTCAATGTTGTTAGTGCTTATGCCCCACAGACAGGATGTGAGCGAGAAGAGAAGGAGAGATTCTGGAGGGAGTTAGATGAAGTGATGCAGAGTACCCCCAGAGGTGAAAGAGTGGTCATTGGGGCAGACTTCAATGGACATGTTGGTGCAGGAAACAGAGGGACGAGGAAGTGATGGGTAGGTTTGGTATCCAGGACAGGAACGCATGAAGGACAGTTGTTGGTAGATTTTGCAAAAAGGATGGAAATGGTTGTGGTGAATACTTTCTTCCAGAAGAGAGAGGAGCATAGGGTGACTTATAAAAGTGGAGGTAGGAGCACACAGGTAGACTACATCTTGTGCAGGCGATGGAATTTAAAGGAAGTCAGTGACTGCAAAGTAGTAGCGGGTGAGAGTGTTGCCAAACAGCATAGGATGGTGGTGTGCAGGATGATGCTGATGGTGAGGAAGGTGAAGAAGGCAAAGGCAGAGCAGAAGACAAAGTGGTGGAAGTTGAAAAGGAAGAGTGTCGGGTTGTCTTCAAGGAGGAGTTGAAACAGGCTTTGGGTGGTCAGGAAGTGCTTCCAGATGACTGGACAACTACAGCGAATGTGATCAGGGAGACAGGTAGGAGAATACTGGGTGTGTCATCTGGAAGGAAAGTAGATAAGGAGACTTGGTGGTGGAATGAGGAAGTGCAGGAGTGTGTACAAAGGAAGAGATTAGCTAAGAAGAAGTGGGACATTGACAAAACCGAAGAGAGTAAACAGGAGTACAGGGAGACACAGCGTAAGGCAAAGGTAGCAGTGTCAAAGGCCAAACAGAGCACGTTTGATGACTTGTATGCTCGGTTGGAAAGTAAGGAGGGAGAAAATGATTTGTACAGGTTGGCACAGCAGAGAAATAGAGATGGGAAGGACGTGCAGCAAGTTAGATTGATAAAGGACAGAGAGGGAAATGTATTGACTGATGACAGAAGTGTGCTGGGAAGATGGAAAGAGTACTTTGAAGAGCTGATGAATGAGGAAAATGAGAGAGAAAAAAGAGTAGAAGAGGTGACTGTTGAGGACCAGGAAGTAGTAAAGATTAGTAAGGGTGAAGTGAGGAGGGCATTGAAGAGGATGAAGAATGGAAAGGCAGTTGGTCCTGATGACATACCGGTGGAGGTATGGAAGTGTCTAGGAGAGGTAGCAGTAGATTTTCTGACAAGAACATTTAACAAGGTCTTAGAGAGTGAGAGGATGCCAGAGGAATGGAGGAGAAGTGTGCTGGTGCCCATTTTTAAGAACAAGGGAGACGTGCAGAGTTGTGGCAACTACAGAGGGATAAAGTTGATGAGCCATACGATGAAGTTATGGGAAAGAATAGTGGAAGCTAGACTGAGGGCAGAAGTCAGCATTTGTGAACAACAGTTTGGTTTCATGCCCAGAAAGAGCATGTAAGGTCACATTCTGACTTATCTTTAACCATTTTATAATTAGCAGCATTCCTGTGCTTTTAACCGTGGACTTTTATTGCTGTTGTGATGCTTTACAAGGCAGCATCCTTTCTGAGGTCAAAGTTCACAGAGTAGTAAATGTCACCCCTAAGGCAAAGGAATGTGATGGATGGTTTCTTATCATGCACTTTGATTATGGTACAACTTTTAGGCTGTGAACAAAGAAACATGTGACTCTGTACCCACTTTTTCACGCACACACCTCCACTGTATAAAAGCTTTATGCCCAGTGACACACACTGAGCAGCAGATGAATAAACCAGATTGATTTCACTCGTGTGGTTTGTTGTCCTCTGTTCCCGGAGTACTCCCAGACGTTGAGATACAGGAATCCAGATCGTGCAGGTTTATATGAGAGCTTCTTCTGAGAGAGTTCTTACAATTTGGTGACCCCGACGTGATACTCCTGATCAGGTAAGACAAGACTTGGTTGACTACCTGGTTAGCAGTATCTGAGCGTCTGTTATCCCCTTTTTATAAGGGACGGTTTATCCCCTTCTCTAGAAGGGACGGTTTATCCTCAGTTGCTATAACTGGGAAGAGCGCTATACAAAAGGTGCACGTGTATTCCTGTATGCCAACGTATTTTTTATTTTTGTTAGAGGGTAAACAATGGGAAATTCCTACCCAAAGCCTAATCCCGAGGAAACCCCCAAGGAATGGATGAATAAATGTGGTCTTGCTTATTATACTGAGCCATGGCTCAGCAATTTGGCGGGATGGACGGAGGGACTAGACCAAGTGCCAAACTTTCCTAGAAATGGGACTTTTGATGCAAGATTTCTGACATCCGCGCATCGCATGATTTATGATGGATTGGGCAACCCCTCCTGGGATTATGAATACATGAGGGAGGCTTATGAAAAATGGTATGAAATGCGCTCGTACTGGTTGCAACTTAAAAAGCTCTTTGAACCCAAGAAGGTGACTCAGAGTGTCTCCAAACCTAAATTAATGAGTAAAGAAAAGGGAAAAGGGAAAAATACCAAAAGTCCAGCTTGCTGTGTGCAAACTGTGTCCCCCGTAACTCCCCCGTCGGCTCCCCCACCCTATCCAGTAGGATCGGGAGAGATAGTTCCGCTACTCCCCGCTGACCCTAAGCCAGCGGAGGTTCCCGCCTTATACCCAACCCTGCTCGCTGCCGAAGGAGGAACCCCCGGAGCCGGAGCGTGACCTAAAATTAAATCGAAACAAAGACCCAAGGTTGTGATTCCCTCCCCGCCTCCGCCAGTAAATGAGGAGGATTCCGAAGATACGGAAGGGGATGAGGATTCGGATTGGGAAAACCCGGCGGACATTGGTCCCGACACGGGCTCTCAGCCCGATCCCCCTCCTCTCCCGAAGCCACCTAAACCTAGGGCCGTGGAGAATGTAGCCTGTATATGGCAGAAACGTGGAAGAGGGATTGGCATGGAGCCACCATCCGTGGGTCGCACTTAAGGACATTATCTCCATGCTCCCCGGCTTGGACACACCCCTAGCCTACGTAGATATGCTTATACGGTCCACCAGATATTGCCAGCTAACGGGAGGGGATTATCGCTTTATCCTGCAACACACCCTCAAGGAAGCTTACAATGAGGCTGTGGTCCTTCAGAACATCCCCTGTTTGGCCCCCGAGAATGACGTAGTGACTAATGTTAAAGTAGAAGAAGAAGGGGAAGTCGAGGGTCATCGTAACACCACCTATCGGTCCACCCTCTTTTGGCGGGATGATCCCGAGGCATTGACTCAACTGCGCGCGCAACTTACGGCTTATCTAGTCTCCCGACGGGAGGGAGCTTGTGATCTTTCACACGTGACCAATTGCAAGCAGAAGCGAGGCGAACTAACCTCGGTATTTTGGAATCGCTTTACTGAAACTTGGCGTCATGAAGGAGGATTTCCTCTTGATACCGGCGGCAAACTCTATGTTCGTGTCTAGTTTTTTAAGTAATTGTCTCCCAGAAGTCCAGAGCGCACTTAAACCGCATTTCACAGACCGTCAACGTTTCATCGTTAGAACTGCCGGAGAAAGGGTTCGTATGTTAGAATCAGATGGACTATTGAATGTGAAGAATAACGTTCTGCTGGCGGTGGCCCCCCAGGGCCCGCGTGATAAGAATAGGAGAAGGGATTCGTATAGAAAGACCGGAAAATGTCATTATTGTGGTAAGGAAGGGCACTGGAAAAAAGAGTGTAGAAAGAGACAGAGAGATGAGGAGAATTCTGCAGCACGCCGTAATGCTGGCTCTAGTTCGCCCCCACCACCCTCGGATCCCACTGAAGTGACGACACCACGCCCATACCCGCGGGAGCACGAATAGGGATGCCCACGGAGTAGGGACCCCGTGACCTGTAGCTTAATGCATCTAGTGTTTAATTCACCCTGCAATGAGAATCTGCCCCTCCTTCCTGTTGTTCTAGAAGGGGTAGAATATCTTTTTGTTATCGATAGCGGTGCAACCCTATCTTCTTTAGGCAGGGACTATCAGGGTGCTGTATCTTCCAGGTCTATTAGCTCTGTGGGAATAGATGGGGTCCCCTTCTCCTCCCCATATACGCCACCCCTTCTCCTACATTTTCCTGATGATCATACGCTTGATAAATTGCAAATATCCTACTCCTTTGTACATATGTCCGAATGCCCCTTTAATTTGCTAGGCCGTGACCTCATAAGTGTTCTGGGGTTCCAAATCTCTTTCCAAGGTTCGAGCATGACCATCCAAACGTGCGACACCTCCTCCGTTTCTCTGTTATCATTGCAAGCGCAGCCCTTGCCTTTTAATGTTAATTCAGCGTGCGTGGCGAGTTCCACCTCGCCCCCTGTACTCGATACACTGCCCACCAATCTTTGGGCAGAACATAAGAATGACGTGGGTTGTGTGGACTGCGTCCCGTATGAAGCTACTGTGAAGCACATTTCGCCCGTGTACATCCGACAATACCCCTTATCGCCTCAAAAAATGTCGGGTATCGACACTATTTTGGCCGCTCTTTTGGAACAGGGTATCATCGTGCCGTGCACAAGCCCTTATAACACTCCTGTGAACCCGGTTCCCAAGCCGGACGGTTCCTGGCGTTTGACACAGGACCTCAGAAAAATTAACGAGCTCATCATTCCAGTTTCGCCGGTCGTTCCGGACGTGCCCTCTATTATGGCTTCTATTCCTTGCGATCACACCCATTTCTCCGTGATCGACCTGTGCTCGGCGTTTTTTAGTATCCCTGTTGAGCCAAGCACACAACCTCTCTTCGCTTTCACACACCGGCAGCGACAGTACACCTGGACTAGATTACCTCAAGGATTTATTGACTCTCCTGCCGTTTTCTCGGCTGCAGTTAGGGATGCACTGGGGTCTCTTGACGTTCCCGTAGGTTCCTGCGTTCACTCTTATGCTGATGACCTCCTGGTGTCCGGCCTAACTTATGAACTGTGTTTCGATGCAACCGTTCAACTGCTCCTCTTACTGGAAAAAAAGGGTTTCAAGGTCTCCAAGCCCAAGTTACAGTTCTGTCTCCCCACTGTGATATACCTGGGCTACGAACTCTCTCACGGGATAAAACGCCTTACTCAGGATCGCGTCAAAATCATAGTGGACACTCATAAGCCTGCCACTAAACAAGCGCTCCTGGCTTTCCTGGGCCTCATTAACTACTGCCGACAATGGATCCCGGACTGTTCCTTTTATGACAAACGTTTACGCTCTGCCGTGGCTCACACTGACCCTCTCCACCAACCCTTGGTCTGGACTGAGGACATGCTGGACGCATTCAAAGCCCTGAAGTCGGCCCTATGCTCGCGCCGCCCCTCGGCCTCCCGGATTACAACAAACCCTTTCATCTCTACGTCGCTCACCAGGCCGGCACGGCTTCTGGAGTCTTGGCGCAGGACCACGGGGGGGGACTTAGGCCTTGTGCTTTTCTTTCCAAAACTCTAGATACTGTGGCTCAGGGTTTACCTGCCTGTCTCCGTGCCGTCGCTGCCAGTGCGGTGTTAGTTCTCGAAGCAGAAAAAATAGTGCTCTCTCATCCACTCGTTTTACACACCAGCCATCAGGTTAGGCATATCCTTAATACTCTGTCTACACAACACATGTCTTCTCAACGTCGCTCAGGTTACGAGGCCATCCTTTGTGCTACTGATAATCTAACCATCTCTTGTTCCTCTTCCCTAGATAACGTGGCCCAGGCCCTACAGCGCCTGCTTAATGTTCAAGATGACTGCGAACCGTTGGAACATGACTGCATGGACACCATTGTCCATGACACCAGTATTAGGTCCGACTTATTATCCACACCTCTCTCGACAGGCCTCTCCTTTTGTAGATGGGTCATGCTCGAAACCCTTCGACGGAGTGTTCCTCTGTGGCTACGCGGTATGTTCCTTACCGGACCAAGTTTTGGAAGCGTACTCGCTTCCCTTTAATTCCGCTCAAGCAGCAGAGTTATATGCGCTCACTGGCATGCACTCGCTTCCGACCAGGACGTTACTATATACACTGACTCTCGTTACGCTTTCGGGGTGGCGCATGATTTCGGCCGTATCTGGCAATCTCGTGGTTTCACTGCTGCTGACGGTAAGCCCATTTCACATTCTATTTTGGTACAGGACCTTATTGTGTCCTGCAATCTCCCGCTCCGTTTAGCGATCGTAAAGACCCGCGGTCATTCCTCTGACCACACTGATGAGGCACGAGGTAACTCTTTGGCTGACCGCGCGGCTAAACAGGCTGCCTCGCTCGGCTCCATGCCGCCGTTCCTGCAGCCCGCGCTAGTGTCAACCTCACACATGCTTAGCGCCCTCCTCCTTGACTTGGATCTGAAATCCCTTCAGTCCTCGGTGTCCACAGAAGACACTGATTTTTGGTCCTCGCAGGGCTCTCAGCCCTCGAGTGACGGCATTCTACTCGATTCGACCGGTCGTTTATGCCTGCCCACGCACTGCCTTCCTTTCCTTGTCCGCGAGTTTCATGGGCCTACACATCGCGGTCGAAGAGGGGTGGTGACAGATATGGAAAAAGATTTTTGTATACGACAACTAGCCTCTACGGTACACAGCATTCTGGAAAGATGCCTGATTTGTGCACAGAACAATGTGTCCAAACCACATGCATCACATCAGCATCTGCCGAAACCAGATACTCCCTTCCAGGAGTGGCAGATAGACTTTACCCACATGCCCCGGCAGGGTCCCTTTAAATATCTACTGGTTATCGTGGATAAATTCTCTCGGTGGGTTGAAGCTTTCCCGTGTGGGAACGAAAACGCTACAGTAGTGGTTCAAAAGTTATCACAGGAAATTATTCCCAGATATGGCCTCCCGTTGGGTATTGATTCGGACAAAGGCACACCATTCACCTCAAAAGTCACTCAACTGTTGGCCCAAGAGCTAAAGATCAATTGGCGTTTCCATGTCCCATATCACCCTCAGTCCTCCGGAATCGTGGAACGAACAAACAGAACAATTAAAGGGAAATTACGAAAAGCAATGCACGCCACGGATCCAGGAATTGGGTTTCGGTGCTGCCTGTGGTCCTAGCGGATCTGCGGATGACCTCGCAGGTGGCCTTAGGGAATTTATCCCCTTATGAAGTGGTAATGGGGAGACCCTTTCCCGCACCTTGGAGGAAGGGAAAACAGGCTTTGGGGACGGAAGATTTAGATATACACATGAGCGAGTATGCTGTGGGCCTTGTTAAGGTCCTAAATGACTATTGGGAACGCACTAATCAGAATACTTCGGTCCCGGCCGATGCAAGCACTCATGCCTTCAAGGTAGGAGACAAGGTGCTGGTCAAGAAATTTGCGAAACTAAATTCCTCTTTGGGAGACTCTCCTTACAGTGAGCCCACGGAGATACTCGCTGTAACTCGTACCGCCGTACTAACTGACCTCTTTCCACAGTGGATCCATGCTACCAGACTGAAGAAAAGCCCACAATGAAGTATTGTATTGTTTGTTTTTGTGTGACCATGATGTTGTCTATCTTTATTACCTCTGTTCCAGGTCTTAAGACATATATCACCTAAGAGGGGAGAAGTGTTTTCTAACGGATTCGGCTCAACATAAGCTTATGAGTATCACCTTTACACCCTCTCGTACTGGGAACGGATAACCGAAAATATCCTGTGTTATGTATACCCTCCATGTTCTGCTCTTGCTCGGGCTGATGTGCTCAGCCCCGGGTCTTTGTACATATTACCGTCATGCTGAAAATAACATGTTCTGGCAGTATTTGAATTTTACTGTGAAACGTGATGTAACTTTAGAAGAATGTATTGTTTGCTCTCTGTTTCCCCATGATGGAGGAACCCCATATGTATATACCCCTTCTAGGGACAATTACACCATCATCAACTCGACGTGGGTCCGGGGCGAGTGGGGAACTTATAACCAGTCAGAAATCTTTCTACGACGCCACCTAGATCCAAATTCAGGCTTCTCAGTACATTAGGACTTAAGAATGCAGTACCCCATATGTTTTTGGCGATATGATGGTAACGGTACAGAACAAGACCGGGAAGCCTCGAACGACTGTTCTGTGGACACGGAAGGCACCGAAAAATGCATAAGATTACCTAATAATCAAACATCGCACTGGATACAGGGACTAGATCCGCGCAGGTGTAATTCCACGATAAACCTCAGAAATGATAATGCAGGAAGAATGGTGTTTAATCTAGAGCGGCCCATATGGATCCCAGATTGGTATTGGGACTGCGGCAATGGTCAACTGTGGTTGTACCTCCCGAAGTTACAAAGAGGTAGGTGCGCGCTCGTCCGGATCGAAACGTCCCTCACCCTTTTCTCTAAACAGTTTCCTTACTTACTCCGACGTAAGCGATCTGCATCAGCCCTTAGTGACCTCGAGGTGCCGGAAGAACATCAGTTGGTAAGTGAGGGTACGAGATTCGCAGAGATCTTATTCCCGAACTTTGGAGTAGGGAACTTTCGCCGCCAGTTAAACTAAGTGCATTATAGGCTTGCCCTGTTCGTAAATAACACTATTCTCGCAGTCGACGGGATTAACCAGGAATTGACGGCCCTGAGGCTTATGGCTACCCAGAACCGTATGGCGCTCGATGCATTGCTCATGAAGGAAGGGGGTATGCGTTCTTATAGGCGAACACTGCTGTACCTATATTCCACGAACGATTCACCTGGGGGAATATATCTCAAGCCCTGCACAAAATGCGTGCGGTAGCAGCCCAATTGCGACACACGACGAAAGTCCAAATTACGGCTGGGGATTCCTCCATTCCCTTTTTGGTATATTCACTCCATATTTAACCATGCTTGTGCCTGTATGCATTTGTCTGCTGTTGGTGTGTGTGTTCGGACCTTGCATCCTTAGGTGTCTGCTGAATCGTGTGTGGGCCCTGATGGACGCTTTCAGTGGACCAACGTATACGCAACTGGATGCGCAGTCCGACGGCACCTCTTACCCTTCGTCCCGGGTGTAGTGAGGAGTCGGGATCTTGAGGGGACCTGAGTATCTCGAGGCAGTGGGCGAAGGGCGTCGCAGCTCAAGCTGCCCTTCAAGCACAGGCCCGATCAACCGCGGTCCCTGGTCTCCTGAAAAATCCCGACCTTCGACACCCGCTGAACCTTTGTGTATTCTGCAACGATTTATTAACGAATGATTTATACTTCATGAACATTTAAGTATAAAAGAGGGGAACTGTAAGGTCACATTCTGACTTATCTTTAACCATTTTATAATTAGCAGCATTCCTGTGCTTTTAACCGTGGACTTTTATTGCTGTTGTGATGCTTTACAAGGCAGCATCCTTTCTGAGGTCAAAGTTCACAGAGTAGTAAATGTCACCCCTAAGGCAAAGGAATGTGATGGATGGTTTCTTATCATGCACTTTGATTATGGTACAACTTTTAGGCTGTGAACAAAGAAACATGTGACTCTGTACCCACTTTTTCACGCACACACCTCCACTGTATAAAAGCTTTATGCCCAGTGACACACACTGAGCAGCAGATGAATAAACCAGATTGATTTCACTCGTGTGGTTTGTTGTCCTCTGTTCCCGGAGTACTCCCAGACGTTGAGATACAGGAATCCAGATCGTGCAGGTTTATATGAGAGCTTCTTCTGAGAGAGTTCTTACAGAGCACCACAGATGCAGTGTTTGCCTTGAGGATGTTAATGGAGAAGTACAGAGAAGGTCAGACGGAGCTGCATTGTGCCTTTGTGGATCTGGAGAAAGCATATGACAGGGTGCCGAGAGAAGAACTGTGGTATTGCATGAGGAAGTCTGGAGTGGCAGAGACGTATGTTAGAGTGGTGCAGGACATGTATGAGAGATGTAAGACAGTGGTGAGGTGTGCTGTCTGACAGAAGAGTTCAAGGTGGAGGTGGGACTGCATCAAGGGTCAGCTCTCAGCCCCTTCTTGTTCGCTATGGTGATGGACAGGCTGACAGACGAGGTTAGACAAGATTCCCCATGGACTATGATGTTTGCAGATGACATTGTAATCTGTAGTGAGAGCAGAGAACAAGTGCAGGAAAATCTAGAGAGGTGGAGGTATGCCCTGGAAAGGAGGGGAATGAAGATTAGCCTCAGTAAGACAGAATACATGTGCATGAATGCCAAGGACCAAAGAGGAACGGTGAGATTACAGGGAGCAGAGATAAGAAAAGTGGAGGATTTTAAGTACTTAGGCTCAACAATCCAGAGCAATGGAGAGTGTGGAAAAGAGGTGAAGAAGCATGTGCAGGCAGGTTGGAATGGTTGGAGAAAAGTGTCCGGTGTGATGTGTGATAGGAGGGTATCGGCAAAAATGAAAGGAAAAGTGTACAAGACGGTGTTGAGGCCAACGATGCTGTATGGGTTCGAAACAGTGGCCCTGGGGAAAAGACAGGAGGCAGAGTTGGAGGTAGCAGAGATGAAAATGTTGAGGTTCTCTTTGGGAGTAACGAGGATGGATAGGATTAGGAATGAGCACGTCAGAGGGACAGCACATGTAAGACGTTTTGGAGACAAAGTCAGAGAGGCTAGATTGAGATGGTTTGGACATGTACAGAGGAGGGATAGTGAGTATATTGGTAATAGGATGCTGAGGCTGGAACTACCAGGCAAAAGGCCTAGAGGAAGACCAAAGAGACGATTCATGGATGTGGCAAAGGAGGACATGAAGGTCGTTGGTGTCAGAGAAGAAGATGCAAAGGATAGGGTGAGATGGAGGCAGATGATTCGCTGTGGCGACCCCTGAAGGGAAAAGCCGAAAGGAAAAGAAGAGATTTACATCTTTTGCATTATTTTTGAATGTTTAATTGTTATTATAAGCATTTATAGCATTGAATATGTATTTACTGATATTATATACGTAAAAACCTCTGCCAAATCAAACGTGTGAATCAGATGATTCGCTGTGGCGACTCCCGAGAAAGGGAAAAAGCCGAAAGGAAGCCATATACATATATACATGAACGTATACGTCAGTCGCGGAGGGGGGCGGGTTCAATCCTATTTCGTGTAATTCGGTGGTCGTGGGGGGATGTTGGTCCCCATTAACTGCGGAAAGTGAGACATCCCTGTATTATCAATATGATATGGGCATGCATGTATGTATAAATGTGTAGCAACTTAGGACTTTTGGTGCCTTTTATTTATTTTTTTGCCAGAAACAAAACACACACATTACTGATGAGATTTTAATTACTGAGATTAAAATTCTGATCACAGAATCCTTATATTGAGTATTTTTGGCAAACAAGCAGGTTTCTACTTATTTTAGTAACTTTTAATGTACAATAATTTAAAACCACAACTCACAAAGATATTATGGGGAGCCCCATTTATAGAACCAACTCAATATAGTACAATTAAATAATGCAATAAATGGTGCATTTCATGTACAGATCTTGACTTACCTTTATATTTATAAACACTGACACTATTTACCCTGGTCATCTTACACCTCTTTATTCCATTATGGATTGTGTTAGCTTTCTGACTGTCAGTCATCCAGCTTCTCTAGATGTGTGTACTGTGTGAGAAGGTGAGTCTGAAGACAAGCATGTGTTTGAAGCCTCTATATGGATGCATGTCTGTATGGAGCATTGAACTCCTCCTCACAGTAAAATATAGAATCCCGACAGAAAAGAATACTTATTTATATTGAAAGCCTTACAGAAAACTGATTGATAGAGTTCCCTCATGAATTGGAAAAAACATGGTGCATAATGTGTGTGTGTGTGTGTGTGTGTGTGTGTGCGCATGTTTGCGTGTTACTGCCAAGATATGAAACCTGTAGCAGATAAGGACTCAAGAGACCGGACCACATTGTCTGAATCTTATTACAGAAATATTTTGGCTGCATAGTCGGTCTGAGGATCCTTTCTGTGAACAATTCATGTTCCTGTGGGGATTGAGAAGTGCACCGTGTCCTAATACATGCTGCTACTCATCTGGAATACCTCAAGGTGTTGTCATTTTACATAAACACACACTTGCACACACAAAAGGGGGGTTGGTGTTGTGTGTTGAAGCTTCTTCTGAGATCAGCAGGCTCAGCAGTTTTACAATAGCAAATCAGCATCCTTGACAGGTGGCAATATGCAGGGAGCTTTATTGGGGTGTGTGTGTGTGTGTGTGTGTGTGTGTGTGTGTATTGTATGTTTGTGGGAAAAAGAGAAAAGCAAAAACAGTGCGAGAGAGATTGAAGATGCAAACTCATCATGTACCTTATTTTTTTTTTTTAAATATACCATATTCGACGTA
This sequence comes from Plotosus lineatus, assembly GCA_024760905.1. Lineage (NCBI taxonomy): Eukaryota > Metazoa > Chordata > Actinopteri > Siluriformes > Plotosidae > Plotosus > Plotosus lineatus. The sequence continues at coordinate 46,759,071 of CM045733.1, forward strand.
ATAAACGCCCAGCTCCAACACCCCCCCCCCCCCCCCCCCCCCCAGTGTTTTTGGTCTTACGTCAAATGTGTACTGGGAGCAAAAATGGTAGATACAACTTACCAATTTTATTTGCTCAGTCTATGTAACAGTAAAATAAGGCGTTCACTGCCTGTAAAAGTGAGATTACATGGTATTTCAAGACCCCCTGCCACTGGGGAATGTCTATAATGTTCATCAGTAACAACACATTTGATCGTTCCGCCGTGCTTTAAAAAAACAGGAAAATATTTTGCTGTGTTCTCTTGGTAAATGTCCAACAAGATGATCCATTAGAAACTGCTACAGCAAAACTATGGGATGCTCTGAATGAATGGAGCAATGAGCCAGATATGGACTCAACAGAAATTGATGACGAGTATTTTTCACCCGATTCTCCTGATCACTAACTTCATAAATTTAAGCACGTTCCTGGACATGTGTTTTTCAACGTGCCATGTGCTAAAGTTGACCTTTGTGTTATTTAAAGGAACATCACCGGGAGGGAAAATTAAGGGGTCTTTTTTTTCTTTATTAATGATTTAAATTATTAAAAACTATATATGTGTTCTGTTTATGTTCAGCTTTCATGTAGGTAATTTGGTTGATACCACAAAATGAATAACACAAATACCAGTAAAACTCTTTCATTGTTCTGTTATTATTCATGTTTTCCACCTCGATGGTAATAAGCACTTACCATTCCACTCCACTGGTAAGCATTTTAATAAGCTCCCACCCACTCCAATTTTTAAGCGCCCTGGGCACTTATCACGTCGAATACGGTAATTAAGGTTGCTATTGTGTGTTGACCTCGCTACACTATACACTCCTTTACTCCAATGTAATTTCCTCTGAAATGGATGAAACTATGAAAGGAAGGCAAAGAGAGCAAGCAAGCAAGCCTTCTCTTGATCTCTCCACAGCACATTTCAACAAAATTACTCTACCACTTCTGTGACACAGAATGAAATAGAGATGTCTATCACACTCACAACAGAAAAAGCCAAATAAGAGCATGCAACTTTGGGCCCCGAGTTCATATTTTGCAATCTATCTTCATCCATCATTCTCAGCTCATCTGATGTGCTGCAGAAGATGAAGTGTTTACAATCCACAGATGTCTAGTGATTTACAAATCATGCAGTTGTTCTGTTCTACCTTAAGCTCAAATCTTAAGGTGTAACAGAATTTTGAAAACACACAGGCTCTGACTTAAAGATTTGCAACTTTAAAAAACAACATGAAAGCTGAGAGATAGGTCATATGTGCAAAATAAATTGATAAAGTGCAACTGTGACAGTTTGAACCTAAAATGCAAAACATACTGTGGAACTTCATATGCAAATTAATAGTACATCTGAAGAGCATGAATCAGATTTGAATGTAAAAGCCTGTTCTAAATGTCTGTTTAATACAAATATATATAGCTTGGAAACACTGAATAATTAAACAATTCCTTTTCACAAATGTCAACATTTTTGCTATCTTCTTCAGCTTGCATCTCAAGTCCCTCAACATTTTTTTCACCATTCTGGGTTAACTGATTTCTAGTCACATGACCCACAACACAGCTGGCGCTATTGTGTGTTTCTTTCAGTGCATACCCGGACGTTTATTTTTGCCTGTGCTGATTTTTTTTGCATTTCACCAATTTTGACCATTCGACCAAAATATTTCAACTTTGACCCTAGACTTGAATTTGACCCACCTCTATTTGAAAAGGAGCTCTGCTTGTTCTCGTTTATGCCCTCTGCCTTACCTCTGATAAAATGTTTGCCTGATCAAATTAACCAAACCTGCCTACTAATGACTAATTGTTGTGTTTTGAATATTACCACCGAAGTAACAGTAAAAGTAAGTTTGATCTGCAATTTGCATCACACTTTGCCACTCTGCAGCACGACAGAAAATAATGACAAAACTGGTCAAAAACATTTCCAAATTCAAATACTGTACAGTATTATCATGGTAAAAATGTCTTAGTATTCGGTATTCTTAAAGGGGTGACACAATGGGTATCAAATTTGCCTCACTGCAAGAAGATCCCAGGTATGATTCCAGTGCTCGGGTGTTGCTGTGTGGCGTTTGCATATTTGTGTGCAGTTTGCATGATCTCCCCATGCTTGCATGGGTTTCCTCTAAGTACTCCAGTTTCCTCTCACAGTCCACATGCACAGAACGCTGATTAGGTGTTCCAAGTCTCGCTGATTAGGTGTTCCAAGTCTCCGACAGGTGTGAGAGTGAATGTGGATGGTTATATGAGTGTTGGTCTGGTGAACTGTTTAAAATGTACCCTGCCCTCAGAATTCAGATGAGAATCAGCCTCCCCGTGACCCTAATTCGGATTAAGCAGCTTAGACAATGGATAGATATTCCTCAACATTTACATTGAATCTTAGATTTAGAACTGTTGTAAATGTTTATCTACATGTACCTTGTTAATTTAATAAGTACTTACAGTGTATGTATTCTGTTTGGTGTCTTTAAATCATATTATACTGTGTATTGAACACATTTTCAAAGAAGTGGATTCTTAGTGGGAAGGAGTTTCTTTCAAAGTTAATTATAATGATTTACATATTATTTTCCTTAAATCTCTTTTAACCTAATCCATACACATCTTATGGTTAAATTTTTTGGTTACATTTCTAAGGATTTCAGTTACTGCTGCTTAAAAGCTGCCTTTCCGTAATAGGGGTTTTCCAATCCCAGATGACCTCGGGTGAGAGGCGAGCTCGGGCATTGATTTAACAAATCTTAAATCTACCGCTGTCACAGCGCTAACACAGATACAAACAGAGATCGTAACCCCTCCCCATCTATAGGTAATTTAGAGAAGCCAACTTATCTAATGTGCATATCTTTGGACTTTTAGAGAAAAATGGAGTACACAGGGGAAACCCACACAAGCAGCATGCAACATCCACAGAAGAATAACTCAGTTGGCTGTGAGATTTGAATCCAAAACCTTTTACCTGTGAGATAACAGTGCTTACCATTGAGCCACTGTGCTGCCAACAATGGCAGTTCAATTTTAAACAAATATCAACATTAGTGGTGAAGCGTAACATGAAACTGAATCAATTTCATGATTTACAGAAGGATTACCTTTGTGATTACACACACACACACACACACACACACACACACACACACACACACACACACACACACACACACACACACACACACGATTACACACTTCAGACAATTTCTTAGAAATGAATGTGATCCAATCTAGACATAAGGACACCAGGTGCAGTGTGAGAAATAATCACCCCTAGTCTCACAATAATACATCCAGCTCCTGGGAGGATGGAAGGTAATTATTCATCAATGTAATAATTCATTTTCATAGCAATATATCTATCCTGCTAGTTTCTGGATCCAACATATGCCATGCACAATTAAAGCTTGTGTTTCATATTACACAAGGAGTCTAAGGGATCTGCACAAAAAAGTGTACACTGTATTTTACGGTCTAAAAGATGAGAGAAACTAGCACTGAGATCAACTATTCACATTACCTTTCACTTTACTCTGAAAAGACACACACACACACACACACACACACACACACACACACACACACACACACACACACACACACACACACACACACACACACACACACACAGGTACAATGCTGTCAAGTTTTGAATGCTGATTGGTTAAAATGTATCAATGAATTTCTATAAATGCAGCCCTAGCTGTGCTGGATTACAGATCCCAAGGTCAGGGGTTCAAGTCCCACTATCAGCGGGTTGTCACTGCCGTGGCCCCAGTGCAGCTAACTGGGTTATCAAAGGCCAGCCAGGTCTCTCACTGTCTGCGGTGAGAGGCTGAAAAAGGACTATTGCTGACCTTTGTAAAAGAGTAGGCAGCATTGCCGTCAGTGTGTTTATGGCCTGTGATAGCCTGGTGAGCTGCCCTGAGTATACTCTGCAACCACCCAGAGTCGGTTGAGGTGGGTGCCGGCCTCCCTGCGACCCTAATTAGAATGAATCGGGTTATCACGGTTATTATCATGCTTTAAATGGAAAAATAATTCTGAAAACTCTTGTTTTATTTTGTTTTTTTACTCGTATCTCCAAGTAGTTTATCCTAAAACATCACTTAGTTTCGGCTCGAAGAGCAGATTTCACTTGACCTCTACTAAGCGTTCAGAGAGCTCATGAAAGTGGGTCCTCAAAAATTGGAAACACATGTAAAATTCAGATGTGCACACCATGTGTGAAACATGTGCAACACACATGCTTTAGCAACTACTAAACACATCAAGTGTTCAGTTCAGTTCATTTTCTGTAACCGCTTAATCCTAATAAGGGTCACTGGGAGGCTGGCGCCCATCCCAGCCGACTCCGGGCGAGGGCAGGTCGCCAGGCCATCGCAGGGCGAAAACACAGTGACAGCTTTGCAGCCTACTCTTGTCAAAAGTCAGAAATGGTTCTTTTACATGCCTCACACCATGGACAATGAGAGACATGGCCGGCCTTTGATAACCCAGTTGGCTGCACTGGGGGACACATCAAGTGGGCATATAAAAACACGAAAGTGGATCTTTAAAACATGCGTAAAACATGTAAAAATTCACATGTACATATTACGTTTAAAATAGGCCAATGTGTAATAAAACTGGGTCATCAAAAACATGTGAAAAACACACGTGCACATATTTTGACATTTATTAACGTGCACTTATTATGTCGATGTCGGTGGTGGCCTGGTGGTAAGGTGCTGGATCATTGATTCCAAGGTTGGAGGTTCAAGCCTCACTCTCAACTGGTGGACCCCCCTGACGTATACCTACATGCATATGTGTATATAATATCAATACATACATATTCAATGCTATAAATGCTTATAATAACAATTAAACATTCAAAAATAATGCATAACATGTAAATAAAATATAAATACAGACATGCATGCACGTCTGTATGTGTGTGTGTTTAATTGTTATGATTGGGCTGTTTTTTTGTTTTTGTTGTGGTCTAGTGGTATAGGGCGCTGGATCGCTGATCCAAAGGTTGGGGGTTCAAGTCCCACTCTCCACAGGGTTGTCACTGTCCCCCCAGTGCGGCTAACTGGGTTATCAAAGGCAGGCCATGTCTGTCACTGTCTATGGTGTGAGGCATGTAAAAGAACCATTGCTGACATTCGTAAAGAGTAGGCTGCAAAGTCGTCAGTGTGTTTCTGTCCCTTGCTAAAAGGGTAGTGACAGGAAGGGCATCCGACGTAAAAACCTCTGCCAAATCAAATGTGCGAATCAAATGATTCGCTGTGGCGACTCCCGAGTAAAAGGGAAAAAGCCGAAAGGAAGACAGACAGTTGTTTGGAGGGTTTTTTTTTTTGCATAATTGACCAAGGCATTTTCCCTAACTATTTCCCCTATTTTCCTTAATTTCCTTATTTTTAAATTCGATTAATAGTTTTAAAAAGACCGTGATGTATGGAAGCCACATGAATTGAAATATAAAGTAGCGAGGGATCAATGTACTATACAGAATACAAGAAAATGAAGTTTATGGTACATTTTTCTATTTTTTTAATCATGACAGGCACAACAGCAAATCACAATTGTGCTTCATCACAATACGCATGCATACTTTATGGTGGTATCTTTTAAAACATAGCTTGAATAAGGCGGGGGGGTTTTACCTTTAAAAAACATCTTGATTTTAATGAAGTGGGTGTAATACTGGAGAAAATATGGTTAAAGTTTTAGGATGTCAGAATCAGTGACAAGTGTTTGTCTGCGGTTTTGATTTTAGAATTATCTACAGAGGATAATGTCTACTCAGAATAACTAATTACTAGTTTAATCTACTTTCACCTAATTAATTTACATGAAAACATGTTACTGGCTACACCACAACTGACGATCACCTACAGATCCTGTACCGATTTAAGTTTTACAATCTATAAATAATATACAGTTTTATTTGACATGCATTTATTTTCTCTGCCGGGTAATTTTTTCTGAATAGCTGAAGACTCCAAACTGCCAGTTAAAAACCGTGAACTAAACTGTATACAGATTAAAAATAATATGAACTTTACTGTTCCCATTTTTTCAGATTTTATTATTTTTCAGACATTCCAGGTATAAACTCCAGTGTTGTCACTCCAATGACTTTCCCATTCTAAGTCATTCAGATTCTGATTTAATTAGTGCTGCATTTCTTTAGACTACACATTTGGGAATGCAGCCAAAGCAGAGTTCACAGCATCTGTGACAGAATGACAAGAAGGCCCACAGAAAGCCTCACAGAATTTGAGCTTTCAGCAAAGAAAACAAATCTTCAGCCACAAAAGGACTCCAGCCACCTCGCTGAACTGTCAGCTCTTTTTCCCCTTTGTTCTTTGGTAAAGTTGCGTCTGTCTGAATCCAAGCCAGTAGAAGCATTAGTCTTGTTTTTTATTCTTACTTGTCTCTACAGAACGGTCAAAGCTGAGCTGACAGACCTCCCAAACACCCGACAGCCATGCTGAAACGAGGCAATTGTTCTACCGTAAACTGATGAAATGCATTTTTCAGATGCAACACTGTAAAAGCAGCCTGAATCTAAACAATGGCAGCTCGTCCGGTCTACAGGAGTTTAATGGCTGCCATCCAATCGTGGTTAACTTGGAATGGTGGGTCAAAAGAAGGAGGTGATCACGCCTGTCATTGCTTTGTTCACAGTTGTAGAGTGAGAATAGTAAAATTCTGTCTTGCTTTGCTTGCTAAATCTGTGTAATTATTCTGTTCATCCTCTCTGCTGGATCTGCCTGTAATGCAGAGAATGTAACCAGAGAAGAAATGTTGTCTAATGGGAAATGGATGAACTTCAGGTCAGCTGTTTACAGAGTGGACTCCCTGTATAAAACTGAGTAGTAAGAACTGAACAAAACTCATTGATCTGTATACATTTACATTTTCAGACTTTAGCACACTGCAATTGCAGTATATCAGAATAGTGTAAAAGTATATTCATGCTAGAAAAAAAATAGGTCCTTGTCATGCAAAAATATAGTTCTAGTGTATGTGCAGTACTAACTAAATGGCTGATTTAAGACATCAATATCTACTGTATATGAGATCCATTTAAATTGTACACACACACACACACACACACACACACACACACACACACACACACACACACACACACACACCGAGCAAGTTTGTTAAATCACATATAAATGGTGAAAAATAAGCTTGTGTTCTTGCATCAATACTCCATCAAGTAAGTGTGCAAAGTAGGTATAACTAGATGTAACTATACCACCCTTCATACACTTTCTTCTTCACTTCTCTACTCCACTCGTCATTTAACATTGGATAGTTGATCCCAAGTATTTAATCTAATCTACCTTCATCACTTCACTGCTGTTGTACTCGTCTATCACACTCCCTCTCATTCACACACAAGTACTCTGTCTTACACCTGCTGACTTTTATTCCCCTTCTCTCTAGTGCATGTACCCATCTCTCAAGTGTGTACTTCCACCTTTCCAGACTCATCTCCACGTGTTTCCTGCTGTCATTACAGATCACAATGTCATCTGCAAACATCATGGTCCAAGGGATTTATATTTGACCTCATCAGTCAAGCTGTGAATGACTAAACAAGTGGGGAACCAGGTATGCGCACCTCACAAAAATGTAACTAGTTTTGATAGGAGGTTTTTGGGTTGTTTTTTGTTTTGTGCTTGCTTAGGTTTTTTTTTTGTTTTTTTTTGTTTTTTGCATAATTGGTCTTGGTTTGTGGTATTTTCTTTAACCCCCCCCCCCCCATTCTTCCTTAATTTTATTCATTTATTCATCGTCTTCCGCTTCTTCCAAGGTCGGGTCGCGGGGGCAGCAACCTAAGCAAAGAGGCTGACATCCCTCTCACCAGCCACTTCCTCGGCTCCTCCGGGGTGGACACGGAGGCATTCTCAGACAAGCCGAGAGACATAGTCCCTCCAGCATGTTCACGGTCGACCCCGGGGTCTATTCCAGTTGGACATGCCCAAAACACCACACCAGGGAGGCGTTCGGGGGGCATTCATACTAGATGCCTGTGCCACCTCAACTGGCGCCTCTCAATGCGATGGTAGAGCTTCTCACCTTATCTCTAAGGGAGAGCCCCTCCACGCTGAGAAGGAAGCTCATTTCAGCCGCTTGTATCCGCGACCTTGTTGTTTCGGTCACTACCCGAAGCTCGTGACCATAGGTGAGGGTTGGAACGTAGATCGACTGGTAAGTTAAGAGCTTTGCCTTGTGGCTCAGCTCCTTCTTCACCACGATGGTCTGGTACAGGCTCCGTTTAACAGCAGAGGCTGCAGTGATCCGTCTGTTGATCTCCCGCTCCATCCTTCCCTCACTCGAGAACAAGACCCCAAGATACTTAAACTACTCCACTTGAGGCAGGACCTCATTCCTGACCTGGAGGGTACATTCCACCCTTGTCCGACTGAGAACCATGGCCTCGGACTTGGAGGTGCTGATTTTCATCCCGGCCGCCTCGTACTCGACTGCAAATCGCTCCACTGAAAGCTAGAGGCATTGGCCTGATGAAGCCAAAAGGACAACATCATCCGCACAGGATGAAAAGGATGCGGCTTCCTTAATTTCCTTATTTTTTTTTTTTATTTCAATGAATATTAAAAAAACAAAACAAAAAAAAAAAACACAATGCACTGATGCCACATGAATTGAAGCGTGAGGTAGAGAGCGATCCCTATATTGGTTAATTCCATGATATAGAGCAGGGGTCGGGAACCTATGGCTCGTGAGCCAGATGTGGCTTTTTTGATGACCTGATAGCTGGCTCTCAGATAAATCAGGTGGCCTTTCTTAACAGAATAATGAATACATAATTTCACGTTCATTTAAATAAAAATACAAAAAAACAATCAAATAAAACAAAAACAGATGAAAAAAACTCACGCATTTAAATCTTTGCATCTATTTTCAATTCCACGCCACTGTGGCACGCAGCAGAGAGCCAATCCTTTCTGTACTCCAGTATGTCGGCGGGTCCAATACCTTCACTCTAATTTTATAGGATTATAATAACAGCCACAGACTGTGCGAGTTGTTTTTGGGTAAAGAGATAAATTTCCCTCGTTTTTGATCGGCTCATTTCCACAAGGCAAGCACAGCTGGCAAGCAAACACAAATGGACAGACCTGGAAAAACTTCAACCCGCAGACCAGCTGATTGCCAAAACTTGGGACACGCTTCCTGTCACATAAACACTGTAGTGTGAGTCGTGCCATATTGACCATGAGTCTTATTACACTCTCAAATTGTTGGTCTTCTTTTTCAATTTAGTTGTATTCAGTATTAATACATATATATATACACACACACACACACACACACACACACACACACACACACACACACACACACACACACACACAGACGCTCCCCGACTTACGTTCATTCGTTTTATGTTTTTTCGATTTTACGTTTTGTTTTTTTTTGTTTTTTTTTCAAAAAAAATATAAATAAATAAAATCTGTCAAATTTTGAGTTTAGCATGCTCTCTGTAGTACGAGACATACCTACGTACTACGCTGACATAATGACGTAATGACACTGCATCCATTGTTTACAACGGGAGACTGAACGTGCCCCTCCTTCTTCCCAGTTCACTGCGTGTTACCCTTGTATTAAGAGATCCTCTCTGTGATCCTTATATTTACACTGTTTTGTGGACTTTTGGAACACTAAGCAAATATGGTTGGTCAGAAGTGTAAGCCTACGAGCATGGGTGCAAGTATTCTGGCATATGCCGGAATTTCCGGTTTTCTGCTCGGATCGGCGCAATCTACCATGCATACTCAGTTAAGCAAAGAGAGTTGTAAAATGAATGAAAATCCAAATCCAGAAAAGAAAGAGAACTCTCCGCTCTTCTGGTGATTCACATCAGTGCAGGCTGAGTACTAAACGAGTATTCAACGGCTACCTTGCTCACTTGAAAGACCGGAAGTCTGGATAACCCGCGCTTTGCCTCAAGCACAAGCAAGTGAACTACTTACGTTGGAGTGCCTCACATATTGTAAGCGTTGATTGGCTGCTTTAAGCTTCATGTAAAGTGACTTGGCTCAGCTTCATGTAAAGTGACCATCCGTCGACCATCGGAACCATTTAAAGGTTATATTTGATACTGTATTTGATATTTGATGAGTGAATTTGATTTAAATTTATCTATTTGAAATTATTTTACTTGAAATTAATTTATTTGAAATTAATGTTGGTATTATTTGATATATTTGATATTATTTTACAATGTTATGTTTATAATAATTGATTTAGGGGTGTTTTATGAGATACGGTGATGGTATTTATGGATGTATACTACAGTATGAACATCACACGTCACTGGAACATACAGTAACAACTTACGTTTTTTTTTTTTTTGTTGTTGTTTTTGTTTTTTTTTCAACTTGCGTTTGGCCATCCCGGAACAAAAACGTAAGTTGGGGAGCGTCTGTATATATACATATATGGATCTCAGAGGATTAGATTTTAAAATATGTCTTTTTTTTGGCTCTCTGAGTCAAAAAGGTTCCCGATCCCTGATATAGAGGACAGTCTATTAGTACTATTATGAATCAAAGCACACAATGAGAAAACTCATGCATGCTTTTAGCACATGATTTAGTAAGCAAAAGTTTGAAGTATATGATGAACACCAGTGGTTTCGGAGGTTTTGCACACGAGTGCCCATCCACAATAACTAATTTCTGCACATGTATGCAAGAAGGGGTAAGAATGGTGCTGATGTATCTTTAGAAACTTGAAAAATATGTTATATTTGTATCAAAATGAAAGATAAGAAACTATTTTTCATGATGCTGGGAATTTATCCTTCTACACCACAACATGATCACTTTTGAGCACCCAAATTTGTAGAACTTTCAAAAGCATGCAAATTAGCTGCAGATCATTTGAAACTAAGGGACAAAGAGACAGAAAACAGCAGTCTGTGCTAATTAATGCAGCAATGTCCAATCAATGCATCAAATGTTCTCTTTGAAGACCAAATCTGTCAAAAGAGTGAAATCCAATCACCAAAACTTCAAAGCACATCATGATTTGTTCTCTTTGCAATGTACCAGCCACTGAAACAGCAAAGCAGAGATAAACACCCCATAAAACAAAGGATTAGCTGGATAAGTCTACAAGAGTGAACAAGACTACATTTTTGACCAAGATATGTTTATAAACATTTAAATATCACTGAATAAACAGCAACCAATTGATTAATTTTAAATGCGGTAAAATGTTGTTTTTTGAAGCTTCAATCTTGGTCAGTTAGATTGAGCATATTCAGCTCAACATACTTTAATTGATAAATGATACAAATTTTCTATATATAGACTAAACCAGTTTAACAGCCATGTTAAATTGCTCATTAAATATCTATTTAGAGGAGCCAACAAGAAAACCTAACATGAAATATGGACAAAAGTATGTGGACACCTGACCATCACAGTGCTTCGTGGTTCATTGCCACAGAATTGTATGCTGTAGCACCGCCATTTCCCTTCAGTAGAACTAACAGACATAAACCTGTTACAGCATGTTAATGCTCCTGTGCACAAAGTGAGCTCCATGAACATATAATTTTTTTAAGACTATACAGAAAGAACTTAAGCGGCCTTTACTGAGCCCTTACCTGAATCTCACCGAACACCTTCAAGATGAACTAAAAACTGACTTCACTCCAAACTTCCTAGCCAAACATTAGAACCTGATGCCACTAATACTTGTGCGGCTGAATGAACAAAATTATCCACAACCCCTGCATCTTATTGTAAAATTTCAAATAAATGTGGCATAGTTTATGTAACAAGGTCATATATGCAGGATGTTCAGATAGTATATAAAAAAAGGTTTGGGTATTATTTAATATTTTTTAAATAAATTTTTCATTACTTCATTGCCGCCATATACTTTTTTGTTACTTTCGCCAATGAGGTTATGTTTTACGTTTAATTTGGTTGGTTGTGTGTTTGTTAGCAGGTTTATGCAAAAAGTTGGGTGTGGTGAGTTTTGGGACAAGGAAAACTCTGTTAGCTTTTCAAGGTGATCTGGGGGCTGCCAAGTGGCGCATCGACAAGTTACATGAGGATTAATTCAGAGATTTAAAGTTCAATTTCGGTTTAATGGATTCCATGGGAAATAATTGGCCAAGCTCTCACAGGAGGACAGGAGCGATGGCATACACTCACTTTCTTGTCACTCAGATCTAATCATGGGCATCTGTCAGCTCATTTGTACAAGGGAGTCGGATATCACTTTCCCTCTAAGTGTGTTAGACCGGGCCCAAAATATGCATGCGCAACAGTTCGAAAAGAGGTGAGCAGGTGGCAAGCACTATATCTCATGGAGGGTGTGTGTGTGTGTGTGTGTGTGTGTGTGTGTGTGTGTGTGTGTGTGGATGCGTGGATGCTTTTGACCGCCACCTCCCCATGGTTTGTTTTTAAAACATTCTGAGATAGAATAGAAAATATTTTAGCCGGCTTAGCAGGTAGTTATTATCTTCATTTGCTTTTTTTTTTACTTTGCACTCTCGACATGCTATTGTTTATATGCCAAGAAAAAAATGGCAACCATGTGTAACACCATTCACAGAAAAAACTGCACTCTTTATACTATACAGTAGGCCCTTGATTATTCGTGGTTTTGCACTCACGGTTTGAGTATTTGTGGACTGCCAAGCAACTGACACGTCACTCAAATTCAGCCAATGGCTGTCCTGCTGATTGGTTGAGATGATGTAACGCCCCTTTTTTGCTCACTCGCGCACAAGTTTTCAATGAGCCTCTTTTTTTTACTGTGTTTTAATTACCGGTTAAGCTGTATGATGCCACTCAAATGCTGTGCGTCTTCTCTGGCTAAGCGCTAGAAAAGGTAATGACGCTGGATGTCTCTTCTGAAGAAATAAGACTTTCTCCTGAAGAAACGATGACTGAGAAGCCGTGACTTCTAAACATTAACTTAGGCACTGTACTGGAAAAATAATTGAAAAAGACTTTAATACTACAGCTTTACAACAGTTCAGATGATTATCTTCAGGCACTTCAGAGGAAACTGTCGTTTCTTCAGGAGAAAGTAGAGCTTAACTGGATAATATATTCTTTTTTCCTTTCGCCTTTTTCCCTTTTCTCGGGAGTTGCCACAGTGAATCATCTGATTCGCACGTTTGATTTGGCAGAGGTTTTTACATCGGATGCCCTTCCTGTCACAACCCTTTAGCAAGGGACAGAAACACGCTGATGGCTTTGCAGCCTACTCTTTATGAAAGTCAGCAATAGTTCTTTTACGTGCCTCTCACCATAGACAGTGAGAGACATGGCCCGCCTTTGATAACCCAGTTAGCTGCACTGGGGGGACAGTGACAACCCTGTGGGGACTTGAACCCCCAACCTTAGGATCAGCGATCCAGTACCCTATCCACTAGACCACCACTGCCCCACAACTGGATAATATATTATACATACGAAATGAAAACGTATGTATGTGTATATATATATATATATATATATATATATATATATATATATATATATATATATATATATGCTCATTACGTCAGCGTACTATGTAGGTACGTCTAAACTCAAAATTTGACTCTTTTTTTTTTAAAAACTGTAAAAGCAAAAAAAAACATAAAACGGATGGATGTAAGTTGGGGTTAGGGAGCGTCTCTCCCTCTCTCTCTCTCTCTCTCTCTCTCTCTATATATATATATATATATATATATATATCTTCTTCTTCTTCTTTTCCTTTCGGCTGTTCCCTTCAGGGAGTCGCCACAGCAAATGATCCGCCTCCATCTCTCCCTATCCTCTGCATCTTCTACTCTTACTCCAACGACCTTCATGTCCGCCTTCACTGCATCCATAAATCTTCTCTTTGGTCTTCCTCTGGGCCTTTTGCCTGGTAGTTCCAACCTCAGCATCCTACGACCAATATACTCACTATCCCTCCTCTGTACATGTCCAAACCATCTCAATCTAGCCTCTCTGACTTTGTCTCCAAAACATCTAACATGTGCTGTCCCTCTGATGTACTCATTTCTGATCCTATCCATCCTCTCGTTACTCCCAAAGAGAACCTCAACATTTTCATCTCTGCTACCTCCAACTCTGACTCCTGTCTTTTCCCCAGGGCCACTGTCTCTAAACCATACAACATTGCTGGCCTCATCACCGTCTTGTACACTTTTCCTTCATTCTTGCCGATACTCTCCTATCACACATCACACGGACACTTTTTCTCCATCCATTTCCAACCTGCCTGCAGCGCTTCTTCACCTCTTTCCACACTCTCCATTGCTCTGGATTGTTGAGCCTAAGTACTTAAATCCTCCACCTTCTTTATCTCTGCCCCCTGTAACCTCAAAGTTCCTCTTGGGTCCTTGTCGTTCACACACATGTATTCTGTCTTACTAAGACTAACCTTCAATCCCCTCCTTTCAGGAGCATACCTCCACCTCTCTAGATTTTCCTCCCACTTGGTCTCTGCTCTCACTACAGATCACAATGTCATCTGCAAACATCATAGTCCATGGAGATTCTTGTCTAACCTCATCTGTTAGCCTGTCCATCACCATAGCAAACAAGAAGGGGCTGAGAGCTGACCCTTGATGTAGTCCCACCTTCACCTTGAACTCTTCTGTCACACCGACAGCACACCTCACCACTGTCTTACATCTATCATACATGTCCTGCACCACTCTAACATACTTCTCTGTCACTCCAGACTTCCTCATACAATACCACAGTTCTTCTCTCGGCACCCTGTCATATGCTTTCTCCAGATCCACAAAGGCACAATGCAGCTCCTTCTGACCTTCTCTGTACTTCTCTATTAACATCCTCAAAGCAAACACTGCATCTGTGGTGCTCTTTCTTGGCATGAAACCAAACTGTTGTTTCCAAATGCTGACCTCTGCCCTTAGTCTTGCTTCCACTATTCTTTCCCATAGCTTCATTGTATGGCTCATCAACTTTATCCCTCTGTAGTTGCCACAACTCTGTACATCGCCCTTGTTCTTAAAAATGGGCACAAGCACACTTCTCCTCCATTCCTCTGGCATCTGCTCACTTTCTAAGACCTTGTTGAATATTCTTGTCAGAAAATCTACTGCTACCTCCCTAGACACTTCCATACCTCAACTGGTATGTCATCAGAACCAACTGCCTTTCCACTCTTCATCCTCTTCAATGCCCTCCTCACTTCTCCCTTACTAATCTTTGCTACTTCCTGCTCCTCAACGGTCACCCCTTCTACTCTTTTTTTCTGTCTCATTTTCCTCATTCATCAGCTCTTCAAAGTACTCTTTCCATCTTCCCAGCACACTTCTGTCATCAGTCAATACATTTCCCTCTCTGTCCTTTATCACTCTAACTTGCTGCACGTCTTTCCCATCTCTATTTCTCTGCTGTGCTAACCTGTATAGATCATTTTCTCCCTCCTTACTGTTCAACCTATCATACAAGTCATCATCGCCCTCTGTTTGGCCTTTGACACTGCTACACCTTAAGCCTCTACGCTGTGTCTCCCTGTACTCCTGTTTACTCTCTTCGGTCCTCTCAATGTCCCACTTCTTCTTGGCTAACCTCTTCTTTTGTACACACTCCTGCACTTCCTCATTCCACCACCAAGTTTCCTTATCTACTTTCCTTCCAGAGGACACACCAAATACTCTCCTACCCGTCTCCCTGATCACATTGGCTGTGGTTGTCCAGTCCTCTGGAAGCACTTCCTGACTACCCAAAGCCTGTTTCAACTCCTCCTTGAAGACAACACGCCACTCTTCCTTTTTCAGCTTCCAGCCCTTTGTCTTCTGTTCTATCTTTGCCTTTTTCACCTTTCTCACCATCAGTGTCATCCTGCACACCACCATCCTATGCTGTTTGGCAACACTCTCACCCACTACTACTTTGCAGTCACTGACTTCCTTCAAATTACATCGCCTACACAAGATGTAGTCTACCTGTGTGCTCTTACCTCCGCTTTCATAAGTCACCCTATGCTTCTGTTTCTTCTGGAAGAAAGTATTCACCACAGCCATTTCCATCCTTTTTGCAAAATCGATCAACATCTGTCCTTCTGTGTTCCTGTCCTGGATACCAAACCTGCCCATCACTTCCTCGTCCCCTCTGTTGCCTGCACCAACATGTCCATTGAAGTCTGCTCCAATGACCACTCTTTCACCTCTGGGGGTACTCTGCATCACTTCATCTAACTCACTCCAGAATCTCTCCTTCTCTTCTAGCTTACATCCTGCCTGTGGGGCATAAGCACTAACAACATTGACTATCACGCCTTCAATTTCTAACTTGAGACTCATCACTCTGTCTGACACTCTTTTCACTTCTAGAACATTCCTGACAAACCCCCTCCTTCAAGATGACTCCTACTCCATTTCTCTTCCCATCCACACCATTATAAAACAGTTTAAACCCTGCTCCTAAGCTTTTAGCCTTTCTACCTTTCCACCTTGTCTCCTGAACACACAGTATG
The DNA here is from genome assembly GCA_024760905.1 of Plotosus lineatus. NCBI lineage: Eukaryota > Metazoa > Chordata > Actinopteri > Siluriformes > Plotosidae > Plotosus > Plotosus lineatus. The sequence goes on from CM045733.1 coordinate 46,775,614, forward strand.
TCCACCTTCCTCCTCTGCATCATGTCAGCCAGCTCCTATCTTTTCCTTGCATAGTTCCAACATTCAAAGTCCCTACTCTCAGTCAGAGGCTCACGCATTTCCTCTTCTCTCTCTGCCTACGGACACGCCTCCGCCTCTCCTTCTTGACGTCTTGACCAACAGTAGTCAATTTCCATCAGCACCCTGTTGGTTGACAGCACTGATGGCGATCGTTGTTAACCGGGCCTCGACCGATCCGGTATGAATTTTGTTTTGATCATTTGCATTTTTAAATGTGGCAGAAGTTTACGCGGATGCCCTTCCTGTCGCCAACCCTCTGCATTTATCCGGACTTGGGACCGGCATAAGAGGAAGGAACACTGGTTAGTGCCCCCCCCCGCCTCATGGCTGCATTATATATATATATATATATATATATATATATATATATATGTCTGTCTATCTTCCTTTCGGCTTTTTTCCCTTTCACTCGGGAATTGCCACAGCAAATCTTCTGACTCGCACGTTTCATATGGCAGAGGTTTTTACGTTGGATGCCCTTCCTGTCACAACCCTTTTTAGCCAGGGACAATATATATATATATATATATATATATATATATATATATATATATATATATTGTATATATATATATATATATACAATAAAAATAAAAGGGCAGGACAAAGACTTTCTATTGAAACTCCATTTATTACTACAGATCAGTAGTGATAAACGGCGTTTCAATAGAAAGTCTTTGTCCTGTCCTTTTATTTTTATTGTTATTTGCTCTACCAAAAAGTATTGAGCACTCTCCTACGGAAGGATCTACTCAGAAAATTATCTCTCTCTCTCTCTCTCTCTCTCTGTATATATGTGTGTGTGTGTGTGTGTGTGTGTGTGTGTGTGTATAAACTAATGGATTGCTTAATCCTACTACTAGGGACACTAGGAATTTTCATGGTTATTTTTGGTATATGAATGCAAATGAACAGAATTTATTTGGGATTTGTTTTGATTTTAATAAATAATGACTTGCTTAAAAAAGAAATCATTCACGTTATCATGCTCCAATCCCAAAGTCAGCACAGCAATCAATGGCCAAGAGTCAATTAAAAAAAAGGTGGAATAGCCATGTTGTCTGTGTGGGAGAAATGACATTCTCCCTATTCTGTCAATCAAATTGAAAATGGCCATGCATGGGCATTTGTGAGCCCATATATGTAAATAAGGCCAGGGGCTGTGCACGTTGGTGATGCCAACATGCAAAGGCTATTTAATGTCAAACCATCTATCCCTCCAATATCTATCTCACTTATCTGTCAGTGTTACAGGGAAGGCTAGACACAATCCCAGCCAACAAATGGGGGAAGTTAAAACTTGGAAATCATTTTGGACAATACATTTTTGCTAATTTTTAGACTCAAGTCAAAAGTATTCATTCCTGAAGTGGTTTTTGACTTTTATCACATGTGCTGGGATGCACTCGAAACTGCTGTTTTTCATGCTAAACTAATCCAAATAATTATAAGTGATGACAGTTGTAAGCCCGTTGCTTTGTTGTGCAGTGGAAAAGGTTATATGTATTTTTTAGGAGGGGGTGATCATTTAACATTTTTGAAAAACCCGAGATGCACTAAAAGCACAAGAAACTGAAGCACGAAGTAGAAGCAATCACTGTGTGTGTGTGTGTGTATGTGTGTGTGTGTGTGTGTGTGTGTGTGTGTGTGTGTGTGTGTGTGTGTGTGTGTGTGTGTGTGTGTGTGTATTATACTGAAAAAACCTTTTCCATAATACATACAGCACTGCAGTTTTCCCTCAGTGCGGCTAACTGGGTTATCAAAGGCGGGCCATGTCTCTCACTGTCTATGGTGAGAGGCATGTAAAAGAACCATTGCTGACTTTCGTAAAGAGTAGGCTGCAAAGCCGTCAGCGTGTTTCTGTCCCTTGCTAAAAGGGTTGCGTCAGGAAGGGAATCCGACATAAAAACCTATGCCAAATCAAACGTGCGAATCAGATGATTCACTGTGGCGACTCCTGAGAAAAGGGAAAAAGCCGAAAGGAAAAAAAGAATACAGCATTGCAGTTTTCAAAAAATGCCCACTAGAAGGAGGTATTGCATTATATTTACTTTGCATTGCATTATATCAGGGGTTGGCAACCCACGGCTCCGAAGCCACGTGCGGCTCTTTCACCTCTCTGGTGCGGCTCTGTGGTTTTTCAAAATAATGTTGTACTTTACGGTCTTTCACCTGAATGATGGGAGAATCTGCCTAAGGCAGAGTCCTGCAACGGTCGGGTACCCACAGGTACTCCGTGGGTACCCTTCCAAAAATTCTCTTTTAGGGTTGAAAATTACATAGATGAAAATTAACAGTCACGGATGTGAGCGAATATTTATTTGGTGTGTGTGGGGGGGTGATTTTGTGTGTGTTCTTGTGGCTATGGCTATTGTTATATTAATCAACTACATTGAGAGTCTCAGTGTTTTTGATCTGCTGTGTTGGTGGATTTCCAAATTCTTGTGCTCATGGCAAAGTGTGCTCTTACCATCAGCAGCGCGTCAAGCGAGAGAGTTTTTCCGCTCCCGGGGTTTGTAATCCAGGAACGCAAATCACAGCTCAAGTAAGAGACGGTGGATGAGATTTGTTTTTTATGCACAGCAATCTCTGAATTAAATAACTCTCCTCCCAGAGACAAAATTAAAGACTGGGTCTGGTTCAGTCTCCACTCTGAGAATGGGTCGGTCAGTGCAGTATTAAGCATTAATATTATTTAAAAGAATGTCAAGCAGACTCCTTATTAAAATAAGTGCTGTCGTTTTTGTAAATTAAAACTATGACAAAACAACATTAATATAATGAATAAAGAAAAAGAAGATCCCACAAAGGGATGGTGAGGTAGACTACCCAACCCGTTAACACATCTGGCTGAAGCCCATCCCACGCTTCGTGGGATAGATATTCTTTTTCTTTATAAAAATACAAGAAGGACTCGAACACATTCATTCATTTTCTGAACCACTTAATCCTAATTAGGGTCGCGATTGTTCAGCCTAAGTACTTAAAATCCTCTACCTTCCTTATCTCTGCTTCCTGTAACATCACCGTTTCTACCTGGGTCCTTCCCATTTCTATCTCTCTGCTGTGCCAACCTGTATAAATCATTTTCTCCCTCCTTACTGTTCAACCTATCATACAAGTCATCATAGGCCCCCTGTTTGGCCTTTGACACTGGTACTTTCGCCTTATGCTGTGTCACCCTGTACTCTTGTTTACTCTCTTCGGTCCTCTCAATGTCCCACTTCTTCTTAGCTAACCTCTTCCTTTGTACACACTCCTGCACTTCCTCATTCCACCATCAAGTCTCCTTATCTACTTTCCTTCCAGAGGACACACCAAGTACTCTCCTACCGGTCTCCCTGATCACATTTGCTGTGGTTGTCCAGTCATCTGGAAACACCCAAAACCTGTTTCAACTCCTCCTTCAAGACAACACGACACTCTTACTTTATCAGTTTTCACCACTTTGACTTCTGCTCTGCCTTTGCCTTCTTCACCTTCCTCACCATCAGCGTCATCCTGCGCACCACCATCCTATGCTATTTGGTAACACTATCACCCATTAATACTTTGCAGTCACTGACTTCCTTCAAACTGCATCATCTATACAAGATGTAGTCTACCTGTGTGCTCTTACCTCCGTTTTTATAAGTCACCCTATGCTCCTGTCTCTTCTGGAAGAAAGTATTTACCACAGCCATTTACATCCTTTTTGCAAAATCGATCAACATCTGTCCTTCTGTGTTCTTGTCCTGGATACCAAACCTGCCCATCACTTCTTCGTCCCCTCTGTTGCTTGCACCAACATGCCCATTGAAGTCTGCACCAATGACCACTCTTTCACCTCTGGGGGTATTCTGCATCACTTCATCTAAGTCACTCCAGAATCTCTCGTCTTCTAGCTCACACCCTGCCTGTGGGGCATAAGCACTAACAACATTGAACATCACACCTTCAATTTCTAACTTGACACTCATCACTCTGTCTGGCACTCTTTTCACTTCTAGAACATTCCTGACAAACTCCTCCTTCAAGATGACTCCTACTCCATTTCTCTTCCCATCCACACCATGATAAAAAAGCTTCAACCCTGCTCCTAAGCTTCTAGCTTTGCTACCTTTCCACCTGGTCTCCTGAACAGAGTATGTCCACCTTCCTCCTCTGCATCATGTCAGCCAGTTTTCTATCTTTTCCTTTCATAGTTCCAACATTTAAAGTCCCTACTCTCAGTCCTAGACTCATGCTTTTCCTCTTCTCTCTCTGCCTACAGACACACATCCCGCCTCTCCTTCTTCGACTGTCAAGGTAAAACATCAAGGTCACAGCAAGCTCACAAACATTCAAAACCTTTTCATTTAAATAACCTAATTATGTTATTTTTTAAATTATATTCCTTTTTTAAGCTGTCGTCCCTTGCATTCAACTCTCTTCCTGACTCAACATTGTAGCATTAGGAGGCCTCTTAAAATCTTATTAGGATTGTACAACACTGAAAGTTAAGTGTCAAAAATACTGATGATGATTACAATAACAATAATAACAATACACCTGAATACATTATTTAGGGGTGTTTTGATCATAAAAGTGTAAAAAGCATTCACCGCATTTTGCAGGCTATAAGGCACACTGGATAACAAGGCGCCAATGTTTGGCAAGTGAACGACCCATCCTCATACACAAGACACACCGGATTATAAGGCGCATCATGCGAAACAAAAGTCAGGCAAGTGAAACTTGATTCAACTCATTCACAAAAACTCTCAACATTATTCAGTTGTAACATACAAAATAATACACTTCACAGTAACGCTCAACATTGTTCAGTTGTAACAATACAAAACAATAAAATCACTTTTTCACTTCATTCCACTTCCACAAATCAATCAAATTCTTCATTTTCAGTGTCCGAGTTTAATAGTTGTGCGAGTTGGACATAAAGCCCGAATCCCTCTAACTTATGACCTGTTGACGCCAATATCTAGCGGTTGGAGTTCTTAGGTTAATGCATCTGGAATAATGTTAAACTCTGAATTAGTTCGCTTCACCTGGGTTTTGACGGTATCAGTGATATGGAGGCGCGTGGAGTTATCCATACATAAGGTGCACCTTTTTTTTTTTTAAAGATTGAAGGATTTTATGTGTGCCTTATGGTCTGGAATTTGTGGTAGTTTCCTTTCGCTTTTTCCCTTTTTCAGGAGTTGCCACAACGAATCATCTGATTCGCACATTTGATTTGGCATAGGTTTTTACGTCGGATGACCTTCCCGACTTCCTGACTTTGCAGCCTACTCTTTACAAAAGTCAGCAATGGTTCTTTTACATGAACCTCTCACCATAGACAGCAAGAGACATGGCCAGCCTTTGATAACCCAGTTAGCTGCACTGTGGGGACAGTGACAACCTTGTGGAGAGTTGGACTCGAACCCCGAACCCTAGGATCAGCGATCCAGTGCCCTATACCACTACGCCACCACTGTGCACCGGGTGCTTTAATTTAGGACCTGCTTCATGTTCCACATTGTCTATCTGCTCTACCATTTTTCTATTCCCAAATAACTTCAGGGGGGAGGTGAGGCACACAAAGTGCTAACAAAAGGTCAAATAACCTTTCACTTACATTCATACTTCAGGGAAATTTGAAGTCACCAGTAAACTTAATCTGCATGTTTTTTATTGCAAACTTCACACAGAGACAACACCCCCCCCAATTCAATTATCCAGTAAAAATATACAGGGAAGGTAACCTGCGATGAACTAATGTCCCATCCAGGAGTAGTTGAACTCTTGGTTGCTTCACGCTACGGAATCTGGGAAGAAGCACCCGCCTAATGAGCCGCTGGGCTCAGATATAAAAGCTCCACAGACTTACTGATCAATTATCCATGAAATCGTGTGTCAAATGGGTGTTGTGATGCGCAAAGTGTGGTAGTTGTGGTCACAGGCGTAGTGCTTGTCACCTCTCGCTTTCAACTAACATTGCTGGCTAGCAGCTTGCCTGTGAAAAGGGGAGCCGAGCGAGTAAGTCTCTCCCTGCCAGTACATAGCCTCTCCACCATCAAGCCCCATGTAGTGCCTCCTCGCGGCGACACATGGTAACTGAGTACCTTGCGGACTCAGGCTGAACTACAGGGGCCTCGAAGGAGGTTTGGCCCCCAGACATACGGCATGCAGGCCCATCAGCGTGTGGACATGCCCTGATGCCCATGACCCAAACCCCGAGCTATGGGTTAAATAGTTCCACTGCCTTGTGGATTCCCTTGGTTGGGAGAAGGCTAAGGAGTAAACCGTACAGAAATCCAGAGTAGAGCCCCTAAGGAAGTTGGTCTGAGGATTCCTCTACCTTCTGGCAACTCCTACAGCTGCACTGGTACCAAATTGTACTGGATCTTCCTTTCCTTTGGATGCTATCAGACGTGTCTCACTGGACAGCAACCGCCCGCTCCAAGCTGGGCAGCCCCCAGCCAGTAAGGTGCTGTCCCGCCACAGCTGGCCTGCCTTGCTGGGTGCATAGGGCTTAGGGACTGACCATCCCGACAAGCAAGCTGTAAATTCCACACCAGGCAGATAGAAACGGATAAATACGAAGACTCCAGCTCTTTGAATAGCAAGCTGGAACGTACGGATTATGTGTCCTAGACTTCAGCATCAGATCTTCAGCAAATTGACGATGACCGCAAGACTGCAGTCATCGGCCATGAACTGACACGTCTGAATATCGACATTGCTTGTCTACAGGAAACACGCCTGGCTGACAATGGTACTATCAAAGAGGCCAACTACACCTTCTCCTGGCAGGGCCTGCCACAAGACGACCCGAGACTGCATGATGTAGGTTTCGCTGTGAAGGACTTGCTGACTATGGCCATTGAACCTCCTACCAGTGGATCAGAGAGAATCCTCGCTTTATGCCTCTCCACAACTGCAGGCCTTGTAAACCTCCTCAGCATCTATGCACCAACACTCAGTTCCACTCCAGAGGTCAAGAACCAGTGTGACGAGGCTCTGGATGATGCAATTTCCAGGATCCCCAGCACTGAAGGACTTTACCTACTAAGAGACTTTAATGCTAAATTGGGCGCCGACTGTGACACCTGGCCTTCCTGCCTTGCTCACCATGGCATCGGCACGATGAATGAGAATGGACAGAGGTTGTTGGAACTGTGCTGCCATCATGGCCTGTGTGTAACAAACACATACTTCAAGTGTAAAGACCGTCACAAAGTATCTTGAAGGCACCCCAGATCTTGCCACTGGCACCAGCTGGACCTTACCCTCACTAGGCGCACGGACTGCGACACGAACCCACACCCTCGTTGGAAGCAGGATAAGGCTGACAACAAAGAGGATCCATCACTCCAAAACTTAAGGCCTCCCACGCATCAACACCTGCTCCTCAAGGGATCCTCAGCGAATCCAACTGTTTCATCACACAGTCAAGGAGAAGTTGGCTTTTCAGACTCCTGGCAAAGACATCAACAGCAAGATGGAGCTTCCCGTGAGATACTATCTACACAACAGCCCTCACCGCATTTGGGAAAAAGGAGCGTTGGAGTGTAGACTGGTACGATGCTCACTGGGAGGAGATGCAGCCTGTGACAGAAGCCAAGAGGAAAGCCCTCCTAGCCTACAAGCAACACCCTAGCCCCAGTACTCACGACACCCTCAAAGCTGCACAAAACAAGGCCCAGCAGACAGCCCGCCGCTGTGCTAACGACTTCTCGCTTCCCGGGTGTACCCAGAATTGCAGTGTGGTTTCAGGGCAGGCCGATCCACGGTTGATATGATCATCTCACTTTGTCAGCTGCAAGAGAAGTGTCGGGTGCAGCAGAAGCCCCTGTACATTGCTTTCATAGACCTAACTAAAGCATTTGACCTGGTCAGCAGAAGCGGATTCTTCAGCTTGCTGAAGAAGATTGGATGTCCTCAAAGGTTACTCCAAATCATGACCTTTTACGAGGACATGCACAGCACAGGCTGCTTCGATGGTGGGACTTCTGAAGCCTTTCCAGTGAGCAGTGGTATGAAGCAAGGCTGTGTCCTTGCTCCAACACTCTTTGGGATATTCTACTTGATGCTTTTTCAGTATGCCAATGCCAGATGACGCTGCATTGACGTCCCACACTGAGGCTGGTCTTCAAGAGCTAGTCAATCGCCTGCCCCATGCCTGTAATGAATTCAGACTGACCATCAGCCTGAAGAAGACAAATATCCTGGCCCAGAGCACAAACACAGTCCCGAACATCAACATAAATAACACGCAGCTTGAAGTCGTAGACTCCTTCACCTACCTGGTATCCACTATCACCAACACTCTCACTCTTGGCACAGAGATCTCATGCAGAATTGGGAAAGCCGCTTTAGTGATGTCCAAGCTGAACAAGCGTGTATGGAGTAACACCCAGCTAACGGAGAACACCAAGCTACGTGTCTACCAGGCCTGTGTACTCAGCACACTCCTTTATGGCAGTGAAGCCTGGTCCACGTACACTGGTCAGGAAAAGCGGCTCAACAGCTTCCACCGCCGCTGTGTCAGGCATCTACTTCATATAAAATGGCAAGACAAAGTAACCAACACTGAGGTGCTACAGCGTGCTGGCATGCCAAGTCTGCTCCTCGCACTGCTTAGCCAGAGACGACTTAGGCGGTTGGGTCACATCCGGGATGGATGAGGGGTGCATCCCTAAAAACACATTATATGGAGAGCCTAGTGAGGGCTCCCGCCACACAGGAAGACCACAGCTTCGGTACAAGGACGTGTGCAAGCGGGGCATGAAATTATCTGGCATCGACATCAACACCTGGGAAGGCACTGCTGAAACATGCCAGCTCTGGAAAACCACGGTCAACAAGGGGGTCAACAAAGCTGAAATCAACAGAATTAATAAGCTAGCTGAGAAAAGAGCAAAGAGGAAAGAAAGGGCAGCCCCCATGGCACCTCAAAGCCCTTTTGTATGCAGTAAATGTTTAAGAAACTGGCACTCCAGTCACTCCCGCAAATGCCTACCATAGCGCTACACCATCATCTCTGGAGACGTATGACGACGACGATCCATGAAACTGTTTGCATTTAGATTTAACTGAACATGCCGAATTCCTTATCTGTGCTGGTCTGCAGAGTGATGTTTTATACACAGTAAACTGGGTAGTGGTGACCCGATGGTTGGGTGCTCGATTACTGTTCTCGAGGTTGGGGGTTCACACCCAACTATCAACAGGTTGTCACCGCTCTCCCCCCAGTGCAATTAGCTGGGTTATCAAAGGCCAGTATGTTTGTCTCTTTGTGAATTTGTCTGGGAACAACATCTGATTTTTTCCCCCATTTAATTGATTATTCGTGGTGGCCTGGTGGTATAGCGTGCTGGATCACTGATCCAAAGGTTGGGGGTTTAAGTCCCACTCTCCACAAGGTGGTCACTGCCCCCCCAGTGCAGCTAACTGGGTTATCAAAGGCCAGTCATGTCTCTCACTGTCTATGGTGAAAGACATGTAAAAGAACCATTGTTGACGCTTGTCAAGAGTAGGCTCCATAGTCATCATCGTGTTTCTGCCCTGGCGAGCTATCAAGGGTGTACTCTGCTCTCGCCCAGAGTCGGCTGAGACGAGTGCCAGCCTCTGCGCAACCTTAATCAGGATTAAGCAGTTCAAAAAATGAATGCATACAGTGTACAGGGACATATCAAAAGTAAGTAAACCTCTTTATTACAGACTTTTATCTAATCAAAGTTGCTAAGAAATTGTTTATAGTAACTAGCAATGGCTTGAACACCAGGAGCAAAATATTTTTACAGAGTGTATTTTGTGGGTCCATCTGAGGGTGGATTTAATAAGTATCAGATTTCACAAAACCTTTCGATTCCTCTTGTCACAGTCAACAGAGTGGTTGTACAATTCACCAGCAAATGCAAAGAATTATCAGCATCCCACCAAGGTCAACCTGGTCCCTCTGACATGTGTCTTTGAACTCTCAGGTGGACTGTTGAAAATAATCCCCATTCCAGGGCAACAAACACTGGACAGAAACTCATCCTGGCTACTATGCTTTTTGGTAGCTACGTATAAATCTTTTAGAAATAATGGTGTTCTGTTTATTTTTTACATTCCACTGTATACCCATGGTTATGGTCATACATCAATGGTGCATCATGATTTGATAAAAGATTGCTATTTCAGATGAGATAATTCAGGTGTGCAATACTGGGGTATCTAATTCAGAGAATCTGCAGGATTCCAGATGTGCCTCAGGTTCTCAACACAGTAATTCTGCTTAGAACATTGCAGCACCATGGTCTGAGCTATGTATATTTCCATGCTTTTTTGTCCTTGGCAACTTTAAATCTGATCAGAACAACTGCTATAACAATAAGTTCAATAGCAGTGAACCCTGAGTGTATTGCTTTTACACTCCAAAAAAAAAAAAAAAAAAAAAAAAAAAAAAAAAAAAAAAATACCACACACACGGTGAGGCAAAAACTAAGATGGTGAGCTTAGAGTTCCTATTTTGAGCTTATTTTAGATTCTGCTTTCAATAAACTGCTACATTAATATTTAAAAATATAAATGGTTTTTATACTGTTATGTTTGCAGATGACATTGTGATCTGCAGTGAGAGCAGAGAACAAGTGCAGGAAAATCTAGAGAGGTGGAGGTATTCCCTGGAAAGGAGAGGAATGAAGATTAGCCTCAGTAAGTCAGAATACATGTGGGTGAATGAGAAGGACCCAAGAGGAACGGTGAGGTTAAAGGGAGCAGAGATAAAGTACTTAGGCTCACAATCCACAACAATCCAGAGCAATGGAGAGAAGCAAGAGGTGAAGAAGCGTGTGCAGGCAGGTTGGAACGGTTGGAGAAAAGTGCCCAGTGTGATAGGAGGGTATTGGCAAGAATGAAATGAAAAGTGTATAAGATTGTGATGAGGCCAGCGGTGTTGTATGGTTTAGAAACAGTGGCACTGAGGAAAAGACAGGAGGCAGAGCTGGAGGTAGCAGAGATGAAAATGTTGAGGTTCTCTTTGGGAGTGACGAGGATGGATAGGATCAGGAATGAGTACATCAAAGGGACAGCCCATGTAAGATGTTTTGGAGACAAAGTCAGAGAGGCTGAATTGAGATGGTTTGGACATATACAAAGCAGGGATAGTGAATATAGTAGGATGCTGAAGTTGGAACTACCACGGCTTAATCACGGCCAAAACCTGTCCAAAAATGGTTTCCCGTGAAGCAAACAGTGTTGTTCGTGTTCATGTCAAGTTTAAGACGTGCTACAGTTGATTTTTAGACGTGGCAGGACGTGGGGAAAAATTTGAACGGCGCTGGACGTGGAAAAAAGTTTTGAACTGCTCAAAATTTTAGACCGCCGACAACCACGTGGTAAAGATGTGCAACACACATGAAGCACACGTAATAATCCGTGTTCTGGCAGTGATAAAAACTTGGAGAGACGTGATAAGACGCACAAGTTTAGGGGTCTGTCACGGTCTGTCACGGCCATTGGGTGGGTGTTACACGTTGGTATCATGAGAAATAGCGGCTTATCACTGACAAATGTATTTTTCCATGTACATGCACGTACATTGCACTACGTAAACCCGTTCAACAACGTCTTGATCACGTTCTAAATACGACTGATCACTGCCGCATCACTTCTGTATCACTTCTGTATCACTTCTGATTCACAGCACATAAATTACCGTAATTTTATGAGACCTCGGCACTTCCAGTCTACATGTCAAGGGGTGAACATGAACCCTCAATGCCGTGATGTCCTCATCTTCATGTTCCATCACCAACAGAACCAACTGATACAGAAGAAGAAGGAAGGGATGGTACGTAACATCTGGCTGCGTGACTGGATTGGGAGGAGACCTAAGCTGGGGCTTTATGACTGTCTCATGAATTAAAACAACTTAAAAAAACTAAACTAAAAACTAAAGTGTTATTCCTTCTCTCTCTCTCTCTCTCTCTCTCTCTCTCTTTCTCTCTCTCTCTGTCACGCGTGCGCTGCGGGCCACGCCCACAAGACGTGAATTCAAAGCGCATTCCCTGCTTGACAAACTCAACTTTAATTTGATTCCTTGAGGGATCGGAATTCCAGATGAGCTGCGTAACGAAGATCCAAGAGCCTTTCAGAACTTTATGAGGATGCCTCCTGCGATGAGGCAGTGCTATGACAGTGCTATGCCAGAGCTATGGCAGTGGACTGCCCATTTTACGTCCGCTCCCAAGATGTGATCGGCAGCCGTGGTAACTTGAAGTTTTTCTTTCCCACGTTCGAACACTTGTTTTGCCTAAGTTGCCTTACACGTTGATGGACGTGGTTAGCCGTGCTTAGGCAGTGTTCTAGCAGTGGAACAGCCACAGACGGCCTTACCACATAAAAAGCACGTGCAAAGCACGGCCAAGCCAAAATTGACCAAAAGTTATCACTTACGACCACGTCCACGATATTTTCAGAACTTTTTGTACATGATTTAGACATGGAATGCTGTGTGACCGGGGCTTAAAAAAGAGATGTATGGATGTGGTGAAGGAGGACATGAAGGTCATTGGCGTAAGAGAAGAAGATGCAGAGGATAGGGTGAGATGGAGGCAGATGATTTGCTGTGATGACCTCTGAAGGGAACAGCCGAAAGGAGGAGAAGGAGAAGAAGAAGAAGAAGAAGAAGAAGAAGCATTGTCCTACGATGTGCTGAGTATTTCACATTTCCAAACCAAGCATTCACAATCTTACTTGATACTCAAATTACCTGGTACTTCTGCTGAGATCGTCTGTGCAGTCCATTTATAATATTCTGAACAATAAATTTTAAAAAATTGTTAAATGATAACATTAGTATGGTTGGCTGCATAAATAGGATTGAACCGTTTGAAAGGCACAACAACATCATAGACACAAAACACAATGTTGTTAAGTTCCTTTTCATTTCAATTTGTTATGCTGTCTTTTAATTACATTTTTGCATTTGTTAGCAGGATTACATCAAAAATAATCTGCATCAGAGACAGGGCTTTGGACTAGAAATACTCCCTTAATTTTTCAGATGAACTGGAGCAAATTATGTATCTAATTTTAAAAGGATTCTTTAAAACTCTGGAATAGAAATATTATTCGAGAAGTGTGGTATTACTGCAGTGCCAGCCGGTTTGCCTTCTTCATGAGCTCATGTTATTTTTTACTTTTTCTTTTTACTGTTTTAGAATATATATATAACTACAAATGTGGGCCACATTGATGGAGTAATTAGCATTCTAGGGCTGTGTAATTTTCTTCTGGAGGGCTGTGTAATTTTCTTCTGGAAACTGGTTTTCTCCCACAGTCTAACAACATGAACCTAAGGGTAACTGGCTATTCTAAATTGCCCCTAGGTGTGAATGTGATTTTGGATAGATATTTGTCCTAGAGAACAGGTTCTGTAAGGATCCTGCAGCCAGTCTGGTTAAAAACACACAAAATAAATCACAAAATTGGTCTAATGCATCATGTGTGTGATGGGGAAGCAGGTGGTAACACTAAAAATTGTGGTGTTTAGCACAATTAATGATATGCACAACAATAACAGCCTACAGAGAATAGCATTTGAGTAAATGTTGATGTTAAAGACAAACTGCTTCTCAACAAACTAATATAACTACAAACTAGCTGTTTTGTGTTCCTTTTTTCATCAACACAGTCCCATAGTCACAGCCTGTGAAGACAAATGGCGGCATCAAAACAATCCAAGCAGCAGCACTGAGGTGGTACCCAAGCAAGCGGAAAAATCCCTTTGGGCAACATAAGCAAAAAACAACGGTATGATAAATCGACAAGACACAAAAACCAAACACAGCTTTGATAGAATATCTGACAGACGGACGACGGCACATAAAATATATATGACAAATGCTGATGTATGACAACGGCAACAAACAAGGGCTTGAGGCATGGATCAACAAAGATGAAAAAGGGTGAAAAGCACTGGTTATTGTCACAAAAAATGCAAATCAAATGGAGAGCTCACAAGAGCAGAAGGTTAAAAGGTGACATAACCCCACAATATATGAATACTGAGAGATAATGTAAATTATAATTGAGTTAGCATAGGTGAGACACGCAGGGTTAATAAATGTGTCTATAAATTGTGAATTTTGGTCATCTCTGTTTATACCAACCTGTACATTATCCTGGTAATTACATGGCTACATATTGAAGGAAAAAAAAAATATTATATATATATATATATATATATATATATATATATATATATATATATATATATATATATATATATATATATATATATATATATACTAGTCCTTCTCTAAAAATTAGCATATTGTGATAAAGTTCATTATTTTCTGTAATTTACTGATAAAAATTAAACTTTCATATATTTTTGATTCATTGCACACCAATTGAAATATTTCAGGTCTTTTATTGTTTTAATACTGATGATTTTGGTGTACAGCTCATGAAAACCCAAAATTCCTATCTCAAAAAATTAGCATATCATGAAAAGGTACTCTAAACGAGCTATTAACCTAATCATCTGAATCAACCAATTAACTCTAAACACCTGCAAAAGATTCCTGAGGCTTTTAAAAACTCCCAGCCTGGTTCATGACTCAAACCGCAATCATGGGTAAGACTGCCAACCTGACTGCTGTCCAGAAGGCCATCATTGACACCCTCAAGCAAGAGGGGAAGACACAGAAAGAAATCTCTGAGCGAATAGGCTGTTCCCAGAGTGCTGTATCAAGCCACCTCAGTGGGACGTGTGTGGGAAGGAAAAAGTGTGGCAGAAAACGCTGCACAACCAGAAGAGGTAACCGGACTCTGAGGAAGATTGTGGAGAAGGGCCGATTCCAGACCTTGGGGGACCTGTGGAAGCAGTGGACTGGGCTACAGGTGCCACGTTCCCCAGGTCAAGCCACTTTTGAACCAGAAACAGTGGCAGAAGCGCCTGACCTGGGCTACAGAGAAGCAGCACTGGACTTCAGTGGTCCAAAGTACTTTTTTCGGATGAAAGCAACTTTTGCATGTCATTCGGAAATCAAGGTGCCAGAGTCTGGAAGAAGACTGGGGAGAAGGAAATGCCAAAATGCCTGATATCCAGTGTCAAGTACCCACAGTCAGTGATGGTCTGGGGTGCCATGTCAGCTGCTGGTGTTGGTCCACTGTGTTTTATCAAGGGCAGGGTCAATACAGCTAGCTATCAGGAGATTTTGGAGCACTTCATGCTTCCATCTGCTGAAAAGCTTTATGGAGATGAAGATTTTCATTTTTCAGCACGACCTGGCACCTGCTCACAGTGCCAAAACCACTGCTAAATGGTTTACTGACCATGGTATTACTGTGCTCAATTGGCCTGCCAACTCTCCTGACCTGAACCCCATAGAGAATCTGTGGGATATTGTGAAGAGAAAGTTGAGAGACACCAGACCCAACACTGTGGATGAGCTTAAGGCCGCTATCGAAGCATCCTGGGCCTCCATAACACCTCAGCAGTTCCACAGGCTGATTGCATCTCCCATAATGATTTTCGTGTAAAGGACACACGCGCATGCATGCACACACACACACACACACACACACACACACACACACACACACACACACACACACACACACACACACACACACGTGACTTCTGGTGTGAGTGAAAAGAAGCAGCGGGCTCGTGGCATGCGGTTGAGTGATATTGCAAAGGAATATGGCCAAACCCGTCAACCATCAGTACGATATTGAAGCAGAAGGTCTTTAAAAGGTATGCTTTTATAATTTTTAAAGGGTTTAGGGGGTAGTATTGGGGGCCTTGGAAGGAATCACACGTTTTACATGTAAAATGTGGGTCACTTTCCGAAAAATCCAGGTTAAGAAAAAATGTATGCTATATAATGTTTATATATTTTATTAATATATTAATAAATACAGTATCACAGTACAAAATTAAAACGTTTTTTTCTGAATCATTATTATATTTTACACCACTAATACTGTATTAATGAGTAAGACTGTCTATGGAATGTGTTTAAGAAGCATATTTTAACACATGTAATAGATATAGTATTTTACTTCCGGTTGATTATTCGTGCATGTAATATCATTACATGGGGTTTTACTTCCAGATACAGAACTCGCAGATTATCTTGATTCGCGGGAGAGGCCGGAACTGAACCCCCGCGAATAACAAGGGCCTACTGTATCAAGAGGTCCGTGTTTCTAATAAAATGGTTACCTGATGTTATATTACTAATTTACAGAACTGTTTGATCCTACGAAAAGGATTACTGCAAGGCTTCACACTTACATCCATGCCAAGTGGCACTTTGGAACAGGCAGTCGGCCTAATGCGCATATCTTTGGCCTTTGGGAGGAAAGTGAATTATCCAGAGGAAACCCACATGAGCACAGACCACTTTTGAGATAAAAGCCAGAGAAGTAAAAATGGTCCATTTTTATTGAAATTCGGATTTTTGCATGAACTATTAAAACAAGTATTCAACTATCACTTGCTCATGTGAAATCGACTAAAACTCACTAAAAATGTCTTTTTTCCCCATTTTTCTGACGAGTACCCTCATAAAACTAAATAAAAACAGTAGCAAACTTACTGGTTTTCGTTGCAATTATTCACCAAGTTCAGTACAAGACACACTATAATCCATACACCAGAAGAAGGGTCGTGAAGTCGTCTCTCCATTTTGGATACCGTTTTGATATTAAAATGCAGTTTCAGTGAATAAAATAAAGGTTATAAAGACGATATGCACGTAAACAATGCAGGCTAGTTGCTAAGGAAGATCTGAAACGAGCACACTGATTGTTCAGCTCGGGCTTGCACATGCTCAGTGCTCGTCACACGTTAACTTCCGGTTTACTTCCTGACTCCAGTATACCGCATGTGGAACTTATCTCCGACTTTTTCTTCAATAACGGTAAGCAAGTTTATTTATAAGATTGCGATACACATAATTTCTGGAAAAGGAGAGTGAAATGTCATCTGTGATGTCTAGCAGCATTAGTATAGATATTAAATTCGACGCTAGAATTTGGCTTTGAATAAGATTATTTCTCTCTCTCTCTCTCTCTGTCTCTCTCTCGGTCTCTCTCTCTCTCTCTCTCTCTCTCTCTCTCACGCACACACACACACACACACACACACACACACACAGTGTGCAAACAGTTAAATGAGCAGCATCCAGATGAACCAGTGCAATTTGAATGGAGGTAAATATATGTATGGGCGGGTCTACAAAATGTGAAAAAAGTAGTGCCTGAAGTGAGTGGGGCAAATGAGTGCAAATGGTGTGATAGATGCACAAATGAGCAGTCACCCACTGCTTTCTGTCTGTCTGTCTTGTGTGTGTGTGTGTGTGTGTGTGTGTGTGTGTGTGTGTGTGTGTGTGAGTGTGTGCGTGTGTGCGTATGATACCTCAGGTCAGCTGGAACTGCTAGAATATTAAGAAAAAGACATGATTCCATTGCAATTCGGTCAAAGAAAATCCCATATGCTCAGTATTATGTACTTTAGAAAATTAGTATGAGTATTGTATGAGTATTGGTATTTTTCTCTGCATGCAAAATTTGATTATGGATTTTAATTTTTGATTACTTGATTTGTTTGTAATCTTGTCTGGACTGGACATGCTGTATCGTGGGTTGTTTAGAGCTGAAGACCTGAAAAATACTTAAATGTTTCATACCTTTTACATATAAACAAACTCATGATGACGATGCCAGCTGTGTTGATGAAGATTTTGATTTTCATGTTGATGAAGAAGAGGCATCTGTTAATAAAAGTGTGATGACTGGTGTTTGTGAAGAAGATGTGATCTTATCTACTGAGCAGGATATAGATGAAGATGATGATGCTGAGCGCAGAGTTGATGAAGCTTACTTGTATAAAGAGATCAGAGAATTTTGTTATATAGTATTCTTACATATAATTTTCTTAATTTCAGTGTGATTGTTTGAACCTGACAGTGTTTATTTTTCAATCAGTATCATTTGAAGGCATTTGAACCTTTATATCATGGTCAAAAAGATACATACTGACCTTATTAGAATAAACAGAAATGGAAAAAAAAAAGTCGTTTTTTGTTCATTTTTGGGGCTTACCACAGTGACTGATGGGTTTAAAAAAGGCCTGTCAGATTAAAATGAGGATGATTTCTCTTATCATCTCTTCATAAAACTTGTCTTAGACATGTTTTCTAAAAGTTTATATGGCTTCTTCTTCTTCTTCTTTTACTTTCGGCTGCTCCCTTCAGGGGTCGCCACAGCAAATCATCCGCCTCCACCTCACCCTGTCCTCCGCATCTTCTTTTCTGACTCCAACGACCTTCATGTCTTCCTTCACCACATCCATAAATCTCTTCTTCGGTCTTCCTCGAGGCCTTCTGCCTGGTAGTTCCAACCTCAGCATCCTACTGCCAATATACTCACTATCCCTCCTCTGTACATGTCCAAACCATCTCAATCTAGCCTCTCTGACTTTGTCTCCAAAACATCTTACGTGGGCTGTCCCTCTGATATACTCATTTCTGATCCTATCCATCCTCGTTACTCCCAGGGAGAACCTCAACATTTTCATCTCCGCTACCTCCAGCTCTGCCTCCTGCCTTTTCCTCAGCGCCACTGTTTCTAAGCCATACAACATCGCTGGCCTCACCACCATCTTGTACACTTTTCCCTTCATTCTTGCTGACACTCTCCTATCGCACATCACACCGGATACTTTTCTCCAACCATTCCAGCCTGCCTGCACACGCTTCTTCACCTCTTTTCCACACTCTCCATTGCTCTGGATTGTTGAGCCTAAGTACTTAAAATCCTCCACCTTCGTTATCTCTGCTCCCTGTAACATCACCGTTCCTCCTGGGTCCTTCTCATTCACACACATGTATTCTGATTTTCTGAGGCTAACCTTCATTCCTCTCCTTTCCAGGGCATATCTCCACCTCTCTAGATTTTCCTGCACTTGTTCTCTGCTCTCACTACAGATCACGATGTCATCTGCAAACATCATAGTCCATGGAGATTCTTGTCTCACCTCGTCTGTCAGCCTGTCCATCACCATAGCAAACAAGAAGGGGCTCAGAGCTGACCCTTGATGCAGTCCCATCTCCACCTTGAATTCGTCGGTCACACCGACAGCACACCTCACCACTGTCTTACATCTCTCATACATGTCCTGCACCACTCTAACATACTTCTCTGACACTCCAGACTTCCTCATGCAATACCACAGTTCTTCTCTTGGCACCCTGTCATATGCTCTTTCCAGATCCACAAAGGCACAATGTAGCTCCCTCTGACCTTCTCTGTACTTCTCTATTAACATCCTCAAGGCAAACATTGCATCTGTGGTGCTCTTTCTTGGCATGAATCCAAACTGTTGTTCACAAATGCTGACCTCTGCCCTTAGTCTCGCTCCCACTATTCTTTCCCATAACTTCATCGTATGGCTCATCAACTTTATCCCTCTGTAGTTGCTGCAACTCTGCACGTCTCCCTTGTTCTTAAAAATGGGCACCAGCACACTTCTCCTCCACTCCTCCGGCATCTGCTCACTCTCTAGTACCTTGTTGAATGTTCTTGTCAGAAAATCTACTGCTACCTCTCCTAGACACTTCCATACCTCCACAGGTATATCATCAGGACCAACTGCCTTTCCATTCTTCATCCTCTTCAATGCCCTTCTCACTTCACCCTTACTGATCTTTGCTACATCCTGCTCCTCAATGGTTACCTCTTCTACTCTTTTTTCTCTCTCATTTTCCTCATTCATCAGCTCTTCAAAATACTCTTTCCATCTTCCCAGCACACTTCTGTCATCAGTCAATACATTTCCCTCTCTGTTCTTTATCAATATAACTTGCTGCACGTCCTTCCCATCTCTATTTCTCTGCTGTGCCAACCTGTATAGATCATTTTCTCCCTCTTTACTATCCAACCTATCATACAAGTCATCATACGCCCTCTGTTTGGCCTTAGCCACTGCTACTTTCGCCTTACGCTGTGTCTCCCTGTACTCCTGTTTACTCTCTTCGGTCCTCTCAATGTCCCACTTCTTCTTGGCTAACCTCTTCCTCTGTACACACTCCTGCACTTCCTCATTCCACCACCAAGTCTCCTTATCTACTTTCCTTCCAGAGGACACACCAAGTACTCTCCTACCTGTGTCCCTGATCACATTTGCTGTGGTTGTCCAGTCATTTGGAAGCACTTCCTGGCCACCCAAAGCCTGTTTCAACTCCTCCTTGAAGACAACACGACACTCTTCCTTTTTCAGCTTCCACCACTTTGTCTTCTGCTCTGCCTTTGCCTTCTTCACCTTCCTCACCATCAGTGTCATCCTGCACACCACCATCCTATGCTGTTTGGCAACACTCTCACCCACGATGACTTTGCAGTCACTGACTTCCTTCAAATTACATCGCCTACACAAGATGTAGTCTACCTGTGTGCGCCTACCTCCGCTTTCATAAGTCACCCTATGCTCCTGTTTCTTCTCAAAGAAAGTATTCACCACAGCCATTTCCATCCTTTTGCAAAATCTATCAACATCTGTCCTTCTGCTCCTGTCCTGGATACCAAACCTGCCCATCACTTCCTCGTCCCTCTGTTGCCTGCCCCAACATGTCCATTGAAGTCTGCACCTATGACCACTCTTTCACCTCTGGGGTACTCTGCATCACTTCATCTAAGTCACTCCAGAATCTCTCCTTCTCTTCTAGCTCACATCCTGCCTGTGGGGCATAAGCACTAACAACATTGAGCATTACACCTTCAATTTCTAACTTGAGATTCATCACTCTGTCTGACACTCTTTTCACTTTTAGAACATTCCTGACAAACTCCTCCTTCAAGATGACTCCGACTCCATTTCTCTTCCCATCCACACCGTGATAAAATAGCTTAAACCCTGCTCCTAAGCTTTTAGCTTTGCTACCTTTCCACCTGGTCTCCTGAACACACAGTATGTCCACCTTCCTCCTCTGCATCATGTCAACCAGCTCTCTACCTTTTCTGTGCATAGTTCCAACATTCAAAGTCCCCACTCTCAGTCCTAGACTCATGCCTTTCCTCTTCTCTCTCTGCCTACGGACACGCCTCCCACCTCTCCTTCTTCGACGTCTTCGACCAACAGTAGTCCAATTTCCATCAGCACCCTGTTGATTGACAGCACTGATGGCGGTCGTTGTTAACCCGGGCCTCGACCGATCCGGTATGGAGGTAATACTTTTGATTTGCATCATCAATAATTGGCATTGGTTTTACGTCGGATGCCCTTCCTGACACAACCCTCTGCATTTCTCCGGGCTTGGGACCGGCATGAGGGGGAGAGACACTGGTTAGTGCCCCCCCACCTCATGGCTGCATAAAAATGTTTGGTTGCTAAGGACTAATGATCTTGGAAGAAGGGCAATCTTTGTGCTCATTTTTCTCTAAAACATCTTTTGAAATTTTTAGTTGAATGCTGACACAAGAAATGACATTGCTCGCTCAGTTTTCAAGGTATTTACAAACTTTTTGCTGCACTTTGCAGCTTTGGGCCTCCTCTATCTGTGTAAAAATCTCATTTTTGGACCCAAGAGCCTACTTTCGGTGGAGTGGCTCACAAATGCCCTAGCCTGCAACTCAAATCCTGGACCTTCTTGCTATAAGGCAGTCATACACTTGACCACCGTGAGTGAAATAAGAGTACACACAAGAAACAACTCCTGAAAACATTAGAAGAGTAAACATAAAACCAACCCTCACTGAGTTTCTTGGAAACAGACAGTTATCATCTCTATATACATGCGAAGATGAAGAAAACTTATCTATGATCAGTCTGACTTCATCACTGGCAGTCAACTCTTGTCATTGTGTGAAAAGATGAATGGGACACGTAAGGAAGAACCTTTTGTAGGTGCCCTTTAAAATCTTTTCTTGCTCTTGTCTTAGCATTAAAAAAGTCGATAGGTTTCACACACGGAGCTCCAGCTGACCTTGATCTCATCTCATCTTCATCTGTCTCCCTCCTACTGCCTCCTCACCTTTCACCAGAAGGGAATTAGCACAAAAATTAAAAAGCTCCACAAAAAGGTTGATTATACCAACTACTCAGATTAATTAAGATGCAATGCAAAACTCTGCCTCCACTTGACCTTTGACAAGTTATTTCCAAGACCAGTGAGTGTGCAATATTATAGCGTTGACTGAGGCAACTGACAGCATAATGGCAAAAAGAATTCTAACTAGAATGTTGTCACGTTTAAATCAGATGGCAAAGAGAAAAAAAAAGAGTAAAAATTAGATTTTGGGTTAAAGGATCTGTTTCAAAGCTGTTAAATAACATCACCAAATTTACACTTCAAATTTGCCAAATGCAAATCATGACACATGACCTCATTTACAGATACTAATAAATACCCAGAGATTACATCATATACCAAGAAGTTTTGTCATCATGGCAATACTGCATTTCTGTGGTTGGATTTAAGGTTAGTGAATGTCTGGATTATTGATTAATCTTAATAATTTATAACTATGAATTTTGCTTCAAACCTCTGTTATTGGCTTTTCCCTTGTGTAGCCTTGCTTTATACTTGGCAGGTCCTCTTTCAAAGCTGTGACTTTACTTAAGGCTGATGCACACAAATTAATCTTCTTTTATCAGTAGCTGAATAATTTTGGCACTCAGCAATTATTTACTGTGTCTTCCTGTTTGTGTCATGTCGATAAGCAATCTACACTATATTTTAAATATAATACATTCATTCATTCATTCATTTTCTGAACCGCTTAATCCTAAATTAGGGTCGCTGTGAGGATGGCACCCAACTCAGCCAACTCTGGGAGAGGAGAGAGTACAGCCTACAGACAGCTCACCGGGACATCGCATGGCAGAAACACGCTGATGGTTATTGCAGCTACTCTTGTCGAAAGTCAGCAATGGTTCTTTTGCATGCCTCTAACAATAGATGGTGACAAGACATGGCTGGCCTTTGACAACCCAGTTAACGGCACTGGGGGTGGGGGGTGGGAGGGTGTTGGAGACAACACCTTGGGATCAGTAATCCAGCACCCTACCCCCAATTATTATATGTAAACATTAAATGAAATAAGATATTCTGATCGCCGGAGTTTGTTTGTCAAACAAGCAAAAATCTTCACCACACGTGCATGGATTTTTCAGCCAAATTGATATAGACACACCCTAGTCCCAGTGATGACTTTAGATTTATAGTTATAATGTCATAGGTGAATGTCAGAGCAAGGCAACAAAATCTTAGAGCGAGGGCACATATGCCATATAAAACAATATCCACATATATGCAATTACTATGGAACACTAATATCACTTTATGAACTTTCAAATTAGATAATTACTAAATGCTATGTAGAGGAGGTACATTGCACTCTATCTGTGCCCCTCTAGTTTATACTTTTTTTTTTTTTTCTTGTAATCTAGGCTGTGATTTAAAAAAAAACTTTTATTTGGGTTCTTTTCATGTATTGATGCTTTAACCTGTGAATTTCTGCCTTAAATTACAAAGATATCGACCTGTTTACCTATTGCAGAGGTGCCAATATTTTCAAGTATTTCCATTTTAATCTGTAGTTCAGTGGAAGCCCCTCTGTGACAAGTTACAAGAACAGCAATAATGAACAGCCTGTACTGGGAGTCAATAATAGGAGTCTGAGAGGAAATCCATTTGT
The DNA here is from genome assembly GCA_024760905.1 of Plotosus lineatus. Classification (NCBI taxonomy): domain Eukaryota; kingdom Metazoa; phylum Chordata; class Actinopteri; order Siluriformes; family Plotosidae; genus Plotosus; species Plotosus lineatus. Next base: position 46,799,341 of record CM045733.1, read on the forward strand.
GAGGTCATGTGCAGCAGATTCCTAAACTCAGTTTCAATTTCATCTACAGTATTTGAAACAGACAGTGAGGGGAAAATATGTACATACATTTTAACAGTTGTTAAAAACAGCAAAAGTATAAATTATTCCTGCTGGTACACAGTATATTTACTTCATAACTTATTTATCAAGCACTTCTTTTTTAGTATAATATACTAATAATATATTATATACTAATAATATATTATTATATGTATTAGTCATGCAGTGAGCTAACTCCAAAAGAGAAAAGCAAATGCAACATGGAACAAAACGATTAAAGCTCATGCACTTTGAAATGAATGATTTGATGATTCCAGAAAAAAAATGAAGCATTACCAATTGAAACAGCGTTTTACTCACCAGAGCATAACTTCAAATTCAGACCTAATGGGAAGTTATTATTCTCTCCAGCTGACATTTCCAAAGAAACCTTGGCAGCTACAAATTATCATAGCTGGACAAATTTTGATGTGGTGTAACTGTGTCATACATAGAAATATAAAAAAAATCATTTTGGGTTATTTAACTAGTATAAATAGTGGCATGGTAATGCAGTGATTAGCACAGCTACCTCAAAGTAAAAAGGTCTGAGTAAAATTCCTTTGATAATTTATTTCTGTGTGAAGTTTGCATGTTCTCCCCGTGCTTGTGTGGGTTTCCTCTGGGTACAGTACTCCGGTTTCCTCCCACAGTCCAAAAACATATCGTATTTTCTGGACTATAAGTCGCAGTGGCCAAAAAATGCACAGTAAAGAAGAAAAAAAACATAAGTCACAAACTCATGGAAACTATCTACCTCGGCTTGGAAATCTGCTGGCAGTTTTTGTGATATTGTGGTCCTCATTTATAGTCATCTCCTTGACAACTACCTGGCCGTGGAGACGCAACTGCACTGTTGACAAGCCTCCCCCTGCAGCACGTTGCTTAAGCACTCATGTGCAAGCTCGTTCCTCTAGCTGTGGCCATCTATCTTTTAGCCCGTGATTAGCTTTTTTTGTTTTCTTCATTGCAGTAATAGTAATCTCCGCTTGCCTCCAATCCCTCACAAGTTTCTCACTCATTCCAAACTTTCTTTCTGCTGTCTGTTTAGCATTTTCTCCAGCATGTTTCACTACTTGCAGCTTGTAATCCACAGAATATGATTTTCAGTTGGGGGACAGTCATGCTGGTAGCCAAGCCTAGAGTGCCCTCTTGTGTAAAAATAACAAACACGTGAAATCATGTCTTATTATTATGACGAACCGAATTATATGTAATAATTTCACATGCAAATTGCTCTGGAGTACAAGTCGCACCTTCAGCCAAAGTATGAAAAAAGTGCGACTTGTAGTCCAGAAAATATGGTACGCAGTAGGTTAATTGGCTGTAGTAAATCACCCCAAGGTATGAGTGTCAATGTGACTGGTTATACTGGTCCTTCTCAAAAAAGTAGCTTATTGTGATAAAGTTCATTATTTTCTGTAATGTACTGATAAAAATTAGACTTTCGTATATTTTAGATTCATTACACACAACTGATGTAGTTCCAGCCTTTTATTGTTTTAATATTGATAATTTTGGCAAAAAAGTAAAGAAGAACCAAAAATCACAAAAAATTACCATATTTCATCCGACCAATAAAAAAGTGCTTTTAATACAAAAAAGTCAACCTTCAAATAATTATGTTCAGTTATGCACTCAATACTTGGTCGGGAATCGTTTAGCAGAAATGACTGCTTCAATGCGGCGTGGCATGGAGGCAATCAGCCTGTGGCACTGCTGAGGTGTTACGGAGGCCCAGGATGCTTCAATAGCGACCTTAAGCTCATCCACAGTGTTGGGTCTGGTGTCTCTCAACTTTCTCTTCACAATATCCCACAGATACTCTATGAGGTTCAGATCAGGAGAGTTGGCAGGCGAATTGAGCACAGTAATATCATGGTCAGTAAACCATTTACCAGTGGTTTTGGCACTGTGAGCAGGTGCCAGGTCGTGCTGAAAAATGAAATCTTCATCTCTATAAAGCTTTTCCATAGATGGAAGCATGAAGTGCATGGAGTAGGAATCATCTTGAAGGAGGAGTTTGTCAGGAATGTTCTAGAAGTGAAAAAAGTGTCAGACAGAGTGATGAGTCTCAAGTTAGAAATTTAAGTCATGATGTTCAGTGTTCATCATCATCATCATCATCATCATCATCTTCCGCTTAGTCCAGGGTCGGGTCGCGGGGGCAGCAACCTCAGCAAAGAGATCCAGATGTCCCTCTCCCGAGCCACTTCCTCCAACTCTCCTGGGGGGACACCGAGGCGGTCCCAGACAAGCCGAGAGACATAGTCCCTCTAGCGTGTTCTAGGTCGACCCCGGGGTCTCTTCCCGGTTGGACATGCCCGAAACACCACACCAGGGAGGCGTCCGGGGGGCATTCTGACCAGATGCCCGAGCCACCTCAACTGGCCCCTCTCAATGCGGAGGAGCAGCGGATCTACTCCGAGCTCTCCCCGGATGGCGGAGCTTCTCACCTTATTTCTAAGGGAGAACCCCGCCACCCGGCGAAGGAAGCTCATTTCAGCCGCTTGTATCCGTGATCTTGTTCTTTCGGTCATTACCCAAAGCTCGTGACCAAAGGTGTGGGTTGGAACGTAGATCGACTGGTAAATTGAGAGCTTTGCCTTGCGGCTCAGCTCCTTCTTCACCACGACGGACCGGTACAGGCACCACTTAACAGCAGAGGCTCCAGCGATCCGTCTGTCGATCTCTCGCTCCATCCTTCACTCACTCGAAAACAAGACCCCAAGATACTCAAACTCCTCCACTTGGGGCAGGACCTCATTCCCGACCCGGAGGGTGCATTCCACCATTGTCCGACTGAGAACCATGGCCTCGGACTTGGAGGTACTGATCTTTATCCTGGCTGCTTCGCACTCAGCTGCGAATCGCTCCAATGAGAGCTGGAGGGACCGACTTGATGAAGCCAAAAGGACAACATCATCCGCAAAAAGCAGAGACGATATCTGATGGTCACCAAACCAGAACCCCTCATCGCCTCGACTGTGCCTAGAAATTCTGTCCATAAAAATTATGAACAGAATCGGTGACAAAGGATAGCCTTGGCGGAGTCCAACTACCACTGGAAACGAATCCGACCTGCTGTTACCAATACGGACCAAAATCTGGCTCCGGTGATACAGCGACCGAATAGCTCGTAGCAAGGGATCCGGAACGCCGTACTCTCAGAGCACGCCCCACAAGATCGTTCGAGGGACACGGTCGAAAGCCTTTTCCAAATCCACAAAGCACATGTGGACAGATTGGGCAAACTCTCATTCCCCCTCCAGAATCCTGTTGAGCGTATAGAGTTGGTCAAGAGTGCTGCGGCCAGGACGAAAACCAGAGTGTTCCTCCTGAATCCGAGGTTCGACTATCGGTCGGATCCTGCTCTCTAGTACCCCTGCATAGACTTTCCCAGGTAGGCTGAGGAGTGTAATTCCCCGATAATTGGAACACACCCTCCGGTCCCCCTTCTTAAAAATTGGGACCACCACCCCAGTTTGCCAATCCAGAGGTACAGCCCCTGATGACTACGCAATGTTGCAGAGAAGTGTCAAAAGAGGTGAAGAAGCGTGTGTAGGCAGGTTGGAGTGGTTGGAGAAAAGTGTCCAGTGTGATGTGTGATAGGAGGGTTTCGGCAAGAATGAAAGGAAAAGTGTATAAGACAGTGACGAGGCCAGTGATGTTGTATGGTTTAGAAACAGTGGCACTGAGGAAAAGACAAGAGGCAGAGCTGGAAGTAGCAGAGATGAAAATGCTGAGGTGCTCTTTGGGAGTAACGAGGCTGGATAGGATCAGGAAAGAGTACATCAGAGTTTCCATGTAAGATGTTTTGGAGACAAAGTCAAAGAGGCTAGATTGAGATGGCTTGGACATGTACAAAGAAGGGATAGTGAATATATTGGAAGTAGGATGCTGAGGTTGGAACTACCAGGCAGAAGGCCTAGAGCAAGACCCAAGAGGAAATTAAAAGATGTAGTTAAGGAGGACATGAAGGTAGTTCGTGTAAGAGAAGAAGATGCAGAGGATAAAGTGAGATGGAGTGATTCACTGTGGCGACCCCTGAAGGGAACAGCCAAAAGGAAAAGAAGAAGATTATCGACAATCATCTTTTTATTATATCCAAATGAGGAGGTCCTGGTTTTGAATTCTGGCCAAGGGCCATTGTGTATGGAGTTTTCATTTCCTTCTTGTGTTTGTGAGGATTTATTCAGCATACTCTTAGTTTCCTCCCAGAGTCCAAAGACATGCATTTTAAGTGAACGAACAACGCTAAATTGCCAGTAGATGTGAATGTGAGTGAAAATGGTTATATCAGTGTTTGCCTTGTAATAGATAGACAACCTGTACGAGTTTTTCCTACCTCTTGCCTGAAGTACACTAGGATTGGGTACACCTTCTACTTCACCCCTAACAGATAATGTTCCATCCATTAATTTTTTCTTTAGTTATCCGAGGTAGGGTCACAGAGGCAAAAGGGCTAGAAGGGAAACATTCCCTCACACCTCTCTTTCGCTCATCTTAAAGTTCTCCTGGGATATATGGGGCCACCTTCTGGATGGATGTGCCCAGAAAACCATTAACGGATGCGACCAGAAGTAATTCTAATCAGATGCCCAACACAACTCAACTGACTCAAGGAGCTGAGGAGCAGGGTCCAATAGTGGCAACCTGAACCCTGACCTTCAGATCAGCAACCTGGAACCTTAATCATTAAGCCACCACTGCCCTCATATCAAACTCTTGAATCTGCACTCTCATTTTTCAGTCACTACACAAATTTCATGACCATAGTTAAGTAAATTGAAAGTTGTGCCTTTCGGCTTAGCTCCTCTTTGACGATAACAGACTGGTGCCCTCACTACTGTTGAAATAGCACCGATTCATTTGTGCATCTCTACCTACATTCTGCAATCATTTGTGAACAAGATCTCAAAATACTTGAACTCATCTGCTTGAGGCAAATACTCATACCTGACTCCCAGCGAGAAGTTCACCTTTTTTAGTTAAGGACCATGGCCAAAGATTTGGAAAAGCTGGCTCACATCCTAGTTACTTCACACTCAGCTGCAAACTGCTGCATTGCATGGATCATTAGCAAAGAACACTGGGGGATCTGGAAGGGGTTCCACCTGGGGGCTGCATTGTTCTCCTTGAAGATTTCAATGAATGTGTGGGCAAAGATGGAGTGACTTGGAGAGGTGTGTCCGGTTAGAACAGCCTTCCCAGTCTCAACTGGATTGGTGTTTTGTTATTGGAATTAAGGATTGAAGTGAAGGATCTCCTAAATCTGGCCTCAATGTCCTGCACTGAGGAAGCAGAGTCTGGGAACTCAGGGGAAGTCCATCACCCTAGCAGAAGTCACTAAAGTAATTAAAAAGCTATTTGATGACAGGGCAGCAAGGGTGGACAAGATTCGTCCTGAGAGTTGAAGGCTCTGGATGTTATCAGGCTGTCTTCCTTTATAGACAGACGGACAATCCACTGTTTTCACTCTGGTTGTGCAACAGTGGACCGACTCTTTACACATGCAGTTACTGAGGGGGGTCTTGTGAGTTTGACCACCAGAAGGTTCATGACTATGTCTTTCGGTAAATTCTGTGTGTGTGTGGGGGGGGGAGACCAGAATACAGCTGCAAATGATCAAATTCCTGTATAACCAGACAGAACTGTGCCTGAATCTTTGCACAAGGTTGAAAATGGATGAATTTATATCGCATGGTATCGACATCAAAAGGGACTAACAACTGGGTGTGGGGGCACCTCAATATATAAACTGAACACTACAATGAGTATTAAAGTACTGTATTAAAAAATATTTGATCATAGAGGCCACAAGAAATACAGATCTGCTGTTCCTATATAGTATAGTTTAACTATTTATTTTGTATTAACCCTGGGACAATGTTCTCATTGGTACAAATATGTGAACTGTTTAGTATTAAGCACTCAGGTGCACTTTGCTTTCATTTCAGCATGTCTCATTCACACTTGTCTTCAGCCTACAGCAACAAAGCCTCTTCTATAAAGTCAGTTCTGCTGCTCAGCGGTTCTTAATTCCTCATTAAAATGGTGTTTAAAATAGTTATTCTGATTACATTAAATTAATGCCTTAAAAATCCTGCATTTTCATTTTCTTCAAAGTAAAACTACAACAACGGTAAGTGATACAGTATACTCATTTGGTTAAAGATCAAATGGCTATTTCTTTCACTAAATAAACAGAAAAATGTAACACTTTCATGCTAAAAACCCTACAAGAACAGTTCTCTCAGTTGTCTTTTTGTATAATTTGTTCTTTGCTTGGACAATGTTGTGTTCAGACTTAAGACTTGTTATATGACACACCTTGTTCGTTCAGAATTACCTGCACTGGGCTGGGACCGAGTTTAATGCCACCACTATCTGTGACCGGGAGTCTATGGGCCAGGGGTCGGGAACCTGAGGCTCCTTTGATGACTGTATTTGGCTCTCAGATAAATCAGGTGGCCTTTTTTAACAGAATAACGAATAGTGGCAATGGGTGAAAGTGTGTCTCAGAAGTAAAGATGGGTAAAGGATCATCAATTCCCCCAATGTTGCGCAGAAAGATAGTGGAGCATTATCAGAAAGGTGTTTCCCAGTGAAAAACTGCAAAGAGTTTGAAATTATCATCATCTACAGTGCATAACATCATCCAAAGATTCAGAAAATCTGGAACAATCTCTGTGCGTAAGGGTCAAGGGCAAAAAACCATACTGGATGCCCGTGATCTTCAGGCCCTTAACCGGCACTGCACCACGAACAGGAATGCTACTGTAAGGGAAATCACAGAATGGGCCAGCAAATATATATAGGTATATTCAGGTTCTAGAACAACATATGCTCCCATCCAGATGTCGTCTCTTTCAGATAAGACCTTGCATTTTTCAACATGATAATGCCAGACCACATGCAGCATTAATTACAACATCATGGCTGCGTAGGAAAAGGATCCGGGTATTGAAATGGCCAGCCTGCAGTCCAGATATTTCGCCCGTAGAGAACATTTAGCGCATCATAAAGAAGAAGGTGCAACAAAGAAGGCCCAAGACAGTTGAACAGTTAAAGGCCTATATTAGACAAGAATGGAACAGCATTGCTATTTCTAAACTTGAGAAACTTGTCTCCTCAGTCCCCAGACATTTGCATACTTTTGTAAGAAGAAGAGGGGATACCTCGCAGTGTTGAAAATGGCCTTGTTCCAACTTTTTTGAGATTTGTTGACACCATGAAATTTAAAAAAATCAACATATTTTTCCCTTAAAATGATACATTTTCTCAGTTTAAACTTTTGACCTGTTATCTATGTTCTATTCAGAATAAAATATTGAAATTTTGCTCTGTCAGTTTTTATTCATAATTTGTATAGTGTACCAACTTTTTTGAAATCCAGTTTGTACATACAGATGCTCCTCGAATTACATTCATCCGTTTTACGGGTTTTTTTTTTTTTCCAAAAAAAAAAAAAAAGTCAAATTTTGACTTTTCAGTGTTTAGACGTACCTACATAGTACGCTAACATAATGACACAATGACGCTGCATTCATTGTTTACAAACTACAGACTGAGTGTGTATATGTGTGTGTGTATATATCAGTTATATAGCGTGTTACCCTTGTGTTAAGATGTTGTCTCTGTGATCTTTGTGTTTACACTGTTTTGCGAACTTTTGTAACCCTAAGCAAATATGGTTGGTCAGAAGTGTAAGCCTACTAGCATGGGTGCAAGTCTCATACACAGAGATGAATTAACTATCTGCTCAGATCGGCACAATCTTTATATTTATTATCTTTTAGCAGAATCCTAAGAGTGTATACTTATTTTTATATTAATATTCATTAGGATTTGTACTTGTTCTTTGTATGCATCTCTTGAATTAAGTTTACTTACTTACTGACACAAAAGAAAGAACTCTCCGCTTTGCTGGGAGACTGCATCAGTGCTGGCTGTGTTCTAAACGAGTTCAACAGCACCCTTGTGCACTTGAAAGACCAGAAGTCCGTATAACCCACAGCAAATACACTACGTTTGCAATTACACTACTTTCGGTATTGAGCGCTTCACATATTGTAAGCGTTGATTGACTGCCGTTGACCATCAGAACCATTTACAAGCAGAAAGATCGCATCACAGAGAATGTTAAAGGTTATATTTGATACTGTATTTGATATTTGATGAGTGAATTTGATGAAAATGTATCGATTTGAAATTATTTTGCTTGAATTTAATTTATTTGAAATTAATGTTGGTATTATTTGATATGTTTGATATTATTTTACAATGTTATGTTTATAATAATTGATTTAGGGGTGTTTTATGAGATACGATAATGGTATTTATGGATGTATAGTACAGTATGAACGTCATACGTCACTGGAACATACAGTAGCAACTTAGGCTGCTCGTCCGGAACCTAACTAAAATGCAAGTTGGGGAGCGTCTGTGTGTATGTATGTATGTATGTATGTATGTATGTATGTATGTATGTATGTAATTTTTTTTTTTTTCTACCTGCTGCTAAACAAATTGCTGCTGAACTGCTTCTTTGCCTTGTGCATGCAACAGTTGACAAAGATCTCTTTCTCACCATATTTATACATTCCAGACAGAAATTGATCTTTATAGCTTCAAGTTCATCACATTCATGTGTGTTAAATGCTAGCGAATGTATTATCACAAAGTCAATCTGTGTTGCTCACCTCAGCAAAATTGTCGGCTCTTCCTCTTAACTCATAAAATGAGCATATCTCCTCTTTGAGCTCATATGCTCACTGACATATTTTCCTGAAACATGGTGATCAGCATCAGTTTATTCAAGAAATTTAATAGACTGGTAATGGTCAAGTCCCCTCGCTTGCAAGAAGTTAACAATCTTTACGACTAACTTTACTCCATGTAGTACTACATGCTGTAGACTAAAGGTGGTCTTTCTGGTGAATTATGCAGTGTAGAAAAAATATATCCAACTCAGGGCTTCCCAATTTCACCTTATCACAGACTCTTTTCAACAGTCCGATGTTCTTCCCTGTTAAGGTCAGCCATTCATTTGTGGTGACATTCGCCATTTTTACACCAGCCTCACCCTTTTGATGATGTCAGACAACCGGTCATGCAAGGCTGTTCCTTATGTTACCTACTTTATGGACCCAATGGTCAAACTCCTCAATGATCTCAAAATTGTCATTAAATCCTCAAATAAAAATTAGTTGCCACACTGTCTTTTGTCATTACTTTTGCTCAGTGTTAAAAAATAGAACTTAAATGACTCAGTGTTCAAGTGTTAATCGTTTGGTTGTACACAGCAAGTCACCGTTCTGTGTGATAAGCTAATTTGTTCAAATTTGTTTTTGCTCTCAAGGCACAACAGACTTGCTGCTGCTACCATGCATTTGTTTTTAAACTCTTCTACAGAAAGGCCTTCTGGCTTTTGCTAATTTGAATGGCAACAAATAATGTGTCTTGATACTTCATTCCTGAATAGTTCTTTGTTGGGGGGAAATGTGTTTTGATGAATGTGCAGTAGCCATCCTTTCTTGCATTGATTGGTTGCTTGGTTAGGGTCAGCATGCTTGGTGGAAAAGTGTTGGCTGATATTATATTCTTTGAAAACAGAAATGGTTTCCTGGCAAATAAGACATATGGCCTTTGATTGGATCTTGATTTTAAAAAATAGTTAGCTGTCCACTCCTTATTACATTGACTTGCCTTTAGCAAACATTAGTAGTGTTTGGAGTGCGCCATCTAGTAGAATACACTGGGTGTTGCAGGAAAATTTCAGAAAATTGTGAAATGATTATTTTTAAGCTTTTGGGGAAATTTTGTATTTTGGTAAATATCCCAATAGGGCTAGACTAAACAGCTTAATGAGGGCATAGTTTTGCCTCTACAGTGTGAGTGAATGAAATATTGTAAAATTGGGAGTACAGATGCTCCCCGACTTACGTTTTTAATTGCTTCCAGACGGCCGAACGTAAGTTGAAAGTGAACGTAAGTTGTTACAGCGACGTATGTTGTTCATACTGTAGTATACATCCATAAATACCATTACCGTATCTCATAAAACACCCCTAAATCAATTATTATAAACATAACATTGTAAAATAAGATCAAATATATCAAATAATATCAACATTAATTTCAAATAAATTAAATTCAAGTAAAATAATTTCAAATTGATAAATTTTAATCAAATTTACTCATCAAATATCAAATACAGTATCAAATATAACCTTTAATATTATCTATGATGCGATCTTTCTGCTTGTAAATGGTTTCAATGGACGACGGACGGTCAAATGACATGAAGCTGAGCTGAATCACTTTACATGAAGCTTAAAACAGCCAATCAATGCTTACACTTTGTGAGGCGCTCAATACCGAAAGAAGTGCACTTCCTGAAAGTACTTTCCTTGCTTGAAACAAAGCGCGGGTTATGCGGACTTACGGCTTTCAAGTGAGCAAGGGCTTCGTTGAACTCGTTTAGTACTCAGCGTGCACTGTGACTCACCAGCAGAGCAGAGAGTTCTCTCTTTCCTGGATTCTGGATTTCATATTTTACAACTCTCTTTACTTAACTGTGTATGCATGACAGATTGTGCCGATCCGAGCAGATAGTTAATTCATCTCGGTGTATGAGACTTGCACCCATGCTAGTAGGCTTACGCTTCTGACCAACCATATTTGCTTCGGGTTACAAAAGTCCGCAAAACAGTGTAAACACAAAGATCACAGAGACGACGTCTTAACACAAGAGTAACACGCTACATAACTGATATATACAAGGAAGAAGGAGGGACATGTTCAGTCTGTCGTTTGTAAACAATGGGCGCAGCGTCATTACATCATTGCGTAATTACGTCAGCATACTACGTAGGTACGTTTAAACTCAAAATTTGACTTTTTTTTTTTGAAAAAAAAAAAGTAAAAGCGAAAAAATGTAAAACGGATGAACATAAGTCGGGGAGCGTCTGTATTTCTCTATGTGGAGATGCTCGGTGGTGTCATCAGACTATACATTTAGAAGCAATGTCCTGTTGTTTACACATATATGCAGCTACATTGTTTTTGAACCATGATGGAACCTGGTAACAAAAAAAAAGTATGTGCGCAACTAAGTGTGATAGGTTTAATTTCAGGTACCTTACTGATCAGAATGTATCTAAAATCAAGAGATTTTAAATGGAATCGTTTCAGAAGAATAGTTTTAAAAACAGAATGCTGTACTTTGTTTAATCTGTTAGCATATGTAAACTTGTCAAAAAAACATTCAATAATAATTCACATGAGAGGTAGGACCCACTGCTTTTTATTATCCCTCTTCTTTTGCAACTTGACAAGATTTTCAATGACTTTCTGGTAAAAGACTGAGCACTGGGCATCAATCTAAGCCTCAATTTGTTTGCTATCACTTTCTGGCTGATTTGTGTGATGCAAGTTGGGATGCATATTTCCTGCACTCCAACCTACTGTATGAAGGAGAAGCTATTCCAGGCCAGAAATATTCACCCAAACGGCGATGCATGAGCACATAGAATATTTTAATCTACATTTACATTGCAGAATATACATTTTTTTACAAAATGCTGTACCTACATACTATTTTTCATTCTTACTAAAAAACATAAAATCTTTTAAAGTACTGTTTCGTCTTAATCACAGATAGCTCAGATTTTTCTCATATAAGATGTTGCGGAGCGGCACCCTAGTGCATTCTCTTAGCCAGCTGCCCCTTAAACTGAGTCCAAATACGTGTCATTGATTTCGTGTGTATACGAATAATGAAACTCGAGAAATTAAAATCTCTCCCTAACCAGGGACCAAAGCTGGCAATCCTGTTCTTCTTTTTCTCCTCCTGCTCCTACTCCTCCTCATCATCATCATCATCATCAGCAGCAGCAGCAGCAATAGCAGCAGAGCCCCTAAGCAAGATACAGGGATCCCTCGCTACTTCACGCTTCAATTCATGTGGCTTCAGTGCATCGCGTTTTTTTTTTTTTAATGTTCATAAAAAAAAAAAAAAAGGAAAGTAAGGCCAATTATACAAAAAAAAAAAAAAAAAAAAAAAAAAAAACCCCGAAACAAACAAAAACCAATTCAAAACCTCCCATCAAAACTACTTACAATTTTATGTGAGGTGCGCATCTGAGTACGTGCATGCGCACCTGCATGTGTCTGTATGTGTGTGTATTTATATTTTATTTACATCTTCTCCATTATTTTTCAATGTTTAATCATTATTATTATAAGCATTTATAGGATTGAATATGAATTTTGAAAATGTTGAGGTTCTCTTTGGGAGTAACGAGGATGGATAGGATTAGGAATGAGTACGTCAGAGGGACAGCACATGTAAGACGTTTTGGAGACAAAGTCAGAGAGGCTAGATTGAGATGGTTTGGACATGTACAGAGGAGGGATAGTGAGTATATTGGTAATAGGATGCTGAGGCTGGAACTACCAGGCAAAAGGCCTAGAGGAAGACCAAAGAGACGATTCATGGATGTGGTAAAGGAGGACATGAAGGTCGTTGGTGTAAGAGAAGAAGATGCAAAGGATAGGGTGAGATGGAGGCAGATGATTCGCTGTGGCGACCCCTGAAGGGAAAAGCCGAAAGGAAAAGAAGAAGGATTGAATATGAATTTATTGATATTATATACACATATGCATGTACGTATACGTCAGACTGGTTGATCCTACTTCGTGGAATTTGGTGGTCGCGGGGGGATCATGGTCTCAATTAATCGCGGAAAGTGAGGGATCCCTGTATAGGCATAGAATATGATTTGGATGGTTGTTGGTGCCACAGGGAACCCAATAAGATGTACATCAATTAGATGCACACAGAATAAAACACACACACACACACACACACACACACACACACACACACACACACACACACACACACTGTCCAACTCCGGTAGGCAGACAAAATTTGTATAGCAAAACAACCCACAACCTTAACAGTAGCACAGAACATGAAGTCAATAAGCAGATGACTTAATCTCAAACAGACAGGCAATAAAAATGAATGTGGAAATCATCTATCATCAATCAAGTGAAAAGCAGAGGAAAAGCCCTCAATGTTAACCTTTCCATGTAGGGTTGAAGTTGACTCAACCCTTAAAGGAACGATGCTATTCTTATACACATATCAAGAGCTCCGCTTTTCGGCAGTTATTAAAACTGTTGTTTTAATCTGCAAAGAAGTCCTCGCAGTGGTATATTTATGTCTTACCTTTTGACGGATCTCCTCCTCCATTTTGACGGGTGAGCCGAACTCAGCCACTTGCCGCACACCCTCACTGGCATATCCCCCGTATTCCCAGAGCATATAATTCCTGGAGTGAGAGGCACCAATCAGAGCTGACCAGTGATTGGCTCGTCCTGTTCAAAAATAAAATGTCCATCAGAAATGATCCAGTTGGGTTTGATTTCATTGATATCTAGTAAAAGAACCTTCTTAAGTATTTTTTAGACAATTGTGGCACATCGGCAAGGTGCTTGACCATCAACTTAGAGATTACGAGTTTGAATGCAGGTAAATGTAACAATAAAATTAATCCATTTTGAGGGCAAGCTTGTAAGTCTAAATGTTTGTTAGATAAAACAAGAATTCCAATAGGAAATAATAGAAAACCAATTAATCTGTTCCAACTCCCTCCCAAACTCAAATAATCTGCCACAAACACGTATATTTGACCTAATACAGTGGTACCTTACCTGACGAAAGACCCAATAAACGGAAAATCCAAATTACGAAACGTATATACCTAAAATTTCCGTCTCTGGATACGAAAAAAATTCCCGTTACGAAACACGCCATCTCAAAAATTCAAACAATGCGCGAGTTGCTCTCCCATTGGCTATCTCCCAACACCCCACCCCACTAGCCTCCCATTGGCTAGGAGGGAGCTGTATCTCCATAATACCCATGATGCTTTTTGTGTGTCTTTGGCCCAGTGTTCGGCACGGAGATGCAGCTCCCTCCCATTGGCTATTATGAAGCTGCATCTCCATAATACCCATGATGCTCTTCATGTGCCTTCATTCCATTGTCCGTAACGGAGATGCAGCAACCTCCCATTGGATATTATGGAGCTGCATCTCCATAATACCCATGAAGCTTTTTGTGTGTCTTCGACCCACTGTTCGTCACGGAGATGCAGCTCCCTCCCATTGGCTATTATGGAGCTGCATCTCCGTAATACCCATGATGCCTTTCGTGTGCCTTCAACCCATTGTTCATCATGGAGTTCTAACACGCGTAAAGGATAGAGTTACTGTTGTTTCGTGAGTTTTTCGAGTGTGCTCATTGCAACTTTATTTTTTGACTCAAGCTTTACTTGAACTCTGCTAAGAAGACATGGTCAACACACGCGCACGTTATTAAATACACTCGTAAGTCAAAGTACTGATCGATCAATAGAGAGAGAGTATTAATCCAGAGAGTGAATTTATTGCTTCTGGATTTAGCCTATCCAAAGTAAACACACACTTGGAGTTGTTGGCTGCCACACAATGGGGGCACCATAGCAGTTGGGAGTTGGGTGCAGCTCACCAACTACCAAACATTTTTCCTGCTGTCCTGGAAATTGAACCAGTGATCCATAGGTCCCAAACCCACTTCTCTAACCATTAGGCCATGTCTGCCCACTTCTAGGCAGCATGTGAGTGTAAATGGTTGTGTGTATTTCCCTGTGATGGTCTGGCAAGAATTTTTCACAATTACATTTGTCCATTGGCTAGGACAGCCTCCCCACAACCCTATAGGGACCCGGTTGTTTGGCAAATGAGTGAATATTGGGTGATTTTCATCTGGTTATTTTTTCTTTATTAAAATTTGACCATATTAAAGTTATTCTAAAACATTTTATTGTATAAATAAGGTATTTATGTTGTTGGATGATGATGATGTTGGTTAAATATAGATTGCTTAGCCAGTAATAAATTACTTGGGGTTATGCTTCTTCTTCTTTTCCTTTCGGCTGTTCCCTTCAGGGGTCGCCACAGCAAATGATCTGCCTCCATCTCTCCCTATCCTCTGCATCTTCTACTCTTACTCCAACGACCTTCATGTCCGCCTTCACCGCATCCATAAATCTTCTCTTTGGTCTTCCTCTGGGCCTTTTGCCTGGTAGTTCCAACCTCAGCATCCTACGACCAATATACTCACTATCCCTCCTCTGTACATGTCCAAACCATCTCACTCTAGCCTCTCTGACTTTGTCTCCAAAACATCTAACATGTGCTGTCCCTCTGATGTACTCATTTCTGATCCTATCCATCCTCGTTACGCCCAAAGAGAACCTCAACATTTTCATCTCTGCTACCTCCAACTCTGACTCCTGTCTTTTCCCCAGGGCCACTGTCTCTAAACCATACAACATTGCTGGCCTCATCACCGTCTTGTACACTTTTCCCTTCATTCTTGCCGATACTCTCCTATCACACATCACACCGGACACTTTTCTCCATCCATTCCAACCTGCCTGCACGCGCTTCTTCACCTCTTTTCCACACCCTCCATTGCTCTGGATTGTTGAGCCTAAGTACTTAAAATCCCCACCTTCTTTATCTCTGCCCCTGTAACCTCAAAGTTCCTCTTGGGTCCTTGTCGTTCACACACATGTATTCTGTCTTACTAAGACTAACCTTCAATCCCCTCCTTTCCAGGGCATACCTCCACCTCTCTAGATTTTCCTCCACTTGGTCTCTGCTCTCACTACAGATCACGATGTCATCTGCAAACATCATAGTCCATGGAGATTCTTGTCTAACCTCGTCTGTCAGCCTGTCCATCACCATAGCAAACAAGAAGGGGCTGAGAGCTGACCCTTGATGCAGTCCCACCTCCACCTTGAACTCTTCTGTCACACCGACAGCACACCTCACCATTGCCTTACATCTCTCATACATGTCCTGCACCACTCTAACATACTTCTCTGTCACTCCAGACTTCCTCATACAATACCACAGTTCTTCTCTCGGCACCCTGTCATATGCTTTCTCCAGATCCACAAAGGCACAATGCAGCTCCTTCTGACCTTCTCTGTACTTCTCTATTAACATCCTCAAAGCAAACACTGCATCTGTAGTGCTCTTTCTTGGCATGAAACCAAACTGTTGTTCACAAATGCTGACCTCTGTCCTTAGTCTTGCTTCCACACACTTCCATTCCTCAACTGGTATGTCATCAGGGCCAACTGCCTTTCCACTCTTCATCCTCTTCAATGCCCTCCTCACTTCTCCTTTACTAATCTTTGCTACTTCCTGCTCCTCAACGGTCACCCCTTCTACTCTTTTTTCTCTCTCATTTTCCTCATTCATTAGCTCTTCAAAGTACTCTTTCCATCTTCCCAGCACACTTCTGTCATCAGTCAATACATTTCCCTCTCTGTCCTTTATCACTCTAACTTGCTGCACATCTTTCCCATCTCTATTTCTCTGCTGTGCTAACCTGTATAGATCATTTTCTCCCTCCTTACTGTTCAACCTATCATACAAGTCATCATACGCCCTCTGTTTGGCCTTTGACACTGCTACCTTCGCCTTACGCTGTGTCTCCCTGTACTCCTGTTTACTCTCTTCGGTCCTCTCAATGTCCCACTTCTTCTTGGCTAACCTCTTCTTTTGTACACACTCCTGCACTTCCTCATTCCACCACCAAGTTTCCTTATCTACTTTCCTTCCAGAGGACACACCAAATACTCTCCTACCGGTCTCCCTGATCACATTGGCTGTGGTTGTCCAGTCCTCTGGAAGCACTTCCTGACTACCCAAAGCCTGTTTCAACTCCTCCTTGAAGACAACACGACACTCTTCCTTTTTCAGCTTCCACCACTTTGTCTTCTGCTCTGCCTTTGCCTTTTTCACCTTTCTCACCATCAGTGTCATCCTGCACACCACCATCCTATGCTGTTTGGCAACACTCTCACCCACTACTACTTTGCAGTCACTGACTTCCTTCAAATTACATCGCCTACACAAGATGTAGTCTACCTGTGTGCTCTTACCTCCGCTTTCATAAGTCACCCAATGCTTCTGTTTCTTCTTGAAGAAAGTATTCACCACAGCCATTTCCATCCTTTTTGCAAAATCGATCAACATCTGTCCTTCTGTGTTCCTGTCCTGGATACCAAACCTGCCCATCACTTCCTCGTCCCCTCTGTTGCCTGCACCAACATGTCCATTGAAGTCTGCTCCAATGACCACTCTTTCACCACTGGGGGTACTCTGCATCACTTCATCTAACTCACTCCAGAATCTCTCTTTCTCTTCTAGCTTACATCCTGCCTGTGGGGCATAAGCACTAACAACATTGACCATCACGCCTTCAATTTCTAACTTGAGACTCATCACTCTGTCTGACACTCTTTTCACTTCTAGAACATTCCTGACAAACCTCTCCTTCAAGATGACTCCTACTCCATTTCTCTTCCCATCCACACCATTATAAAACAGTTTAAACCCTGCTCCTAAGCTTCTAGCCTTGCTACCTTTCCACCTTGTCTCCTGAACACACAGTATGTCCACCTTCCTCCTCTACATCATGTCAGCCAGCTCCCTATCTTTTCCTTGCATAGTTCCAACATTCAAAGTCCCTACTCTCAGTCCTAGGCTCACGCATTTCCTCTTCTCTTTCTGCCTACGGACACGCCTCCCGCCTCTCCTTCTTCGACGTCTTCGACCAACAGTAGTCCAATTTCCATCAGCACCCTGTTGGTTGACAGCACTGATGGCGGTCGTTGTTAACCCGGGCCTCGACCGATACGGTATGAATTCTGTATTGATCATTTGCATTTTTAAATGTGGCAGAAGTTTTACGCCGGATGCCCTTCCTGTCGCAACCCTCTGCATTTATCCGGGCTTGGGACCGGCATAAGGGGGAGAGACACTGGTTAGTGCCCCCCCCCCCCCACCTCATGGGGTTATGCTGTAAATGGCAATTAATTAGCAAAAGAGTTAAGAGATGCACCCTACAATGTGAAAAGCTTTTCAATATTTTTTTATAATTAAACGTATACAATTAGGCACATGCTTATATGTAAGCATCAATATTACAATAAACAGGGCTACTGTTATTTGACTAATTGCTAGTCCCTGTATAGGAGCGATAAAGTATCAAACACAAACCGAGACTTTCTCTCAGTCCTGCTGTCCCTACACAATTTTTTCCTCTATTAAATGTTTCCTAAAAGTCTTCTCTTGTTGTCACTCAACAAACAGTAGACCATGTGCTTTCATGCACAAGCGTGCACACACATACACACACAGACACACACAGTAATGACAAAAACATTTTCATGAACTGAACCTGCATTGTTTTACTGAATTTTTATGAAGCAAAAGCAAAACAACTCAAGAAAATCTTCTATTTCAAATGCAAAGCCAAAACAAAACATACACAAACAAATCTACACAGACAATCTACAGCTGTGGGTTCCTAGATTAATTAATTCATGATGGATATCTATCCTTGTCTTTTACCTTCAGCCAGGTTACTTGAAAGTGTCAGTGTGGCTATACCATTAAGTTTTTGCAAGTTATGCAGCAATTCCTACACCGACCCACTGCACCACCGACTTGTGGTATAATCATATTATACAATGGATGGATAGATGCCTGACTGTACTGTAATTGGTTAGTGAACTTGGGCAGCAACACTTAAAGCTGGAGCTAACTAACCAAAATATAATTTCTGGTTTAGGCATTTGAACTGTTTTGGCAGCATGAAAGCATGAGATTGGGAGTAAAAGTGTGCGTCACATAACAGAGGCATGAGAGGTTGGCATCCCTGACCGCAAGTAGCAGAAAAGGAAGCAAGAGACACTTAATAACTTTCTACATCTATGACTTGCTAAAAAATGCTTTATTTGGTATGTTGTGTCAAGTTAACAAAAAACACCTGCTGATGACAGCAGTTATTTATTTTTGTTTGATCGAGTTTTTTGGAGTCTTTGCCTGATAAAGTTTCAAAACCACAATTGACAGGATATAAACTATAAAGAAAAAGTATAATAAGATATAAAATGCAAACAAACTAGTCTGAACATGGTGCAGCTATATGACTGTAGACAGTCACATCTTATTCTTCCAAAAACAGGTTGGGAAAAAAAACAGTTTTCAGTTTTATTTCCACCTGCATCCATAAACTGGCCCAAGAGGTGACAGCCTTTGGCTACCTTGAATTGCCTTTGTCACATTGCCATTTATTTCTTGCTTTGAAATGTGGTCAAAGATGTATAGAACAACACCCAGTTGACTGCTTAATGACCTATAAAGGCATAAATCACAGCTGCGATTGAAAGCACCGATGTGGATAAGTTGAATGGTAATGACAGTTTTATAGGTCAGTGATGGCTTTCATGCTGAAATTGGCAACTTTGTGACTTAAAAAACTTTTGAGGTTTTGTGTGACTAAAAATATCCAACTGGTATAATTCTAAGTATATTTGTATTTTTTCCCCTTTTATTATTAAAGCAGTGAATACAATTGTATTATACTATAAAGAGATATGAAAGAAGTTATTATAGGGAGGCAGGGTATTAAAACCATTTATCACATCTAAGAAGTAGAACAAATTTTTGAACTTGTGAACCGTTTCTCATTCTCACTACAAACCCTGGATGTACCACTGGGGTACAATGTCCACGATCTCCATGATTTGGTTGAATTGTGATTGGCATGGGGCGTCGTGGGTTCGAATTGTGAAGATCTTGAGGGAACTGGGTGGATTTGTGATAACAGTGCTGATCGCGGCAACAATTTTGACTGTCAAATATTTTGACACGATTATTATGATGTACTGTATGACAATTTGATACCACTCCTGATAAAACATGGGGAAAAGCACAATACAACTAACCTTAATAGTTTCATTTCCTGGATGTGAGTTGTCTCCTTTTATCCCCTGATCGTGCTCCAACATGTTAATAAAGTGTTTTGTGTTTTTTTTAATGTGGACATTGTGCCCCAGTGTGAACCAAAGGATAATATCTCATGATACATGACTAGTTTAAGTTACGACTATTTCAATAAACACTAAATGCAGTGTTGTTGTAAATCTTATACTTCTTTATTTAGTCAAAAGGGTGTGTTGACTTCTGCACATGCATCCTAATACATCCACTTATCTAAAAAGCTTGTAGAAAGCAGATGCTAAGAATTATGATGGCATTGTGAAAAATGAATGATGAATGCTGCTGCAAGTCTGCATCTGACACTCACGGGGATAATCTTTGGGATGCATCTTCTCACTCCAGTTCCCATAGAAGGTGAGTCGGTACTTGGCAGTTCCACATGCACAGCAGTTCTGCAGAGGCTTTTCTGTGGTTCGGAGAGGATCTACAGAACAAGTGCTATAGATTAGTTACAGAGAAGGCTGAGCTTGTACACACCATCACACACATACAAACAAAAATATTCGCACCTCCACAACCTCCTGTGTGAGATGCGCGTGCACACACACACACACACACACACACACACACACACACACACACACACACACACACACACACACAGAGCCAAGCGAATTACACAGATTTGTTCTAAGAAACATCTAGTGGATAGGGCGCAGGATCGCTGATCCTAAGGTAGGGGGTTCGAGTCCCCACAGGGTTGTCACTGTCCCCCCAGTGCAGATAACTGGGTTATCAAAGGCGGGCCATGTTTCTCACTGTCTATGGTGAAAAGCATGTAAAAGATCCATTGCTGACTTTCTTTAAGAGTAGGTTGCACAGATGTCAGCGTGTTTCTGTCCCTTGCTAAAAGGGAGTGACAGGAAGGGCATCCGACGTAAAAATCCATGCCAAATCAAATGTGTGAATTAGATGATTCGCTTTGGCGACTCTCGAGAACAGGAAAAAGCCGAAAAGAAAAGAAGATACACACACACACACAAATATATATATATATGCATAATATACATACATATATATACATATATACATACATACATATATATATATATACATATATATATATATATATACATATATATACATATATATATATATATATATATATATATATATATATATATATATATATATATATATATATATATATATATATGCATAATATACATACATATATATACATATAAATGTTGTAGCTGCATAGTTGAGGTGCAGTTTTGTAATTACCTTTCTCACACAGCCTCCTGGTGAGAGAGCCCTCATCTTGGAAAAATATTACCTTCCTCTGTACCACACTTGCTCTGTGAAGAAAAAGGGGGAAAAAAATTGGTTGTGCTGCGTTCACATATTACACTTTTATCTGAAAGAGAATACCTCCAATGTGAAAAAAGGATGCTTGTGAAGTATCAAAGACATTTGCACTGTTTTAGTTTTCAGATTTAAACATATAACTATAAAGCTAAAAGTCAAAAGTGGCTCATATTAGTTAAATCCTCGAATACTCTCAAGTAATAAAAATATTATTCTTCTTATTATTAATATATATAATACCGATATTGACATATATACTGACCGATATCGACACTAACCTCCCCGTGACCCGAACTGGAATTAAACAGTTCAGAAAACAAATGAATGAATAAATAATATGATTCAATTGAGCAGTATTACCCATTTACACCCCCCCCACACACACATACACAGAGTTTATTTATTTTCACTCGTGCATTCATTCATTCATTTTCTGAAATGCTTAATCCTATCGAGGGAAAAATCTTTATTTTTCAAAAAGAATATTAGAACAATACTACAATTTGCCAGTGAAAATGACCTGGTTATTTTTTGTTTGTTTGTTTGTTTGTTTGTTTTCTGGTCACCATAATCCGTGAATAGGATGAAGCACCTCTTATCAAATGAGAAGCATAATGGTGAAAATATTTGTTTATGAGTCTGCTTCACACCCTCAGTAATGGGGAAACTTTAATTAATTGATTGAAGTATGAAGTCTAGATAATTTAAAAGTGTTTGAAGATCATGGAAGGCCACTCAAACCCACAAAGAAATGGCTCGAAAAGAAGAAGTGAAGGCAGGAAATCATACAGTGAAACTCCAGATTTGAACGAAATGCACCATTTTATAGGATTTGTGGCACAAACAAGAAAGCACTGAAACATCTTGCAACTGAATTAATTGTGCAATGAAAAGTTGTCAAATATTTTAACAAGTCAGTGAAAGAGACTGGTGCACAATTATGCAAAACACCATTAAAAAGGTATTACTGCTAAAGGAAGCAATACTTTATAGATCAAGGGTTTACTCACTTTAACAACAGAATATTATCACATCTACTGATACTTTTTTTTTTTACTAATTGCTAGTAATCTTCTTCTTTTCCTTTCGGCTTTTCCCTTCAGGGGTCGCCACAGCGAATCATCTGCCTCCATCTCACCCTATCCTTTGCATCTTCTTCTCTTGCACCAACGACCTTCATGTCCTCCTTTACCACATCCATGAATCGTCTCTTTGGTCTTCCTCTAGGCCTTTTGCCTGGTAGTTCCAGCCTCAGTATCCTATTACCAATATTACCAATAACTGTCCCTCCTCTGTACATGTCCAAACCATCTCAATCTAGCCTCTCTGACTTTGTCTCCAAAACGTCTTACATGTGCTGTCCCTCTGACGTGCTCATTCCTAATCCTATCCATCCTCGTTACTCCCAAAGAGAACCTCAACATTTTCATCTCTGCGACCTCCAACTCTGCCTCCTGTCTTTTCCCCAGGGCCACTGTTTCTAACCCATACAGCATCGTTGGCCTCAACACCATCTTGTACACTTTTCCTTTCATTTTTGCCGATACCCTCCTATCACACATCACACCGGACACTTTTCTCCAACCATTCCAACCTGCCTGCACACGCTTCTTGACCTCTTTTCCACACTCTCCATTGCTCTGGATTGTTGAGCCTAAGTACTTAAAATCCTCCACCTTTTTTATCTCTGTTCCCTGTAATCTCACCGTTCCTCTTTGGTCCTTGTCATTCATGCACATGTATTCTGTCTTACTGAGGCTAATCTTCATTCCCCTCCTTTCAAGGGCATACCTCCACCTCTCTAGATTTTCCTGCACTTGTTCTCTGCTCTCACTACAGATCACAATGTCATCTGCAAACATCATAGTCCATGGGGAATCTTGTCTAACCTCGTCTGTCAGCCTGTCCATCACCATAGCAAACAAGAAGGGGCTGAGAGCTGACCCTTGATGCAGTCCCACCTTCACCTTGAACTCTTCTGTCACACCGACAGCACACCTCACCACTGTCTTACATCTCTCATACATGTCCTGCACCACTTTAACATACTTCTCTGCCACTCCAGACTTCCTCATGCAATACCACAGTTCTTCTCTCGGCACCCTGTCTTATGCTTTCTCCAGATCCACACAGGCACAATGCAGCTCAGTCTGACCTTCTCTGTACTTCTCCATTAACATCCTCAAGGCAAACACTGCATCTGTGGTGCTCTTTCTTGGCATGAAACCAAACTGTTGTTCACAAATGCTGACTTCTGCCCTTAGTCTAGCTTCCACTATTCTTTCCCATAACTTCATCGTATGGCTCATCAACTTTATCCCTCTGTAGTTGCCACAACTCTGCACGTCTCCCTTGTTCTTAAAAATGGGCACCAGCACACTTCTCCTCCATTCCTCCTCTGGCATCCTCTCACTCTCTAAGACCTTGTTAAATGTTCTTGTCAGAAAATCTACTGATACCTCTCCTAGACACTTCCATACCTCCACCGGTATGTCATCAGCACCAACTGCCTTTCCATTCTTCATCCTCTTCAATGCCCTCCTCACTTCTCCCTTACTAATCTTTGCTACTTCCTGGTCCTCAACAGTCACCTCTTCTACTCTTTTTTCTCTCTCATTTTCCTCATTCATCAGCTCTTCAAAGTACTCTTTCCATCTTCCCAGCACACTTCTGTCATCAGTCAATACATTTCCCTCTCTGTCCTTTATCAATCTAACTTGCTGCACGTCCTTCCCATCTCTATTTCTCTGCTGTGCCAACCTGTATAAATTATTTTCTCCCTCCTTACTTTCCAAACCGAGCATACAAGTCATCAAACGCGCTCTGTTTGGCCTTTGACACTGCTACCTTTGCCTTCCGCTGTGTCTCCCTGTACTCCTGTTTACTCTCTTCGGTTTTCTCAATGTCCCACTTCTTCTTAGCTAATCTCTTTCTTTGTACACACTCCTGCACTTCCTCATTCCACCAACAAGTCTCCTTATCTACTTTCCTTCCAGATGACACACCAAGTATTCTCCTACCTGTCTCCCTGATCACATTCGCTGTAGTTGTCCAGTCATCTGGAAGCACTTCCTGACCACCCAAAGCCTGTTTCAACTCCTCCTTGAAGACAACCCGACACTCTTCCTTTTTCAACTTCCACCACTTTGTCTTCTGCTCTGCCTTTGCCTTCTTAACCTTCCTCACCATCAGCATCATCCTGCACACCACCATCCTATGCTGTTTGGCAACACTCTCACCTGCTACTACTTTGCAGTCACTGACTTCCTTTAAATTACATCGCCTGCACAAGATGTAGTCTACCTGTGTGCTCCTACCTCCACTTTTATAAGTCACCCTATGCTCCTCTCTCTTCTGGAAGAAAGTATTCACCACAGCCATTTCCATCCTTTTTGCAAAATCTACCCACATCTGTCCTTCTGCGTTCCTGTCCTGGATACCAAACCGACCCATCACTTCCTCGTCCCCTCTGTTTCCTGCACCAACATGTACATTGAAGTCTGCCCCAATGACCACTCTTTCACCTCTGGGGGTACTCTGCATCACTTCATCTAACTCCCTCCAGAATTTCTCCTTCTCTTCTCGCTCACATCATGTCTGTGGGGCATAAGCACTAACAACATTGAACATCACACCATTAATTTCTAACTTGAGACTCATCACTCTGTCTGACACTCTTTTCACTTCTAGAACATTCCTGGCAAACTCCTCCTTCAAGATGACTCCGACTCCATTTCTCTTCCCATCCACACCGTGATAAAACAGCTTAAACCCTGCTCCTATGCTTCGAGCCTTGCGACCTTTCCACCTGGTCTCCTGAACACACAGTATGTCCCCCTTCCTCCTCTGCATCATGTCAGTCAGCTCTCTACCTTTTCCTGTCATAGTTCCAATATTCAAAGTCCCTACTTTCAGTCCTAGACTCATGCCTTTCCTCTTCTCTCTCTGGCAACGGACACGCCTCCCGCCTCTCCTTCTTCGACGTCTTCGACCAACAGTAGTCCAATTTCCATCAGCACCCTGTTGGTTGACGGCACTGATGGCGGTCGTTGTTAACCCGGGCCTCGACCGATCCGGTATGTGATTCTTTCTTGTGATTTTTGATCTTTGGCATTTGTTTTACGCCGGATGCCCTTCCTGACACAACCCTCTGCATTTATCCGGGCTTGGGACCGGCGTGAGGGAGAGACACTGGTTTGTGCCCCCCCCCTCACGGCTGCATTTACTAATTTACTAGTAATGTAGTACTTTAAAGTAGTACTTTAAATTACTAATTGCTAGTAATGTATAAAGAAAAAGCAAATTCCCCTTGTTATTGAGTTCAAGTATACAGTATAACCCTTATTAGTAGGTGATATTGTTTTTGTAGGCTTGTGAGCAAGCATACTTTTTATTATATATATTTTTTTCTGAAATGTATTTTTTCACCTTTCACTCATTTTATTTTCAAATTTTTATACAATTTTCATTTAATTCAGTTGTATTTGTACAGTGCTTTTAACAATTGACATTGTCACAGAGCAGGTTTACAGTACATAGTGCCCAATTATTACTCTCATTTGCTGAACCATTTAATCCCATGAGGGTCGCAGGGAGGCTGAAGCCTTTTGCAACCAACTCTGGATGGGTACAGCCGAAACAGCCCACCAGACCATCGCTAACACTCATAAAACCATTTACACTCACATCTAGGAACAATTTGGAACAACCAAATTATAAGAAGAATCTGTGTGAGGAATCAAGAGTTCCTGCAGGAAACCCACACCAGCATGATAAGAACAAGCAAATCACAGAGAAATTCCCTTACCAAGTTGGGACTTGAACCCAAGACCTTCTTGCTGAAAGGGGAATGTGATAGCCACTACACCATCATGTCACCCAGCTTTACGTACATAGTAAAACTATAAATGCACGAAGAGGGAAAACACCTTTTCAAGGTAGTACAATCTCAGCTTAACATGGATTTACATGGATTATAGTGGCAGACGATGTAGAGTTGCTCACAATGTAATCAGTTCTTCATTGGCTCAAGACCCACATTTGGTTAAAATTTTGTGGCAAGCCATCCTCCCACTACCCAAGTTATCATGGTCACACAGACACACAGATAGACACACATAACAAATCTCAATGTCCCATCCTGCTGAAGGTAATAATAAAAAAAAGAATTTAGACTTATAATTTTATACAGCCCCCTCCCCGTCAGCTCTCAAATGACACAATTAAAAATTTGTGTGATAAACCAAACACAAAAGGGAAACACATTCTCATTTGGCTGAAATGAGGTGAAAAGATAGACGTAAATAATATAAAAATAGAGTCTAAACCATGGGCGGGAAAACTACAGCCCACGGGCCACATCCGGCCTGTTGGTCTTTTTAATCCGGACTGCTGAAAATTGATTGGTACAGAATTCATGTTTGATGTGAATGATTGAGCGATTGCATTTAAAGACAGCATTTCAACAGCAGTGGCACGTTAAGCGCAGTCAATTTATTTTGCAGAGCTCGAGCCACTTCTGGTTACCCCTCTTCTACTGCACAGAGCCCATCTGCAGAAATGTCAGAGAAAAGAAAAGTTGACAGTGAGTGCCGGGTGGTTCATAAGGAATGGACACCTAAATACTTTTTTTTTTTACGTAAGTTCGGTCAAAGGCTGTATTTCTTATTTGCCAATACAGATGCTCCCCAACTTATGTTCATCCGTTTTACGTTTTTTCGATTTTACGGTTTTTGTCCAAAAAAAAGTTAAATTTTGAGTATGAGACGTACATACGTAGTGTGCTGACGTAATAACGCAATGACACTGCGTCCTGCGTCCATTGTTTACAAACGACAGACTGAACGTGCCCTGCTGCTTCCCAGTTCATTGCATGTTACCCTTGTGTTAAGACGTCGTCTCTGTGATCTTTGTGTTTACACTGTTTTGTGGACTTTTGTAACTCGAAGCAAATATGGTTGTTCAGAAGCGTAAGCGAAGTGTGAACATGTATTGGTAACAGCAGGTCGAATTCGTTTCCGGTAGGAGTTGGAGTCCACCAAGGCTGTCCTTTGTCACCGATTCTGTTCATAATTTTTATGAACAGAATTTCTAGG
The DNA here is from genome assembly GCA_024760905.1 of Plotosus lineatus. Classification (NCBI taxonomy): domain Eukaryota; kingdom Metazoa; phylum Chordata; class Actinopteri; order Siluriformes; family Plotosidae; genus Plotosus; species Plotosus lineatus. The sequence continues at coordinate 46,826,736 of CM045733.1, forward strand.
CGCAGTCGAGGCGTTGAGGAGTTCTGGTTTGGTGGTCATCGGATCTCGTCTCTGCTTATTGTGGATGATGTTGTTCTTTTGGCTTCATCAAGTCGGGACCTCCAGCTCTCATTGGAGAGATCCGCAAGAGGGCGCGAAACAGCCGGGTTGAGGATCAGTACCTCCAAGTCTGAGGCCATGGTTCTCAGTCAGACAATGGTGGAATGCACCCTCCGGGTCGGGAATGAGATCCTGCACCAAGTGGAGGAGTTTAAGTATCTTGGGGTCTTGTTCACGAGTGAGGGAAGGATGGAGTGGGAGATCGACAGACGGATTGCTGCAGCCTCTGCTGTTAAGTGGAGCCTGTACCAGTCTGTCATGGTGAAGAAGGAGCTGAGCCGCAAGGCGAAGCTCTCAATTTACCAGTCGATCTACGTTCCAACCCTCATCTATGGTCACGAGCTTTGGGAAGTGATTGAAAGAACAAGATCGCGCATACAAGCGGCTGAAATGAGCTCCCTTCGCCAGATGGCAAGATTCTCCCTGGGTGATAAGGTAAGAAGCTCTACCATCCGTGGAGAGCTCAGAGTAGAACCGCTGCTCCTCCGCATGGAGAGGGGCCAGTTGAGGTGGCTCGGGCATCTGGTCAGAATGCCTTCCGGACGCCTCCCTGGTGTGGTGTTTCTGGCATGTCCAACTGGGAAGAGACCCCGGGGTCGACCGAGAACACGCTGGAGGGACTATTTCTCTCGGCTTGTCTGGAACCGCCTCGGTGTCCCCCCGGGAGAGTTGGAGGAAGTGGCTGGGGAGAGGGACGTTTGGACCTCTTTGCTTAGGTTGCTGCCCCCACGACCCGACCCTGGACTTAGCAGAAGATGATGATGATGATGATGAAAAGCGTAAGCCTACTAGCATGGGTGCAAGTTTTCTGGCATATGCCGGAATTTTTGGTTTTCTCAAGACTGAATTAACTATCTGCTCGGATCGGCGCAATCTACTATGCATACTCAGTTAAGCAAAGAGAGTTGTAAAATGAATGAAAACCCAAATCTAGAAAAGAAAGAGAACTCTCCTCTCTGCTGGTGATTCACATCAGTGCAGGCTGAGTAATAAACGAGTATTCAACGACGCCCTTGCTCACGAGAAAGATCGGAAGTCCGTATAACCCGCGCTTTGTCTCAAGCACAAGCAAGTGAACTATTCGGTGGAGCACCTCACATATTGTAAGCGTTGATTGGCTGTTTTAAGCTTCATGTAAAATGACTCAGCTCAACTTCATGTAAAGTAGCCATCCGTCGACCATCAGAACCATTTACAAGCAGAAAGATTGCATCATAGAGAATGTTAAAGGTTATATTTGATACTGTATTTGATATTTGATGAGTGAATTTGATTAAAATTATTTTGCTTGAATTTAATTTATTTGAAATTAATGTTGATATCATTTGATATACAGTCAGCCCCCTACCTACGAAATTAATCCGTTCCAGAGCCTTTTTCAGTAGGGGTCGCATTTTACATGTTAAACGCCTAATTTGTTCCAAGGCTCCAGTCTTTGGACTGGATAAACCCCATAAACCCTTTAAAAATGATAAAAGCACACCAATTCTGTATGAAATATGTGTTAGAAGTAAAAGAAAATTATTTATTAAACCATTTAAACATTTTATTAACTTATTAAACCATTTTATTAACATATTTATTAATTAAACCATTGTTAAACATTTTTTATTAACACACACACACACACACACACACACACACGCACACACACACACACACACACACACACCCCTGTCTAGCTCTCTCTCTCTCTCTCTCTCTCTCTCTCTCTCTCTCTCTCTCTCTCTCTCGCTGCGAGCTACGCCCACAAGACGTGGAATTCAAAGCGCATTCCCTGCTTGACAGTTGGAAGATCCAAACTCAACTTTTATGAGATAGGGTAATGGTATTTATGGATGTATAGTACAGTATGAATGTTACACGTCACTAGAACATACAGTAACAACTTACGTTTTTGTTTTTTTTTTCAACTTACGTTCGGCCATCCAGAACCAAACAAAAAAGTAAGTTGGGGAGCGTATGTAAACCATTGCGGTTTTAAAAGAATATAACATCAGCCGCCACTTTCCCACGAAGCATGCTAATTACACCAAGAACCTGATAGGTTGGTAGCAAGCTTACAGGCTCCGCAAAATACCTTCATCCGAGCAACTTCCATCCAATAATTAAGCATGAGGCTATATGTATAATTCAGCAGGAAGCACTGTAAATCCATGCTGCAGCTCGACCACGTAGTGAAGCCGGTTGTGGAACTCGTTATGTTTATTTAAGCGACGGGACTTTACCATCATCAGTTTCTTATTTTTTTCTGAAGAAGCTGATGCTGATCACAGGGACTTTCTTGACCATTCTAATGTCCGCTGGTTCAGTTTGGGGAAAGTATGTCAGCGAGTATGGAACTCAAACAGGACATTATTTAATTTTTGGAGTTCCTTGAGAACACTGACAATGTTCCTGAGCTGAAAAACACAGATTGGTTTTGTGATTTTGCTTTTACTGTGGACAAACTGACCCACATGAACGAGTTGAATGTGAAGCTACAAGGGAAAAACAGCTTATGCATGAAATGCAAGCAATCATCACAGCCTTCAAGACTAGGATAGATTTGTTTTCAAAACAAATGTCAGATAAGTCATTTGCTCATTTCCCCCACACTGGCCACATTAAAAGAGGCCCTGCAACATGTGAAAAAATCCAGGAAAGCACTGGAGGGCCTGCATAAAGAATTCTGCTGTTGGTTTCATGATTTTGGAGAAATCAACAGGGCACTTCAGCTGGTGTCAGGCCCCTTCTTGCAAGACCCTGAAACGGTACCACAGGAATTGCAGTTGGAACTGACTGATCTCCAATGTGACATAGACAAAGCAGCCCACAGGTCCCAGTTGAGTGATGAACACCTCAAATTTGTACTGAGAATCACCACACCAGAATTACCACCAGACTTCAATGCTCTGGCAAAAATGGGTGATGAACAACACTGTTCCGATTAAAAGGTATGTTGATATTTTAATGCTTTTTTTCAGTTCATGTTTGATATGTACTGTTAAAAATATCCATTTTTTTAAAAATCGTATCTTGCTGGCCCAGCCCAATTATCAAATTTTAAAAGTCAATGTGACCTCTGAGCCAAAATAATTGCCCACCCCTGGTCTGAATGCTCCTGATGGCTGGACAATTAACAGTATGTGTAAGAAATGTAACACACACACACACACACACACACACACACACACACACACACACACACACACACACACACACACACACACACACACACACACACACACACACACAGTGTATGTATATGTATATATATCATCATCATCATCTTCCGCTTAGTCCAGGGTCGGGTCGCGGGGGCAGCAACTTAAGCAAAGAGGTCCAGACGTCCCTCTCCCGAGCCACTTCCTCCAACTCTGCCGGGGGGACACAGAGGCGGTCCCAGACAAACCGAGAGACATAGTCCCTCCAGCGTGTTCTAGGTCGACCCCGTGGTCTCTTCCCGGTTGGACATGCCCGAAACACCACACCAGGGAGGCGTCCAGAAGGCATTCTGACCAGATGCCCGAGCCACCTCAACTGGCCCCTCTCAATGCGGAGGAGCAGCGGATCTACTCCGAGCTCTCCCCGGATGGTGGAGCTTCTCACCTTATCTCTAAGGGAGAACCCCGCCACAGGCGAAGGAAGCTCATTTCAGCCGCTTGTATCCGTGATCTTGTTCTTTCGGTCATTACCCAAAGCTCGTGACCAGCGGTGAGGGTTGGAACGTAGATCGACTGGTAAATTGAGAGCTTCGCTTTGCGGCTCAGCTCCTTCTTCACCACGATGGATCGTACAGGCACCGCTTAACAGCAGAGGCTACAGTGATCCGTCTGTCAATCTCTCGCTCCATCCTTCCCTCACTCGTAAACAAGACCCCAAGATACTTAAATTCCTCCACTTTGGGCAGGACCTCATTCCCAACCCGGAGGGTGCATTCCACCATTGTCTGACTGAAAACCATGGCCTCAGTCTTGGAGGTACTGATCTTCATCCCTGCATAGACTTTTCCAGGTAGGCTGAGGAGTGTAATTCCCTGATAATTGGAACACACCCTTCGGTCCCCCTTCTTTAAAAATTGGGACCACCACCCCAGTTTGCCAATCCAGAGGTTCAGCCCCTGATGACCACACGATGTTGCAGAGACGTGTCAGCAAAGACAGTCCTACAACATCCAGAGCCCTGAGATATTCCAGGCAGATCTCGTCCAACCCTGGAGCTCGACCACTGAGAAGCTTTTTGACAACCTCAGTGACCTCCACTCCAGTGATGGGCGGACCCCCACCTGAACCTCCAGGGTCTTCCTCTTCCACGGAGGGCGTGTTGGTGGGATTGAGGAGGTCCTCAAAGTATTCCCTCCACCTCTCGGCGACATCCCCAGTCAAGGTAAGCAGCTCCCCATCTCCACGGTAAACAGTGTTTGTGAAAAACTGCTTCCCCCTCCTAAGGCGTCGGCTGGTGGTCCAGAACCTTTTTGAGGCCAACCGATAATCACTCTCTAGGCCCTCACCGAACTCCTCCCACGCCCAAGATTTTGCATCTGTGACAGCCTCGGCTGCAGCATGTTTGGCCTGCTGGTACCTGTTTGCTGCCTCAGGAGTCCCACTGGCTAATAAAACCCGATAGGCCTCCTTCTTCAGCTGGACGGCCCCCTTCACCGCAGGTGTCCACTACCTTGTTCGAGGATTTCCACCACGACAAGCACCGACAACCTTACGGCCACAGATATGGGCTGCCGCCTCAGCAATGGAGGCATGAAACATGGCCCATTCGGATTCCATGTCCCCCACCTCCTCCAGGACGTGGTTGTAGCTCTGCCGGAGGTGGCAGTTAAAGGCCTTTCGGACAGGGGACTCCACCAAACGTTCCCTGCAGACCCTGATTACACGCTTGGGCCTGCAAGGTCTGGAAGGCAACCTCCCCCACCACTGAAGCCAACTCACCACCAGGTAGTGATCAGTAGACAGCTCAGCTCCTCTCTTCACCCGAGGGTCCAGAACATATGGTCACAAGTCCGATGACATGACTACAAAGTCAATCATCGAATTGCGACCAAGGGGGTCCTGGTGCCAAGTGCACTTATGGGCACACTTATGTTCGAACATGGTGTTTCGTGATAGACAAACTGTGACGAGCACAGAAGTCCAACAATGAAACACCATTCGGATTCAGACTGGAGAGGCTGTACCTACCGATCACACCCTTCCAGGTCACACTATCGTTGCTCACATGGGCGTTGAAGTCTCCCAAGACAACGAGTGAGTCTCCCGAGGGAGCATTCTCCAACACTCCCCCCAAAAAGGGTGGGTACTCTGAACTGTCATTTGGTGCATAAGCACAAATAACAGTCAGGACCCGTACCCCCGCCCGAAGACAGAGGGAAGCTACCCTTTCGTCAACCGGGGAGAACCCCAACATTTGGGCACCGAGACGGGGGCCAACAAGAATACCTACACTGGCTCACTGCCACTTCCCATGAGCAACTCCAGAATAGAATAAGGTCCAGCCTCTCTCGAGATGGATGGTTCCAGAGCCCAAGCTATGCGTTGAGGTGAGCCCGACTATATCTAGTCGGTATCTCTCCACCTCACACACCAAATCAGGCTCCTTCCCCACCAGAGAGGTGACATTCCATGTCCCAAGGGTCAGAGTAAGTAGCCGAGGATCGGTCCGACAGAACCCATGCCTTTGGCTGCCACCCAACTCACATTGCACCCAACCCCTAAAACTCCTCCCACGGGTGGTGGGTCTATGGGAGGGCGGACCCATGTCTCCTTTTCGGGCTAGGCCCGGCCCTGAATCGCCACCTTATCGTGGTGGAGGGGTTTGCGTGACCTAATGATCCTAGAAGCTATGTTGTCGGGGGCATAATGCCCCTGGTAGGGTCACCCAAGGCAAACAGGTCCTGGGTGAAGGTCCAGGCAAAGTGCGATTCAGAAGACCCCTATGCCATCTCAGAGGAAACAATGGAAGCAGTCTCCCTTGCCCAGACGTGGGTCACCGGGGTTCCCTCCTGGAGCCAGGCCCGGGGGAGGGGCTCGAAGGCGCGCGCCTGTTGGTTGGTATATATATATATATAAAAAGCCAAATCTATAAAAAGTGACCTTGTGACCTGAAAACAAGGTCTATGTGAACCATATACAGTCCTACCCTAGTTGCCACTGAGGGAGACCAATACACCAATTGGTCCATTAATGAAATGTGGCTTATTAAAATGCACCTACACATTTTTTCATGTGATCATGTATTCCATAATCACATGAAAAGTAGGTGGTTATTTTTTTGTTTGTATTCTCATTTGGGAATGACATCTCAATCAGGAGCACCAATAAATTGCTGCAGAAACACAGAATGATCAGTGTCTTCTTTGCCTTATCTCAAATGAAAACTTAAAAGCTACCACCACCTTCAGTACCTTCCCATATAGAAATGCCAAGTTCGCAAGTACCAAATGATTTCTTATAAAACAAGTTACATATTAGCTTATATTATCTTGTATATTTTGCAGTGCCTTTATGGTGTATGGAATTGTAAGTTTTTATCTTTACTCATTAATCGCTGTATAATAACTTAATGGATAGAAGTTAATTGATTGTGGGTGCATTTGTGATACAGTTTTATTTGATTTGGAAATAAAACAAAAAAGGTTTGGAGGATCCCGTGTAGTTAGTACTTTCTTTTTTAAGCTCATTTTGTCAGAAAAGAAAAAAGTAATGCACATCCTTAATATACATTTTACTTGTTTTACCCATTTCTAAAGAAAGGTTTAAAAAAACATTTAGGTCCCCTTATAAAGCATTCTCCTTCTGTGTGCCTCTTCAAATGTGAACATTGTGTCACTTGTAGACTATGGATAAAAAAAAAAACCTAAGATAATAAAGCTTTTCTGATACTCTTGAGATTCGCACATCTCCTCACTACACCTCCACCATGTCCACTGCATGCTAATACGGCTTTACTGAGTTCCAATGAAGCCGGTAAGTGATATTACTCACTATTGTGGAGAGATGTTGGTCTAAACCGATCTGAGTGAGCGAGAGAGAGAGAGAGAGAGAGAGAGAGAGAGAGAGAGAGAGAGAGAAAGAGATGACAGTGGTTGTGTTGAAAAATTCTGAAAATGCAACTCGTGCGGTGTAGCCAGCTCATTTTTCATTTGAAACCAGGTGACTTAACACTGTTTAACAGTTATACACAAACAATTGAAGAGTTTGAGTTTAAAAAACAGATAAGTGTCATCATTTTAATTGTGAGAAAAACTATTTTAAGTAAATTTACAAAAACACATTTTACCTTAGCTTTCACAAAGTTTTTTTCAGTAGCTTTAAAATAAAGCACCTGAAAAGGATGGTTTTCTCATTATTAACAAAGGCACTTGTCTGTTTTTGAACTCAAACTCAAAGATGAAAAGAAATTGCCCTAAATAAGTGGGTTCTCTGATATACTAGACTGTATGAGTGCAGTGTGGATCACTGATTGTAGTGTGAGGTATGTTAGAAACAAGAATTATTGAGTATTAAGTATTGACTTATCTGCAAATAGACAATCACAGATAGCAATAGCCAATATTTATGTGTTGGGCCAAACATTCATTCATATAACAAATATTTTTGTGAAAGTGAAAGATATATTAAAGGCTGTTTCATGAATTTATAATTTACTTGAACGTATGTTCATTGAATTATTGGTTAATGTAGGACTCTTTAAAACAGCTCACTTATTTACTATAAGGAGTTCTTTGTTTCCTTAACAAAAAAGAGAAATAAATAATAATGAAAACAAAAAACCTAAAAAGAAAATCATTTTGGTTATTGGTTATCAGCCAGACTCTTATTTTAAATATTATCTTCACAATTGGTGCACTCATACATTTTACCTATTTATAGTTAAACATGTCGATGATGTGCAAAACTCATCACTCCTAGTTCTACTTACTCGATTTTTTTTCTTTTTCTGTTTTATTTGTTGCATGCCATGTCAAGTGGTTGTAGCAGGGAAATAAGAATATGCATATGAAAGTGAAAAGGTCTTCAGTAATCAAAATCATTATTAACTAGCAGTAGCATTATCACTATCATTAAGCAAGAAAGAATATTCCAAACAAGGAAAATAAAGCAGACAGAAATGCACATAAGATGCAAAACATGTTCCAGTGCCACTGCTAAAACGAATGAAATAGTTTAATACCCTGTACCCAGCCACTCTTACAAGACTTTAAGTATTGCACTTGATAAAGGTATCAATTTGCCCCAGCTGTGCTGCGCTCCATCGCTCCTGCACAATCTTCATTATGCATGTTGGGACCAGCAGTCTTACTGCATGAACTTGTACCACGGGACAATGCACACTGCTGAGGGGAAAGTGTGGTGGAAGAAGTGGGTGCAGACATGTCAGTGTAAATCACACTATCAGAGTTATTAGACATTTTGATTGGTTGCTTGACTGGGGGCAGTGGTGGTCTAGTGGATAGGGCGCAGGATCGCTGATCCTAAGGTTGGGGGTTCGAGTCCGCACAAGGTTGTCACTGCCCCCCCAGTGCAGCTAACTGGGTTATCAAAGGCGGGCCATGTCTCTCACTGTCTGTGGTGAGAGGTTCACGTAAAAGAACCATTGCTGACTTTCGTAAAGAGTAGCTGCAAAGCCGTCAGCGTGTTTCTGTCCCTTGCTAAAGGGTTGTGACAGGAAGGGCATCCGACGTAAAAACCTATGCCAAAATCAAATGTGCGAATCAGGCGATTCACTGTGGCGACTCCTGAGAGAAGAAGATTGGTTGCTTGACAGGAAGGGGTCAGTAACTGCAAAACATATAGCCTATAAATAATGTAAAAATCGTTTTACTTATAATTTGAATAAAAATATAATCTGTATGTAATAATAATGATAATAATAATAATAATAATAATAATAATAATAAGTTACCGATTTTAGAACAATTTATCCAGTGCTGTAGTGGTGGGTACACGCCGGTACACGCAGTGTACCCCCTTGTTTTAGTGGCTGAGTTGCATGTACTGACTTAATTTGGTCTACTTTATAGTTGATCAACGTAAATTTTTGCAACTGTGTGGAGATGAAGTGCTAAATAGTTTCAAAGCCAAAGCCTCACCATCCCTGCGCTCCGCGCACCTCGGTCGCTTCGCTGCCATCGTGTACTGACTTATTTTTTGACCACTACAGCACTGAATTTATCCTTCACTAAATTTTGAGATCATAAAAAACTTAAAGAAAAGATAACTGTATGTCACTGCTGTTTCATAGAGGAGTTGCATACTCATGCTAGCTTCTGACATTTTAAGGCAACCAGGTTACACCACATTTTAAGTTATAGCAACAAATAATTTTGCACAGAACTGAATTTGTCAAAAAAAAAACCCAATATTTTTGTACAAACATTTATACCAGGTATGCTAATTGTTTCACTCTGTCCGTGCAGACTTGCTATACAGATCAGTCAAAGATTGACGTCCTTCTTTTCTCATGTATTGACTCAGCCATGTTCAGTATTCATCTTGTGCCTTTACACCTTCACTCTAAATATGACCCCGTTCCTAATAAGGGTGGCTATTTTTTTTCCCCCTAATTCACCAAGTGATTTGACTAGTACAGGTAAACATGTCCCTGTCAACACAGTCTCCCACTGCAGGGAGTGCAAATCTGTGAGGATGTTAGAGTAAAACTGTCCTACTCAGCACGTCACACTTTACAGCAGGCTTCTATTAAAAGAAGCCTGAGGGGCAAATCTGACACCCTAAAAAAGACTTTTATTTGACATACGAGTGAAATGTGCATGTGCCCCAAGCAAATACAGTCAGCTTGAAGATACGCTCAGCTCCTGTGAAGTTAAGATCCAGCAAACACATCTGGCTCTAATATTTTACCTCTGTCCTCAATCTCACAAGAAGATCCCACAGTCTGTACAGCAACTCTCAAACACCAAAACTAAAAGATCTGACATTTTCCCCCCTCGGCAGTATAACAGTCAGACCTTCTTCAGCATACTGATCTGTATGTGCTATGTTAATTTTGGGTTTCAGGTTTGCACACTCTATATTAGTCACAGGATTTTCACATGGCCTTAATGACATCAATCTCCAATTAGACTCCAAATATCAAGAATGAAGTGTGTTTCCTTTTTTGTGTTCCATAGTAAAGGCACATCTATTAGCACTCATAGTTATATGTTACTGTGACCTTGATTTTCATCTTTCAAGGTCACTTAATATCAAAAGTAATTGTGTCATTTTAAAGTCCTTATATGGTTGTTGTATTATTGTTCCATAGTAGAGTAGTGGTGGCCTGGTGGTTAAGGTACCAGATCACTGATCCTAAGGTTGGGGGTTCAAGTCCCACTACCCACGGGTTGTCACTGTCCCCCCCAGTGCAGCTAACTGGGTTATCAAAGGCCGACCATGTCTCTCACAGTCTATGGTGTGAGCCATGTAAAAGAACCATTGCTGACTTTCGACAAGAGTAGGCTACATAGCCGTCAGCGTGTTTGCGACGTGTTTGCGATGGCCTGACGAGCTGTCAGGGTGTACTCTGCCCTCGCCCGGAGTTGGCTGGGATGGGCACCAGCCTCCTCAAGACCATAATTAGGACTAAGCGGCTACAGAAAATGAATGAATGTTCCATAGTAACAGCTTGTCTCTCAATACTTGTTTCTAAGTGTATCTCCAAAACTTTGTTACCTTACTCTAACCTTGGCCTTCAAATTTGATACTCCAAAATCAAATCCACTCTGGCACTCAGGTAGCGGAGAGTTACCACCTAGGTTAATGAAAATTCATGACTGTGTGCAGTCAGGATTTTGTTCACAGTTAAACTGAAAAACAAACACAGGTGGTAAGAACACCATAGCCAAAACTCCATTTTTGGACGGATGCAAAAATTAAATCAGTAGAAATTCTGGAGATTAAATGTTTTTTTAATTTCAGAGAATAGAGAAGGACTCTTAACTTATTAGATCTGACAACACATTGATGGTAATGCAAATAACCACTCTTTACAAATGTGGTAAGCAGAAAAACATTTCAGAAAGCATAGATTGTAGAACGGTGAGCAAAAATGGCCTGCAAAAGTAGAAGTTACATAAAGTTCCACACTCATCTCTACAGGACTTATGTATGTAAGACACAAGAAACATCTATCAGTAGATTTCTGTTTTCAAGCATCCAAATATGTGTTAGAGTTTTTAAACGCCTGGTACGCTAGATAATGAAGTAATGGTGCAAATCAGTATAAAGTGTTTGGCATACAGGCTGTATAATTTGCATTTAGAAATATGTATACGACAGCAACCACCACAAACAGATTTCAAATGGTCCCCCCCCCCCAATCAGAAACATGCATGGGGGTAATTAAAAGGATTTTAGTTCTTCTAGTTGCTGAGAATATTTGGTAATTATAATTTAAGGCAAACAAACAATAAAGTATTTCTGTCTGAGAATGAAAAGCCTTAGAGATGTTACGAAATCGCATCATCTTGGCTTGCATTAAATCTATTAGACTTTCAACAAATTAGAAAAAGTTGCACTCTCACAGAAATATTGAGCCAGTGAAGGTTTAAAGATTAAACAATTATTTTGTAGTTAGAACTAAACCACAGAAACTCTTTCCAGGAGCTGTTTTAAACATTTCAATGTCAAATCCACTACATTTATTAAAAAAAAAAAAAAAAAAAAAAAAAAAAATCACACAAATGTGCACCTTATGAAACTTATGCTGTTCTGGTTGTGCTTCAAATTAAGAATATCTCGTAAAACATTCAGCCATTTTCTGCTTCAAAATTACTTAAATTTGGTGTCATACCAGACAAGATCTGAAAGAAATACCTCCTAACTTTCAAAACCTTCCAAAAAGTTATCGTAACATTATATAATATATTTATTACAAATCAATGTATTTTTTCTATAAGTGTCAGGAAAGTGCTATGGCTTTAAGGCTACCGCAACATAATCAACATAACTAATACAATTCCATAAAAATAAAAACAAGTGCACCCGAAGAACGCAAATCTCTGCCCAGCAGAACAATAAAACAACAACAAGGTACACAGCATACCCTGCTGGGCCTGTTATAATCCTGCTGATAAACACACAATGGTAATCCAAAACATAGCCTCATCACATTGACTGAAGTCATACCTGGAATTGAACTTCATAACCCTAACCCTAACACAGCAATTTCATGGCTCATTTAAATATTTGATTCTGATTGGTCAATCACTGCATTCACTGCACTGTTCCTTCTTTGTAACACGCCACTGTTTAATATAATTGAATTTTGCTATGAATCACATTATTATAGGAAGCAATAAAATTAAATTTTACTGAATGAAATGTTCACATCACTTCTGATAAATAGCACTTTTAATTAAAAATAAACAACATAGCTTCCAGGCAGGAGTTTATTATTTTTTTAACAATCGTGCAGCTCACTAACATGTATGTATGACTTCTATGTATAGCTTAAATCCATATTATTCAAACCATCTGCTGAATTCAGTTTTTTGTCCTCCTCTAGTTTTACTTTATTTTTAACACAGCAATTTTGGGGGTTTGTCTTACAAATACCTCGTCTGGGATTGCTGCATCCCGAAATCCACCCTTAATTAATGAGCCAACTGGACTAATTTCAATATGCTTGCTCGAATTTTGATGAAATTTGATATGTGGATTTATCTTTAAAGGTACCTGGCCTGAGATTGGCTCAGGCCTAAAACTGTGAATAAATAACGAACCAGCTGGATTTAATTTATTTAAAACACTGTTTGGTTTCCATATGATAACTTGAGAATAATTGCTCGGATTTTGATGAAATTTGGTAGGCGAGTTTGTCTTACAGGTACCTTGCCTGGGATTCGTGGACACCAAAATCCATGCATAAGTAATAAGCTGGCTTGACTTGATTTTTTTTAACAAAACAGTTTTGATTTGTTTGTTTGATTTATATTCAACTTTAAAATCCTGGGAAGCTTGAGCTTTCAACCCCTGCGGTCTACTTTCTGAATTTGCATGCAGCGGCTTTACACTACAACTAAACCATAAACTTTAAACTAAACCATAAAATCCAAAAGCAATGCAAACAAAACTATCAAACCACTCCCAAAACACATCCCTCTTCACTACTGTAAGTACATCCGTTACAGACAGCTTGACTCTGGACAAGCCTTGGGTCTCTCCCAAAAGTAATTGGACTTATGTGTTATGGCTGTGCGATGCTGCCAGGCACGTTTCATGGCCTTTTGGCTGGCCCAACACCAAGAATCATGCCAAGCCTTTGTGACAAAGTCTTAGCGCAGCAGATGTTCCCAAGTGCCATTGCGGATGCTTTAGAGGAATCCCGAACAAAACCATGCAAGGCAGCGTGCTGGAGCAGAGACAACAGAGATATCGAGATGAGAAATACTCTATTTCTTATTCACATTTCTTATTCAAAGAGAAATGTGACAGCGGCCTGGTTGAGATTGAGCCAGGATACAGCCATTTGTTATATTCAGAACAGAAGAACTGGGAAAAAACAAGGCAAGAAAATTGTGTAGGCTGTGAAGTATGAGGACAGGGTTCTAATCATGTAAATGTACATTATGGAGGATTTTCATTGTCCAGGTATCAGTTTGTGCTCATATCACACTCCTCCTAAATGCTGAGCTATAATCAGGATCACTTGGGCGGGGAGGGGGGGGAAACAACATGTGTGTGAGTAAAAGAGAGTGAGAGACAGTGTGTGTGTGTGTGTGTGTGTGTGTGTGTGTGTGTGTGTGTGTGTGTGTGTGTGTGTGTGTGTGTGTGTCTGTATATACACGGGAGCGAGCGAGAGAGAGAGAGAGAGAGAGAGAGAGAGAGAGAGAGAGAGAGAGAGAGAGCGAGAATGTGTGTGTGCAAGCGAGAGAATGTGGCTGTGTGTGTTTGTGTGCGATCGAGCAAGAGAAAGAGAGAGAGTGAGAGAGAGCAAGAGAGAATACGTGTGTGTGTGTGTGTGTGTGTGTGTGTGTGTGTGTGTGTGTGTGTGTGTGTGTGTGTGTGTGTGTGTTGCCCTAAATACACAGAGCTCCCTCTTCTTTCACTCGGTTTCACATGTTCACTTTTGACCGATTAGCAAATAAGCCGGCTGAGTCAAACCTTAATAAGATAACACACAAACACACACACACACACAAACACACACACACACACACACACACACACACACACACACACACACACACACACACACACACACACACACACACACAGTGTGAGTGCATATCTCAGATGTGTGGGTGGTGTGAAAATTGTATACATGCATACATAACGAGACTGAAATTCCTTGTTATCCAGGCGCACAGAATTGTCTTGGCACACACAGCTTTTCTTCAGGTCTAATCTGAAGCCTTGTATGTGACAGCTATATGAATGAATATGAGCGTGAAAGGATGAAGGAATTGCATAAAACGAAACTGCAAGAATGTTAAAGCAGACAAGTGGAACACAGGGTTCAGCAAGTTTAAAACTTTCCAACTAAATCTCCATCTTTTTAAGCATTTTATTACAGATTTTGTGGTCTGTAGAATTTAAGGAAATTATGAAAAAGTGAATTATACAATGCTGAACAGATTTATTAGAGCACCTGCCACAACTCAGTGAAATTCAATTCGTTTTTGAATGAAACAATAAATGAAACCATGTACAGATTTTCAAATCAGACAATGCCCTTTGACCTTAAAAAGACCTTAAAATATTGAAACCCCGGTCATTTCATAAATCTTTTAAGCAAGAAAGTTTTTTTTTTTTTCCAACAGCACAAATACAAAGCGTTATGGTATATATTGCTTTGTTAGTGACCAATGCTTGTACATTACTTTCCACAGTGCAATATGGGATGCATTGAGTGCACTATATAGTCTCCCTCTAGATTTTGACACCACTACAAAATAGGGAGCTCACTACATAATGCACTACAGTCATCCCTTGAATATCGCGGATAATGTAGAGCAGACCTGGCCGCGATATTCGAAAAACCGCGAAGTAGGAACACCCCACCCCCCGCCCCTATTTCTACCATGTTGTCTCATTTCTATATATGTTTTCGCGTCTATACAATATCAAGAAGTGTATATTAAACGTTACACAGTTATATGCATATGTAAATCCTGTAATGTATTAATATTTAAATAGAATTTATATATAAATACTTTAAGTATTGGAGCCGGTGGTGTAGTGGTTAGAGTGTTGGGCTCATGATCGGGAGGATGTGAGTTCAAATCCCACTGAGACCCTCACTGTGCTAAGACCCCTGGGCAAGGTCTCAACCACAAGTGTGCCTCTGTTCACCCAGCAGTATAAATGGGTACCAGTAAAAATATACTGGGAAGGTAACCTGACTAGAGTCCCATCCAGGAGGAGTTCAACTCCTGATTGCTTCACGCTACGGAAACCGGGTATAAGCGCTGGCCTGATGAGCCGCTCGGCTCGGGTGTAAAAACCCAAACAGTTAATCAATCAATTGTACTCACCTCTGACAATAGCTCTTCTCCGCGGTGCAGGACATTCACAAACACTATACAGTAAGATCACAAAATCACAAAAAATCCCTCGGGAATGTGCGAGGCAACAGCGTCACACATCTAAGCCAATCAGCTTGCGAGAATGAGTTGAGTGGGTGGGAGGCAATAGCATCACGCGTCTAAGCCAATCAGCTTGCGAGATTGAGTTGAGTGGGCGGTCCCTGCCTGAACTGGGGAGGAGGGGCACTTCAGTCTGTCGTTTGGAAACAATGGATGCAGCCTGCCTTGGGGCCCTGCCTTCCGCTTGCTTACATGTGAGTTTCAGCACGAATTTTGAATTTTTTATGATTTTTTTATTTTATTTTATTTTTTATTAAAATACCGCGATGTACCAAGACCATGATGCTCAAATCGCGAAGTGGCAAGGGATGACTGTATTCAATTTCAACAGAATTCTTATTTCCTTGTAAGGGTCATTGTGTTGGAATATAAGTGTGATTCCTTGCATTTTTGTATAGCTTCAACAAAATTCAGATGGTGTAAAATTCATAATTTTGAAGACTTCACCAATGTAATGTCATCAAAATATGATTAAGGTACCAGACAAAAAAAAAACAATTATGACTAAGGCAGCACCCTGGTAGCCGTCATATCACACAATGATGAGACCCAATACAGAGAAGAGATTCAGCACCTGATAAACTGGTGTTCAACTAATAACCTTATTCTGAACACCAGCAAGACCAAGGAGGTCATAGTGGACTTTAGGAGGACCAAGTAAGACAGAGCACAATCCTCTTTGTATTCATGGGGAGGTGGAGTATGTGGACAGTATGAAGTTCCTGGGCATCCACATTTCATCTGACCTGCCCTGGTCTGTTCTGTTAACACTTCACACATGTTGAAGAGGCCCAACAAAGAATTTTCTTCTTCAGGAAGCTAAAACATGATGGACTGTTCCTTCTAAAATGCTCAAGAACTTATACAGCGCTACAATAGAAAGTATTCTCTGTCTCAGTGCAATGTTGTTGTATGGCAGCTGCACTGCTAAGGACAGAACGTACTTGGCCCGGGTGGTGAGAACAGCACGGGGGATCGTGGGCTGCTGTCTACCAGATCTTGACACAGTATATGCTGTCTGGGTCCAGAAGAAGACCAGCTGCATCGTTATGAATTCAAACACCCGGGAAATGGACTGTGTGTACCACTTCCTTCTGGAACGCGGTACAGAAACATCAAGACCAGCACAACCAGACTCAAAAACAGCTTTTACCCCAAAGCGGTGAAAGTCATTACCCCTCCACCCACACCCCTTCGTAATCACTCACACACACACACACACACACACACACACACACGCCAAGACGCACGCGACGCACGCACGCACGCACGCACGCACGCACACACACACACACACACACACACACACACACTCACACACTCACTCACACACACACACACACACACACTATAACATACCTGTTCTTTATAAAAGGACATTGAATCCTCAAGCTCCACGACCGTATTGCACTGCTGCACCTCGTTTACTTTCTAGTTTATCCACTTTGCTGCTACTATTTACTTATTTATTCTATTACATAATGCCTCAATGTGCATATCGTATATCTATAGTGTTCATTTCTCATTCATGTACAGAGGAGGGATAGTGAGTATATTGGTAGTAGGATGCTGAGATTGGAACTACCAGGCAGAAGGCCTAGAGGAAGACCAAAGAGACGATTCATGGATGTGGTGAAGGAGGACATGAAGGTAGCTGGTATAAGACAAGAAGATGCAAAGGATAGGGTGAGATGGAGGCAGATGATTCACTGTGGCGACCCCTGAAGGGAAAAGCCGAAAGGAAAAGAAGAAGGTACATTTCTATTTTATATTTTTAACTTCAAGTTTGGTGTACAGAATTGTGTTTATATTCTGCTCTTCACAGCATTGATTGCAACTTATTGCCTCGTTTACATCTTTTTAACTTGTGTGCACCTTTTAAGGCTGAGAACCTCATACAAAATTTAGTAATGTGTGAACATAGACTCTTGAATCAATATGTGAACACTACTGTGTATTTGTTGTAAAAGCTTTGTGCTGGATCTCTGCCACTACTCACTATGTATTCATGTCCAGGGTGGGTACCATGACCAAAAATCAAACTTTATTGATTTCAAATGAAGCCAGGAATCAAACTAGAACTTACTTTTGAGTATATCGAGACATTGTGAAAGTTTTATGCTGATATGTTATTTTTTGAGTTGCCCTGTTTCAACCACCAGATTTGAAGCGAACAGAGGATAGAAATACATTACTAGTCTGTGATGGGCGGCGTTAACAATGCAGTAAGAATGCTCGTAACACGCAAATCACCACATCCTCCTTCCTGAAGACTTCTCCGTGTTTCTAAAAGCTGAAGGTGCAAATAAATATCACCTTATAGAAAATGTCACCCATAGTGGTTAGCACCTCCATCTCACTGTCGGAAGGTCATGAATTTGAATCCTATACTCAGTAATGCCATTTGTGGGGCAGTGGTGGTCTAGTGGTATAGTGCGCTGGATCGCTGATCCAAAGGTTGGGGGTTCGAGTCCCACTCTCCACAGGGTTGTCACTGTCCCCCCCAGTGCGGCTAACTGGGTTATCAAAGGCGGGCCATGTCTCTCACTGTCTATGGTGAGAGGCATGTAAAAGAACCATTGCTGACTTTCGTAAAGAGTTGGCTGCAAAGTCGTCAGCGTGTTTCTGTCCCTTGCTAAAAGGGTTGTGACAGGAAGGGCATCCGACGTAAAAACCTATGCCAAAATCAAACATGTGAATCAGATGATTCGCTGTGGCGACTCCCGAGTAAAAGGGAAAAAGCCATAAGAAAGACAGACAGACTCAGTAATGCCATTTCTTTGTGGTGCTTTCTTGATCTCTCTGTGCTTGTGTACGTTTACTCTTGATAATCCAGTTCTTATGAAAATAAAAACCAAATTGGGAAAGAATTATATATGTTTAATTATATATGTTAATATTAATTATATATATATATATATATATATATTTTTTTTTTTTTACCCCCTTCTCATTGCAGCCATTGTACTGTTTTGTATAAAAGACAGAATTGAAAAAGATCACCTTTAGGATGTACCTTCCCTATGCTTTTAATCAGGCTTCATCACACCACACTTTCTTTCTTCCTTTCGGCTTTTTCCCTTTTTCTCGGGAGTCGCCACAGCGAATCATCTGATTCGCACATTTCATTTGGCAGAGGTTTTTATGTCGGATGCCCTTCCTGTCACAACCCTTTAGCAAGGGGCAGAAACATGCTGACGGCTTTGCAGCCTACTCTTTACGAAAGTCAGCAATGGTTCTTTTACATGCCTCTCACCATAGACAGTGAGAGACATGGCCGGCCTTTGATAACCCAGTTAGCTGCACTGGGGGGACAGTGACAACCTTGTGGGGACTCGAACCCCCAATCTTAGGATCAGCGATCTTGCGCCCTATCCACTAGACCACCACTGCCCCTTCATCACACCACACTATCTTTGATTATTATTTGCCACAGCATGTTGTCAAACTTAGTGAGCATTTTATTCGGATCATTTGACATTTCAGTTCTTTTGAAGATCTACTTTCACTGTCTCCATCACTACATAATTCTGTCAGTTTCCCTTTATGCAAACTCCAAAAATCACTCCTGAACATCCGTGAGGTGTATTTGGGGGTCACCAAAGTTAACGTAGTTATAGGTTGACATTAAAACCTGTGAGGAATTTTGTCTGGACCCTCCTCCATCAGTGCACAAGTCCCAACTGCACCACAGTCAGCTTTCACTAGAGTTTCATTTCTTTAATTTTTCAGGCTGGTGGGGTAACACTCAAAGATTCTGTCATTAGATCATCAGGTGTTTCCATGTTCTCTGTGAATTATGCCATCTTCAGTTCTTTTACCTTCTTCACAGTCATAGGCAAACACTATCTATTTCTTCATGACGCTTTCTTCATTCATCAACACTGATGAACAGTACACTGCAACATTCCAACTGCTCCAACCATTACCATTGCAACCACAGCAACTGCAGCTTAGTATCACAAGCCTGTCAATGGGAACCAGATCCATACTGGGCTCCTCAGTGACCAAGCCCATTGAACACTGTAATGCATTCTCAGCGCTCTTTGCTCTGTGTGAAAGTCTCACACCACTCAAACATATCGCTTTATTACAACAAAAAAACAGATATGGTTTGATGCATAACACAAGTATAAATCTTATTCAATCATTCATTCATGTAATTGACCGCTTATTCCTAATTAGTGGGGCCAGTGGCATAGTGGTTAGGGTGCTGGGCTCATGATCAGGAGGTTGTGTGTTCAAATCCCACTTAGACCCCCACTGTGCTGAGACCCCTGGGCAAGGTTTTAACCAAAGGGTGCCTCTGTTCACCCAGCAGTATAAATGGGTACGAGTAAAATATACTGTGAAAGTAACCTGCGATGGACTAGCATCCCATCCAAGAGGACGTGAACTCCTGGTTGCTTCATGCTATGGAAACCGGAAATAAGCACTGGCCTGATAAGCCAGTGGGCTTGGGTATAAAAAGCCCAACTGACTTTACCTTATTCCTAATTATGGTCGCAGGGAGGCTGGCGCCCATCTCAGCCGACTCTGGGTGAGGGCAGGGGACAGCTCGCCAGGCCATTGTAGAGCATAACTCTTCCATATCTTAAACAGTGCATGGTAAGGCGGTTCCCCTACATGGTTTCTTGATTTTCCAGCTCTCGTCTTCTTCATAATTAAATTTTATATTAAAATGTGCACTTGTGTATTATAATTATCTCAAAAAAATGTCACAATATCTAAAAAAATAAAATAAAACAGAGGGGACCTTATATGGTGGAAGTTACCTCAGCCAGGCAGCATAAATAATAGACTAAACAGGCCTGTATGAGTTATGGTTTTAATTACCCAAGTACTCATCTTATGATATGTTCTGTAGTACTACAAAATTGACAAATTACATGAAAAAAAAAAATTATCATTTGTAGGACTTATAAGACAGCTTGTGGCTGACCTTTTAAGGTCACTCAGGGTCAAAGGTAATTGTCTCTTTCAAAAGTTCATATATGTTTTCATGTTAGTGTGCCATAGCAATGACATTTCTACCAGCACTCATTTCAAAAGTGTGTGAACAAAACTTTATGACAATCTCCAAAACTTTATGACCTTAACCTGAGCTTGACATTTGACCCAGACATTCCAAAATCAAATGATATGTGTGACTCATGTATGGTAATATTTCCAACAAATTTGGTGAAGATGCATGGGTGTGGTCACTATACTGTTCGCAGGCAAACAAACATTGATGATTCCAATACCTCTGCCAAAACTCTGGTAAAAAAAAAAAAAAAAAAAAGAAAGAAAAAATCTAAAGGCAAATCTCTTATTTTCTACTGCTGAAAGAAGCTTGAATAGATTTAATAGATACCTAGACCATGAACATATACTTATGCTTTTCTGGCTAATTTTACACATAGATAAAATATGCAGTACTAATTGCAAGATAAAGGGACTAATGAGTTTTTGCTGAATTTCTCTCATACCATCTGAACTATGTTTATTTGAAAAATCAGATGTGTATTAAAAATGAAATTGTACATCTAATATATTAAGAGCATTCCTTGATGTTTTTTCCCCCTGTTTTACCACACAGTATGATATGCAATGTTCTAATCTAACATTCGTGTACGTACTTCTTTCAGTCATCAGTCAGTGTATGCTCATGGCTGTATCTTTCATTCAAGGATATAAACTCTGCATGAAGTAGGAATTGCAGTTTAAATTCTGTGAAAAGCTGAAACGAGTTATGAGTTGTAAAATGTGGGCTTGAGAAAAACAGAAGTTTAGTGGAGGAAAAAAAGTTTAATTTCAATTATTTTTCAAGGACCTGTCATTAAAAAACAGTGATTAAAATTCAAGGCTCCAATTATTTATGTACAATTATTTATATGTAATAAACCTTGCACTTACTTCAATATCACACAGCCACTGCCTGAACGAGGTGCAGTCCAGAACACCTGGATCCTTGTGCGTCTTCGAGGAACGCTCTCAGTGACGGCAGGTGGACAGGTGTTCATGAACTGAGAGTCTTCTTTATCTATGATCTGCAGGAAAGAAATACTTGTGAGAACTTGACAGACATAAAATTTCATAACTCCATAAAGCAACTTCTGCATGGATTAAAACCGAATGTATTTAAAATGTAAAGACTCAAATTAGACAGAAAACATCTGCAATAATACAATAAACACAGAAGGTTACTACGGTAAATGGCTTAACATACTTAACAATGGCTTAACATATTGGCAGTCAAGATTCTTTTTTTCCCCAAAATTATTACAAAAGATATTATACTGGCAGTACTTTGTGCAATAAATATCCTTTTTTTTTTTGCTTAAATATGATTTATATATATATATATATATATATATATATATATATATATATATATATATATATATATATATATATATATATATATATATATACACATGCACACACACACACACACACACACACACACACACACACACACACACACACACACACACACACACAAACACACAGGTCCCTCTCAAAAAATTAGCATATTGTGATGAAGTTCATTATTTTCTGTAATGTACTGATGAAAAATAGACTTTCATATATTTTAGATTCATAGATTCATTACACACAACTGAAGTAGTTCAAGCCTTTTACTATTTTAATATTGATAATTTTGGCAAAAAAGGAAAGAAAAACCAAAAATCCCTATCGCAACAAATTAGCATATTTCATCCAACCAATAAAAAAGTGTTTTTAATACAAAAAAAGTCAACCTTCAAATAATTATGTTCAGTTATGCACTCAATACTTGGTCGGGAATCCTTTTGCAGAAATGACTGCTTCAATGCGGCGTGGCATGGAGGCAATCAGCCTGTGGCACTGCTGAGGTGTTACGGAGGCCCAGGATGCTTCGATAGCGGCCTTAAGCTCATCCACAGTGTTGGGTCTGGTGTCTCTCAACTTTCTCTTCACAATATCCCACAGATTCTCTATGGGCTTCAGGTCAGGAGAGTTGGCAGGCCAATTGAGCACAGTAATACCATGGTCAGTAAACCATTTAGCAGTGGTTTTGGCACTGTGAGCAGGTGCCAGGTCGTGCTGAAAAATGAAATCTTCATCTCCATAAAGCTTTTCAGCAGATGGAAGCATGAAGTGCTCCAAAATCTCCTGATAGCTAGCTGCATTGACCCCGCCCTTGATAAAACACAGTGGACCAAAACCAGCAGCTGACATGGCACCCCAGACCATCACTGGCTGTGGGTACTTCACACTGGATTTCAGGAATTTTGGCATTTCCTTCTCCCCAGTCTTCCTCCAGACTCTGGCACCTTGATTTCTGAATGACATGCAAAATTTGCTTTCATCCGAAAAAAGTACTTTGGACCACTGAGCAACAGTCCAGTGCTGCTTCTCTGTAGCCCAGGTCAAGCGCTTCTGCTGCTGTTTCTGGTTCAAAAGTGACTTGACCTGGGGAATGCGGCACCTGTAGCCTGTGGTTTTCTGCCACTTTTTCCTTCCCACAGACGTCCCACTGAGGTGGCTTGATACAGCACTCTGGGAACAGCCTATTCGCTCAGAGATTTCTTTCTGTCTTACCCTCTTGCTTGAGGATGTCAATGATGGCCTTCTGGACAGCACTCAGGTTGGCAGTCTTACCCATGATTACGGTTTTGAGTAATGAACCAGGCTGGGAGTTTTTAAAAGCCTCAGGAATCTTTTGCAGGTGTTTAGAGTTAATTGGTTGATTCAGATGATTAGGTTAATAGCTCAATTTGAGTACCTTTTCATGATATGCTAATTTTTTGAGATAGGAATTTTGGGTTTTCATGAGCTGTATGCCAAAATCATCAGTATTAAAACAATAAAAGACCTGAAATATTTCAGTTGGTGTGCAATGAATCTAAAATATATGAAAGTTCAATTTTTATCAGTACATTTTAGAAAATAATGAACTTTATCACAATATGCTAATTTTTTGAGAATGACTAGTGCATATATATATATATATATATATATATATATATATATATATATATATATATATATATAGAGAGAGAGAGAGAGAGAGAGAGAGAATTTTCTGAGTAGATCCTTCCGTAAGAGAGTGCTCAATACTTTTTCGTAGAGCAAATATAAGTAAAAATAAAAGGACAGGACAAAGACTTTCTAATGAAACTTCATTTTCACTACAGATCTGTTTTGAAGGGTGGTGAATCAATTTTCTCTCTTCAGGTGATTAGAGAAGAATGATATATGTATATATATTTTTTTTTTTGGGGGGGGGGGATTATTGCTCTCATCACCGAGTTATTTCCTGCAGTTATATACAGTGGTACCTCACCTTACGAAATTAATCCGTTCCAGAAGTGGTTATATAATATAACCTGATATTTTCGTAAGTTGAGCCGCATTTTACATGTATAAGGCCTGATTCATTCCAGGGCCCCCAATACTACCCCTAAACCCTTTAAAAATTATAAAAGTACAGTCGGCTCTCAAATTACAAAGACCCCTGTGTACGAAATCCCCGGATTACGAAAAACATTTTCCTTAGTTTCCGTCCCCGAGATACGAAACAACCCCCTCTTCTGAAAAGAAACTCAAAATTCAAACGCGCCAATCAAAATTTCACCTGACGCGCGAGTTGCTCTCTCATTGGCTGTCTCTCAACATCCCGCCCCGCCGGCCTCCCAGATAGAGACAGAAGGAAGCTTCACTGTTTAGTTTTTTTAAGTTGTTTAATTCAGTAAATGTTTAATAAATGTGGGTGCATTTGAGCTCATCTGGAATTCCGATCCCTCAAGGAATCAAATTAAAGTTGAGTTTGTCAAGCAGAGAATATGCTTTGAATTCACGCACGCGAGAGAGAGAGAGAGAGGGGGGGGGGGTGATAACGCTTTAGTTTTTAGTTTAGTTTTTTTAAGTTGTTTTAATTCAGTCAAGCAGGGAATGCGCTTTAAATTCACGTCTTGTGGGTGTGGCCCACAGCGCGCGGCGAGAGAGAGAGAGAGAGAGAGAGAGAGAGAGAGAGAGAGAGAGAGAGAGAGAGAGAGAGAGGGAATAACGCTTTAGTTTTTAGTTTAGTTTTTTAAGTTTTAATTCAGTAAATCGTCTAGCAGGGAATGCGCTTTGAATTCCAATTCTTGTGGGCGTGGCCGCAATGCTAGAATAAACATGTGCATTGTAATGCTGTGTGTGTGTGTGAGACAGAGAGAGAGAGAGAGAGAGAGAGAGAGAGAGAGAGAGGAAGAAAGTGACAGGGGTGTGTTTGTTAATAAAAAATGTTTAATAATGGTTTAACTAATAATTTGTTTTTACTTTAAACACATATTTCATACAAAATTGGTGTACTTTTATCATTTTTAAAGGCTTTATGGGGTTTATCCAGTCCAAAGACTGGAGCCTTGGAACGAATTAGGCATTTAACATGTAAGATGCGAAAGATGCGACCCCTACTTCCGAAATCCCCGCGATACGAAAAGGGCTCTGGAACGGATTAATTTGGGGGCCGACTGTATACCTTTTAAGGCCTCCTTCTGCTTCAATATCGTATCGATGGTAGACAAATGACAATTATTATTGATTGCTTTAGAATATAAACATACATTTGAACATCAGAGAAGCAAACTAAAATGTGTCAGCATCAATATGAGATCCAACATGGGAAAGCCTCCATGAACAGTTAAAACAAACAAAAAACAAAAAACAAACAAACAAAAAAAACAGGGGGATTAACTGAATGCAATATGGAGGTGACAACTCCATGGCCCACTCATTTTATCATATGTGGTACCTTCTCATTCCACTCTCAAAATTTTATTTCCTACCCATTTTTAGATCCTAAGTACTACTTTACTCATTAAGAAAGGAATACAATATAATATCATATCCTTTTATGTACAAAAGCTCATGAAATTTATGTAGCAATATTATAGGGTGAAATACAGTTTAAAATAAAATTGAAAAAAAAAAATCACTGGTGTCTCTGGTCACTTCTGTTGCTGTTATATAAATAACTCTGGCACATCATTATATATATTTTTCAACGTTTTTTTGTCTTAATAAAATGATACCATTCGTTTGCAGAATATTTTATAGAAAAAATAGAATATATTCTGTAGTAAATTGTGGGCTGCAGGTTACACTGACTGTTTCTCATCTGAGCTGAATGGACACCCAAAAGTGACAATAGTAGTGCTCACTCTACTGCTACAAGAGAGAAATTCTTAAAACTAAAATAAGACAATTTATAAATAAAAAATAAATAAAAAATGTCACTTGAAAAACTATTTTAAAAACTTGAAAGGTAAATAAGAATAAAAATGAATTATTTCATTAATCAGCTTGACACTCAGTATAAACACAGAGTTACTCATTTACTTGTGTTCTATATTCTAGAAACCTGCTTTTCATCACACCCACACAAAAACACTTAGACCTTCCGCTTATCTGCCCTGAGAGAGGAAGTGCAGCTATGTTTAGTTTTCCCAAGAGTCTTGGTCAAGTCTGATTCCTCTACAGACTCTAGATACAAGAAGTAGAAAGCAGCTGGTGACCTCTGTGATCTCTGAATGCCCACCATATGCTATGACCTCCCATCTTCCCACCGCCTAAGAAAAGAGACAAATCAAGAACGTCACGGCTCTATGACTGTTTCCATCCATAGTGAAATAACACTGTTTCTGTTATGTTGAAAACCGCTGGTACCTGATTGAAGTGTTGGATATGAGCCGGCAGTGCCAGAGAAAAATGTTGTACAGCTACATGAGAAAAACCCTTAGGTAGCCAAAAATGGCTTATGAATCCACATGGGCTTTGAAGATGCATTTTCTCATAAGTGCAAGAGCTATAATTTACTCTAGTCAAAATAAATATGCCATTGTGCATGTCTTGAAAGAATCGGTCTGCACTCACCCTGTAAATAGCGTTATCAGTCGAACAGTACAACGGAAGAACAATCCACGTCACTTTTTGTCTTTTCACAAAATACACAAAACAAAGTTTGAAACATGATGACAATAATATGTGATACAAATAAAAGAACAAACTGAGTAATTTCAAATTCCAAACAACTTTTATTAGAAACTATAATGACATGTAAAACAGGCTTAAACTTTTAAGCAAAAATGGACTTGGATCTTACTCTTCAACTATTACATAAAACATGGTTTCCAATGAACACTGAGATGTCAAAGTGATTTTTTTGCATTGTGCTTTGTAACAAAATGAAAAATAATTACCGTATTTAACGTAATAAGCGCTCTGCTCCAATAAGCGACCCCATCCCCATCCTCCGCCACCCCCACCCCCTACCCCCGAGTTTTTGGTCTTACATCTAATAACCGCCCATGTGTATTGGTACCAAAATCGTAGATTAAACTTAGCAATTTTATTCGATCAGTCTCTGTAACTGTAAAATGAGGTGTTCACTGCCTGTAAAAGTGAGTTCACACGGTATTTCAAGACCCCCTGTCACTGGGGAATGTCTATAATGTTCATCAGTAACAACACATTGGAATGTTCCGCTGTGCTTTAAAAAACAGGGAAATATTTTATTGCTTTCTCTTGGTAAATGTCCAACAACTGATTAAATTAAAATTAGAAATTGCTACAGCAAAACTATCGGATGCTCTGGATGAATGGAGCGATGAGGCAGATATGGAGCTATCAGAAAGTGATGACGAGTATTTTCACCCGATTCTTCTGCTCACTGACTTCATAAATTTAAAGACGTTCCTGGCCATGTGCTTTTGTTTAGGTTCGCGCTGACTGGTTCAAATTGCCATGTGCTAAAGTCGACAGTGTTGATTGGCTCGATTTTTCAAGGAAATGTTTAAAGGGAGGGAAAAGTAAGGGGTCTTTTTTTATTATAATACTGTTTTCTGTTTATTTTCAGCTTTCATGTAAGTAGTTTGGTTGATACCACAAAATGAATAACACAAATACCATTCAAACTCTTTTAGTGTTCTGTTATTATTCATGTTTTCCACCTCAACAGTAATAAGCACTTACCGTTCCACTCCGCTGGTAACATTTTAATAAGCACCCATCCACTCCAATTTTTAAGCACCCTGGGTGCTTAGCACGTCGAATACGGTATTTCAAAATACAGTGTTTTAGGCTCTGATATAATGCATAGTAAAATTAAGAGAAAAAAAAATGTACAAGTTTTTATCCACAATTTTTCTAATGAATTAGAAGCAAATTAAATACCAACCCTAGTTATATGCTCAGATTAAAATCGGTTAAATATTTGGATAGGAAGTGCCTCGAATGTCTGAAAAAGTTTATACCTCCTGAACCCCTGGACATTCTAAAACTAAAAGGTTACTGAAAGAGCACCTTGTTATAGAAACATTTACAAGCAAGTTTTACAAGCAAATTCAATAAAAGAGATCTTCCGAGTTTCAATATTTATATTCAAGAAATGTGCCTTGAGTTCCGGAAAAAAAGTTTCTGGCTTCCCAAAAGAGTTTGTGGAAAAGCACATTTTGCCAAATCTTTTCACAGTCGACTTTTACAAGCGAATCCAATAAAAGCGACAATCTGACTTCAGATATTTATAGCATAATAAATAATAAAATAATGTTATTTTTTAGAGGGATATTTAGTTACTTGTTTTATGGACACTCCCTGAACAGTGCTTTATAAGCCTTTGCTTATTCTAGTTCCTTTTCTGTCTGAAGCATCATAAGCTGTTATCCTTGGGGGGGGGGGGGGTCTTGTTTTGTTTATTCTGCTGTAGGAATTGTCTCTCTGGTTTAAACCTTGTGACGTGGAGTGTCAGAGCTCTGTTTCTTCAGGGAAAAAAACCCCCAAGACTCTTAAGTAGCTGTCGTAATAGCACTCACAGGGGAACAGGAGGAAAGAAGTGTGTTTGTTTTAATTGTGGCTCTTGGCGTGGCCATGTGACTGCACTTGGCTCTCGCTCCCCTCTCAGCATGCACGCAAACACTTGCGGAGATGCCGTGACCAAAGTAAACACACATGTCTCCTAGAAGGACTGGCAGAAGCTCCGGCTTTTGAAAAAGGCACTGAGGTCTTACGGATTGAAATAAATGGAATAAATTAATGGCAAGATGTTTCTTCTATTGCTTTAGCCTCAATGGTTTGATGATCCAAGAAACAATATGCAATTTATTTAAAAACAAACGTAAACACAATTAATTAAACATAATCCATGCTTGTCTACATTTTGGAGCAGATAAGTGCTGTTTTTGGACATTTTTAAGCAAAGCAGAGTAAACAGAGCTATTGCTCTACAAACAGCTCGGGAGAGGTCAAGTACAGAAATAATCTCTGTGGAGTTCTGCAGAAACACAGTTTTGCAATTTGCAGTTCTTGCATCAAACTAGGCAATTGGAAGGAGAAGCAAAACAGCAAACTGTCCTGATCTCTTTAGGCTGGCTGCTGGTTATACAATGCAAATCTGACACCACTGACTTCCGAAAAAAATGGGATAAAAAAAAAATACTTCTTAGAAGATATTATAATTCCTGAGAAAATGTGCCTTTTATTAAAACTTTGTGAAATTATAACAGTTTCCTGGAGCGTGCTACAAAAACAAAGCAGAAACAAATTCAGTGACCCCAAACCCAGGGCAATAATGATGTCTTTCATTCCTCAGATCATTGGTAATACCCAGCCAACACACCGGATGCTATGGCCTAGATTCTTAAAGTTATTATTTAATATCATGAATAATATCCAGTATCATGAATGTCATGTAACTTATCACAGTCAAATGGTATCTAAATTGTAATTTACTAGGTGCCTCAAAAAGAAGGCAGATAACATAATTAGTGCTAAAAAAGATGTATGAAATGGCAAAAAACAAACTACTGTATTCGAGCGCCCAGGGCGCTTTATAAATTGGAGTGGGTAGGCGCTTATTAAAATGTTACCAGTGGAGTGGAACAGTAAGTGCTTATTACCATCCAGGTGTAAAACATGAATAATAACAGAACAATAAAAGAGTTTTAATGGTATTTGTGTTATTCATTTTGTGTTATCAACCAAACTACTTACATGAAAGCTGAAAATAAACAGAAAACAGCATAATTAAAAAAAAAAAGACCCCTTACTTTTCCCTCCCTTTGAACATTTTCCCGGAAGTAAAATTGTGCCAATCAATATGAATGTCAACTTTAGCACATGGCACCTTGAACCAATCAACACGAACATAAACAAAAGCACATATCCAGGAATATCCTTAAATTTATGAAGTTAGTAAGCAGGAGAATCGGGTGAAAAATACTCATCATCACTTTCTGATAGGTCCATATCTGGCTCATCGCTCCATTCATTCAGAGCAGCCGATAGTTTTGCTGTAGCATTTTCTAATGGTTCATTGGTTGTTGGACATTTACCAAGAGAACACAGCAAAATATTTTCCTATTTTTTAAAGCATGGCAGAACAATCAAATGTGTTGTTACTGATGAATATTATAGACATTCCCCAGTGATAGGGGGTCTTGAAATGCCATGTAAACTCACTTTTACAGGCAGTGAACACCTCATTTTACAGTGACAAAAACATGGAGCGGTGCTTATTGGAGTAGGGTGCTTATTACCTCGAATAATGTATATCTCTCTCTAAATTAAACTCCTGAAAAGTGACAATTTTAAAACAGAGAGGATAACATCCTTTCGAGGGGAAGAGTGTTCATGCAACTTGTAATGTTTTTAAATATGCTAAAATAACTTACTTTTCATCAAAGTTGTAGTGCCAAAGCAAAATGAAAGAGTTAGTTCAGAAAATAAAGATATAGTGGGTATTTACTGAGGTCTTCCCAACAAAATGAAATATTTTAACACATTTATTTATGGCAGGCGGCACGGTGTCATAGTGGTTAGCACGTCCTTATCACTGCAAGAAGGCCTGGGTTCGATTGCCAGCTTGGGAGTGTCTGTGTGTAGTTTGCATGTTCTCCCATGCTTGCATGGATTTACTGGGGGGACTCCGGTTTCCTCCCACAATCCAAAAACATGCACAGTAGGTTAATTGACTGTTCAAAATTGCAATCGGGTGTACCCCGCCCTCGCACAAAATTGGCCGAGATGGATGTCCGCTGCCCCGCAACCCCAATTAGGTTTAAGCAGTTCAGAAAATGGATGAATTTATTTGTGGCACCCATGATGAATTTTGAATTAGCTTGTATCTGATAAACTACAAGACTTAAAGCCATTGATAAATTTGAAAATATTCCAAGGGAATTTTTTTACGCCTTAAGGAAATACTCATTCTTTTAAACAATTTTTTTCCTTGGAAATTGCCTTGAACATACATTCATACATACATACATAGAATTATTTCCTTAACCAAAAAGTACATTCCTGAACTTCTACGTTCATCATATTTGTGTTTACAGTATATATTAATACTTATTTGTATGTAATTATTAAAATGAATACTCACATTTTTTTAAGCTGAGAAAAACACATAGTATTATTTGTAGTTCATGCGTAACATATGAGACAAAGTTTTCACTTTACAAATGTCATTGATTTCAAAGCAGCACACACAGGTCTGACTATATGTTTGCACTTGAGCTCCATAATCACAGATCCATTAAAAAGGATCAATGGCACAATTCTGAATGTCACCTTTGTGCACAGTGGCCTTCAAAATAGCAGGCACAAAATACATGGGTTTATTGTTGTTGTTTTTCTCTAGAAACAACGCTAAAATGACAAGGAGTAGCACTTTTTGGTACACAGCATACCATCATTTGGAAACACTGGAAAAGCAATTTGCTATTGTCAAATTAAGTGCAATTTTATCAATGTTCTCACTTATAAACAAAAAATCGTTTAAAGAGATGTGGTCAGTTATGTCTGAATGGCATATCAGTGAGGCATGTACACCACTGATTATTGCACCCTGTTCCTGTAAAACAGAAAAATAAACTGGCATTACATATTGAACCAAATAGAATCCTCGACATGCACACCTGACTACAGACTGCAGACTGTATGGCAATTCAACTAAAGCAAACACCGCTCACTTCCTTAGAAACACACTTCACCAGATGTACCAAAGTCTCAGGGAAATTGCCCCACGTATGGAAGAAAACGCAGAAAGACAATTTACCCATCCTCAGGTAATCCTGGAAATGTCACAGCGATGAAGATGACAAGAGACCAAGATAAAGATATCAAAAACTGGCACACTCTTTCTGTCTTGCCAATCACAGTAGCACTAGCGAACGATGGGCATGTGTGAGTTCATATACATGGAGACATGGAAAAGGCAAATAGGACTTTCCTCGTGTGTTCGACTGCACTGTGACATTGCAGGTGGCTAGCTTAATAGAGTTGAATTAGTACGTATGTATCCTCAACTTCCCTGGCTCTTGGCTCTTGTTGCTGGTCTCAAAATGCATGAGGAAACTTAAGTCCAGATCAGCGTCATTTTGATTTGACTTTACACTTCACAGTAGAGTGAAATTTGTATTTAAATTACATGAAAAGTGGGGGGAATTAAATAATTAATTTATGATGAACATTTAATTCTAAAACCTTTTATTTTCCATTGATCACCGATGCAGAGTTGGATTTTTTTGATGTTGTTTTTTGTTGTTGTTTTGTTTTTTTTGTTTTTTACATTCCTTTAGCCTAAGATATGTAAAAAAAAATAAATAAAAAAAAAACAACCCTGCATAGCCCATCAAACTGCTTAATCCTATTAAGGTTGCAGGCAATCTGGAGTCAAATTTGGGCTAAGGTGGGGTCCACTCTGAACAACTCACAGGGCCAGCACACACACACACACACACACACACACACACACACACACACACACATACACACACACATACACACACATACACACACACACATACACACACAATTTACGCAATTCGGTGCAGCCAATTAGCATAATATACAGGTCTTTGGACTGTAGGAGGAAACCAGAGTACCTGGAGGGAATCAGCCAGGGCCAAATTTGGGCAAAGAAATCCAAAAGGAAGTGTGAAAACAACCTAAGACTCTAAGAGCAATAAACTGCACTATAAACAAGTGCAAGTTATTAGGACGAAAGCTTGAACCACATGATTATGCCTTCACTTTACTGCCAAAGCCCATGAACGCTCAAGTGCCACATATTCATTGTCTCCAAATGGGGCTATTATGTAGAGAATGCTAAATATGTTTCTTTTGTAAAAAAAAAAAAAAAAAAAAAAAGTACCAGGCCAATGCACTATCTAGATGAGCAATTCTGCCTTAAACAAAACCTAGGATTTGTTTTCATGTCACTTCAGTCTTAAATTGAAACCCATTTCAACTGTAATCTGAGGCTTTTAGAGACTACCTAACTGCTCTGTTGGGATCCTTTTCATACACTTCAAAAGCATAGAAAAAAAAAGTAATTCATCTGTATGAAAAACACACACTTCATCTTCCCCATAGTTTCACAGGTCACATATGTATACAATAAAATTTCCAAAAAATACTTGTAGCATCAACACACACACACACACACACACACACACTATGTGAGCCACTCCACCGAAAGTAGGCTCTTGGGTCCAAAAATAAAAAAATAATCTTTTTACACGGTCAATCAGATAGAGGAGGCCCAAAGCTGCAAAATGCTGCAAAAAGTCTGTCAATACCTTGAAAACTGACCGAGCTATGCCATTTCCTGTCAACATTCAACTAAAAATTTCAAAAGACGTTTTATAGAAAAATGAGCACAAAGATTGTCCTTCTTCCAAGATCATTAGTCCTTAGCAACCAAACATTTTTATGCACCTCAGCCATATAAACTTTTAGAAAACATGTTGAGGAAAAGTTTTAGGAAGAGATAAGAAAAATCATCCTCATCTTAATCTGACAGGCCCCTTTTAAACCCCTCAGTCACCGTGGTAACCCCCCAAAAAATTAACAAAAAAAAACGACTTTTTTTTTCCATTTCTATTTATTCCAATTAGATCAGTATGTATCCTTTCGACCATGATATAAAGGTTCTAATGCCTTCAAATGATACTGTTTGAAAAAAAAAAAACACTGTCAAGTTCAAACAATCACACTGAAATTAAGAAAACTATATACAGTCGGCCCCCTACTTACGAAACCCCCTGGGTACAAAAATTCCAGGGTCCGAAAAAACATACGAAAACAACCTCCTCTTACGAAAAGCGCCATATGCGCCATTCAAAATTCAAACGCCAATCCAAATTTCACACGATGTGCGAGTTGCTTTCTCATTGGCTGTCTCCCAACAGCCCTCCCCGCTGGCCTCCCATTGGCTAGGAGGGATGACGCAGCTGAACGTTACACAAACTTCCTGTTTGTCACACGCAAGAAAGAGAGTTGACTGTTGGCTTGTTTTGAGATTGATCATGCAGCGTTATATTTCATTATCGCCGAAACCCCTCTACAATCGGGACGATATTGAACCAGAAGGAGACCTTAAAGCGGAAATACAGTGACGAAGGCGATTATTTCGACACAATATTAAAACAAAGTGCTCTTTGGGAGAAGACCTCCGATCTCGCAAGGAAGCAAGTTAATACTGAATGAGGACCTCTGATCTTTCAAACAGGTACTGTAATTCTGCTTTAAATAAACCATTCCGTCCATTTAAATATTTAAATAGAATTGTTCCGCCAGCTGTGCGTGGGAGAGAGAGTGTGTGTGTGTGTGTGTGTGTGTATGCGTGTGTGTGTGTGCGCGTGTGTGTGTGTGTGTGTGTGTGTGTGTGTGTGTGTGTGTGTGTGAGAGAGAGAGAGAGACAGAGAGAGAGAGAGAGAGAGAGAGAGAGAGAGAGAAGGAGGCTTAACTCTTTAGTTTAGTTTTTTAAGTTGTTTAATTCAGTAAATGTTGAATAAATGTGGCACATCTGGACCACCGATCCCTCAAGGAATTAAGTTAAGGTTGAGTTTGGACCTCCGATCTGTCAAGCACCACAATAAACATTTAATGTGTATACAATACACATTTAATGCTTTACTGTATTGTGTGTCTGTGTGTGTGTGTGTGTGTGTGTGTGTGTGTGTGTGTGTTAATAAAAATGTTTAATAAGGGTTTAATTAATATGTTAATAAAATGGTTTAATGTGTTAATAAAATGTTTAAATGGTTTAATAAATTATTTCATTTTACTTTTAACACATATTTCATACAAAATTGGTGTACTTTTATCATTTTAAAGGGTTTATGTGTAGTCTTGGGAGCCTTTGAACAAATCTGGCATTTAACATTTAAAATGCGCCCCCTACTTACGAAACTCCCGCGTTAAGAAAAAGGCTCTGGAACACATTAATTTTGTAAATAGGGGGCCGACTGTATAAGAAAACCACATAACAAAAGTCTCTGATCTCTTTATACAAGTAAGCTTCATCAATTCTGCCCTCAGCATTATCATCTTCATCTATATCCTGCTCAGCAGATAAGATCACATCTTCACAAAAATCCACTCATCACACTTTTATTAATAGATGCCTATTCTTCATCAACATCAAAATTGTCATCATCATAGCTGGCACAGTCATCATCAGTTTGTTTATATATTAAAGGAATTAAACATTTAAGTATTTTTCAGGTCTTGACAAATTTTCATACAAAACTAAACAACCCATGATCCAGCATGTCCAGTCCAGACAAGATTGCCCACAAATCAAATAATCAAAAAAATTCCATAATCGAATTTTGCATGCAGAGAAAAATACTCATTGGCAAAATAATCTTCAAGAACGCTAAGCATTCCGGCATCTTCAAAGCCCAATTCTCGCGTCGAATTTAACATCTATACTAATGCCGCTAGACATCACAGATGACATTTCACTCTCCTTTTCCAGAAATTATGTGTATTCACAATCTTATCAATAAATTTAATGACTGTCATTGAAGAAAAATACGGAAATATTATTCCGCATGGAGTAAACTAGAGTCAGGATGTAAACTGGAAATTAACGTGTGATGGGCACTGAGCATGTGCAAGCCCGAGCTGACCAATCAGTGTGCTCGTTTCAGATCTTCCTTAGCAATTAGCCTGCATTGTTTATGAGCATATCGTCTTCGTAACCTTTATTTTATTCACTGAAACGGCATTTTAATATCAAAACAGTATCCAAAATGGACAGACTATTTCACGACCGTTCTTCTGGTGTATGGATTATAGTGTGTCTTGTACCAAACTCGGTAAATAATTGCAACAAAAACCAGTAAGTTTGCTACTGTTTTTATCTAGTTTTATGAGGGTACTCACCAGAAAAATGGGGTAAAAAAGACATTTTTAGTGCGTTTTAGTCGATTTCACATGAGCAAGTGATAGTTGAATACTTGTTTTAATAGTTTATGCAAAAATCTGAATTTCAATAAAAATGGACCACGTTTACTTTTCTGGCTTTCATCTCAAAAGTAGTCTGTGTGACAAGCATCTACTTCCGGTGGAGCGCCTCACATATTGTTTTTACATGTTTATATTTACTATACTAGGTCAAATATACGTGTTTGTGGGAGGTTATGAGTTCAAAAGGGGGTTGGAATGGATTAATTGCTTTTTAAAAAACTTGGCGTGGGTGGGCGCTTATTAAAATGATTACCAGCTGAGTGGAATTGTGTTACAGTGCTGACCCTTTTCTACTACAGTACAGTCAAGACACTTTCACAAAAGCATCTAGGCACATAAATAGCCTTAACCACGGGTTCCTAAAATACACGACTTGTTAATTTTGGTTATACTAAGTGATCAAAGGGACAATTCCAAAAAACAATGTAATTCGAAGTTTATTACATCCAAAGTAATATAAATACATGAGTCAGACTTACAATAAACAATGGCTGATTTCAATAGGTAAGTGAGATGATAATTGAACTACTTTCCAGTAAGGAATTCCGCATTAATATAGTCGTAAATATTGTAAACTAACAAAGCAGATGATATATTGTCCTATCAAATGTCTAACAACTTAGACAAACAGGAGAATTTCTAAAGATGACTACCATGCTCCAAATAAGTTTCTGGGGTTAGATGGATGAGTCACACAAAATGGGTCAAAACTTTTGACACAAGGAATGGCACATAAGACCTTACAAGTGACAATCCAACATATCTCAGTAATTTCTAATGGACACTAACACACAAAAGATGAC
Source organism: Plotosus lineatus (assembly GCA_024760905.1). NCBI lineage: Eukaryota > Metazoa > Chordata > Actinopteri > Siluriformes > Plotosidae > Plotosus > Plotosus lineatus. The sequence goes on from CM045733.1 coordinate 46,863,492, forward strand.
GCTTGTCTACCATGCTAAATCTTCCGCGAATGAATACACCTCTAAGGATTACTATAATTCCAAAGTAGGATTTCCCACATTGAATTAATAAGACATATAGAAAAAAATAATAGCCTAGACTGCTAAACACCCGGTTCAAAATGGTGGTAAACGGTACTCAACCCACCTAAATCTTGTCATGAAATTGGTGTTGAGACATATACCATCTCAGAATTTCAATATTTCCACGGAAAGAACAAAGTCCTTTTCACATCAGTCAGTAGTATGTCACAATCGCTTCATCAGCGTAGAACGGCGATAACACATCTTCTATTCTTCGTACCGAAAAGTTAAGGAAACACCCAACTTCATAAGTCTTCAGTGTACCATCTTGCCAGGCAGGTAGCAGATCTGGCTAGCACCTCCTTACAGTATGAATTACAGTCCAGTCCAGCAAACCCAGCAAGCCCAGCAAGCACTGCTCTGAAGAGCGCGTACGCTTAAATAGCATCAGAGCGGACGTGACTGAAGATACCCCACATAACCTGCTCTGAAATTATTATGAACAAGGTGGCTCTGTGTTTTCTTCAATACCTATAAACGAACTTAACACATTAACTACAGGTCGTAGCAGCATAAACTATACACCAAATTTAAGCTGGCGACCTAAAGAACACAATGATGTCAATTACACCAAATGAAAACTTCACAACGAAGCATGAAAATTACAGAATCACGGCGAGACCGCCTTAAATTAGTATTTCATGAACTTTGGGAATTTATTCTGATGCCAGAAGTTATTCATAGGGGCTCAACTAAGTCAAGTCAGTTAGTTCTGAACATAATCTAACTACTGATATTCAATTTCACACAACAGGACAAAAGATTAATTCAATATAAAGCAAAAGGATAAACTGACAAACACAGCTATTTGCCTTACATAGCCAAGGCAATTCAAAATAGCCGTAAAATCACCATAAACAAGAAACATCACTGAACAGAACTGGGGTTATATTCCTGATTATACCCAGTTTCATAAAAAAAAAAAAATTAAAAAAAAGGGAAGTACTTATTACCATAGAGGTGGAAAACATGAATAAAAACAGAACAATAAAAGAGTTTTACTGATACAGGGATCCCTCACTTTCCGTGGTTAATTGGGACCGAGACCATCGAAATCTGAGAAGTAGTATCACCCCACGACCACCCCTGACTGACGTATACGTACATGTATGTGTACATAATATCAATAAATACATATCCAATGCTATAAATGCTTATAATAACAATTAAACATTGAAAAAAATAACACAACATGTAAATATAGATGCTCCCCAACTTACCAACATTCGTTTTGCAAACATCTGGAGACACTATGCCGGAGGTGCCGGCAGAAGGGGGCATGGCTGCGCAGACACGAGCACACACAAATGCAACAATGTATAGAGTTTTGATGGGAGATTTTGGGTTGTTTTTTGTTTTGTGTTGTTTAGAGGGTTTGTTGCATAATTGGCCTTCTTTTTCTGACATTTTCCTTAACTTTTCCACCTATTCTTACTTAATTTCCTTATTTTTTTAATTTGATTAATATTTATTTATGTATTTTTTTTTAAAAACCCGCGATGCACTGAAGCCGCATTAATTGAAGCAGGAAGTAGTGAGGGATTCCTGTATTTGTGTTATTCATTTTGTGGTATCAACCAAATTACTTACATGAAAGCTGAAAATGAACAGAAAACAGCATATTTTTTTTTAAATTAAATATTTCCCCCATGTAAAATCAAGCCAATCAACAGAAAGGTCAACTTTAGCACATGGCACAAAGCACAATGCCAGGTGTTTAAATTTATGAAGTTAGTGAGCAGGAGAATCAAAATACTCCTCATCACTTTCTGTGAAGTCCATATCTGGCTCATCGTTCCGTTCATTCAGAGCATCCGATAGTTTTGCTGTAGCAGTTTCTAATGGTTCATCTTGTTGGACATTTACCAGGAGAACACAGCAAAATATTTTCCTGTTTTTTAAAGCATGGTGGTACAATCAAATGTGTTGTTACTGATAAACATGGTAGACATTCCCCAGTGTCAAGGGGTCTTGAAATACCATGTAAACTTACTTTTACATGCAGTGAGCGCCTCATTTTACTGTTACAGAAACTGAACTAATTAAATTGGTAAGTTTGATCTACCATTTTCCTCCCAGTACACATGGCCAATTATTAGATGAAAGATCAAAAACACTGGGGAGAGGCACTTATTGGAGCACGGTGCTTATTACGTCAAATATGGTATAAGACCCAACAAACGAAAAATCCAAGTTACAAAAAGCATTTACCTAAAATTTCCATCTCTGGATATGAAAAAAATTCACGTTACAAAACGTGCCATCTCAAAAATTCAAACAATACACAAGTTGCTCTCCTATTGGCTATCTCCCAACACCCCACCCCGCTAGCCTCCCATTGGCTATTATGGAGCTGTATCTCCATAATACCCATGATGCTTTTCATGTGCCTTTGACCCATTGTTCGTCACGGAGATGCAGCTCCCTCCCATTGGCTATTATGGAGCTGCATCTCTATAATACCCATGATGCTTTTCGTGTGCCTTCGACCCATTGTTCGTCACAGAGTTCTAACACACATAAAGGACAGAGTTTGTTATGGTCTGTGCTGGCTGGCGGCGTGAACTCTCTCTCTCTCCAGTCATTGCAGGCACTGGCGAGGGGTGTGGCTTTTACCTGCAGGTGAGGCAGGTGTCAGAAGATTGTCCTTCCTTATGATTCCATTTTCTCTGGGATCTCTCTGACTCCTTGTATTCTGCTTCGTGCTCGACCATATTCCGATGAATAATTATTTCCAGTGATTTTGGTTTTCCCATTGCTAAAATAAAATCGTTGAATCTTCGTACACGGTCTCCTGCATCTTTGGGTCTGACGCATATGCTCCAGATGCAACAGAATCTTTTGACCTGAAACATGGACCCAGCGGAGACCACCCAGCTCCAGCAGGCATTATCCGACCAGAGAGTCCTGTTGAAACAACACGACTTCTCCCTGCACCAAACTGTGGACAACCTCCAGTGAGGAGTGGAGCAGCGGCTAGAGAACCCTCCAAGACACCCGGGAAGCACCTGCAAGTTCAGGGTACGCTGCACTCCACACAACATACCTATGCTGTCAATGTATTCATTGACTCGGGTACTGATACTTTCATTGATCCAGGAATGGTTGAGCTCCACGATCTACCCGTATATGAACTCAAAACCCCCAAGGAGGTAGTGGCCATTGATGGCAGACTTATAACTCGTGTCACGCGCAAGACAAAGCCAGTTAAGCTCAGCTCGACTTACTCCCAGGTTCCACGCTTCTTTCTCAGCAACTGTACAACCTCTCGAAGCCAGAGAAAGACGCCATGGAGGTATATATAAACGAGTCGCTTACTGCAGGTCTCATTCAACCCTCATCATCCCCGGTAGGCGCTGGGTTCTTCTTCATAGAAAAGAAAGACAAAACCCTGAGACCTTGCATTGATTACACGGGCCTGAACCACATCACTATAAAGAACAAGTACCCTCACCCTCTAATACATTCGGCCTTCACCCCTCTCCATGATGCAACTGTCTTTTCTAAGCTGGACCTGAGAAACGTATAATCCGGACTTAATCCGGATTCGGGAGGGGGACGAGTGGAAGATGGCCTTCAACACACCCCCGGGCACTTTGAATATTTGGTCATGCCATTCAGTCTAACCAACGTGCCGGCGAATGGTGTTAAAGAGGCTCCTGGAGAACAGATTATTCGTCAAAGCGGAGAAATGCAAGTTTCATGTTCCCTCAGTCTCTTTCCTGGGGTTCATCGTGAAGAAGGGTCAGATAAGACCCGATCCGGCAAAGGTGGATCGCTACAATTCATGGTGGTAGTCGATGCCTCAGACTCCGGGGTGGGGGTGGTCCTCTCCCAACGGTCTTCCACAGATCAGAAGCTACACCCATGCGCCTTCTTCTCCCGTCACTTGTCCCCGGCAGAACAGAACTATGATGTCGGGGACCATGAGATGCTGGCGGTGGTCTTGGCGCTCCAGGAGTGGCAGCACTTGCTGGAAGGGGCAGCCCACCCCTTTATGGTCTGGACCGACCATAAGAATTTATCTTACCTCCGTACCGCCAAGAGGTTGAACTCCCGTCAGGCACGATGGTTGCTTTACCTAGGAAGATTCAACTTCACCCTAACGTATCGACCCAGCTCCCGGAATACGAAACCAGACGCTCTCTCCAGGCAGTTCTCCTCAGGGGAAGACACCACTATGGAGACCATCCTGCCCGCCTCTTATATACTTGGAGCCACTCAATGGGAGGTCAAATGACTAGTTCAGGACGCCCATCAGGGGGAACCGGAGCCAGTCAGGTCATGCACCCACAGGTCTCCTCCAACCCTTATCTGTTCCTCATCGTCCCTGGTCACACATTGTGGTGGACTTTATTACAGGGTTGCCCCCATCCGAGGGCAACACAGTCATCCTGACAATAATGGACCGGTTCTCCAAAGCAGTTCACTTCGTCGCCCTACCCTACCCAAACTCCCCTTGGCAATGGAAACAGCTGGTCTCCTGGTCCAACATGTTTTTCGCCTCCATGGCATCCCCCAGGACATCATTTCGGACCGGGGCCCCCAGTTTGCATCTAGAGTTTGGAAGGTGTTCTGTGACACCTTGGGAGTCTCCTGTAGCTTGACCTCCAGCTACCATCCTCAGTCTAATGGGCAGGCGGAGCGAACTAATCAAAGCCTCGGATCCTCCCTGAGCTGCGTTGCCTACCATCTCCCAGCCTCCTGGGCCACACACCTCCCATGGATCGAATATGCACACAACTCTCTGGTCCGGGTCTTTCATAAGGTGAGGTACCACTGTATATATGCACACACACACACACACACACACACACACCGTTTTTTCAAAATTATTCATCGAAAAAAGAAAAGGAAATTAAGGAAAAATTGGGAAAAAGTTAAGGAAAATGCCACAAAACAAGGCCAATCATGCAAAAAATAAAAAATAAAATAGAAACCCAAACAAACAAAAACAAAAAAAACAACAACTCAAAACCCCCCAACAAAACTACTTTTATTTGATAGCATTGAATATGTATTTATTGATGTTATATACACGTATGTATATGTCAATCAGGGGGGGTCAATCCTACTTCACGAAAATTGGCAGTCGCGGGAGGGTCTCGATCCCCATTAACTGCGGAAAGTGAGGGATCCCTATATATATATACATATATATATATATATATATATATATATATATATATATATATATATATATATATATATATATAGAGAGAGAGAGAGAGAGAGAGAGAGAGAGTGGTATGTCACTTTACGAAAGTGCGCACCAAACGAAAAATTCAGGTCACGAAACGCATTTTCTTAAAATTTTTGTCTCTGGATACGAAACAAGTTCACGTTACGAAAGCACCATCTTCATTCAAACAATGCGTGAGTTGCTTTCCCATTGGTTGTCTCCCAACACCCCGCCCTGCTGGCCTCCCATTGTCTAGGAGGGAGCTGAATCTCCATAATACAGTACTGTACCCATAATGATTTTCGTGTGCCTTCGACCCATTCTTCAACACACACGCATGAAGGAGAGGTGTACTGTTGGTTCGTGAGTTTCTTTGAGTTTGCTTATTGCAGTTATTATTTGTTATTAATCATGAGCCCCAAGAAAGTGATTCCCGGTTAGACTGAAAAGAAGAAGCGGGCTCCGTTATGAATAAAAGTAAAACAGGAGATGATAAAAAATTTGAATGTGGGATGCGGTTGAGTGAAATCACAAAGGAGTATGGCCGAAACCCCTCTACAATTGGGACGATATTGAAGCAGAAGGAGGCCTTAAAAGCGGAGATACAGTCACGGAGGCAATTAAAAAAGCAATCGCCATATTTAAGGCCTCGTGAAGGAGGATGGGGGGTGAGGGTTCTTCAGACCAGCAACCCCCAGACTTTAAAGCGTCACATGGGTGGTTCAAGAGATTGAAAAAAAGGTAAATAATTTTCTTTTACTTTTAACACATATTTCATACATATTTAATACAAAATTGGTGTACAGTGGTACCTCACTTTACGAAATTAATCCGTTCCAGAGCCTTTTTCGTAACCTGCATTTTTCGTAAATTGAACCGCATTTTACATGTAAAAGATATGATTCGTTCCAAGGCTCCCAAAACTACCCCCTAAACCCTTTAAAAATTATAAAAGCATACCCTTTAAGACCTCCTTCTGCTTCAATATCGTACCGATGGTAGACGGGTTTGGCCATATTCCTTTATGATATCACTCGAGCTCGTTTATTCTTCTCACTCACACCAGAAATCACACGTGCTTGTGTGTGTGTGTGTGTGTGTGTGTGTGTGTGTGTGTGTGTGTGTGTGTGTGTGTGTGCACGCACGCGGTGTGTGGGTATGTGTATGTGTATGCGTGTGTGTATGTGTGTGCGCGTGTGTTGACCATGACTTCTTAGCAGTTATAATCTCACAAATGTTTATGGAAGGTTAAAAGCCCGAGTCAAGAAATAAAGCATAAAACAACAGTCACTCTGTCCTTTACAAGAAGAGCATCTTGGTAGATTCAGCTCCATAATAGGCGAGGTAGCTGCGTCATCCCTCCTAGGCAATGGGATCCCTGTCCAAGATGGCGTTAGGTGGACCTGTCCAAGAGCGAGTGAAGGCGACACGAATGACAGCTCAGTTGTTAGACAATGGGAGGTCAGCGGGGCGGAATGTTTGAACGTCATTGATGGGAGAGCAGCTGGTGCATTGTTTGAATGTTTGAATTGCGCGTTTTAATGTTTGAATTTTTAAGATGGCGTTTTCGTAACGTGAACTTGTTTCGTATACAGAGACAAAAATTTTAGGAAAATGCGTTTCATAACCTGAATTTTTCATTTGGTGAGACTTTCGTAGTGAGGTAGCACTAATATACATACATATGTGTGTGTGTATATATATATATATATATATATATATATATATATATATATATATATATATATATATATATATATATATGTGTGTGTGTGTGTGTGTGTGTGTGTGTGTGTGTACGTGTGTGTATACACACAAACATATATATATATATACACACACACACACACACACGTACTGTCCAGACATCACACTCCCCAGCCTCTTCCTTCATCTCTTCCAGGGGGCACCGAGGCATTCCCAGACAAGCTGGGAGATATAATCACTCCAGCATATTCTGGGTCAACCCCACGGTCTCTTCCCAGCTGGACATGCCCGAAACATCACACCAGGAAAGCGTTGGGAGACATTCTTACCAGATACCCAAGCCACCTCAACTGGCTCCTCTCAATGTGGAGGAGCAACGGTTCTACTCTGCAGCTCTGCAGCTCTGCCACCCAGCAAAGGAAGCTCATTTCAGCCACTTGTATCTGCGGTTTTGTTCTTTTGGTCACTATCCAAAGCTCATGACCAATGATGAGAATTGGAACATACATTGACTGGTAAACTGAGAGCTTTGCTTTGCAGCTCAGATCCTCTTCACCACGATGGACCACTACAAGCTCTGCTTTACAGCAGAAGCTGCAGCGATCCGTCTGCTGATCTCACGCTCCATCTTTCACTCACTCGTGAACAAGACCCAAGATACTTGTACTCCTCCACTTGGGGCAGGACCTCATTCCAGACCCGGAGGAAGCTTCCACCCTTTTCCATGGGTGCAAATTAAAAATTTTGAAAAACCTGAAAATGCAAGACGTAGTTGAGTGTGCGGGGGGGGGGGGTGTTTATATATATTTTTTATTACATTTTAAGGTTGTTGTTTCTCATGCAATCTTTTACCAACATTTACAATAATATATAATCTACAAATTCACATCAAATGTTTTTAACATTTCATCTATTCATATACAATAAAGAAATTTTATAATTAAAAGTGAAAATATGTCAAACAGTCAAACAAATTTCAACTGAAATGAAGTGATCACTTTCTTTGCTGCAACACTTTTTTACAATGTCTATACACTGTATAACCAGGAAAACCTAACAAAAAATTATTTACATGCAGACATAAACAGGAAATATTTATTAATCACAGTGTTTCATACTGATGAAATAAGATACTACAAATCTTGATCTCAGATATGTGCAACTGTCAAAAGTTCCTATTTTCAATGTACAACTACAAAACTACTGTAAATTATGGGCCAAAAACTTTGAGCATCATAATCTCCCCTTACGTTGCCCTAACCTGGGCATTCCAGGAGGCATGTGCCCAGTTTTTTCCCCCCCCCCCCACACACACACACACACTTCCCTCAATCATCATTAAACTTGCCCTCATGGCTGCATTCTTGGAATCATAGTACACAATATTAGGTAATGGTACAATCTGACATTAAAAGTTAGACTGGGTATAAATACCTGATTTGTCTGAATGGTCTTTTTGTTTTTCAAGCGATTAGACTCATCAGCATGATTTTCAGTCCCTTCTTCCCGCTGGTCCCATACTTTATCGTATTAGAACAACAAATCACAAAAAGCAACTCCAGAGATGTCTGGTTTTCTAAGCCATATCCCCCATTTGTCACCATTTTTGGAACACTCGTTTAGCCATTCCCACCGCCATATATTTCTCGATGTCTTTTCCAATTCTTTAGTATTGTAGCCTTCCGATAAAAACTTCATATTGACAGTATTTCTAGTGGTTCTTGCTAGCGACAATGCAGTATTTTAGGCAGCATGTGCATGCGAGGCTCACAGAAACAACAGGTTTTATAATCGCTGCATTTTCCTAGGATGGGCAGGTACGATGAGCCAATCAAAAGCATCATTATAGCTTGGCCCGAAGAATGAGGAATACTGGGAAAGACTTGCTGTATTCGATTGGGCTTTTTTCATGCTTGAGGGAAATGTGCGCATCCGAATGGAAAAAATGCTTGACGAACTTGACGAAATCTATGTAATTCCTATGTGATATGTAATTCCGTGATTCAACGCGTGGTCACAGCCACACGGCAGTATGCAAGGTAGATTGCGCCGATCCTGCAGAGTGTATGATACATTTTTCCGCCTGGATCCAAGTTTCAACCATCGGTCAGATACTCCTCCCCAGTACTCCTGCATAGACTTTCCCATTGAGGCTGAAGACTGTGATTTCATAATAATTGGAACACACTCTCTAGCCCCCTTTTTAAAAAAAGGGGACTACTCCTCCAGTTTGTCAATCCAGAGGTACGGCCCCTGATGACCAAGTAATGTTGCAGAAATGTGTCAACAAAGATAGTCTTACAGCATCCAGAGCCCTGAGATATTCAGGGTAGCTAATATCTACCCCCAGAGCCCAAGCACCTATGAGCTTTTTGGTTACCTTGGCATGGACGTGGGTCACCGGGGGCCCCTCGCTGGAGCCAGAACCAGGGGAGAGGCTTAAAGGCGAGGGCCTGGTTCCCATGGAGCCTGGCCTGGCCCAGTCCAAAAAATAAGACATGGATCCAAATTCCATGGACCCACCACCTGTGTGAGGGGCTATAAGAGTTGGGTGCATTGTGAATTGAGTGACAGCCGAAGGCATGGGTTCTGTCAGATCAATACTCAGCTACTGACTCTGCTCTTGGGGAACAAAAAAAAAAAAAAAATCATGCTATTTTAATGCCATATCAAGCCACACTACTGAAATCTCTACAAAATACTGAGTGTTCTCATGATTTTCGCCACAACTGTATAAAAGCATTTAATTTTTTGTATGTATACTCAAAACAGCAAAAGCGGTCACTCACTCAGTGTTTAAAGTAATGTGTCTGTATTAAACCATCAATACACCAGGATTACAAACTTCCAATCTCATAACTGTTTCTCAGAAATCTTCTTAAAAATACATCAACATTCACCTACAAATCAGATTCTAAAAAAGTTGGGACACTATACAAATTGTGAATAAAAACCGAATGCCATGATGTGGAAGTGCCAAATTTCAATATTTTATCCGTAGTATAACATAGATGACAGGTCAAAAGTTTAAACTGAGAAAATGTATCATTGAATTTAAATTTCACGGTGTGAACAAATCTCAAAAAAAGTTGGGACAAGGCCATTTTCACCACTGTGAGGCTTCCCCTCTTGTTCTTACAACAGTCTGCAAATATCTGGGGACCGAGGAGACAAGTTTCTCAGAAGAAATAGGAGGTGTAGAAATAGGAACACTGCCCCATTCTTGTCTAATACAGACCTCTAACTGTTCAACTGTCTTGGTCCTTCTTTGTTGCACCTTCCTCTTTATGATGCCCCATACCATCACAAATGCAGGCTTCTGAACTGAGTGCTGATAACAACTTGGGTTGTCTTTGTCCTCTTTAGTCCGGATGGCATGGCGTCCCAGTTTTCCATAAAGAACTTCAAACCGCGATTCGTCTGACCACAGAACCATTTGCCACTTTGAGAAGTTGACGCATGCTCATGGCGTCACAGTTCGTCACCCCCTTTCTTTGAATGCGGAAGTGGTTTGTGTTTGCTAGACATTTTGGACCATATTGAGTGTACTTTTGCTATTATGGGACCGAAAAAGACCCCACCACAGGCGGAGATCATTGAAAAACACGAACAAGGTGTGCGTTTGTGTGACTCAGCGTCCCAGTACCAGTACGCTAAGTCTACCATTGCTCCCATCCTTAAGAACAAGGAAGCTATTAAGGGTGCGTGTGTGGCTAAGGGTGTTTCCAAACAGTAGGCATTTCCAAACTCTCCTTCCAAACAGTAAGTCCCTCCCTCCCTCCTCCTCCCACTCCATTCCATCAAGCCATCAACTACCATCACAAAGGTAAATAAAACGACTTTATTATACAGTACAGTTTATTTCTTTAATTACAATACAATAGCACATTTATTATACATAAAATAAGGTATATTTTTGTGTAGTTTTAAGGCTTATTTAGTAGAAAATTATGTTTTATGGGGACCTAGGAACGGATTATTCTCATTTTAATGGTTTCTTATGGGAAATAAATGTTCGGAAGACGAACTTTTCGCCTTACACACACTTTCTGGGAACCAATTATGTTCGTGAGCAGAGGTATCACTGTATTGAAATTTGGCAATTCCACATCATTGCATTCAAGTTTTATCACAATTTGTATAGTGTCCCAACTTTTTTGGAGTCCAGTTTGTACTCTGTATTCATCTTTGGAATAAACCCAATCAGTGAAAGAGTAGACATAAAGTTTCACAAGTTTCTAAACAATATCCCACTTTCTCACCATCAACCATGTGTCTCATGTAAATCTCAAACATCTGCATCTTCTTAAGGTCTGCTTCAAAAAGCCATCAGCTGGTTACAAGGTACTGTTTGCACTGAAACGTTATCTCCAGAAGGCATGTCTGCTTCAAGAAAGAGACACATTCTGGGAGATGAGTCAGAGAACAAGATGAACTCGAAGGAAGCTAGGCGGCATTTCATCATACAATCTGAGGACATTTATGGGCTGATTCCTTACAAAGATCGGCATATTAAAAAGCAGGTCATCGAATGGAGTATGTTTACTTGAACCCATTTCTTTGGACTCTGCATTCTTATATAAGATTAGAAATTGAGTTCAACTTCGACTTGCAATTATATTACTAATTATATCACTGGTAAAATTTATAAAGCATGGAATTCATTTAAATATAGATTCAGTCTGAGCTACCCTGGCCATTTCAAAGAAAATCTGATGTTGAGCACTTTTCTAGAGCTGCAATACTGATATTGAATTGATAAAATCTATAAAATTCAACTATGAGAAGCTTCTTTCAAAGTTTAAAGTATACAGGGAAAACCTTAAAAACAGCATAATTAGTAACAGACAGCATCTTTTTTTTAAGATTCATAAATAAATTTACATATACGTCATAGCAAAGTTAAATGCGATACCTCAAAGCAGTAAAGTTTGTCCTATGCATCATCAGTCAATTAACAGTAGGTATTATTTTCAACAGTCCACTTTACAGTTCGAAGTCACTTCTTAGAGCAGGGGTGTCAAACTCATTTTCACTGACGTATCATTAAATAAAATAATGAACAGGGACCAAATAATCACTGAACAGCTATTCTAAATGGGCAACCATAAAATTTTCATGGCAAATAATTCATAGAGGCATTTGTGCTCTTTTCTTTCATTCACTTGCATTTTCTGAAAATGCCTAACTGCAACAAACTAGCATACAATCTTTCTTGAGCTATGACTGACTAGCTGTTGACTTGAAATAGGCTACTAGGCTGCTACCACCTCGTGGAAGATTAATGAATTGGGTTTCATGGTAATGGTCGGTTTTAAAGAGTGTACGGTAATCATGCTCTTCGAAAGCTCTTGTGGGCCAGAACTTTTTTCTCCTGGTGTTCACGGAATTGCTGATTGGTTGCTATAAACAATTCATATACAGGGATCCCTCACTTTCTGTGGTTAATTATGACCGAGATCCCCAGGCGACCAGTAAATTCCACGAAGTAGGAACACCCCCCCCCCCTCGCCCCTCGTATACATGCATGTATGGTGTATATAATATCAATAAATGCATATTCAATGCTATAAATGCTTATAATAACAATTAAACATTCAAAAAATAATGAATAAGAGGTAAATAAAACAAATACACACACACATACAGACGCGCGTGCGCACACGCACGCAGATGCGTGTGCACGCACTCAGACGCGCATCTCACAACAATGTAACTAGTTTTGTGTTTGTTTAGTTTTTTTTTTTTAAATTGGGCTTGTTTTTGTGGAGTTTTCCTTAACCTTTTCCCCTATTCTGCCTTAATTTCTTTATTTTTTAATTCAATGAATATAAAAAAAAAAAAAAAAGTGAAGCAGTGAAGACGCATGAATTGAAGCACGAAGTAGCGAGGGATCCCTGTACTGTAATCTAATATTTAAAATATTTATATATATATATATTAATACATTGGAACAAATGAATTTCACAGATAAAATTCTGTAATGAGGTTTTTTACTTTTGGACATGTCGCTATACATGCTGCACAAAAGAATCACGATATGTAAACTGGATCAAATCTTTCCCCATCACGATACAATACCTAAAAACTACAAACTGTGTCATGATTGGACAATTATGCAGACAATATTTTACACAGTGCAGTGACATCTCAGATTGAAAAACAGCGCAACTGAAATGTTCATGTCAACCAGATGGTTGAGTGACTGATGTTAAGAAGGATCCTGAGAAATCACACACCAAAGATGCCTAGGCCAATGGATCTGTGTTTGTGAAAGTCTTTAAAAGAACCTGGTCATCTTAACCTTGCACAAGTGCAAAACACATTAACTACACCTTAGTCGTAGTCCTGCAGAAGTCATGCACACGTCTCCATGTAGCATTACCCACCCACCCATGATCAAGACCACTTCCATATGATCCAGGACTCTGGCATGCATCTTTACTTTTTTTAGGGAACACTGATTTACTTCATTAAATATATTTAATTAAAGCATCCGTGTCTTAGAAAAACACTACAATATCCTTTTTTGAGATATACTATATTAAACCACAAAAGGGAAATTACTGCCTCCACATCTATCCCATCCAAAGTGAGCACACAACACACACACACTACGAGCGGTGGGCTGTTACACACACTGGCGCATCCAAAAAACAGTTGTGGTTAGGTTCCTTGTTCAAGGGCACTCCAAGCATGAAGGTGCATCTCTCTTCATTGCGACCCATTTTTTCTTGGGAATTGAGCCAGCAACCATTTGCTCCCAAAGCTGCTTATAGAACCATTAGACCACGGCTACCCTGAAAGTAGTTAGCTTCAATTTGGTGTAAATAAATAAATCAACAGAATTTTTATTTTTCATAACCAAATACCATTAAAAATAACATGAGGGGGGGAGAGGGGGGTTAGTTTTTTTTTTTTTTGTTGTTTTCCTACTTTCTTAACCAAGACATTTTGGTACAGTGTTGAATAGTATTGTTTGATAATGTGCTAACTGCTATGCCATAGTCATTGTCAGCCTCACTCAGTCATTAGCTTTCAGGGGACCTATCAGTATAGAGTCGGCACAGAGAACGGAGAGAACATAAGTGCGAGGAGGAAGCCAAAAAGACCATACAACACACACACACACACACACACACACACACACACACACACACACACACACACACACACACACACACACACACACAAAATCAGCATTTCAGGTTTTGGGAAGCATCTAACTGAAATTGGTGGAGTTTTTTTTTTTGGATTAGGTATCATATTGTTTTGCTCCACTGGTGTCTGAAATGAAAAAAAAAAAAAAAAATGTGTGTATCATCTGACCTTAATGAATCTGAATAAATTCTTTGAAAACGTTTTTCTTGAACACCAACATATGGGACACGTCACACATCATCAGGAGGTTGAGTAAACGTCTGTTTTTCTCTACACCAAGGCGAGTGTTCAAAATTATATTCCTACTAACGCTGACCTTTTTTGTGCTTTTGCTTACATTCATTCTTTTTTTTTTAAGCTGTTCCAAATTGACCTGAAATTATAATGGGTTCCGGATCATTTCACATCCATGTGACCTTTTCTTCACTTCAGATCTTTCCAACGGTTTAATTTGCTTTCAATTAGCTCTGCCTAACCCATTTCTCCTGCCTTTGAATTTTGACTCCAGTGTCAGTTTAAAAGACTCCTGGTAACTCACAAAACTCCAACTGTTCCAAATGCTGACGCTTCTAAAGCAAGAAAAAGATTGAGTTTTCAGAATTCCCCACAAAATATTCCTGATTGTTTGGGTTTTGTTTTGATTTGGAGTTTTCAGATAAGGGTGCAGAATGATGAAAGACATTTTTCAAGAATATCATCATCAAGCCATCATCTTTATTACTTCGAACAAAGTAGAGAAAAAATGAGTCATGTAGAGAAAAAAAATACCATGCTGTTTTGTCCCTCCTCATAAGGTCAGGAACCTAGGAAGAACATGGGAATACGACACTCACCTCAAAATTGCCAGCATAGTCGTCAAGGCTGCTTCCTTCTCTTCCTTCCTTCAGAGCAATCAGAGTAAAACCTCGGAAGTAATGCGGACTGGAGGTGTATAAACTCACTGGAGAGGCGGATATGAAATGACAGAAAGAGAAATAGGTCAAGTCACAGCAGCAGCATTTAGCCAAACAGCAGATCAGATCTCTTGGGTGTGTGTCAGGGCAAGTTGCAAACTGCCAGAGCAGTCAATACAAGTTCAAGTGTCTCAGAAGTCTTTGATACTTTTTTTTTTTTTTTTTTTTTTTTTTAACTGAATCATCGCAGAGGGGCAGTGGTGGTCTAGTGGTATAGGGTGCTGGATCGCTGATTCAAAGGTTGGGGGTTCGAGTCCCACTCTCCATAAGGTCACTGTCACTGTCCTCCCCAGTGCTGCTAGCTGGGTTATCAAAGGCCGGCCATGTCTCTCACTGTCTATGGTGTGAGGCATGTAAGAGAACCATTGCTGACTTTCGGCAAGAGTAGGCTGCAAAGCCGTCAGCATGTTTCCACCCTGCGATGGCCTGGCGAGCTGTCCAGGGTGTACTCTGCCCTCGCCCGAAGTTGGCTGGGATGGGCGCCAGCCTCCCCACGACCCTAATTAGGATTAAGCAGTTACAGAAAATGATGATGATGATGAATCATCTCAAAACAAATGCTCTGTGATTTGGTGAATAATATGGGCCATTCACACCACTGCCTGACCTTTAATCTCGATCATGATACACTTGAGTAAAATGTATTGGTGCAACTCTTGTGTACTTCATTCCAATGCATTCTGTATTTACAGTTATTTTCTTCATTAGAAGGGAAATACAGTATGCATGCATGTTGTTGTTGTTGTTGTTGTTTGCAGACAGTCCAATGCATGTTGCAAACATCTCGTGCAGACAGACATTGCATGCTGCAACAAGACATTTTTGAGCAGTTTCTTTAATAAGCTGTCTGATGGACAGTGTGAAAGAGAGTTTTTGTGGATACTCCATGAACTGTGTAAATTCACAATCATGTCAGAGATGATGCCGCCTGGAATGACGACACATGCGACTCGTTTTCCTCACCTCTGTAAGTGCTTCCAGGCTGATATGTTTCGGGATCTCCTTCCACCCGGAGTCGGTACTCGTTGTGTCCTTCTCTGCGCGCGCTCCGGCTCGAGCTGCCCGGGATCCTGCACAAGCTCGAGCTCTCTCTGGAAAAACCATGAACACTGAAGAAATTCAGCAGCAGGTAGAGAAAAAACGCCGCACCTTTACCTGCATGCATCCCCATGCCTGGGTGTCCACTGGTGCAAGCCAGGGAATAAAGAAACTGAGCGCGAGGAAACAACAACGAGACAAATCCTGACACTAAACACTTCAGAAACCACTTTTTCTACATCTCAACAAAATCATTCCGAGCGGAAAGGATTGTAATCGTGCGCTCAGTGAGTCCAAAAGAGGATTCGAATCGGTTTGAGAGTGAAATGTTTTACTTTATCCAAGGTTCACAGGGAAACACAACAGAGAGGAGAAGCCGTCTCTCCTTCCTGACAAAACAGCGATGTGCTGAACACACGATCAGCGGCGGGCATTACTAACGGGATTCACTTTACTGATTCGATTCTTCCGAACAAACTCAGGTAGCGGAATCGGCTCTCAGGTTTGACTCTTTTTGATTCACGACACAGAAAATGAGAGTTGATGATGCTCAATCATCGTTCTCGTTGTACTTACGTGGGTTTCATCCAGGTTTGCTGGTTTCCTCCGACAGTCCAAAAACATGCACGTTCGCAAAACTATGTTTCTGAATTCATGTGTACACACACACACACACACACACACACACACACACACACACACACAGAGAGTCATATATGGGTTTCTCCAGGTACTCTTGTTTTCTCCCACATTTTAATGACATGCACTTATGGGTTAAATGGCTGCACAAATTGTGTGCGTGTGTATATATATATATATATATATATATATATATATATATATATATATATATATATATATATATAGGATTTTCTGAGTAGATCCTTCCGCAGGAGAGTGCTCAATACTTTTTGGTAGAGCAAATAAACAATATAATAAATTGTTTTTGTGTGTATATATATATATATATATATATATATATATATATATATATATATATATATATATATATGTGTGTGTGTGTGTGTGTGTGTGTGTGTGTGAGTACGTGTGTGTATACACACAAACATATATATATATATATATATATATATATATATATATATATATATATATATATATATATATATATATATATATATATATACACAAAAACAATTTATTATATTGTTTATTTGCTCTACCAAAAAGTATTGAGCACTCACACATATATATATATATATATATATATGTGTGTGTGTGTGTGTGTATGTGTGTATATATATATATATATATATATATATATATATATATATATATATATATATATATATATATATATATATATATATATATATATATATATATTCAGCTTAAATACCAGGTGTTTTACAGAATTGCTGCCTAGCAACAACAAAAGAAATTGCATTATTGTATAGGCTACCTGCAACAGCATTTCTTTTTTACTAAAACTCAAGCCCAAAAGAAAACTGCACAGATTGTTTGGCATTCAGCATCATGTATTTTACCTTGAAATATTCCTGTTACTCAAGGTTTAACAACAACTACTTTCTGATGAGTAAATTTGATTATTTTTTTCCATGAGTCACTCGTCCAAGTTTCAGGTTTTACTGTCATATACCGATAACAGTAGAACATCATTCCCAGCGATGGAATTCTTGGACTCAGAGCCCCCTTAATATTGAACGTAATAAATAATTGTTCGACATAAAGCTTGAAAAAGCAGAAATTGTGTGTGTGTGTGTGTGTGTGTGTGTGTGTGTGTGTGTGTGTGTGTGTGTGTGTGTGTGTGTGTGTGTATGTATTTGGTAAAAATACTAAAGGGGTTGTAGTACAGGTAACAGTGTGTACAATGAGTCTGCAAACTGTTGTGTGCAAAGTGTCCTGTATTTCAACAGTTTTGTAGCCTCATGGCTTGTGGTTACAAACTGTCCCTGAATCTGCTGGTTCAGTTATACTCCTGTACTGTCTGCCCAATGGCAGGAGTGTGAAGATTGTGTGGCTGGCTCGGATCAGAGAGGATCCACTGGGCCATCCTGAACAATACCAGAGACGCATTAACATTACTTTTTTTTTAGTCTGGTCACACAATCAAGACTAATACACACCTAGAACATGACATTCTATTCTACCCTTCTGCCATCTGTGCCCCTGTCCGAGCCCCCCCCCAAAAAAAAAAAAAAAAAAAAAAACTCAGACTTTCCCCTGTCAAATAGAACGGAATAATAGTGAAAAGGTTATGGAAGAGAAAAATTGATTCGGAATGCAGGGTATTTAACCTACGGTGGACAAACGGTTATTTTTTTTGTTGTTGTTGTTGTTCAATGCAAAGAAAATGTTGTTTGTATCATCTGTCCGCCAACACTCTGAATCTTGTTACAAAGACGAGTGTGATCGCTTGCAAGGCCAAATGCAAGTAGACAAACTCGCAAAGCTAAAAAGTGGAGAATACATTTGTCCGCCAGGCTCGGCTGAACCAGTCGTCTGTTTGGGCAGCGTTCAGGTTGCTCCACTGATAGCAAGCAGCATTTAAAAAAAATATATTATTTTTTTTTATTATTTTTTTTTTTTTTATTCAATTTTATTTCCTGACTTTTTTCTATGAAGGTCCCAGAAAGGGTTATTAATATTTGGTTATGCATGGCTTACTGGAAAACAATAAATGTTTACGTTTAGGCAGCCCACACTTTCCAACACTTTCTCTGTTACAAACTGACCTCGGCCCTTTGTCAGAGAAGAGAAAAGTTATGTGGCCCTTGCAGGAAAAAGTTTGGGGACCCCTGGTTTAAACCTTACAGCTGACAGTGGCCTTTTTTTCTCCTTGTGCCTGTGCCGGTTTCTTCCTGGTGCTCCATTTTTTTCAGTGCAAATACCTGCAGATTAAGCCAACTGCCTGCATAAAACTGTTCATATGATGTTGATGTGAATGTAAATGGCCGAATTCGTCTTTGGTAAAAGAGGTTAAAAAACCTGTTAAAACCTGGGTTTGATTTTAACTTCCTCCAAAACTGTAATAGATAAGATAAGTGGTTCATTTGAAAGTGACTTAGATAGTGCAGAATGGATATCCAGGTTCCATCAAATAAAAATAAACATACATTATGAGAATGACTGTTGTGTCCTTCTTTCATTAACATTCAACATATTCTGTTTTTTTTTTTTTTTTTTTTTTTTTTTTTAATCATATGCTTATATAAATAAAATATAATACCAATGATGATGATTGAGTAGTGGTGGCCTGGTGATCACTGATCCTAAGGTTGTGGGTTCAAGCCCCGTCGTCATTGTTGCCGACCATTTATCAAAGGCCGGCCATGGCAACAGAGCTGACTTTCACCGCATAGTCGTCACCATGTTTCTGCCCTACAATGGCCTGGCAAGCTGTCCAGGATGTACTCTGCCCTCGACTAGTCGACTGAGATGGGCCAGAGCCTACCTCGAACCCTAATTAGGATTAAACTGCACAGCAAATGAATGGATGAATGAAACTGTCCCCTATTCGCAAAAAAAGAGAAAAAACTTCACTGGTGGTTTTATTTATTTATTTATTTATTTACTTATTTACTTATTTATTTATTTTTGGATTGGTTATCGGAATGTTTAATGTAAACAAATACCAGTAAGTCGTTTTTCCAATTTTATTGTTTAGTTCTCGATGCTTTGAGAGTCGATTCACTTAAAAAGAGTTATTCATACGGAGTCGGTTCGTTTTGGAATCTCCGCCTGTCGAGCGCAGCGAAGCTTCAAGCTGCAGGATATGGAAATAGACAGGAAAGCTTTCAGAGTTCCTGTTGTTCTGGTAATGTTACAAAAGTTAAACTGTACGTCTGAGCTTAAACATGCACGAAGAATAACTTTAAATGCATTTTGTGAATAGTTGAAAAAGAGACATAAACTAACTTTCCGAACTGGCAATAGTGCTTTTAACTGAATTTTTTTTATTATTATTAATCTGACTAATTCTTCTCAAACTCAGATACATCACTGGAGGCAGACGACTCTTCTACTGTTGGATTTTGGTGATTGTTAGTCCACTACACTATCAGATTCCCAAGAAATGTGGAATCATCTGAGCACAGCACACACAGCTCCACTGTCTTTTGGTCAATCTGAGATGAGCTTTGGCCGAGACAGCCCAGTGGTTTGTCTACAGACAATTGATATATGGCTTCCTCCTTGCCTACTACAGGTTCTGTTTCAGGTTGCATTTCTATAATATTAAGGTAACAATGGTTTTCTGAAATAATCTCAAGCTCATGTGACTGTATTTGTCACAATAGCATGAGTTTTTCTTGAGTCATGTCACCAGAGGATTCGAAGGTCATGCACATCCAGTCATAGTCTTCGACTATAAATGTAGATGCAAAAATATCTAAAATCTCTGCAGCCCTGCATTGATAAATATTCCTTTTATATTGATTAACAAATTCACGCACAAAGTTTGTTAGAAATGGTGGAGAATCCTTGGTGGCAAAGATTGAGGTACAGCTGGAGCCCATCTCAGCTGACGATAGTCAAAGGTTAAGTACATCCCGAACATCCCGCCAGTCCATTGCAGAGCAACACACACATATACAACCATTCTTGCTCACACCAATTTGGAATAGTATAATACTAATGTGTAGGTCCATTGGACTGCTGGGGGGGGGGGGGGGGGTGTGATAAAAAAAAAATTAAATACACAGTACCCTCTGCTGAACCTGCTGTAACTTCCATAATCATTTAGCATCTCACTATGTTAAAGAATACCTGAACATTTTCTGTATTTACAATTTGTTCCAGATAATCCTTATAATATGTATAATCTATATCCTTGTCCAAAGAGCAACCTCTGCTAGTGGAGGTTTTCTATTAAAGTGGCCATTGCAGGTACTTACATGTACCTTCCCATAATACAGTTTGAACTTCTTCGATTGCTAGAATTTAAAAAAAAATGTATTATAATTATTAATTCATTTTCTGAACAGGTTAATCCTAATTAAGGTCATGGGGAGGCTGGTGCCCACCTCAGCCGACTGTGCAAAGGCGGGGTACATCTTCAACAGCCCGCCAGATCATTGCAGGGCAACACCCATACTCTAAACAATCACACTCACACACAGGGGTGATTTTGAACAGGTTATTCGTCCACTGTGCATGCGTTTGGACTGTGAGAGGAAACTAATAATGCCCGGCGGAAACCCATGCAAGCAAGGGGGGGGGGGGGTAAACTCAACATAGAAACCCCAGAGGCTGACATGCTAACCACTGATCCACTGTACCGCCCTATTCTTATTAATCCATTCATTCATTTTCTGAATCGCTTAATTCTCATAATAGGGTCACGCTGAGGCTGGCACCCATCTCAGCCAAGGGCAGAGTACACCCTGGACAGCCCGCCAGGCCATCACAGGGCAGAAACACAGATTGCTGCACTGGCGGAACAGCAGTGACAAACATTGATATAGGGCTTGAACCCCAACCTTAGTATCGGTAATCCAGCACTGTACCACCGGGCTACCTCTGCCCTCTCTCTAATTCTTCTTCTTTTCCTTTCGGCTGTTCCCTTCAGGGGTCGCCACAGCAAATGATCTGCCTCCATCTCTCCCTATCCTCTGCATCTTCTACTCTTAAGGGGGAGAGACACTGGTTAGTTGTTGTTGTTATTATTAGTGTTATTATGATTATTATTTACTCCTGCCTTAAAGACCATCTACTTCACCTGAACAGTATGGAGCCATGCGGTTGTAGATATACAGGAGTGGTCACTTGCAGTGTCCTCTAAAATTCTTGTCCGGCCTACTTACCTCTCTGATAGTTCTTGTTATTATTGTTTGTTTTTCAAGCAGACATTTGCATTCATGTTGCATTTGCTAAAAAAGGAAGGATAAAAAATCTGACTACTTTATTGGCATGTGAAAGGAGACAGTTGAGCACCCTTCATCATTTGTTGCACATCTGGTATTCAGCAGGAGGTGTGTTGGTATGTATAAACATAATGTCATGCATAATTAAGACACAATAAAATCAGTTTGGATCGAAGTATGGAGACAACTCCAGACTACAGAATAAATATGCCTACTGTGAAAACTGAAAGATTAATGACTACACTCTGAACAAATTTAAAAATTATATGCTATTGAAAATGCAGAATTGTGCAAAATGCTATGTCCTATAAGCAGTTGTTCTTGAGCTATAAAAAGTAAAATAAAATTAGAATTCTTAAAAAGAAAAATAAATTAATACATTCATTTAATGGAAGTTATATCTTGGTGGCTTTAAAGGTGTTTAAATGTTTATGAAAGCGTGAAGGTGAGTGAGGTTGTGATTTGCTTTTATCTCAGCGCTACATCTTACATTGAAATCACAACATAACCTATCAACCTGCCTGGACTGAGCCTTTGAGGTCCAGATTGACTTCCCATATGGGTTGGTGTAAAAAATGGCAGGAGAAGGGATTATCTATCTGCCTGGTCGACAGAGAAGTCTGGTACAATCTACTGTTCTTTTGTTTCCCCAGTTCCCCTCTGGCAGGAATGGCACACCTCTGCACTGAGGTGAAAAAAGAGAAGTAAGAGCTAGACATAAAGCATGGTGTTCGCCTTGAAAGGTTTCAAAGCCTACAAAGACAGATCCTGGGACATATTTTGAGATCTTTGTTTCTTATATACTAGTCCTTCTCAAAAAATTAGCATATTGTGATGAAGTTCATTATTTTCTGTAATGTACTGATAAAAATTCAACTTTCATATATTTTAGATTCATTGCACACCAACTGAAATATTTCAGGTCTTTTATTGTTTTAATGCTGATGATTTTGGCATACAGCTCATGAAAACCCAAAATTCCTATCTCAAAAAAATTAGCATATTTCATCCAACCAAAAAAAAAGTGTTTTTAACACAAAAGTCAACCTTCAAATAATTATGTTCAGTTATGCACTCAATACTTGTTCGGAATCCTTTTGCAGAAATGACTGCTTCAATGCGGCTTGGCATGGAGGCAATCAGCCTGTGGCACTGCTGAGGTGTGATGGAGGCCCAGGATGCTTCGATAGCGGCCTTAAGCTCATCCACAGTGTTGGGTCTGGTGTCTCTCAACTTTCTCTTCACAATATCCCACAGATTCTCTATGGGGTTCAGGTCAGAGTTGGCAGGCCAATTGAGCACAGTAATACCATGGTCAGTAAACCATTTAGCAGTGGTTTTGGCACTGTGAGCAGGTGCCAGGTCGTGCTGAAAAATGAAATCTTCATCTCCATAAAGCTTTTCAGCAGATGGAAGCATGAAGTGCTCCAAAATCTCCTGATAGCGAGCTGCATTGACCCTCCCCTTGATAAAACACAGTGGACCAAAACCAGCAGCTGACATGGCACCCCAGACCATCACTGACTGTGGCTACTTGACACTGGACTTCAGGCATTTTGGCATTTCCTTCTCCCCAGTCTTCCTCCAGACTCTGGCACCTTGATTTCCGAATGACATGCTAAATTTGCTTTCATCCGAAAAACGTACTTTGGACCACTGAGCAACAGTCCAGTGCTGCTTCTCTGTAACTCAGTCAGGCGCTTCTGCCGCTGTTTCTGGTTCAAAAGTGGCTTGACCTGGGGAATGCGGCACCTGTAGCCCAGTCCACTGCGTCCACAGGTCCCCCAAGGTCTGGAATCGGCCCTTCTCCACAATCTTCCTCAGGGTCCGGTCACCTCTTCTGGTTGTGCAGCGTTTTCTGCCACACTTTTTCTTTCCCACTGAGGTGCCTTGATACAGCACTCTGGGAACAGCCTATTCGCTCAGAGATTTCTTTCTGTGTCTTACCCTCTTGCTTGAGGGTGTCAATGATGGCCTTCTGGACAGCAGTCAGGTCGGCAGTCTTACCCATGATTGCGGTTTTGAGTAATGAACCAGGCTGGGAGTTTTTAAAAGCCTCCGGAATCTTTTGCAGGTGTTTAGAGTTAATTGGTTGATTCAGATGATTAGGTTAATAGCTCGTTTAGACTACCTGAACATGATATGCTAATTTTTTGAGATAGAAATTTTGGGTTTTCATGAGCTATATGCCAAAATCATTAAAACAATAAAAGACCTGAAATATTTCAGTTGGTGTGCAAAGAATCTAAAATATATGAAAGTTTAATTTTTATCAGTACATTACAGAAAATAATGAACTTTATCACAATATGCTAATTTTTTGAGAAGGACTAGTATTACTGATTTACTAAATTTCCGAGGGGGGCAGTGGTGGTCTAGTGGTATAGGGCACTGGATCGCTGATCCAAAGGTTGCGGGTCCGAATCCCACTCTCCTCAAGGTTGTCACTGTCCCCCCCAGTGCAGCTTACTGGGTTATCAAAGGCCAGCCATATCTCCCACTGTCTATGGTGAGAGGCATGCAAAAGAACCATTGCTGACTTTCGTAAAGAGTAGGCTGCAAAGCTGTCGGCGTGTTTCTGCCCTGCAATGGCCTGGGTGTACTCTGCCCTCGCCTGAAGTTGGCTGGGTTGGGCACAAATTTCCAATCATGTTGGAGTGAGGGAAGAAAATCAATTTGATAAGTTGTAAATAAATAATGAACGGTGGTAGCACAGTAGAGTACTATTTGGCATGGCAAGGGGGCATTTCTGTGTGGAGTTTGCATGTTCTTCTCATGTTTAGGTGGGTTTAATCTCAGTACTCTGGTTTCCTCCCACTCTCCAAATATATGCACATTAGGCCAATAGGTGGGTCCAAATTGACCCTGGGAGCGACCGGTTGTGTATATTGGCCCTACCACGGACAGGCTATCTGTTCAGGATGTACCTCACCTTCACCAATAGTGAGCTGAGATAGGCTCCAGCTTTCTTGCAACCCAAATAGGATTAGGCTGGGCTTTTTCAAATCAAAGAATCATTTGAGGTTGACAAATACACACTTGAAACCACACTGTTTAACTCAAATGGGAAAAGTCAAATTCATTGCAAAATCAGACACAGGGATATACAGGAAAAGTAGAAAAGTAGGCCTTTTACAGTAGGTCTTTTAAAGTAGCTTTCAGCTTCACCAAAAATTATATCATTGCAACCAATAAATGCAAGCTTGGAGCATGGATATTGTTTTGCAAATTAATTATGACTTAAGATTTTTTATTACGTTTTATTTAATTAGACATATTTGCTTTTTTTTTTTTTTATAACTCTACAGTAGAAGTTTCAATGGAATAGTCTGAAAAATGGCAGCAGAATAATTAGTTATAGTTAATTACATTGTACTTTTTTAATAATATAACAGCAAAATTGAACACAAAAATGTTTACACAGTTGGTTTGGGTCATGGAATGATGTCACTTATTGCAGCTTAAAACATCATTTAAAGGTTAGGATATGAAATAAGTCATGACTACATTGTGCCACAATCTCCATCCTGACACTGATGATTTTTTCTATCACAGCATGATTCAACAAGTATTACATTCCTTTAGACTACTGCCATTTATCAACTATCCATCCAGCCAGCTGGAGTCAATCCCAGATCTAGTCCCAGCTCAATTTGAATAAGAACGGGTACATCCTGAACACGTCATCAAGCTATCACAGGGCTAGCGCAAACATGTACAACCATTCACGCCAAGGGGAAATTTAGAGTAGCCAGTTGAGCTAATGTGTGTCTTTCGACAAATAGAGAAAACTGCAGTACTGAGAGGCAAGCATAGGAAGAATGTGCGAACCACATAATAGGAATATGCAGTATGTATATATATATATATATATATATATATATATATGTGTGTGTGTGTGTGTGTGTGTGTGTGTGTGTGTGTGTGTGTGTGTGTGTGTGTGTGTGAAATTAAAACTTAGTAATATCTATAAACCGATATAGAATGAATCCTACCAGTGAGTGATATGTATCGTATTATCAATATAATAAACAGTAGAATGTAAATGAGGTGCAAAATGTAAATGTATAACAGTGGATGTTGTTGCTATAAGGAGGAGTTGTATTGTTTAATAGCCACAGGTAGGAATGAATTTCTGTTGTTCAGTGGTACATTTGGATGGTATAAGTCTCTTTCTGAACAGCTCTTGTGACTGATCAGCAGGTTGTGAAGCGGGTGGGAGGTATTGTTCAATATTGTCTTTATTTTGGACAACATTCTTCTATTTGACACCACTGTCACCCAGTCTAGTTCCATCCCCATAATGCTACCAGCCTTGCGGATCAGTTCAGTCTGTTTGCATCTGCAACCCTCAGCCTGCTGCCCCAGCATTCAACAGCACGGAGAATAACGCTGGTCACAACAGACTCATAGAACATTCTGAGTAGTGTCCGACAGATGTTAAATGACTTTAGCCGCCTCAAAAAAAAAAAAAAAAAAAAAAAAATAGAGACCCGTCTATCTCTTCTTGAAAGTCTTCTTAATCCAATCTAATTTATTGTCAATATGAACTCCAAGGTACTCCACCATTTCCATATAGAAGCCTTGGATGGAAACAGGGGTTGCTGGTATTTGGGATCGCCTAAAATCCACAATAAGTGGCTTGGTCTTTTTCACATTAAGCTGCAACTGAAGGAATCCACCACAGCCCAATATTCCTTCTCATCACCTCCACTGATACATCGAATTATAGCAGAGTCATCAGAAAACTTCTGAAGATGGCAGCTCTTTGTGCAGGAAATTAAACCAGTTGTGTAGAGGTTAAAGTAAAAAGGGGAGAGGACAGTCCCTTGTGGTGTTCCGGTGTTGCTGACTACCATGTTTGACACATAGTGCTGCAGGCACACATACTGTGGTCTGCTGGCCAGGTAGTCCATAATTCAGGATACAAGAGAGGCATCTAAATGCATTGCTGTCAGCTTCTCACCCAGGAGGGTCAGTCTGAGGGTGTTGAATATGCGATAGTTTAAAATAGCTTTTAACACAAATACCACAGGTAGTCTTTAATTTAAAAAAAGTCTTTAATTACTTTATGTAATACAAACATTTATGTGTACTTTAACATTGGAATTGTTACTGATCATGTACTTATTTATAACATTTATATTTACATTTATAATTAATCATGATATTAATAAATAGGGGCAGCATGATGGCTTAGTGGTTAGCATGTCCACCTCACAGCAAGAAGGCCTGAGTTCGATTTCCAGCCTGGGTGCTTCTGTGTGGAGCTTGCATGTTCTCCCAGTGCATGCATGGTTTTGCTTCCGATTTCCTTCCACAGTCCAAAAACATGTAGGCGAATTAGCTGTTCTAAATCTCCCCTAGGTGTGAGTGTGAGGTGGAATGGTTCTGTGAGTGTTGCAGCGTGCTGTGGTGAACTGACAAGCTGTTCAGGGTGTGAACCGCCCTCATCAGGCGTCGACTGAGATGGGCGCCAGCTTCCCCATGAACCTATTGAGAATTAAGTAGTTTAAAAAAATGAATGATTGAATGACCATTCATAAGAATGAAGTTAGAGTTTCCCTTCTGACTGTTACAAAGCACTGAAATTAGAGGCTGCTTTCCTTAGTGCTACAATAAACATCTCATAGAACACCATTTCAACAATTCTAAACTGTTTGTATAAAACTACACTGTATTAGAATGAACACATTAATATAAACTGTTTCATGAATTGCAATGAGAATTACTATCAGCCCTTTATGCGATCTTCATTGAGTGAACCTTTATTTTTGATAATTTCACATTAAAAGATATACAGGTACATTATCTTTCAAGCCACTGTTCTAATATTGCTCTGTCAACTCATGCTTTTTAGTTTATTTATAATTTGAAAGGAATCAGGTTGAAAGAATATGCTGCATATGATGACATTTATTGATAGGTTTAAATGTAACTGTGATACAATTGACTGAAGAAGACATTACCACCCTGCAGTGGCCTGGCGGGCTGTACCCTACCCTCGCACAGTTGGCTGCGATGGGTGCCAGCCTCCCTTTGACCCTAATTATCATTAATGAACAGATGATAACACATACCTGGTAGGCTAAATATTAAAGATGTGCTTTTTCTGCTGCAAACTAAACAATATGGTTTTACTGCAATGAAACATGTCAATACTGGTTTATAAAAATTAAATAACGGATAAAATAAATGGAAAAAAACATGGGCTCCCGAGTGACCGTTAACCCAGAGATCTCAAGTTCAAATCCGGGTTAATGCCACAGCCATCCATAGCCCGGAGTCCATGGGAGCTAATTGGAGGAGCTCTCACAGGAGGGATGGCATACATTCACTTCCTTGTCGCTCACAGTGATCGCCAGCCAATCATGGGTATCTGTGAGCTCATTCATATGAGAGGGCAGATAGCAGTTTCCCACCAAGTGTATCAAATAGCCCCCAAACGTGCATACACCGTAATTCGAAAAGAGGCAAGTAGCTGGCATTGCATGTCACAAAGGGGGTGTGTGCATTTTTGTCTCTCCCTGGTCAGTGGTGGTCGTGTGTAAGTTAGGGAGAAAATGTGCAAAAAAATGATATGTGTGTGTGTGTGTGTGTGTGTGTGTGTGTGTGTGTGTGTGTGTGTGTGTGTGTGTGTGTGTGTGTGTGTGTGTGTGTGTGTGTGTGTGTGTGTGTGTGTATTTATTACATTATTAAAATAATTCTGAACCATGCAACCCATACATGTACCATCAAAAGTTTGGTACCTCTTTGTGCATAAAGCTCAATAATGTTAACCCCCTTAATAAGAGTTGCAGTTGCAAACTCCATCAGTCGGCAAGGTCACTTCAGTAGGTGTCTGTGACACAGCACTAATTCGAAATATATGCTGATCAAGACTCTTCATTCCATGGCCCGCCTCCTCCTCAGCATATCTCCGTCACCTCTGAGCTCCTTGCTAACTTGTTAGTTATTTTGAAAATTGTGAAGTGCATGTGGGTAGGCTCAGGCTGGGGTGAATTCACATTTTAAAAATTGAAAAAAAGTGTCTTTGTGATTGCGTATGACAAATGAGAAATATTTGCATCAAAAAAAATTGAACACGTATTTTTTTTTCTGTCATAAATCAAGAAATCCACTTTCGAATCGTGTTTTGTGCATTTGCGTTTAATGACTCTATTCTGATTCCATTCTCCTGCAGCATGTTGAAGCACTTTATAAAAATCCGAGC
Organism: Plotosus lineatus; assembly: GCA_024760905.1. Classification (NCBI taxonomy): domain Eukaryota; kingdom Metazoa; phylum Chordata; class Actinopteri; order Siluriformes; family Plotosidae; genus Plotosus; species Plotosus lineatus. The sequence goes on from CM045733.1 coordinate 46,892,694, forward strand.
TGAGTAACTCCTCTCATATATATGTAAATGGTTTGCCGCATCAGCAGACTCTGAGGGAGATGGAGACCAGGACAGAGGTGGACGTGTGGAGTTAAATAGCCATTCTCGCTTCATGTCATCTCCTCCTTTGTGGGACTTTTTAGCGACTTCTTTACTTTATAAATAATACATTGACAAAACTGCATTGTATTTTGCCTGACAGTTTTTTTTCTTCCCCACAAGGTCATGATACAGAAGAAAAGAGTACACCAGTGGGGTGCAAGATTGTCCTGCATACTGAGAGCATTTAGATAACAATGCTGCTGGTCCTTGGAGCTTTGATGACCTGAGTTTTTTGACTTTGCTTTTCTGGGAGTCTGGGTTTCTTCTTCTGAAACTAAACTTAGACCATATCCAGCAACATCCTACAGAACCAGAAATAGGCCTGAGAGACAACGCCTACTCCTACGTTTGAGCCTGGACCGGCACTCAGCCTGCATGGCTTAAGAGTTTTCTGAGGCAGAGTGAATCATTTCCAACTGGAAAAAGGTTCCCACAAGTGTTCTAATGATCCAATTTGATATATGTCACTTGGATAAAAAAGATCAAGTGGTAGACGTGCAAATGGAACCATAACTACAGTTATCAGCTGAGAAGCGAAGGAAGTGAACATAGTAAAAATCATTAGAATGCAAAACTACAGTTAGAGCACAAAGTTTTTAATATGGGGTTGCAATATCTCGGTTAAGTTTGTATGTTGTTTCCCTGTTTGCCTGTGCTTCTTCTGGGTTTTCTGGTTTTCTCCATCAGTCAAAAAGCATGCACTTTAGGTCAAATGGAAATTCTAAATTGCACATTTTTGAATGTGACTGTAAATGGTCTGTGCTGGCTGTGCAATTGAATGGCAACCTATTCAGGGTCTCCTCTACCTCTCACCTGAGATCAGCTGGGACTGGCTCCAGCTTTCCCTTCAACCTTCAATCAGTGACATGCGGTGAGGTTGACAGCTGTTGAGGCACTGACTCTTTTAGAATCAGATTTACAAATACAAATGAACTGACTGATAAGGGGTATAGAAAATGTATGAATAGATCAGTGGTAGCTGCTCTAAGACCGCATCCGCACAGGAAGCTTCGAGTAACAAGCATCTGTGCAAAGTCAGTGAACGTCAGCGAAGTGAGTGATGAGAGATGAAATTTTCTGAAGCATCACAAACTGGGCGGTGAGTGGATTTCAAATGAGCTGAACTTTCACGTGACATGAATTAAGCATTAATCAATCAGTGCGGAAAGAAATTGACAGATGCCACCAAGTAGTGAATTCCACAATACCTTTTCTCGTTTGCTTCCACTGCCTGTCTAAAGTAGGCAACTTCACATGCTCAGTGGCAAAGTGATTAGCATTTCACTCGTTGCTTCCTGTGTGGATGTGGCTTAAGACTACAAAGGAAGCTCTGCGTTCTCAAAAATGTCACTACAAATGTAGTATTATATTTACATTAATATTATAAAGACAGTACTACATTATCTTCAACCTCAGGGTTAGTTCAATTAGAGGTAGTAATCCTTTTTTACAGGTTGTTTAATATAATTATTTTTCACTGGCAGAGCAATTCATTAAAACTCATTGAAGCTGAGCTTCTCTGAAGTCTTATGGCATTCAGAATATATTGCAAAGTGAGAGGTTCATTGAACAAATGCATGAAAAAAGTCTTTAAATAAAAACAGAAATATACAACAGCATTCTTAAATATGCCCTTTGTTTAAGTTTGTAATGTTGATTCATTTGGAAAAGTTTGCTCGGTTGTTGTACATAATGGTAGGCAATGTGAGAGACTTAGAATTAAACAGCAGGCAAACACTGGTTTGGTCCAAAAGTGAATAAAAAATACTGGTTTTGTCAACTCTCTTGGTATGGTCAGAACTGAGTTTTGAGCATCTGGCTAACTTTCACAAATCATACCTAAGAATTTACATATTGACAAATTTTATGATGTAATGCTTCACTTGTTTGACAGATCCCCAACTGTCACTGGAGTAGATGAATATATAAAATAGATATGAGCTGGATCCCAGGTAAGGAATGTAAAATGACTAAAGACTCCACTCATCATCATTCATTTAGCAAACTGCTTAATCCTACTGGGGTCAGAGGAAGGCTGGTGCATATCTTAGCCGTCACTATGAACACACAAACAACTATTCACACTCAGGACCAATTTGGAACAGCCAGTGAGCTCAATGTGCATGTCTTTGGACTGAAACCCACACAAACACAAAGAGAAGATTCAAGCCACACAGATATGCCCAAGCTGGGAGTCAAACTCAGGCCATGCTAACCAATGCTCGATTATGGATAAAGACAAACAATAAAAATCTCACTCTGAATACATGAAAATGATCTTGCAAAATTAACATACAGTTTATTTTGTGAAATTATATGAATACCCGGACAGAATCTGTGTAAGAATACGATTGTTTTGGGAGAAAAGTGATTCAACTAAGAGACATTAATTATTAATCAATTAAAAAAAAAATAAACTGACTAGTGATCAGAATTATTTCTTTGTTCTCATGCAGTCTGTGTCCAGAAAAATTGGGCAGGGTTCACTCAGTTTTGAGAACAGCAACAACAAGTTTAATGTGCCGAGCTGAGGCTTTCTGAATGCTACTTAAGGCAGAGTTGCCATTTAAACACCTGGTGAGAAAGGCTTTTGGCAATGTCAGTCGAAAGCATTGCAACAAAACTCAACACAGTAGGTACACTGCAAAGCAGTGCAGTTTGCACGATGCATTATGGAATTGAAATGCTGAATTTAGAGTAAGCTACCAGGAGTTTATTATTATTATTATTATTATTATTATTATTATTATTAATACTTTTTTGAACCACTTAATTCTGATTTGGGTCACAGGGAGGCTGGTGCCCATGTCAGCTGAATCCGAGGGCAGAGTTTACTCTGGACATCTTGCCAGACAATCATAGGGCAGAAACACACTGATGGCTATGCAGCTACTCTTGATGAAAGTCAGCAATGGTTCTTTTACAGCCTCTCACCATAGACAGTGAGAGACATGGCCGACTTTTGATAAGCCAGTTCACTGCACTGGGGGGGGAGTAGTGACAACCGTTGACAGTGGGGCTTGAACCCCCAACCTTGGGATCGGTAATATAGCCCCTTACCACCAGGCCACCACGGCATTATTATTATTATTATTATTATTATTATTATTATTATTATTATTATTAATAATAATAATAATAATAAATTAATTAATTCATTTATTGTTGATCTACAAATATAATGGGCTCTACAACAGAAGGAATTGACGTGGGTTTAGATGAGGTAAAAACTACATAGGAGTTGCATTTACACTTGTGTTCTGCACCTGGGAAAATAGGTCAGGAAATTCTATATGTCCATAGGAAAGTGATATGATTTCTACATAAGAAAAATAATTTAGTAGGATTCCTTGACAGGAATAGTCTCCTAGATTTTTTTTTTCTTTTCCAATTGGTTTCTATTTGACCACTGTACATATGCAACATGATGAAGGTACACTAGTAGTTTGACCACTATACAGTACTTAAGCTCAGCCTACCACTGTTATGAAATGCTGCGGAGTTAAAATCTTATGTCTACTGCAAGAAAACTGTACGATTCTGAGAGCATCAATATCTATCTTAACACAGTCAAAGGATGTGCATCACACAAAGAGACCTCGGAAAGGAACCTGTAATTAAGAATTATCTACAAGATGAAAAGAAAATCCATGACAAGGGTCTATGCAAGCAGCTTCCATCTGCATGGATGTACTTGAAATCTGGCTTACTAGGCAATTTTCTATGTGTGCTGACCCACTTTGGAGTTGATAACTTTTTCTCCCACCACAGAATGGCAGCCGTTTTCTTTATCATTTATACATGATAGCATAAGACGGGGATATGATGGGGTGTTTCTGTGCAATAAAGTATTTTGCATACTTGTTACATACTTGTTCTTCATTTTTAATGTTAAAATTGACAAAGTCAAGCATAAAGGTAATGAGGTAGTGCTGACCTGGTGGTCAAGGTGCTGAATCACTGATCCTAAGGTTGGGGGTTCAAATCCCACTCTTCACAGGTTGTCACTGCCACCCAGCACAACCATTACCGTACAAAATTGGATTGTACTGCACCAAAAATAGAGAAACCTTAGTAAGAATACCTATTTTCTTTGAGAAGTGCACTTAAGCATGCAGTTTGTGTGTAAATAGTATGTGTGTATATATCGTCAATCACTCACTCATTTACTGAACCTCTTAATCTTACTATTAGGTTCAAGAGGAGGCTGGAGTCTAAGCCAACATTGGGAAAAGATGGGGAACACCTTGAACAGATCATTATGACTATCACAGGACAACATACAGGACAATTCTTCCTTACTTTCACACCAAGGGAAAATTTAGAACAGCCAATTTGCCAAATGTTCATGTCTTTAGATTGTGGGAGGTAACCATCGAACCCGGAGAAAACTCACACAAACAGGAGGAGAAAATTCAAATAACACACAGGCACATCCAAGCTGGGAACTTGAACCCAGGACCTTCTTTCTGAAAGGCAGATGTGTTAACCGCTAAACCACAATGTATGCATATGGGGTGGTGTCTGACTAATCCTAGATTGTAGTGGCGATTCAAAACTACCAGGACTTATTTTTTTTTGTTCCAGTCCAGCCCTGTCCATCACAAAGCAAGTGAATTTTGTACTGCACACCAGCAACTTTCCTAAGAATTTGCCCAATCTGTTGTTGTCAACTTGTAGTATACCTGTTGTGTGACGGATGTGACGGGAGTTAAATAACTCTTGGTGTTCGTACTTGTGTTATTAATGTTGTCCTTGGTACAAGTTCCTTTCCCGGACAATATAGATCATTTTCTAGGATAGCAAATACATGCCACATGAAGGCTTTCTTAATTATCCCGAGTCTGTAGGAGCACTTTTCACTTTGTGCGCTTGACTGACACAGGTAGGAAATGAGAAGTCATTTAGTCACACAGTAGGGGAGGAGTTAATTGTGAAGAGCATCAATGATGAAAAGGTCAAAGCCATTTGGTGCTTATTTTAGACAAATAAAAGGGAAAACTGAAAATGTGAACTTAGGATAAATGTCATGTTGAGTTATTATAAACACCTCGTGTTAATCTTTGTAAAAATAACACTGTCACTTTCGTATATCTTATACAATCCATTCGCATTAGATAATAATAGATAATGGCGAGTCGAGACTGTTTCTTACTAACTACCCAGTGAATAATAAGCTTATTAATAAGTTTACTGTTAAGATTAACTCCAGTTTATGATTTCAACTTAATCGACATCGTTCTTTGAAGTTTTATACACTTGACTTGGGCTTTACGTCAAACTTTGTAAGATGAGTTATGAGTTATTAACTGAAATAGCTGTCATATTAACTATCAGTCAAATCCAAAGAGAGTGAGTGGAATTCTTATTGAATTTATTTTATCAAAACTCAATGGATCATGAGAAATTAAGCATTTTTATTATTTTACTCAAATTCATCAAATGCAGAGATAGAATAAAATAAAATAAATCTTACCAGCAAATAATGGAAGAACTGGTTGGTCTAGCATGGAGACTGCCCCCTCTTACTCACTGATAAAGCTGTATTTGATAAAATAAATAAGTAATAAAGGCCCCATCTAATTCTTAAAAAAGTACATTCTTACTGCTAAAAACTGTAATTATAAATGTGCTTTTTATGGAATAAATCCAGAATGAATGAAATAATCTGTCAGCTAGTTATACCAATTAACTTAGCATGAGTTGTGACCACTTCATTTTTTCTTTTTTTTTATGAATGGGATAAAGGGTGAGATTCTAGCAAAAAATTGGTCAAAGAATGTCTGTCTGTCTGTCTTCCTTTCGGCTTTTCCCCATTTTACTCAGGAGTCGCCACAGCGAATCATCTGATTTGCACATTTGATTTGGCAGAGGTTGTTCGTAATATAAAATGGTTATGGATGAAATAAAAATGTACATGCCACCAGTCAAAACTTTTAACGTGGTTTCTAACTCATAGCACATACGCAAATATATGAGAGCTGTGCAATGAAATCTGTTAATTTTTTTAGGAATTTGAATATACAATTTTTATAGAAAGTTTAAATAATAATAAGATAAAGGAAACACAATGAAAATTCGATTTTTATAATTTTTCTTCATATATTTTAACCAAGGCAGCACAATGGTGTAGTGGTTAGCACGTCCGCCTCACAGCAAGAAGATCCTGTGTTTGATTCCAAGCTCGGGTGTGGCTGTGTGGTGTTTGCATGTTCCCCTGCGCTTGCGTGGGCTTCCTCCGGGTACTCCGGTTTAATGACTCAGTCCAAAAACATGCACAGTAGGTCAATTGGTTGTTCCAAATCACCCAGAGGTGTGAATGTTTGTATGAATGGTTGTGTGAGTGTCTTCCCTGCGATAGTCTGGTGAGCTGTCCAGGGTGTACCCCGCCCTTGCCCGGAGTCGGCTGAGATAGGCACCAGCCTCCCTGTGACCCTAATCAGGATTGGATAGATGAGGGCAGCATCCCCAAAGACTTACTGTACTGTGAGCTGGCTACTGGAACCAGGTCAAAGGGACACCCAAATCTCAGGTTCAAGGATGTCGGCAACCATGACCTCAAGGCTGGATGCTTCAACCTCTCCGACCACCTCAAGGCTGGATGATTCAACCTCTCCGACCTGGAGTCAGCTGCCTCCAACCGCTTCGACTGGCAGACCACCACCCAGGATGTCATCAGAACAGCAGAGGAGAGAAGAGACATCTGCTGGGGGAAAAAGAGACTCCACAGACAGCGGAGACTGTCGACATCCCATCATGCTGCAAAAACTTCATCTGCAGCGACTATGGCAGGACCTGCAGATCTCGTATCGGCCTCTCCAGCCACGCCCGACACTGAAGCTCCCTGACCGAAGACCCACATCACAAAACCCCCCCATGATCTTTTGAGATCGATGGAGACAAAAACATACTAATTTGGATTTATTTATTACATCCTAGACATATCCATGTATACTGTACATCTCCGCTTTGGTTGAAACACTCCAAAAGAAACATTTTTTTTTTTTTTTTTTTTGTGGCATTAAACATAGAACTTTTTTAGAGCAGGTTCTTCCCTTTCACTGTAAAAATATTTTTCTTCCCCAAACTAAAACTTTAAAGAGTGGTATGAAATTATGCCAGCAAGATGGTTCACGTTCAGGATTCACATTTCTTTTTATCTGCCTTTCAGTCTATCCTCCTCCCACTGACAACTGTATTTGAATTAAAGGCAGGTGAGTCTTTTTACTGAAATGTGACTGACACTGTCACATTCTTTCTTGCCCTGTGTCTGAGAAAATTAGCACATCTGTCTTACTGAATTTCATGAAGGAGTGGACCGTGTCCTGAAATTGCATCTGAATACATAGCAGGAATAGAAATACAGGCAGAGAGCGTAATCAGCATTCACAAAATTCTGGAATCAACACACAGAAAGTAGGGAGAGATTGCGAAATAAAACCTTACATACAGTGTACAGGAAAAACAAAATTATATCTTATCAGAGTACTGATCAAGTCTGAATATCAATTTCCTCTAACAGCATCTTTGCATAGTGGTGAGCACGTCCACCCTGTTCAAGGCTCAGTGAGACTTTGCATGTCCTTCTGGTGGGTTTCCTTATCCGCATTAGGCTAATTGGCTGTTCCCGTTTGCCTCTATGTGTGAGTTTGTGTGTGTGTGTGTGTGTGTGTGTGTGTGTGTGTTGGCCTTTCAGAGTGTACCCTGCCGGCTTGCTCAGCAAATGAATGAATAAATGACAGCACCTTTGTTGCAGGTGTATATGAAGGCAGTAGCTATTTGCATTGCTACAAATGCTATTTGGTGTCAGTAGCCAACAGAGCTATTTGTATACAGGGTGGAGCGCCAATTTGGCTATTTTAATCATGATCAGTTATAAATAGCCAATTAAATAGCTAATTAGGGAATAAATGATGGAAGAAATACCCCCATACAAGTGCAAGCGGGCCAGTTGAATGGTTTCTTTTGCAATACACAATAGAGAAAGTTGCAGATTTACTGAAGAAGCTAAACTCTAGGACAAACATTAAAATTACACTTACTCTCAAATTCACACTCACACCTTGGAGCAATCTGGAGTAGCCATCTCTGCTGTACACATGCTACTTCTGAGATACCAGTGTTCCTGATCCTTCTCCTTTTTGAATTCTGTGATCTGTCCTGATGTGCTTCTGATAGTTGGAGTCGTCATCTTTGAAGTCTCTTGCTGTTGATGTTTCATATGGGCCTAAATACTCACCCAGAAACTGTGAACATGGCTTTCCACTGCTGGTGATAGAAACTATTTTACTGAACTGATAACCAACTAGATTTCAGTTTAAAGTCTACTGAAGTTTCTGTTACACGGTTTGTATTTTTATCTGGCTTCACTCATATGAAGATGGGTTTCCCTTTTAGTCTAGTTTCTTTCAAGTTTTCTTCTACGTGTCATCTTAGGGAGTTTTTCCTTGTCACCATTGTCAGAGATGTGCTCATTCGGAATGTGTAGGGTTTATAGAGAAATGTTAAAAATGATAAGTTAAAACTGTTTACCAAATATGTATTACTATATAAAACTGAGTTGCAATAATGTTCATTCATTCATTCATTCATTTTCTGTAACCGCATAATCCTAATTAGGGTGGCGAGGAGGCTGGTGCTCATCCCAGTTGACTCCGGGTGAGGGCAGAGTACACCCTGGACAGCTCACCAGGCCATCGCAGTACAGAAACACGCTGACGATTATGCGGCCTACTCTTGTCGAAAGTCAGCAGTGGTTATTTTACAGCCTCGCACGATAGACAGTGAGCGACATGGCCGGCCTTTGATAACCCAGTTAGCTGCAATAATTTTAATTGTGAAAAGGTGCTGTACAAATAAAACTGATCTGGAAGTATCCCAATGTTTATGTTTTTGGACTAGGAGAGGAAACAGGAGCACCCTAAGGAAGCCCACACAAGCATGGTGAGAACATGCAAACTCCACACAGAAGCACCTTGCTGGGTATGGGCTTTCAATTGAGAACTTTCATATTGTGATATGAGGGTGCTAATTACTACTCCACCATGTAATCAGGCAATCCTTTGGTGTGCCTCCACCTTCTGAGGAGACTCAGGTCCTTCGGCGTATGCAGACCTCTGCTCAGGACTTTTTATGACTCTGTGGTAGCCTCTGCAATCCTCTACGCTGCCATCTGCTGGGCCCCGGGCAGCACAGAGCGGGACAGGAAGAGACTGAACAAGCTGGTCAGGAGGGCCAGCTCTGTCCTCGGCTGCCCACTGGACTCTGTGGAGGAGGTGAGTGAGAGGAGGATGGTAGCAAAGCTCACATCCATCCTGTTCAACAGCTCTCACCCACTGCACCAGACTGTCGAGGAGCTGAGCAGCTCCTTCAGTGGACGACTGAGGCATCCTCAGTGCAGGAAGGAGCGCTACCGCAGGTCATTCATTCCCACCGCTGTCAGACTGTACAACGCCACTTTGTAACTGTCTGTGAAAATACCGGTTATGTGCAATAAAAAGCCCCGTGCACTTTAATCAACCACATCTACCCCACTGACTGTAAACCATATCAACCCATCTACTCTGCACTCAGATACATATACACTTTAATATAGGCCAGTCTATAAAGTTGCTCCATTCTTTTCTTTTATTGTTTAGTAATTTATACTATTTATGTATCTATTTATTTATTTACTTATATAATATATATGTATGTGTGTATGTTTGTACTTGTATCTATTTTTGCACCCCCTACTGATAGTACCTCAAGAGCCTGTAACAGTGAATTTCTCCATTGTGAGATTAATAAAGCTGTATCTTATCTCTTATCTTATCTTATGCTAAAGTGGTAGGAACAATGTTCACAAGGGTTTTTGTGGCGGACACTCCACATCAGGGGCAGTGGGGGCCGGTGGTAAAGTGCTAGATTACCAATTCTAAGGTTGGGGGTTTATGCCCCACTCTCAGTGGTTGTCAGTGCTGTCTCCCAGTGCAGCTAACTGGGTTATCAAAGGCCTACCATGTCTCTCATTGTCTATGGTGAGAGGCATGCAAAAGAACCATTGCTGACTTTCAACAAGAGTAGCTGCATAGCCATAAGCGTGTGTCTGCCCTGCGATAGCCTAACGAGCTGTCCAGGGTGTACTCTCCCAGAGTTGGCTGAGTTGGGCACCAGCCTCCCCGCAACCCTAATTAGGAGAAAGCAGTTCAGAATATGAAACAATAACTCTACATCAATGCTGATATGGTGAAGTTATCTATAAGGAACCATTAAATCAGCAGTTTTGAAAGGAATTTCCAGTGTCTGTGTGAGATCTCCGTACTCAGAGACACCTGCCCAGGACAGAGGAGACTGGAAGAAGTTGTCCTCAGAAGACTAAAAAGAGGCTAATATAACAGTAACAAACCTGTTTCTGGAGCAGTTCCTGAGGGGTCATTGTGTTCAATTTTGCTGAGGCTTACTTGGCATTTTAGTGCGCTGAAAGAAAAAATATATCTACAGTACTGGAAATGGTGCAAAATCTAGAAATTGATCTTAAGCTAATAAATCTAAAGCATGATTGGATTATATTTAACTGAAGGAACAGATCTCCAATGTTTTACTGTCAATTTGTAAACCATGAGCGGATATTATATATTCTGCTAGCAGTAGAGTTAAAGGTCAGATATTACACCAATTTACAGATCTTTTTAAAAAATATATATTTATTTTGGACACCAATGGCGCACCAAAGTTTGATTCCTAATTTAAAAGACTCCAGAGTTCCTCAGGAATCTGCCACTCAACCACCCCTCCCCCCAATTAAAATATGATTTTGAATGCCCCAACTGAAGGGCCTTTTTGGCTTCCTCCTCCCACTTATTCCTCTTTCTGTATTCCCTACTCTGATCAGATTGGTCACCTTTCTAAAGTGGGTCACCATTCTTATAAAGATAAAGACTGAGATAGGTGGGATACAACTGAACATGGAGGCAGTGGGAGGTCAACTAATCGAAAGACCCAGCACAGCGAGTGTGCACAAAAACAATCAAACAAATAAATTAATTAATACATCCATAAAAATCACTTTTACAGTCAGCTCAAATAGAGGAAAATTTAAAAGTGCGAACCTCGTTATTTGCCACTTTGGCATCATCTGACACAGCTATTCAACACTAACAACATTCATAAGTCAAATTCATGTCAAAATGAAAAAAAAGCATATCCCTTCATGAAACATGCTCTTCAGATCTGCTGTTATAAATTAACATTACCAAAGTAGCTGCTTACAGTCAGCCACAGCTGAGCTACAGTCTGGAGGAGGAATGAACCACTGTGAGGTAGAGGAGGAATGAAATCATTAAATCATACATTTATTTTCCAAACCACTTAATCCTGTTAGAATCATGGGGAGGCACGAGCCTACCTCAGCTGACACTGAGTGAATATGACGTAAACCATAAACAGCTTGCCAGTGTATCACAGAGCAACACATATAAACCACCATTCACACTCACATCCAGAGGCAATTTGAAATAGCTTAATGTGCATATATCTTTGGAATGTGGGAAAAACAGAGTACACTAAAGAAACCCATGAGAAGAACAGTCCACATAGAAATCCCCTCACCAAACCCAGGACTCGGGTTGAGGAATATATTGCACTAAGGCAGATGTGCTAATGACAACACCAAGTGCGACCTGGGAAATCATTCAGTGCTTCAAAACATTGTTTTGCATTTATGATTTGCATTAACGCTTTCAGGCACATTTTATGTTATTTAAATGTCTGTACTAAGTAGGCATACAATAATATATTGAGGGTGACATTTCCCAGTACTTTTATTGGGGGGGGGGAATCATACTTTTATTGTTTTCTTTCAGATTTATTGATTATTCATTGCTGTCAATTTAAACTCCACTCTTCAGGGACGGCTTTCCACTAGATTTTGGGGTGTGGCTTTGTGTTAATTCTGTCACAAAAGCACAAGTAATCACTTTCCGACTATTGTGCCAGACCTGAGCATGTTAGGACAAGCCCAGGCCATCACCACTTCTGCCAGTTCCAGACACCACCCCATGTCTTCTTCATGACCAGAATTCCAATGCTTTTGGCCTGATGTTTATCACAGGTCAGATGAGAGCAGTTGGGTGTGAAGGAGTGCCAAGGGGGAAGAGGGGTTTATCTCTTTTAGCCCATTGGACCCTCTGATGTAAACATTTGTGCCGCTGTATATATATCTTCTTCTTCTTCTTTTTCTTTCGGCTGTTCCCTTCAGGGGTCGCCACAGCAAATGATCTGCCTCCATCTCTCCCTATACTCTGCATCTTCTACTCTTACTCCAACGACCTTCATGTCCGCCTTCACCACATCCATAAATCTTACACACCTCCCACCTCTCCTTCTTCGACGTCTTCGACCAACAGTTGTCCAATTTCCATCAGCACCCTGTTGGTTGACAGCACTGATGGCGGTCGTTGTTAACCCGGGCCTCGACCGATCCGGTATGAATTTTGTTTTGACCATTTGCATTTTTATTGTGGCAGAAGTTTTACGCCGGATGCCCTTCCTGTCGCAACCCTCTGCATTTATCCGGGCTTGGGACCGGCATAAGGGGGAGAGACACTGGTTAGTGCCCCCCCCCCGCCTCATGGCTGCATTCCGCTGTATATATATATATATATATATATATATATATATATATATATATATATATATATATATATATATATATATATATATATATGCTCTGCATCTTTGTAATATTTGTCCATATGTAGAATAGAAAACTACAGAACGTATGCTAAGTGCTAGTCAGCTTAGCTGACCCAAACTAGCTGTTGAGCTAATCACGATCCATTATTGCTGTGAATTGTGACGCAATGAACAGAGTTCTTTATGTGACTGAGGCACCATCGAACCCTAGGCAACCTAGACATTATGAGCCACTCTCTGCACTGTATATCTGACTGAATAAACAACTACATTGACAGAGTTTGCCTCCTTTGCATTACTCCAACCATCCACCACCAGCCCGTCACATAAAAAAAAAAAAAAAATGTAATGGTATAAAATTTTTATAGTTATATTTTACTTAGTTACCTGATGGCTCAGCTAAATTATGAATGAATGAACTTGAAAAAAATTAATTTGCCTTCACTAGAGGTATTGATGCTCCTGCAACTGCGCTATGCAGTCTTGCAAACAAATGCAAGCAGGTTTTATTGTCAAGGCTTAATCCCCAAGGCTACAAGACTCAGGTAAACTCGAGATAGTCCTCACTTGCCGTGTTGCTATAGTGGAACAGTGACCAATGAGATCAGTCAGTGATTCTATGTAAAAAGAGCTAAAGTGAAGTCGGTATTCCAGTTCATCCTACAAAAATTAACACTGGGGTTGTTGCGTAATGAACTTTCAGTCGGACCCATAAAATGCAGGAGATAGTGTAAGATGACACAGCTGATTTATTACTGAAGGGGAAACACTGGAAGCAGGAGACAAACAATAACTGACTGGTGATGAAGAGAAACACAACAAACAAGTACTGGGAAACAGGCATGGGAAACCGGTCGAGCATGGAGCTGGAATCAGGGGCCAGAGAGTACACATGGAAGTGAAGGCATGATGCGGGATAATCTGGCATCGAGGTGAATGTGCTGCTTGTCTTTATAGAGGAGTAGATTAGGGAGTGGTATCAGGTGTGCCCACTGCAGTCAGCCAGTGTAGGTCAGCCACACCCCACTGCCACAGCCTGCACCGCTGGGGAGAGAACAGAGTTAAAAGAGCTGCCAAATTCAAAGTCCCTCAAACACAGGCCATAACAGTACCCCCCCCCCCACCCCTAAAGGACACCACCTGGCGTCCAACCAGGCTTATCTGGGAACCTGCAGTAGAACTTGGCCAGCAGGTCAGGATCCAGGATCAGTGATCGAGGGATCCACGAGCGTTCCTTGGGACCATACTCTTCCCAATCCATCAGGTACTGGTAGCCACCACCCTGCCTGCGGACATCAAGTATGCGGTTGACCAAGTATGCCCAAGTGTCTATCAACCAGCCAGGGGTGATGGGGGAGGGCACATAGGAGGGTGAAGGGGGCTTTCTACTATGGGTTTCATAAAAGAGACATGGAACACAGGATGCACCTTGAGAGCTGCTGGGAGTTTCAGCTGGACTGCACTGGGGTTGACGATGCACTTGATGGTGTATGGACTGATGTACTTGGGAGCCATTTTCTTGGAATCAGCATAAAGGGGGAGATCTCTGGAGGAGAGCCAAACCTGTTGCCCAACCTTGTACACCGGTGCTGGTGTCCAATGACGATCGATGATTCGCTGATTCTGAGCTGCCGACCTCTCCAAGGCAGCACAAGCCTCCTTCCAGATCCGGCTTGCTCTGTGGAAGTGGGCCTGGACTGAGGGGACAGCCACTTTGGTCTCCTGACTGGGGAACAGAGGGTTGAAACCCATTGATTACCATGAAGGTAGACATAGGTAGACATGGGTGGTGCAGACCAGAAGCATTTTTGGAGGAGAAAATGGGTCCGGTGAACCCCGGGGTGGCAGGCCAATTTGGACGCATGTCCCCACTAAAGAAGCACTGGAGTTCTAGCCAGCGGAGGAGCATATAGTCGTCCCTGGGGACCCCCTCCGGGCTCTGGTTCCCCTTGCTGGGCATCCTGGAGCAGGCGTTCTACTTCCCACCGGGCAGTTCTGAGCACACAAGAGGCGGGCAAGATGGTTTCTGTGGCAGTGTCTTCCCCTGGGGAGTACTGCCAAGAAAAGCCATCAGGTTTGGTTTTACTTGAACCGGAACGGTATTTGAGGGGAAGATTGAACCTTCCCAGGACCATCATGCCTGCCGGGAGGTCAGTCTCTTCGCTGCACGGAGGTAGGACAGATATCTGTGGTCCGTCCAGATAATCAAGGGATGGGCAGCTTCTTCCAACCAATGTCGCCACTCAGAGGGCCAGGACCATTGCCAGCAGCTCACGGTTCCCTACGTCATAATTTCATTCTGCTGGGGACAGACGACGGAAGAAGAATGTACAGAGGTGTAGTTTCTGGTCTGCTGGGAAGTGTTGGGAGAGGACGGCCCCCACTCCTGAATCTGAGGTGTCCACCTTCACCACAAACTGCAGCATGGGATCTGTGTGGATCAGTACGGGTGCATTGATGAATCTGGTCTTTAACTTATCAAATGCTGTTTGCGCACTAGGGGACCATTGGAAAGGTGTCTTGATGGATGTTAGCTGCGTGAGGGGGGCTGCTAGGTGGCTATATTCCCAGATGAACCTCCTGTAGAAGTTTGCAAACCCAGAAAATTTTGTAGTTGTTTCCGCATTGTCAGAACTGGCCACTCTGGCACCGCTTTCACCTTCTCCGAATCCGGTTTTAACTGCCCCTTCTCCACGATATACCATAGAAAAGACACTGTAGAGACATGAAATTCACACTTCTCGGCCTTAATGTATAGCTTGTTCTCTAGCAATCTGTGAAGGACCGATCTTACGTGATGAACATGCTCGTGATTCTTCGAGAAGATCAGGATGTCGTCTATGTACACAGACGAATTGGTTCAGCATGTCCCTGAGAATGTCATTGACGAGGGCTTGGAAGACCACAGGTGCATTAGTCAACCCAAAATGCATCACCAGGTATTCAAAGTGCCCCAGGTGCTTGTTAAAGGCGGTCTTCCATTCGTCCCCATCCCGGACAAAGTGGTAAGCATTTTTGAATAAAGTTTGGTGAAGATAGCGGCGTCATTGAGCGGAGTAAAGGCCGAGCCGATGAGAGCAAGGGGGGTATCACGGTGATGCTGTTAAGTCCTGTATAGTCGATCCATGATCTTAGCATCTTGTCCTTCTGTTCAACGAAGAAGAACCCTGCACCTACCGGTGATGATGAGGGCTGGATAAGGCCTGCCACCAGTGAGTCAGTGATGTATTGTTCCATAGACTCCCTATCAGGTTTCGACAGGTTGTGTAATCTTTCTGTGGGGAGCAAATTTATCGAGCAGTCGTATGGTCAGTGCGGTGGCAGTGAAAGGACTCAAGCCTTACTGAAAACCTCTTTTAAATCACAATATTAGCTGGGGACATTAGTCAAATCTATCTTCTCCGGCGGGAGAGGGGTTTGGGAAACCTTGGAAGGAACAGCGGCCAGCAGGCAGTGTTGGTGGCAGTAGTCACTCCAATTGCAGATGGTGAGTGTGGACCAGTCTATATAGGGGTTATGTGTTTGTAACCATGGCCAGCCCAGCACCATTGGAGTGAGAGGGGCCAAAATGACAAATAATTCCAGAAATTCGTGGTGGTTTCCAGATAAGCTGAGCTTGACAGGCTCTGTTTTGAGTGTGATGCGATCAACGAGTCGGCTGTCTATGGCTGCCACCTCTTTAGGGGTTTCAAGTTTGTATATCGGGAGATGATGGTCCTTAACAAGTGCTCCAAGTCAATAAAGTTGTTGTCGGCACCTGAGTCTATGAAAACTTAAACTGGCTGGGTTTGTCGTGCAAAGTGTAGTTTACCTTTAATCTGGATGTGTTTCCGGGGAGATAAGGAGGCTCAGCTCACCTCTGCCATTCTGCCTGCTGGCGATACCAGCACCGCTGGACACTGGGTGAGTTAATGCCCCTTCTCGGCCCAGTAGATGCAGAGACGGTTGTTCAGTCGGCATTGTCTTTCTTCCAGCGTCAGCTTGGTTCAGCCAAGCTGCATGGGCTCATGGTGGTCCCCTTGGTCTGGTGGGAAAGTGTCCAAGGAAGTTGGGGACGAAGTGGGAGGAGCAGAGTTGGACATCACGGAACTGCTCGGCAATGGGGCGATGGGACCATTTTACTCTTCCTGGGATATCTCTCTCTCTCTCTCTCTCTCTCTCTCTCTCTTTCTCTTTCTCTCTCTCTCTCTCTCTCTCTCTCTCTCTCTCTCTCTCTCTCTCTCTCTCTCTCAGTCTATTGTTCAACATCAAGCGTAGCCTGCTTATCCCACAAAGCTAGCAGCTTATCGGTCAGACCTATAACAAATGTTCCTTAGTGAGCAGGGTCATTCCAGCCGCTTTCAATGGGGAGGATTTGGAAGGCTACTGCGTATTCCGATACAGACTGTGAGCCTTGTATGATCCATAACAGGTGGCTGCTCGCTCCCCCCCCTTTTGCCAGGTGATCAAAAACTTAATTTCAAGCACAAATCGGTCGTAGTGTGAACACAACTTCGAGGTATGGGTGGCAACCGCTAATGCCTAAAACTAGGCTTGATACATAAGCAGGCTCATAAATGCTGTTTTGGCTTGAGCACATGTGCACATAGTGCCTGAATACCTTGCTGGCGTGGGGATGAGTGGCTCTCGGTGCATGGTGAGCAGGGCTTATGCTGCTGCCAGCTTGGAAAGTGACGGTTCGGTGGGCGGGGTCTGGGTGGTGAGCTGGTGGCAATGGTGTCCATCCTTCCGCCAAGCTGAGTCACACTGGTGGTCAATTGTTGACGGCTGTTCAATACCTGGTGCAGGGTGGAGTCATGCTGACCCAACAGGAGTCCCTGGTTGGACAATGCCTGCTTGAGCTGCTCAGTCTTCACTGGGTCCATGTGGCCAGAAGATTCTGTTGCCTAATGAACGAATGCATGATGCGGGCCAATCTTCTGGCGTGCAGTGTGTGCACTGCAGTCAGCCTGCGTAAGTCAGAGCCTGCATCCCTGGGGGGAGAACAGAGTTAGAACAGCCGCCAGACACAGAAGTCCCCCAGACACAGGCCATAATAGAAATTGTAGTTTAGGCTCTGTGCATGATGCACTAATTGCTCCACTCCCATTGAACGATCAATTCTTAATGGAGCTCGCTTTGTAAACAGGTGTACTATTGTTATGCTGGAACAAGTTCAAAACTCTTAGTTCCAGTGAAAGAAGATAGTAATGCTACAACATACAAAGGCGTTAATACACTTGAGTGCACCCCACATTTTGGCAACAGTTTCAGGAAGACATATATCAGATGGTCAGGGCTTTACATACTTTTAACTATACAATATAGCTCTGGGTAAAAATATATTTCCTCGCAAAAGCTTTTGCCTTCAGCAAAGTACTCAATTCTGGGCTGAGGAAAAACAAGCTGGGAATGAAACAAAAATGTAATAATAAAATGGAAATGATCCTATAATGATGAATGGAAATTAGACTACATGAGGTTTCTGCACTTGGTGTGATCTGGCAGTCAGGCCCTCAATCACTGTGCATTTTATTCCCTGACTGCTTCATATTTTATTGTTACAATATGATTATTATTTTCATAAAAATGCATTTTGTTATTCTCTTGTTGTTTCTATATTCTGATGAATATAATTTTATAATGGTCTCTTTTTTCAGTCAAATAGATATTAATATCATACTTGACCTCATTTAATAATTGCTTATTATCTCATTACAGCATCTATTGTGGATTGAGGTCTATTAAGCAGCAGTCAATCATCAAAGTTGATGTTTTGGAAGCATGAAAATGGACAGGTGTAAGGACCTGAGTGACTTTGGCAGGTGCCATTATTGTCAGTTGAAAACTTTACCAAAAATCAAAATCAAATTATGATGGCTAGAAATTTAAATTATTTTGGATACTTCTGGTATGCATTATAAGTATGTACCAAAATATCTACAACAAAGTCCAAAGCATGGATGAACCAGGCACAGATTCATATGCCCCTAGGCCTCACTGACATGCATGGGATGTGAAGGCGAGCCTGTGTAATTTGATCCCAAAGAGGTGCAGAAACTTCTGAAAAGGTTAATCTTGGGCATGGTTTTTGAAAGGTGTAAGAACACAAAGTGCAGGGCAGACTGCTGCATATGAGGCTGCATAGCTGCAAACCTGTCAGAGTGCACATGAATGACTCTTGTCCATCACTGAAAGTGCCTGCAGTGGGGACATGAGCATCAAAACTGGCCATGAAGCAAAAATATTTTGCACTTAGTGAAATGCAGAATACATGTCAAAGAATATAAGACAGTGTTTCACTTATATATTTTAACTAAACTGAAAGACTCCTGTTGCAAAGGAAGTTGGGTTAATTAAAGTTTATTTTTGTTCTTGGAGACTGACTATTTTTTTCTGTTATTACAGGACAAATACATTTGTCAGAACGGCAAAAAAACCCATTTCATATTGTAGTAGGCGGATGAAACATTTGCTTAATTGCACATAAAATGCATCATTTGAAGTTTCTTGCTTGAGTTTTAGATGACACTTAATTAAAAGTGAATTTGACTCTGAGAGTAATGATTCATGGTGTTATGGGAATAGTCATTTGAAAAGGTCAGCCCCAGGTAGATAACACTTATGCACCTGTTTGGCTTAAAACTCAATGTCCTGAAAATAGAAAGTAAATGTAATGACTTTTCTCCAAGACTTTATAAAGAAAATGATGAGTTGGAAAGTTGAATGAAATGAAAAAAAAAAAAAAAAAAAAAAAATGAAGCAAGCAACTATCCATAAAATGGTTTCTCAAAAAAAGGCTATCAGAACAGTCCAGATTAAATGAAAGAAATCAATGTTATGTTACCTAACAGTTATTAATGATTTCATCTGTAAAGATGAACACCATACAAACTCTAAGCATAAACTTTCCAAATTGGCAAAGCAACCAATGGTGGTAATTATAACAAAAAAGAGAAGGCAGAAGGCTAAAAAAAAAAAAAGAAAGAAAGAAAGATAATGACCTAATAAATCCAGAGGGCTGGCTGTAAAACATTTTTTGCGCAGAGTTATTTTTGTTATTCTTGATGGAGATTTTAATGGCACAAGGAGAAACAGCATATACAAGCTGTTAGTGATTTGAAAGCCTCATAAATCTGCTGTAATTGTTTTAAAATGGGCCGTATATCTTAGACTCCTCTGCTGACTGTTGACATATATGTGGATGTTCGTGCCCATACAGTGCCAGAGCAAATTAAATGTGGCATGCTGAGGTTTTCATTTGACCCCTCATTGAGCAATCAGAAGCACCAAGACTTTTTCACTTTTAATTGAAAATAGGAAGCTGGTTTAGCTGGTGTTTCAGAAATAATGAGCTTAGGATGGCTGTCATATACCTATTTCATTAGTGCCCTCCGTCCCCTGCATTGCAACAAGGTGAATAAAAGGATACTCCTATTTTTGCTAAGAAAATAGAACCTCTCAGGAAGTGCTGA
The DNA here is from genome assembly GCA_024760905.1 of Plotosus lineatus. Classification (NCBI taxonomy): domain Eukaryota; kingdom Metazoa; phylum Chordata; class Actinopteri; order Siluriformes; family Plotosidae; genus Plotosus; species Plotosus lineatus. The sequence continues at coordinate 46,912,925 of CM045733.1, forward strand.
CAGGGTCCAGTTAGAAATGCAGAGCCAGGCTCTATCTCTGTGATGGCTTCATCTGCTATAAAACCTTCTCCTGGAGACATATATTACCTGTCTCTTTTCATGATATAGGGGGAAGTGGACAGATGCTCCTGTTTTATGACGGCGTCTATGAGGCTGTATCCAAAGCACTATTCAACAAACAGGTTCAAAAAACCCATTCTTCCTTCTTCAGCTACACATTTAATCTCTACGCTTCTATATTTCCTCCAACAGCACTTCAACTGCTCTTTACTCCAAGTCTGGACTTGTATGAGGTAATTACTTTCCTTATCTGAAACAGGCTTTTGGCTATTTTTCATGTTGAAACAATTTGTCAACCATGTTTAAAAGACAAGTAATAAGTTCTAAACAGTTTTGCAATCAGTCTTATATTTGAATGAAAACAACAAAAAGGCTCCAGTTTTGAAGAATGAAGGGTTGTACTCAATCAAAGGCCATTATAACTGAAAAAGCACACATGCTTTCATTCTTAATAAAATTTCACCCAGAAAAGCACACAGTGCAAATTAAATTAGATTGACTGATTGTGCTCATGTTGTGCCCTTAGCACAAGGAATACTTGAAGAATCAAGAACACCAGTCACATGAATTAGCAACTTAATTGCTTTTAAAAAAAGATTGGAAAAATACTTTTCCAACGTTAACATAGGTAAAGGAAAAATCACGGCAAATTGTGTTGTAAAGCTATGACAGAGTGGTGTTACTACCTTGATGTACCAACATAATTTATTAACTGCCATTTTAATTTATTTATACGAAGACATATGAGCATTTCACCCATTTTTAGTTACATATAATGCAGTGATTCTCAATTATTTTCTGTCCCCCAGGGAAGGGGAAAACATTTCGTGCCCCCTCACTATAAATACTGTAATTTGTCTATAAAATTGTTATAAGTAATCCTCTGCATAACACTGTATCCTTATTATCATTATGGAACACATAACATTTATTTAACATATTTAAACTATAAACATTTTTTGACCAACAATTTTAATACTGAAAAATAAAATTCAATAAAATCAATAAATAATAAATCAGGAGCATAATATATAAAACGCTTTAACCTACAAAACAGAAATGACTAAAATAATTTGGAATTTATTAATTTTTTTGTCAAAATGAATAATTCATGATTAATGGCTACAATGAGCACATTTCACAGTGCACAGCTTTTCAAAGCAGGGTTTAAAGCACAATACTGCAACTCTCAGGTACTGCTGAACTGGGACCTGGACTTATTTTCACAGTGCTGTCGTCATCCAGCATGACAGAGACTGTGTGGGCTGCAGGTATGATCAGTTCCTCTGCTATGCTGTGAGGTTTTTTGCACTGAGCAATTTGGCACGCCATCTTATATGATGCTAACAGAGCTCATTGGTTTGCTGGAGTAGCATTTACAAAGTGAGATGGTCATTGGCGATATTCGGCACGTTTTTGCTGAAAAAACTCAAGTGGCTTATCAGCATGATCGGGGTGTGATGTCTTTAATTGACGCCTTAATTTATTTGGCTTCATGTTGTCCACTGCCAAAGTTATCATATACAGTAAACACAGCGGTCTTTCCTCATTTCTCACCGTAGTCACAGTGAAGCCGAGTGCAAAATCTGTTTCATCATACCTCTTCGACTTAGCTTTCATGGAGACTTTCATTTCTCTCAGTCTCCATCTCTCTTCGCCTCTCTTTTCATCCCTGTTAAAAAAAAAAAAATCATGGTTTGTTTATTAACTTCACTTCATATTTTACAATTGAGCTATTCTCTCTGTGCACACTGACAGCGAGGGAGCCACTGCCACCTACTGTAGTGGATGTACAATTACACTTTATTCTAGTACATCAAAAAAAGCACGTATGTTGGAAGGGTTTTCTTAGACAGTCCAAAAACATGCATGCTATTTCATGCAAGCTATTGGTTACTCAAAATTAGCCATAGATTTGAATGCAAGCATCAGTGGTTCAGCTACTAGGGAGCACAAGATTGGGCAGAAGTTGAAAGAGTAAAAATTCTCAAGCCAGATTATAGCTATAAACAAATGCTCCTTGATTAGCCTTAATACAGAAAAAAAGCTTACTATGTTAACTGAGAAACCTGACAGATCTCTGTCACAAATATTCTCACATTATGGAAGCTTATTTACATTTACAAAGAATTATAAACGCCTTCAATAAATGATAAACTAGAAGCAGTGTGTAAAAGTCTGTGGCTCCAGTGTCCCAGCGTGGCAGTACTACTCTCAGTGACATCACAGAACGCAATATAATATTATGACAGAGACAGCAGGCCCCAGTAAGCATCATTAAGTGGTCTGAACATTATATGCAACATCCCATTATACACATTAATTTACAGAAATTAAAAAAACCCTGAACTGAAACATTGGTTTTGTAATCAATTTATTGGTAAGCATAGATTATTGTGATGCATCCACCATGAAAAATACATACTATTGAAGTAGTACCACATAAACCTCATTTATCCATAAACCTATTATTTAATTTTAATGAGGCAGACCTCCATCTTCAAGAGTTCACCAAGACAATTGGAAACAACAAGCAACAAACATGTGAAAACCAAGCATGTCCCATTAGAGCATCTAAGAATAAGCTTTCAAAAAGGTTGCAGGATCAGCAGCTCATAATAGTGCTCATCACTTAATGTGTACCCAACAAGTGATCAATCTTTCCTCCTTAAATTCCAATTTAGGCTTTATGTACATCAGCACAAAGCTCTCTGCTGAACAATTGTATGTACATTAAAGTTGAATTCAAGTACCACAAGGAATGTTTGGTCTCAGCGGTTCACTGAGGACCTTTGCCCATCTCAGCAAAGGCTGAAGATTCATTGGATCATTGCAGCATTGGCCATGAGCAAAGTTGTATAGCAGAAATAGGAAATATAGAAATTAATTGGAAACTCAATGGCTTGTGAAGCAATTCTGTTTCTGCCTTGGCAAAGTTTCGGTTAGCTAACTAGCTGGCAAAGTCAAACTTGCCAGGCTCCATACCTATAGTGGCTTTTCTATAGCACCACCTTTTTTTTGTTTTGTTTTATATATATATATATATATATATATATATATATATATATATATATATATATATATATATATATATATATATATAGGATTTTCTGAGTAGATCCTTCCGTAGGAGAGTGCTCAATACTTTTTGGTAGAGCAAATAAACAAAAATAAAAGGACAGGACAAAGACTTTCTATTGAAACTCCATTTATCACTACAGATCTGTTTCGAGGGGTGGTGAAACCATCCTCTCTCTTCAGGTGATTATAGAGAGAGGATGGTTTCACCACCCCTCGAAAAACAGATCTGTAGTGATGAATGGAGTTTCAATAGAAAGTCTTTGTCCTGTCCTTTTATTTTTGTATATATATATATATATATATATATATATATATATATATATATATATATATACAGTGATACCTCTGCTCACGAACATAATTGGTTCCCAGAAAGTGTGTGTAAGGCGAAAAGTTCGTCTTCCGAACATTTATTTCCCATAAGAAACCATTAAAATGAGAATAATCCGTTCCCAGATCCCCATAAAACATAATTTTCTACTAAATAAGCCTTAAAACTACACAAAAATATATCTTATTTTATGTATAATAAATGTCTATTGTATTGTAATTAAAGAAATAAACTGTACTGTATAATAAAGTCGTTTTATTTACCTTTGTGATGGTAGTTGATGGCTTGATGGAATGGAGTGGGAGGAGGAGAGAGGGAGGGACTTACTGTTTGGAAGGAGTGTTTGGAAACGCCTACTGTTTGGAAACACCCTTAGCCACACACGCACCCTTAATAGCTTCCTTGTTCTTAAGGATGGGAGCAATGGTAGACTTAGCGTACTGGTACTGGGACGCTAAGTCACACAAACGCACACCTCGTTCGTGTTTTTCAATGATCTCCGCCTGTGGTGGGGTCTTTTTCGGTCCCATAATAGCAAAAGTACACTCAATATGGTCCAAAATGTCTAGCAAACACAAACCACTTCCGCACTCAAAGAAAGGGGGTGACGAACTGTGACGCCGTGAGCGTGCGTCAGCTTCTCGTGGCCGCCACCGTGGCGCTGTTCGACCGCGTGGTTTGGTTCGTCCGCCGAAAACTAGTTCGTCAGCAGAGACTATATGCTCGCAAATTTAATGTTCTTGAGGCGAAAAGTTCATGAGCTTAAGTGTTCGTCAGCGGAGGTTTTACTGTATATATATATTCGGCCTTTTCCCTTTCTCGGAAGTCGCCACAACGAATCATCTGATTTGCACATTTGATTTGGCATAGGTTTTTATTGTTGGATGCCCTTCCTGTCACAATAAGGGACAGAAACACGCCAACGGCTTTGCTGGCTACTCTTTACGAAAGTCAGCAATGGTTCTTTTACATGAACCTCACACCATAGACAGTGACAGACATGGCCCGCCTTTGATAACCCAGTCATATACTAGAATCCCCTAAATAAGTTTTGGATATTCCAATTACTGTCTGTGTGCAAGCTAAGTATTAAATTATTTCAATAAAAATCTATTGTGAAAGGCACAGTTTCTGCAACACACTTAACTAAGAGAAACCAACAAGCAAGCAACACGATACAGATCAATGAACTTTCAAACAGGCCAGGAACAAAGTTGTGGAGAGGTACAAACTGGGGTTGAGTTTAAAAAAGATCACAAACTTTAAAAATCTTAAAAAGCACCATTAAATACATTATGACAAAACGGAAAGAATATTGTAACACAACAACCTGCTTATAAGGTGCTGTCCACAAAAACTCACAGACAGAGCAAGGAGAACTTTAATTAGAATGGCAACAAAGAGAGCAAAAGTAACCTTAAAGGAGCTGAAATGATTAACAGGGGAGACTGGTGTATCTGTTAATCGGACCACTCTAAGCTGTTTATCTGTAGAGATGGGCTTAAGAGAAGAATAGTCAATCATATTGAAGACGATCCTCTCAGATGAAACTAAAACAAAATTTTGGTCATCAAGGAAAATGCGATGTCTGGCACAAACCCAACAACACCCCTCGTCAGCTCTAGAACACAAATAAATACAGGCAATAAATATAGGTGCGAGCTTTGAAATTTCTTCAATTGCTTTGAATATGAGCAAACATCCCAGTGGCTAGATGTGCCAAGCTTATACAGAAATAGCTTTGCTTGAGTTTTGCATCGACAAGGTGTATGAACCTGGAGATCGAAAGATAGAATTCGGATTAATGCCACAGCCGTCCGTGGCCAGGAGTCCATGGGAGCTAATTGGCCGGGCTCTCAGTGGAGGGACAGATGGCATACACTCACTTCCCTGTCATTCACATTGATTGATAGCCATTCATGGGCATCTGTGAATTCATTTTTATGAAGGGGCGGACAGCGCTTTCCCTCCGAGTGTGTTAGACTGCCACCAAATAAGCATGACGCTGCAGTTTCAACAAACAGAGGTGGGTGGCTAGCATTGCATGCCATGGAGGGGGCGTGTACATGCTTTCGCCCCACCTGGTCGGAAAATAAGACCTAATGAGTGGGAATTGGATCTGACTGAATTATGGAAAAAGTGATGAAAAAAGAAAAAAAAGAAAAATGAAAAAAGAAATACCCTTGCTGTAATTTTTGCAAAAGGTGGGTCAATAGAGTATCACCTTTGGGAGCTTTTCTTTTCTTTTTATGCTATTCTGATCACTTCACAAAAATGAATACTTTGTATCTTCGGGGTTGTTGATATATTGTACAAAGTGACTGATAAGCAACAAGCAACCCCCCCCCCCCCACACACACACACACACACACGTGTCCATTTGAATTCTAGGTTGTAAAAAAACAATACAGAAAAGCTGCAAAGCGAGTGAATAGATTTGTACTTTTAACATGTAATTACAGATTTTGAAGTGACACACTACTAAGACATGGACACTGCTCAGTCAAGAACACACTTTGCTGCACTGCATGCAGAGTCAGTTTCACTGGTCTGAGTAGCTTATTCATCATGTTGATAAAAGGTGTATGGTGTAACCAAGTGTCTAGTGTGTGATGAAAAGACGCATCAGAAAAATGAAGAAATGCCTCAAAAGACTCATGGCACTTATAAACTGTGCAAATTACTTCAGGGAGATAAGTGTAGAGCAGGAAAAGTATTCAAGTGACAGCAGAAAATGCATGCCTACAGTGCTGGTGAATGCTGCAGCAAGACTAAGGAACATAAGAGCATCCATCAGAGGGTTGGAGGAATGCACAGAGTCAGCAGCTCAGACACTGCAGGCTAAGGGATTTAACTGATATGGAGGATGTTCGACCATATATATATACAATATGTCTCAGATACAAGTCTCATTGTAAGTTTGGAAAATGATTAACAATGGTGTGTAGTGATGCAGCCCACTGAATCAGTATAAAAAGTAATTGCTTTTTCGAGAAAACATTCTTCTCCAGGTGTTTTATTTAATACAGAAATTTGCCATATTTTATTGACAAATAAGTAATGTGTAATTAGGCAGCAGTGGTGGTCTAGTGGATAGGGTGTGGGATCGCTGATCCTAAGGTTGGGGGTTCGAGTCCCCACAAGGTTGTCACTGTCCCCCCAGTGCAGCTAACTGGGTTATCAAAGGCGGGTCATGTCTCTCACTGTCTATGGTGAGAGGCATGTAAAAGAACCATTGCTGACTTTCGTAAAGAGTAGCTGCAAAGCCGTCAGCATGTTTCTGTCCCTTGCAAAAAGAGTTGTGACAGGAAGGGCATCCGATGTAAAAACCTCTGCCAAGTCAAATGTGCGAATCTGATGATTCGCTGTGGCGACCCCTGAGAAAAAAGGGAAAAGCTGAAAGGAAAAGAAGAAGAAGAAGTAATGTGTAATTATTTCATTATAATAATACAAATTTTTAATGTGTGTTGCTTGTGTGTGTGTGTGTGTGTGTGTGTGTGTGTGTGTGTGTGTGTGTGTGTGTGTGTGTGTCTAGTCACCCAATTCATCTGCATATTCGCATTTCTTTCTAGTTCCAGCTTCAGCCTTTTGTTTTTCCCAATCACAAATGTTTTTATGATGTGGTGCATATAAAATTTAATATTAGCTTATATTTTTAATTAAATAGAAAAATGTATGAATTTCACCATTTGAATTTTTTATATGCTATTGTGAATAATATTTAAGAGATTTACAAATTATTGCATTTTGTTTTTATTTAGATTTTAGAGATCTCAACTTTTTGTGCAGGGGTTGTTTGTTTTCCCTGTGGTAGCATGGTGGCATAGTGGTAAACATTGCTGCCTCACAGCAAGAGGGTCCTGGGTTCGAATTCTGTGCTTGACAAGACATTTCTGTGTATAGTCTGCATGTTCTCCCCATGTTTGCATGTGTTTTTCCAGGTACTCTGGTTTCCTACCGTCCAAAAACATGTACAGGAAGCTAATTGGCCATCCAAAATTGACCCTATGTGTGAGTGAGAATGGGTGTATGGATGTATGTTGGCCTTGAACTAACAAGCTGTTATAGGTTTGTTATGCTCCAGGCTCCCCTTTATCCTAGGAGTTTTGATAAGTGAATGAATAATGCTAAAATAAAATGATGATGAATTGAGTCCTGTTTTATATTTTGTTACTTTGATACACTATTCCTATCTGTGACTGCAAAATCTTTCAGAAGATTGCTTTAGTAAAACAAATTGCTTTATTTTTTTGCTATGTTCATGAACTGTTGTAGGTGCAGCTTTCACAACAGGACACGTTTACTTGGATTTATTACTAGACTCCCAAAGATAAGAAAGGCATAGTTTAAAATATTTTTAACTATGCTCAATTTTTTCCACTTCTATAATCAAAGACGTTTTGGAGACAAAGTCAGAGAGGCTAGATTGAGATGGTTCGGACATGTACAAAGGAGGGATAGTGAGTATATTGGTAGTAGGATGCTGAGGTTGGAACTACCAGGCAGAAGGCCTACAGGAAAACCAAAGAGACGATTCATGGATGTGGTGAAGGAGGACATGAAGGCAGTTGGTGTAAGAGAAAAAGATGCAGAGGATAGGGTGAGATGGAGGCAGATGATTCGCTGTGGCGACCCCTGAAGGGAACAGCCGAAAGGAAAACAAGAAGAAGAAGAAGAATCATGCGTTTTGATTTTGTAACAAAATAAAAAAAAATTGAAGTCATGAACCTGATCTCCAACAAAGCACATTAACCATGCATGTTTTTTTTTTTTTGTTGTTTTGTTTTGTTTTTTGCTTAACGCGGCAATAATATCTGGCAACTCTGAAAAAAAAGACGTTACACAACTTTCAAACTCAGCTTCAGGCTCAACATGCTCCAAATCGGTCCTAGATTCTGGTAAATTACATTTCACTTCTCTCCAGCATAATGCTGATATTACTTTGCTTTATATGATAAACTTTATTTGATTTACTTTTGTAAAGTTCTAAAGTTTGACGGACTTTCCTGAGCCGTCAGTGTCACTATAAATGTTATACATGCGGCATGTGCCCAGCAGGCCTATGGGCATCGCTATGGTGGTATTAATATACTGTGTATACAGTCGGCCTTTTACTTACGAAATTAATCCATTCCAGTACCTTTTTGTAACCTGGAGCTTTCGTAAGTAGAGGTACATGTAAAATGCGTGATTCGTTCCAAGGCTCCCAAGGCTACCCCCATAAATCCGTTAAAAATTATAAAAGTACACCAATTTTATATGAAATATGTATGAAATATGTGTAAAAGAAGTAAAAGTAAAAGTAAAAGAAAATTATTTACCTATTTTTAAATCTCTCGAAACACCCACGCTTTAAAGTCCAGGGGTTGCTGGTCTGAAGAGCCTTCACCCCCACCCTCCTTTATGAGGTTCTTAAATATGGCCGTTGCTTTTTCCGAAATAATCGCCTCCGTCACTGTACCTCTGTTTTAATGCCTCCTTCTGCTTCAATATCGTTCCGAAATAACCGGCTCCATCACTGTATCTCCACTTTTAAGGTCTCCTTCTGCTTCAATATCGTCCCGATTGTAGAGAGGTTTCGGCCATGCTCCTTTGTGATTTCGCTCAACCGCATCCCACTTTCGTATTTTTTAATTATCCCCTGCTTCACTTCGATTGAGCCCGCTTCTTCTTTTCGGTGTCACCGGGAATCACTTTGTTGGGGTCCATGATGGATAACGAAACATAACGCTGCAATGATCACTCTCAAAAAACTCATGAGCCAACAGTCCTGCTCAACTCTCCTTCACGAACAAACAGGAAGTCACAAACAGGAAGTGACAAACAGGAAGTATGGATACAGGAATGGGTACAGTTCAACTCCCTCCTGGCCAATGGGAGGCCAGAGGGGCAGGATGTTGGGAGACAACCAATGAGAGAGCAACTCGCGCATTGTTTGAATGTTTGAATGACGCGTTTGAGTTTTTGAATGGTGTGTTTGGCACTTTTTGTAAAAAGAGGTTGTTTTCGTAAAAAGAGGACGAAAATTTAAGAAAATGTTTTTTGTAACCTGGATTTTTCATATTCAGAGATTTTCGTAAGTAGAGGGCCAACAGTACATGTAATGTTAAGACAGTATTGTTATATATAAATAGATCAATCTACTGCTCATAGGGTCAAAGGTCTGATGAGGTCTAGTCATACATGATACAGTTCTGCACATACACGGATGATGCTTCACCTTTAATCCCGCTTTAAAAATTTAATATGTATGCATTAATGATTAAGGCTTCACAATATGCTAATAAAAGAAATAGATACAACTATGCTATTCTAATGTTTATGTGTATTTAATATGTTTAAATAGCTTATCTTGCTCAATATACAGTTCTATTTCAGTGATAATGCTTGTGCCAAAGTTTAAAACATTATATTTTCATAAGTAAATTTTTTTCTGATGCTTCGAATTTATATTTTAATGACTAAAAACAAAAATTTTAATGTTATTGATTTCTCTTTTTGAAATAAAGAATAAATACTGTCAAGAACAGGCTCATTTTAATTTGGAATTGTTCTTGCAATATATTGCAATTCATATCGCAATATATGCTAGAAATCGCAACATATCACAATACAAAAAATATAGGCAATACCCAGCTCTAGGCAACATAACTTTAATTAAAAAAAAAAAAAAAAAAAAAAAAAACTTTACCCACATGAAATCTACTTTGCCTTGCAACGGCCTCTTAAACGGTTCAGAGTGTACCCTGCCCTTGCTTAGAGTCAGCTTAAATGGACACCAACCTCCCTACGACAGTGAGGTAGTTCAGAAAATGAATAAGTGGATCTACTTTAAAATCACCTGACAAGTGAATTCGTTGTTCCGCTGTGTGCTTTCCACCATAAATGTTATCCCTGTGCCTTCATGGGCTTTTTTTGGGTACTTTGGTTGTCCATTGTTGTGAGAGTTTTGGTCTTGGTGACCTGTTCCCTGCCTCACATCCAAGGTCAGGTGATGAATAAGCAGTGTGGGTAATGCACTGTATACGTGGATGGATGGGTGGATTGGTGCAAGAAATAGATACACTGTAGTTAGATATCAGAAAATATAAATATGAACATGTTTATGTCACATTCTATAACAACTAAATAATTCTTTCTTTGTTTTTTTTTCCGAAACTCTTGTTCCACGGTCTCTGTACACACAGACTGACTCTATGTGAATCAATGTCAAGGAAGACAGAAGGCAAAACTGAACCCGCAAACTCAACAGTGTTTGGAGAATGTATGCATGACAGATGGAAATCCATGAAGAGTGGAAAACATTTAATTAAACGTGCTTTGTGGGCACTTTGCAATTTCTCCAGTTTGCCAAGCTGGCCCCAAACAAAAACATGCATACATGCATGGCAACTTCATGCCAAGATTTGTTTATTGCAAGAATTGTTCAGGATTTGCTCACCTACTGAACACACACACACACACACACACACACACACACACACACACACACACACACACACACACACACACACACACACACACACACAGTTTAGTCTAGTAATAAACATTTTAGGCTTTAATACTATCCATTGATTATTCCAATCTGTTTTATCCTTTGTTAGGGTTGAAAGGAGGCTGGAGCACATGTCAGCTTGTTGATGGTGGGATGCATTTTGAACAGCTGGCCCAATCATCACATCGAACCATTGATTATTTTTAAGTAGAAAATCTTTCCATCATTTTCCCTAAGCACGCACAATAACTCGGATCTTTTCTGTCAAAAACTAGTACTTATGTTACACTGTTTCTGTTTAACTCATTTTAGATTTTTTTTAAATGAATTGGGAAAATTATTGTCAACAGAGTGGTTGTGACTCCTAAAAAGCTAATTATTTTCAAATAACAGTATTCTCCAAGGTGATAAACTTCTCTCATATAGTAGTTTACCACTGTACATTAATTAACATTAAGATTAACAGTGTTAATTTGCCACAACAGATCATCCTTCTTGATTTTATTCTGTTCTCTGCATCCCTCTCCATCACACCAATCCCCTGCATGTTATAATTCACCACATCTATAAATCACCTCTTTGGTCTTCAACTTCTACTCCTACCGATCAGTTGATACAAGGGCCTGATAGTGGTTAGCTTGGTAGTACTGGGCCTTACAGTACCCAGAACCCTAAGCAGTGAGCTACCACTGCCCTAACATGTTATGAGTGTTGGCACCTTTATGGCATTTGCAGTCAGCCTTAACCAGAGTTACTTCAAGTTTTAAGTTTTATACAACTGAGAAAGTGAGGCTTAAAGGCCTTGCACAAGGGCCCAACAGTCGCACCTTCTTCCTTTCTCATCATCTCTGTCCATTAAGGTTAATATGCTCATTGAGGTCTGCTCTAATCATCACTCCTTCATGCTTAGGAACAATCATTTCATCTAACTCCTTCCCGAAGTCATCCTTCTCCTTTCTCTCACACGTTACTTGGGGGCATGATATTCAAAATCACTCTTTCAGTTCCCAGTTTGACACTCATCACTCTTTGAGACTTTCTTTTCACTTCAGCTTTCGTTCATTAACACTGTGATTTTTCTTTCCTTCCACTTCATGGTAGAACATCATGAATCCACCTTCAGTGTTCCTGACCTTACTCCCTTTCCACCTGGTCTCTTACAGACACAATATGTTTACCTTTCTCTGCTCCAACATATCAACCAGCTCCTCCGTTTACCTGTTATTGTTCCAATATTGAAAGCCCTTTCTCTGACCAAAACTTCATTAACCTTTCTCCGATATCTGTCCCTTGATGCGTCTTCCTCCTTTTCTCCTTCTACTTGGGCCAACTATAACACACGTGGTCTGTATTAACCTGGATCTTAACTAATCTGGTATGAACATTCAGTTTTAAATCTGCATGTTTGCTTTGGCACAGGATTTCTATTAGATGCTCTTCCTAAAGCAACCCTCTTACCCCTCTCATTCCCTGGGTTTAGGACCTGCACTCAGCACACATTGGATTGTGTGACCACCAATGGCTGGGTTTTTAATGTTGTTATCACAATAAGTACTTTCTTGTTATGCTATTAACACATTACACCATACAAAAGCCACTTACATGTATGGATGAGTGCACTATCATAAAAATCTAAACAGCTTGTAATTCAGAAACAAATGAGTGCTAAAACAATAAAAAGTAAATAAATATCAACTAAGAAAAAAAGCCCACTGGTGATGCTTTATGGAGGTATTTTTTTGATACTTATTCAGTGCTCAGTGAAGAAAGAAGCAAGGAAGAAGGGAAGAGACAAGTTATTTAAGAAGTAGAACTATTACATGAACTGGAAATAATTAGAGCAGTCAACTATGGCAGACTTCTCTCCGGGTTTTTAAATAAGAACTCTGAGCACTGTTCCATGGCGGTTTCTAGAGACCTACTGTATAGCGTGCATCGGATTAATGAAAGTCTGACATTTCTTTGCTTAAAACCTGTGCCTGTTTTCATATTCCTTGTACACGAATTTTCTTAAACCATTAGAAGAAACCATTCTACACAACATGTCATTTGTATCTATTTGCTGCAGTATAACAAACCCACTGAAGAGGAGAGATTTCATGGGTACAGCGAACTGGGAATGGTTTTAGTAAAGTTTGTGCTTGCATGCCTGGGTGTCTCAGGCCATTGTCCTTTTCTGTCTTTTTTTAAGTTGGGTTAGTGCGTTTAGCACTATCACACAGTCCCTGAACCAATAGTGATGTGTTTACTCAGTGTATGGATGAGCCATGCCTCAAATCCTGACCCTTTCTGTCACCATCAATAAGTCTAATGACTTCAGTCTTCTGAACCACTTTCATGATGGAGAAAACTTCTCAGTCAAAGTCACAGAGTTCAGAGAAGATGTAATGCAACTGGTTTAGTAGTGGATGTCTTTACAGCCCACTGAACATTTGCTTATATCATATTTTGCTGGAGATACCATCTGTAGAGGCTTTTAATGGTTTATGATGGTGTATATCACTCTTACTGTTGTTCACAGTAAAACATGAACACAACCTTGATGTAATCAGCTTTCAAAATTTGACAAGGACATTTGCTTATTGCATATATTTCATATAAACAGACTGAGATATAAATAAACTAAAACGAGAAAGAGGTAAAAATCCTTTAAAACCATAGATATTTATACAAATATACGTATTGTACTTATTTATACTAGTATATGATTATAAAAACATATTTGTGTTAATATATTATATGTTTAATGATACAATGTCTGTGTGTAATCATAATATATAAAGTATTAATTATTTTTTATTTTACTGGAAAAAACATTGACTGGAAACTTTAGATGAATACAGTACACGGTACATAGATTTTTTTTAATTGTTCGATCAATACTTTCAGTGCAAAATTTAATAAATGAAGGTAATCATGAAACGGACATAAAGAAAACATATTTTGAGGAAAACTGTGATGGGCTAGGCAAGCTGTTCAAAGTATACCCTGCGCTTCCCCAGAGTCAGTTGAAATGGGCACCAGGCACCCCACAGCCCTCATTAGGATTTTGAGCGTCCATCTCAGCCAACCATGGGTGAAAGCGAGGTACACCCTGGACAGCTCGCCAGGCCATTGCAGAGCCAACACTCACACAACAACATTCATACTCTGAGTCACACCAAGGGACGATTTGAAACAGCCATTTCGCCCACTGTGCATATTTTTGGACTGTGGGAGGAAACGGGAGTGCCCAGAGGAAACCCACACAAGAACAGAGAACATACAAACTCCACACAGAAATTCCCAAGATGGGAATTGAACACAGGACCTTCTTGCTGTGAGGCAGACATGCTAATCACTATGCCACCATGTATAAGTATATAATAATGCTTCTTATTTATGCTACATGTATGGGGCAGTGGTGGTCTAGTGGTATAGGGCACTGGATCGCTGATCCAAAGGTTGGGGGTTCGAGTCCCACTCTCCACCGGGTTGTCACTGGCCCCCCCAGTGTGGCTAACTGGGTTATCAAAGGCGGGCCATGTCTCTCACTGTCTATGGTGAGAAGCATGTAAAAGAACCATTGCTGACTTTCGTAAAGAGTAGCTGCAAAGTCATCAGCGTGTTTCTGTCCCTTGCTAAAAGGGTTGTGACAGGAAGGGCATCCGACGTAAAAACCTCTGCCAAATCAAATGTGTGAATCAGATGATTCGCTGTGGCGACTCCCGAGTAAAGGGGAAAAAAGCCGAAAGGAAGACAGACAGACATTGATGCTACATGGGAACATATTTTAACCATAACAGAGGCAGGTCAGATGAGCATAAGCTTTTTGAAGAGTTTTAATACATACTACACAGAAATATAAGAAAACTTTTCCATTTCAAGACATTTTTAAACTCATTTGAATTTTTATTACATACTACTGTACATGGAAACACAAGAAAAGCAAAAAAAAAAAAAAATGGTTTTCTTAGTTTTATATTTTTAAATAGAAGTTGCATTTATCATGATGATGCCTTCTGCTTAAAGTGACTGTGTCAGACCATGAGAGTTTTTACTTGTTTCAATTCAAACACTATCCATTCGGGATAATAAGCAATTTTTTAACAAGGTGAAGTATGATATACACAATTACTGGGTCAAGGGTTTGTTATCTGCATGGCGATTCATTCATTTTCTGAACCACTTAATCCTAATTATGGTCGCAGGGCTGACTCTGGGCAAGGGCAGAGTACACCCTGGACAACTCACCAGGCCATTGCATGGCAGAAACATGCTGATGGCTATGCAGCGTACTCCTGACAAAAGTCAGTAATGGTTCTTTTACTAGTAGTACATGCCTCTCACCATAGACAGTGAGGAATATGGCTGGCATTTGAAAACCCAGTTAGCTGCACTGGGGTGACAGAAGTGACAACCATTGACAGTGGGGCTTGAACCTCAACCTTGGGATTGGTAATCCAGCACATGGCCACCACTGCCCTCTGCAAAGGCCAAAGGCCAAATAATTCTTTATCATATGAAAGATGAATAATTGATTATTGAGTAATCATTGATTATTGAGTACTCATTAAATACATTTTCAAATGATATGCACATTACTATTTTCAGTATGATAGTTGTGCAATAATCATTGAATAATGATGCAATAATTCAGTTATTCCATTTCTATAATGCAATACCAAGAATTACTCCATGGCTTTCATCAATCAGAAATGAGAAAACCTCTTGAATAAATAATATCCAGTTTATTAATTCAAGATGTTTTATTGTTTATGATTGGTGGAAATGGATCAAATATCTCTTGATATTGCATCGCTACCATGGTTTTCATTTTTTTATATACTCAGGCTGTCAATTCAATGTTATCTGGATTTCATGCTCTTCTTCTTCTTCTTCTTCTTCTTCTTCTTTTACTTTCGGCTGCTCCCTTCAGGTGTCGCCACAGCAAATCATCCGCCTCCACCTCACCCTGTCCTCCGCATCTTCTTTTCTGACTCCAACGACCTTCATGTCTTCCTTCACCACATCCATAAATCTCTTCTTTGGTCTTCCTCGAGGCCTTCTGCCTGGTAGTTCCAACCTCAGCTTCCTACTGCCAATATACTCACTATCCCTCCTCTGTACATGTCCAAACCATCTCAATCTAGCCTCTCTGGCTTTGTCTCCAAAACATCTTACGTGGGCTGTCCCTCTGATATACTCATTTCTGATCCTATCCATGCTCATACTCTTGAAATCAGCACAGCACCCTTTCTAAACTTGCACCACTTGAAGGTTAATTAAGGTTAGCATGTTAGTTAGAAACTAAACTGCAAAAGAATAGGACTCAGAAAATGGAAAAATGCAAGCAGATCAGGAAATCATGATTTATTTCAAGGGTCCACAATTCCATTCTTGGGGGGTCAAAGTTGAACAAAGTTCTGGACATTTCCCTAAAAAAAAAAAAACCCTCCTCAACTTTTTTAATTAAAAAGAATTCTGGAATGTTAAATATTTTTTTTTGTGATGTTTGCACATCCTACAGCAAAATGAGAAGAAAATAGAATACATTACAATGGAAAGGATCTTAAAAATAATTTGAAAGATGAAGTTATAATGAAAATGGGTGGGAATAAAGGTTGAGTAATTTATGTTGGCTATATCACTGGATCCAGTTATTGAAAATGCTAGGTCTTGTGGGGTTGCTGGTATGCATTTGTTGGCAATTTGCGCAGTTGGTAGTCTGCGACTAAAGAGGGCACAGAGGGGCTCCTCCAAAATGCTTCTGGTGTAAAATGGCCTTATCATATAACATGCATTCATTCATTTTCACATTTTACATTATGTACTTCATTCTATGGATTATTCATTCATTCATTTTCTGAAACATTTAATCCTAATTAGGGTCACAGGGAGGCTGACACCCATCACAGACAATTCTAAGCGAGAGTACACACCAGACAGCTCGAAAGACCATTGCAGGGCAGAACATCTGTAACATGATAATGGCTATCCAGAACTCTTGACAAAAGTCAGCAATGGTTCTTTTACATGTCTTTCTCCGTAGACATTGAGAGACATGGCTGACCTGTGATAACCCAGTTAACCGAGTCCGTCGTTAAGTGAGAAACGCCTGTATTTAAGCATACATTGTTCTTCTTTTCCTTTCAGGTTTTCCCTTTTTTCAGGGGTCGCCACAGCAAATCATCTTCACACGTTTGATTTGGCATAAGTTTTTACATCAAGTGCCTTTCCTGACACAACCCTTTAGCAAGGGGCAGAAACATGCTGACGGCTATGCAGCTACTCTTTATGAAAATCAGCAATGGTTCTTTTATACGCCTCTCACCATAGACAGTGAGAGACATGGCCCGCCTTTGATAACCCAGTTAGTTGCACTGGGGGGACAGTGACAAGCTCGTGGAGAGTGGGACTCGAACCCCCAATCTTAGGATCAGTGATCCAGCACCCTTTACCACTAGGCCACCATTGCCCAATTTAAGCATACATTGTTGTACGCCTAAAATAAAATGTTTTTACATATTGGGCAGAAACCTTAAATCTAATAGAAAACAGAAGCCCAGCAGAAGCTAAAGCAATGGATAAAACCAAGAACACATATATACAAGTATTTTGAGAATAAAAGCACAGAAACCCTCAGAAAACAAAAGTGTTTTCTACCAGGACACACAGTCCAATAAACTCACATTCATTTTGTAACTTTGCCACTTCTGGAAATGTGATGAGGTGTGAAGTGAAGTTTCTACAGGCAGTTTATAATGATTAAAAAGAGCAAAACAGTGTTTCTCCTTTATTCCTCCCCTGTTTTTCATCCACAGATGAAATGCCTGCTGATAAAGTTTTTCTGATGCAGATTTCTGCTTTGCTCCAGTGTTGTTAGCGTAACTTAGACCTAAAATAGTTTGAGCTAATGGAGAGACAGCATGAGAATCAGAGCAGACAAAGTTAACTTATTCATCCATGAGAACTTGTTTTTGTCTTATGCAATTCCAAGTGTGAGCCCAAGGGGGGAAAAGAGCTGGCAACAGCAACAAATGAGGACTTATATGTAAATTATTTTGGATAGAAATAACAGTGGCTTCTGTAAACCCAAGAAGAAGAAAAGGAAAAGATGGCTGGTGGCCAGCTGCGCTCTGCACTAAAATCCACTTTCACAAACAACCTTTGTTTGTTTGTTGATGTACAAATTTAGCAAAGCTATGACAGTAGGGACTGATGTAGGTTTGGGTTCGGGTGGATTTGAAAGCAGTTCTCTGTGTTCATAAATAAAATAAGTGTTGTATTTATAATGTGCTGTAATAGTCATATCTGTAAATAAGATCAAACAATGTTTATAAGAAAGTGATACAATCATTAAAAATCCTCCTATGAGACACATGGTTGTGTAAGAAATCCCATAGATTTATAGTACATTCATAAAAGATTTGTATAAGGCAGTGGTCGCCTGGTAGTATAGGGTGCTGGATTGCTGATCCTAAGGTTGAGGGTTCGAGTCCCACTCTCCACAGAGTTGGCTCATGCCCCCCAGTGCAGCTAACTGGGTTATCAAAGGCTGGCCATGTCTCTCACTGTCTATGGCAGGGGTGCCCAATATGTTGATCGTGATCTACCGGTCGATTGCAAAGGTAGTGTGGGTAGATCGCATGGCATGAAAATGTAGATGTCAGTCTTCCATCCTCACTTTGAAATTTGTCACTTGATTGACAGTCGGTCTGACCAATCTGACCTTTCCTGACACTGGTGTCACTGCGCATGTGCATCCCTGGCTGAATCCATTCTGTGCAAGTCATCACCGTAAGATAATGACAAGAAATATACTGAGTTGTATCGAGCAATATGGGTTTACGCAGTTATGCAAGGTACACTACCATATCTGGTTCATATAAGGAATTTGTTTATGGATAAATACATGTTTTTGCAATTTTAAAGTTGGTAGATCATTCTGAATTGATCGTTTTGTAAATAGCTCACATGCTGAAAAAGTGTGTGCACCCCTGGTTTATGGTGTGAGGCATGTAAAAGAACCATTGCTGACTTTTGTAAAGAGTAGCTGTAAAGCTGTCAGCGTGTTTCTGTCCCTTGCTAAAGGGTTGTGTCAGAAAGGGCATCCGACGTAAAAATGTCAAACCAAATGTGCGAATCATTCACTGTAGCAACCCCTGATAAAGGAAAAAAGCCGAAATTAAATATCATCTCATCTCTCTAAGAGATTTGTATGAAAATTTTGAGATTCTGAGCACATCAAATGCATATGAAAATGAAAATGAATGTGGTATGTCAAATACAGCCATAGGACATTGTAGGGTAGTCCCAGGAAATGGACTTAATGTTAAAAATGACCTATGAGATAATATATTTTTTAAACGTGTTTAAAACAAAAAACCGAGCATCTACAACAGCAATTTCTGTGACACAGGTGAGTGTTATACAACACCTACAACTGTCCTAATTAACTGTTATATACCTGTTGAGTATCTTTGTGAGAGGACCTTAATGTAACTTCTTAGAGCTATAACACAATAATAATTGCCTCCCCATTAAAACAATGCCACTGGATTAGTAAACCAGGAATTAGCAAACCTCATGAAAGTAAGTGAGACATTGTGTTCTTTCCTTTGGACCTGACACTAGAAAATATGTAGCATTTTTTTTTTAGCAAGCTGTCTCTAGGATTCTCTGTAATTAGTAATTATGAATTGCTCTGCAGATACTTCTCCAGTGTTTTCCCAACAAGCTTACAACACATGCTGTAATCCAAAAAAAAAAAAAAAAAAAAAAAAAAAAAATCCATAAATTCTCACAAGCAAACAGATCAGAAAGTCATTACGGTAGCAAGTTGTTGAATAAAAATCAAACAATCTGGAGTGCTTTTGTGCAATATACAATAAGGTAATAAATCTTTTCCCTTTATTATTAGTATATATATTTTTTACATCTTTCTTGCATCAGCTGTACATAACCATATCATGAAGACTATATCCATATAATATCCTTAGGTCCTAGATTATATTTATAAAATCAAGTGCCCTTGCTAGAAATTACATTTCTTAAGTCCTTTTTTAAATACACAGACACTCTCTGACTTACGTTTTAGTTAGGTTCCGGAAGGGCGAACGGAAGGTGAAAAAAAAAAGTAAGTTGTTACTGTATGTTCCAGTGACGGATGATGTTCATACTGTACTATACATCCATAAATACCATTGCCGTATCTCATAAAACACCCCTAAATCAATTATTACAAACATAACATTGTAAAATAATATCAAATATATCAAATAATATCACCATTAATTTCTAATAAATTAAATTCAATAAATTTTAATCAAATTCACTCATCAAATATCAAATACAGTATCAAATATAGCCTTTAACATGCTCTGTGATGCAATCTTTCTGCTTGTAAATGGTTCCGATGGTCGACGGAGCCATCTGGAAGAGACGTGCAACAGTCACATGTTTTTTCACCAGCATCAATTTTCTTGATAATAGCCATCTTCGTTTCTAACGAGATGGCTTGCCGCCTTTTCTGATTACCACTATCACTAGTAGGCTTACGCTTCTGACCAACCATATTTGCTTAGGGTTACAAAAGTCCGCAAAACAGTGTAAACACAAAGATAACAGAGACAATGTCTTAACACAAGGGTAACATGCAGTGAACTGAGAAGCAGGGCACGTTCAGTCTGTCGTTTGTAAACCGTGGACGCAGAGTCATGCGTAAATAGCGTACTACGTCAGCGTACTACGTAGGTATGTCTCGTACTACAGAGAGCATGCTAAACTCAAAATTTGACATATATATATATATATATATATATATATATATATATATATATATATATATATATATATATATATATATATATGTGTGTGTGTGTGTGTGTGTGTGTGTGTGTGTGTGTGTATGTGTGTGTGTGTGCACGCGCATGTGTGTGTGTGTGCGCGTGTGTGTGTGTGTGTGTATGTGTGTGTGTGTGTGTGTGTGTGTGTGTGTGCGCGTGTGTGTGTTGACCATGTCTTCTTTGCAGAGTTATAATCTTACAAATGTTTATGGAAGGTTAAAAGCCTGAGTCAAGAAATAAAGCATGAAACAACAGTAACTCTGTCCTTTACACGAAAATCATTATGGGAGATGCAGCCCCATAATAGCCAATAAGAGGGAACTGCATCATCCCTGCTAGTCAATGGGAGGCCAGCGGGGCAGGATGTTTGAAAGTCATTGATGGGAGAGCAGCTTGTGCATTGTTTGAATGGCGCGTTTTAATGTTTTAATGGCGCATTTGAATGTTTGAATGGTGCGTTTTAATGTTTGAATGGCGTGTTTGAATGTTTGAATGGCATGTTTCAATGTTTGAATGGTGCATTTTAATGTTTGAAAGCCGCACACTCACCTCAATTAAAGCGCGCTTTTTAAGTCCTTCCCCTTTGAATGTGAACCTTTTGTTGGAGGTGACAAACAGACTTGTGAGACGAAGCGCGGCTTATCCGGCTTCTCAAGTGAGCAAGTGCACTTGCCCATTTGCGAACTTGCACTTACGCACTTAAAATATCAAGTTCTGTGTGTCACCTGCAACAAATGCTTCAGATTCAAAGGGGAAGGACTTAAGAAGCATGCTTTAATTGAGGTGTGCGTGCGGTTCAGTCCGAGCAGCTCAGCCACGTGTCTCAATTGAAGCAGGAAAAATCAGACACACACAAACATTCTAAACATTAACCTAGGCACTGTACTGGAATAATAATTGAAAAATAATTTAATACTACAGCTTTACATCAGTTCAGATGATTATTTTTCTTCGGACTCTTCAGAGGAAACTGTCGTTTCTTCAGGAGAAAGTCTTATTTCTTCAGAAGAGGCATCCAACGTCATTACTTTTCTATCGCTTTGCCAGAGAAGACACACAGCGTTTGAGTGGCATCATAGAGCTTAACTGGTAATTAAAACACACTAAAAAAAGCTCATTGACAACTTGTGCGTGAATGAGGAAAAAGGGGCGTTACATCATCTCAACCAATCAGCAGGAAGGAGGATAGCCATTGGCTGAAATTGAATGACGCGACAGTTGCTCAACGACCCACGGATATGCAAACCATGAGTACAAAACTGTGAATAGTCAAGGGCCCACTGACTTCAATTTTAAAAAGTACAGTTTCCGAGTGTTCGCACAAATTCGAACTTCTAAATATCTAATTCTGCCCTGGTGTTAGAACTATTGGAAAGTTCTTGTCTATGTAAATGTAATGAGTATCATGATATAACTTTAGTACAATTTCTTTACACTCTCAAATGTCTAGCGATAATAACATTAATAATATATAGCTCACACAAAAGGTAATACCTTAATAGTATAGATCACAGACTCATAGACTGCAGGAAGACCAACACATACAGTTTCCTGCAGAACCAAAACCGGTGTGTCCAATACCTTCCCCAATGCTCACACAAAAGATGATCAATAGTAAAACAAATTTTCTTATAGTCTGTACCCTCTTGTGCCGTCATTTGCTCTTGTATTTTATTTTCACACATATGGCTCAGAGCAGAAGGCAGATACAGACTCTAAAGAAATCGATACCATATTGAAATATGATTAATGCATGTTTGCAGGTGTATTGACCTTGAGAAACGGATGGTTGAAGTATTTATTCATTAGCTCTGAAAGATTATGTCTGAAAACTTTTTCCTCACACACACACACACCACACACACATACACATACATTCATATAAGGGCATCCGTAAAAACCAATGCCAAATCAAAAAACATGCGAATCATTCGCTGTGGCAACCCCTGATAAAGGGGGAAAGCCGAAAGGAAATCATCATATATATATATATATATATATATATATATATATATATATATATATATATATATATATATATATATATATATATATATATATATATATATATATATATATATATATATATATAGCTAGAATGCAGCCATGAGGCGGGGGGGGGGGGGGCACTAACCAGTATCTCTCCCCCTTATGCCGGTTCCAAGCCCGGATAAATGCAGCGGGTTGTGACAAGAAGGGCATCCGGCGTAAAACTTCTGCCACATTAAAAATGCAAATGGTCAAAACAAAATTCATGATCAGTCGAGGCCCGGGTTAACAACGACCGCCATCAGTGCTGTCAACCAACAGGGTGCTAATGGAAATTGGACTACAGTTGGTCGAAGACGTCGAAGGAGAGGCGGGAGGCGTGTCTGTAGGCAGAGAGAGAAGAGGAAATGCGTGAGCCTAGGACTGAGAGTAGGGACTTTGAATGTTGGAACTATGCAAGGAAAAGGTAGAGAGCTGGCTGACATGATGCAGAGGAGGAAGGTAGACATACTGTGTGTTCAGGAGACCAGGTGTAAAGGTAGCAAGGCTAGAAGCTTAGGAGCAGGGTTTAAGCTGTTTTATCATGGTGTGGATGGGAAGAGAAATGGAGTAGGAGTCATCTTGAAGGAGGGGTTTTTGAGGAATGTTCTAGAAGTGAAAAGAGTGTCAGACAGAGTGATGAGTCTCAAGATAGAAATTGAAGGCGTGATGGTCAATGTTGTTAGTGCCTATGCCCCACAGGCAGGATGTGAGCTAGAAGAGAAGGAGAGATTCTGGAGTGAGTTAGATGAAGTGATGCAGAGTACCCCCAGAGGTGAAAGAGTGGTCATTGGTGCAGACTTCAATGGACATGTTGGTGCAGGCAACAGAGGGGACGAGGAAGTGATGGGCAGGTTTGGTATCCAGGACAGGAACACAGAAGGACAGATCGATTTTGCAAAAAGGATGTAAATGGCTGTGGTGAATACTTTCTTCAAGAAGAAACAGGAGCACAGGGTGACTTATGAAAGCGGAGGTAAGAGCACAGAGGCAGACTACATCTTGTCAGTGACTGCAAAGTAGTAGTGGGTGAGAGTGTTGCCAAACAGCATAGGATGGTGGTGTGCAGGATGACGCTGATGGTGAGAAAGGTGAAAAAGGCAAAGGCAGAGCAGAAGACAAAGTGGTGGAAGCTGAAAAAGGAAGAGTGTCATGTTGTCTTCAAGGAGGAGTTGAAACAGGCTTTGGGTAGTCAGGAAGTGCTTCCAGATGACTGGACAACCACAGCCAATATGATCAGGGAGACCGGTAGGAGAGTATTTGGTGTGTCCTCTGGAAGGAAAGTAGATAAGGAAACTTGGTGGAGGAATGAGGAAGTGCAGGACTGTGTACAAAAGAAGAGGTTAGCCAAGAAGAAGTGGGACACAGAGAGGACTGAAGAGAGTAAACAGGAGTACAGGGAGACACAGCGTAAGGTGAAGGTAGCGGTGTCAAAGGCCAAACAGAGGGCGTATGATGACTTGTATGATAGGTTGGACAGTAAGGAGGGAGAAAATGATTTATACAGGTTGGCACAGCAGAGAAATAAAGATGGGAAAGATGTGCAGCAAGTTAGAGTGATAAAGACAGAGAGGGAAATGTATTGACTGATGACAGGAGTGTGCTGAGAAGATGGAAAGAGTACTTTGAAGAGCTGATAAATTAGGAAAATGAGAGAGAAAAAAGAGTAGAAGGGGTGACCGTTGAGGACCAGGAAGTAGCAAAGATTAGTACGGGAGAAGTGAGGAGGGCATTGAAAATCCATAAATCTCTTCTTTGGTCTTCCTCAAGGCCTTCTGCCTGGTAGTTCCAACCTCAGCATCCTACTGCCAATATACTCACTATCCCTCCTCTGTACATGTCCAAACCAATCTAGCCTCTCTGACTTTGTCTCCAAAACATCTTACATGGGCTGTCCCTCTGATATACTCATTTCTGATCCTATCCATCCTCGTTACTCCCAGAGAGAACCTCAACATTTTCATCTCCGCTACCTCCAGCTCTGCCTCCTGCCTTTTCCTCAGCGCCACTGTTTCTAAGCCATACAACATCGCTGGCCTCACCACCGTCTTGTACACTTTTCCCTTCATTCTTGCTGACACTCTCCTATCGCACATCACACCGGACACTTTTCTCCAACCATTCCAGCCTGCCTGCACACGCTTCTTCACCTCTTTTCCACACTCTCCATTGCTCTGGATTGTTGAGCCTAAGTACTTAAAATCCTCCACCTTCGTTATCTCTGCTCCCTGTAACATCACCGTTCCTCCTGGGTCCTTCTCATTCACACACATGTATTCTGATTTTCTGAGGCTAACCTTCATTCCTCTCCTTTCCAGGGCATACCTCCACCTCTCTCGATTTTCCTGCACTTGTTCTCTGCTCTCACTACAGATCACAATGTCATCTGCAAACATCATAGTCCATGGAGATTCTTGTCTCACTTCGTCTGTCAGCCTGTCCATCACCATAGCAAACAAGAAGGGGCTCAGAGCTGACCCTTGATGCAGTCCCACCTCCACCTTGAACTCTTGTGTCACACCGACAGCACACCTCACCACTGTCTTACATCTCTCATACATGTCCAGCACCACTCTAACATACTTCTCTGCCACTCCAGACTTCCTCATGCAATACCACAGTTCTTCTCTCGGCAGCCTGTCAGATGCTTTTTCCAGATCCACAAAGGCACAATGTAGCTCCCTCTGACCTTCTCTGTACTTCTCTATTAAAATCCTCAAAGCAAACATTGCATCTGTGGTGCTCTTTCTTGGCATGAAACCAAACTGTTGTTCACAAATGCTGACCTCTGCCCTTATTCTAGCTTCCACTATTCTTTCCCATAACTTCATCATATGGCTCATCAACTTTATCCCTCTGTAGTTGCCGCAACTCTGCACGTCTCCGTTGTTCTTAAAAATGGGCACC
Organism: Plotosus lineatus; assembly: GCA_024760905.1. NCBI lineage: Eukaryota > Metazoa > Chordata > Actinopteri > Siluriformes > Plotosidae > Plotosus > Plotosus lineatus. Next base: position 46,938,654 of record CM045733.1, read on the forward strand.
AGCACACTTCTCCTCCACTCCTTCGGCATCTGCTCACTCTCTAGGACCTTGTTGAATGTTCTTGTCAGAAAATCTACTGCTACCTCTCCTAGACACTTCCATACCTCCACAGGTATGTCATCAGGACGAACTGCCTTTCCATTCTTCATCCTCTTCAATGCCCTTCTCACCTCACCCTTACTGATCTTTGCTACTTCCTGGTCCTCAACAGTCACCTCTTCTTCTCTTTTTTCTCTCTCATTTTCCTCATTCATCAGCTCTTCAAAGTACTCTTTCCATCTTCCCAGCACTTCTGTCATCAGTCAATACATTTCCCTCTCTGTCCTTTATCAATCTAACTTGCTGCACGTCCTTCCCATCTCTATTTCTCTGCTGTGCCAACCTGTATAGTTCATTTTCTCCCTCTTTACTGTCCAACCTATCATACAAGTCATCATACGCCCTCTGTTTGGCCTTAGCCACTGCTCCTTTTGCCTTACGCTGTGTCTCCCTGTACTCCTGTTTACTCTCTTCGGTTTGTCCCACTTTTTCTTAGCTAACCTCTTCCTTTTGCACACTGCTGCACTTCCTCATTCCACCACCAAGTCTCCTTTTCTACTTTCCTTCCAGAGGACACACCTAGTACTCTCCTACCTGTGTCCCTGATCACATTTGCTGTCGTTGTCCAGTCATTTGGGAGCACTTCCTGGCCACCCAAAGCCTGTTTCAACTCCTCTTTGAAGACAACACGACACTCTTCCTTTTTCAATTTCCACCACTTTATCTTCTGCTCTGCCTTTGCCTTCTTCACCTTCCTCACCATCAGCATCATCCTGCATACCACCATCCTATGCTGTTTGGCAACACTCTCACCCACTATGACTTTGCAGTCACTGACTTCCTTCAAATTACATCGCCTACACAAGATGTAGTCTACCTGTGTGCTCCTACCTCCGCTTTTATAAGTCACCTTATGCTCCTGTTTCTTCTGGAAGAAAGTATTCACCACAGTCATTTCCATCCTTTTTGCAAAATCTATCAACATCTGTCCTTCTGCGTTCCTGTCCTGGATACCAAACCTGCCCATCACTTCCTCGTCCCCTCTGTTGCCTGCACCAACATGTCCATTGAAGTCTGCACCAATGACCACTCTTTCACCTCTGGCGGTACTCTGCATCACTTCATCTAAGTCACTCCAGAATCTCTCCTTCTCTTCTAGCTCACATCCTGCCTGTGGGGCATAAGCACTAACAACATTGAGCATTACACCTTCAATTTCTAACTTGAGACTCATCACTCTGTCTGACACTCTTTTCACTTTTAGAACATTCCTGACAAACCCCTCCTTCAGGATGACTCCTACTCCATTTCTCTTCCCATCCACACCATGATAAAATAGCTTAAACCCTGCTCAATGGCCTGGCGAGCTGTCCAGGGCATACTCTGCCCTCACTCAGAGTCGGCTGGGATGGGCGCCAGCCTCCCCGCGACCCTAATTAGAGCTAAGTGGTTAAAGAAAATGAACTGAATAACAAGGTTCAGAATGAAAAAATGTACAGCATTCATTCCATGTTCTCACTGCATTTAACATGTTCCCATTGATTATCTTACCATGTGCATGATCACACACCAATTTACTGCATACTTACTAAAGTCAATCAGATTGCACCATACACTTACTACGTTCTCACTATGTCCGCCTTGTTTCTTATAAATGTTGCACCATGTGCTCCACTTTTTTATTCATTTTGCAAGTTTTATTTTGTGTCAACATCTACTTTCAACAAGTCTGTTCATGGCTTGTACTATAGCAGTGACATTCTTAATAGGTAACTATAGTTACATCATTACTCAATCAATTCTGTCATTATTGTGTCCTAATTCAACCACATTCACACTGGTTTTTTTTTGTTTGTTTTTTTAATTTTGTCTAAACATTGACAACATTTTCCACATCCATAGAGACCTTATCACATCCCTATTGGTCTCTGCTGTGTTCCTTCGACATAGTAAAACATTTATGATGTGTCCACCCAATTTTTTTAAGGACGTGGTAGGAACGTGGCCGGGTGTGTTGCTGATTTTAAATATGAGCTCTAACTGTAATAGCAAGAGTAATTGTAACTGAAATTAATCTACGGTGGGCTTCTTATTAAAGTATAATTAATTTTTAAGCACTGCCAATATATATTTTCTTTAAAGTTTTATTAGTTTAATTTTACATATTTATTAAGGTATTGTTTAATATGTAGCCTTTTCGAGTAATTTTGAGCTATATCTACAAATTCAGTCGTGTTCTTGGTGTTTTGAAAGTAAAAAATAATTTTAATTTTCCTACCTTGTCAGCATACTTGCTCTCCTGGCCATTTTTTTGCTCCATTCTTTTTTTCCGAATTGAAAAGAAAAGGCCCCTTTCTGATTGCCTGATTACTCACATCTGCGTTAACTACACCCATCAACTCTGCAGTACAGCATGTACAGCTAGATGAAGACTTTATAGAGGAAGAGATGAGTATCTGTACTCTCCATTCACATCCATACAGTGAACAGAAATGCTTACAGCTCCAATTTGTTCCCACCAATGAAGAACTGCAGGATGTCATTTCGCCTTCATTTCCCCATCACACGTCACATGGAGGAGAGGATACTGTATGTGTTCCTCAGTATTCTGTAGTGATACTTTAGTTTTAGTTTTATTCACACCATAATATATGTTTCTACGCACGTTTAAAGAAAATCGTCAAATGATATTAATAAAATAAAACCTGACATGGTGTACACTATGGTTATTTCAGTCATATAAGACAACAGCTCCTAGGAAATAGTGATGTAAATGCAAAATTGTTAAAGGGTACCTGTAGTGAAAGCGCTCATATACCTAATTTGATGTATTGTGTATAGCTAGTGACAAAATACCGAAAGGTTTTTATTTTATTCTCTCACAAACCAGCTTTAAGCGATTTAAGGGCTTCACTATCGTCAAGTTTCAGAGCACAGGAGTTTTGCAGCGTCGCATTTCCTGTGACGTCACATCGTTGACAAAGCCTCTACCGGAACTGCAAGATTGCAATGTAAACCTATGGCTATATACCTGACACAACAACACAAGCTCACGGAAACTTGGAAACAAACAGACATTATAGTAGTTTTTTTTAAACCATGGACGAAGACAATTTCTTCGAAGGATTAGAAGGTTATTTATATGAACCACTGAAGAAAGACTATCCACATTTCGTGAAATCGGACCAGGAACGTGATGACTCGGAGGACGATATTGGAGAGTTGGCAGAAGCTCTTACACGGGAAAATTGTAGCAAACAACCAGCAAATATTTGTTGCTCTTGTGGAAAATGCGTGCGTCAAAAAACCGATCAGGAGTGCTATTGTTGTAAAGAACATGAATTGCTTGAGGAAAATATACTGACATTCTGCAATTGGCTATACGACTGTCAACGATGTTACGTCACAATGACCTTTGACCCCGGTGAAAAAAAGCCCACACATCCGCGCGCTGAACCTTCGTGAGCAAGCAATGTCATACAGAAGAAAAGGAAACGTGGACTTGTACATAAACTACCGACATCATGCAGTGTTTAAAAGTTAATAATAAAGTATAGTGGATATTTTTTTAGCGCTGTCAATTTTGGGTACAGGTACCCTGTAACCAATCAAATAGTGGCTGCAATAACTGAATTAAAACTAAGAAAGCAGTTTCAGCACAAAGCAGCAGTTATTATTGGTTGTTCTGTTAAAGGCTGAAAACACCTTCCAGACAAAGAACTGGATTTAAGTCCAGAATATGCCAAATGAGAGCATGCTGCAAAAAATCTTTTGGAGATGTAACAAAGCTTGAGGGAGGGTTCACCTTTAACAACAGATAGAAGAATTGTTCATCATTGCAGTATCCAGATAAAAAAAGTAAAAGTCAATATTACTAAGTGTGTTCAAAGTTTATTTTTAAAAAGCAAATTTGTTATGGTCTGTTCTTACTGGCAGAGTGTTAACTCTCTCTCTCTCTCTCTCTCTCTCTCTCTCTCTCTCTCTCTCTCGCTCTCTCTCCCTATACACTGCAGGCACTGGTGAGGGGGGGGTGGTTGTTACCTACAGGCAATTCCAGAAGAGCGCACCTGAAGTCACTCAGCAATCAGCGAACTATAAAGAGGAGTGGCGCTCTCCCCTCCGGCGTCAGAAGCTTGTCCTTTCAATGTGATTCTGTTACCCGTGATCTCTCTCACTCCTGGTATTCTGCTTCATGCTCGACCAGTTTTCCGTTAAGAATTATGTCCAGTGATTTTGGTTTTCCCAGTGCTAAAATAAAATCATTGAATCTTCGTACATGGTCTCCTGCATCTTTGGGTCCGACTCATATGCTCCGCCATCACAGAATCTTCTGACTGGAAACATGGACCCAGCGGAGACCGCCCAACTCAAGCAGGCATTATTCCACCAGGGAGTCCTCTTGCAGCAACGTGACTCCACCCTGCACCAAATTGTGGACAACCTTCAGTGTATAACCACCAGCATGGTGCAGCTTGGTGGAAGGATGGACACCATCGCTACTCAACTCACCACCACGACCCCGCCCACTCACCCTTCACTCTCCGCTTTGGCAGCAGCGTCAGCGTCAGCTATACTCTCCATGCGCCGAGAACCGCTCATCCCCACGCCAGCCAGGGGAAGGATTGGCTCCTGCTTACAGTTCCTCCATCAGTGTTCACTTGTCTTTAGCCAGCAGCCGCTCACATACACCACCGATCAAGTTAAGACCACCTTCGTTATGAGCCTTTTTACGAAGCAAGCCTCATCCTGGGCGCTAGCGGTTGCCACCCATACCCCGGAATTATGCTGCTGGCGATGGTCTTGGCGCTCCAGGAGTGGCGGCACTGGCTGGAAGGTGCAGCCCACCCCTTTGTGGTCTGGACTGACAATAAAAACATGTCATACCTCCGTACGGCCAAGAGGTTGAACTCCCATCAGGCACGATGGTCCCTCTACCTAGGGAGATTCAATTCTACGCTAATGTACTGACCTGGCTCCTGGAATACTAAACCAGACACTCTCTCCATGCAGGTCTCCCCGGTGGAAGACACCACCACTGCGACCATCCTGCCCGCCTCTTGTATACTTGGAGCCGTTCAATGCGAGTCGAATGGCTAGTTCAGGACACCCACCAGGAAGAACCAGAGCCCGTTGGGTGCCCCCAAGGTTGACTATATGTCTTCCCATCGGCCAGAACCCCAGTGCTCCAGTGGGCTCACTCATTCAAGTTGGCCTGCCACCCCGGAGCTCACCGAACTCTCTTCCTACTCCAACAACGCTTCTGGTGGCCAACGATAGCAGCTGACACCAGGGAGTTCATGGGAGCTTGTGCCACCTGTGCCTGAAGCAAGTCCTCCCATCGTGCACCCATGGGCCTTGTAAAACGCTTGCCCATTCCTCATCGTCCCTGGTCGCACATTGCGATGGACTTTGTTACAGGGTTATCTCCATCCGAGGGCAACACTTTCATCCTGATGCTCGTAGACCATTTCTCCACTGTAGTCCACTTCATTGCCTGACCCAAACTCCCCTCGGCGATGGTAACCGCCAGTCTCCTTGTCCAACACATTTTTCACCTACATGGAATCCCCCTAGGATGTCGTTTCGGACCAAGGCCCCCAGTTTGCATCTAGAGTTTGAAAGGCGTTCTGCAACACCCTGGGAGTCTCCTGTAGTTTGACCTCCGGCAACCATCCTCAGTCTAACGGGCAGGCAGAGCGAACTAATCAGAGCCTCGGATCCTCCCTGCGCTGCGTCACCTCCCGTCTCCCAGCGTCCTGGGCCACACACCTCCCATGGATTGAATATGCACACAACTCCCTGGTCTGCGCCATAACCAGGATGTCCCCCATCATGGTAATAAATGGGTTCCAGCCTCCCCTGTTTCCCAGCCAGGAAGTCGAAGTGGCAGTTCCATCCGTCCAGGCACATTTTCGCAGAGCACGCCAGGTCTGGAGAGAAGCCCGTGCCGCCCTAGAACGGACAGTGGCCCGAAACCAGAGAATCGCTGATCGCCACCGGACCCCGGCACTTCCCCACACGGTCAGGCAACAAGTTTGGCTCTCCTCCCAGACCTGCCTCTGCAAGTCGACTCAAAAGAAATTGTCCCCAGGTACATTGGGCCCTATGCCATCGAAAAGATAATATATCCCAGCGCCGTCCTACTCAAGCTCCCATCCTCACTCAAAGTACACCCGGTATTCCATGTGTCCCTGATCAAACCCATGGTGAAAAGCCCCCTACACCCCACTACTGACCCCCCCCACCCCCTCCTCCCTGGCTGATTGATGGACACCCCGCATACACAGTAAATCGCATCTTCGACGTACGCGAGCGGGGCCAATGTGTCCAGTACCTGGTGGACTGGGAGGGGTATGGCCCCGAAGAACACTCCTGGATTCCTCAGTCCCTAATCCTGGACCCGGACTTGTTAACTATCGTCAGTTCCCAGACAAGCCTGGTCGGGCACCAGGTGGTGCCCCTTGGGGGGGGGGGTACTGTTATGGTCTGTGCTTGCTGGCAGCGTGTGAACTCTCTCTCTCCCTATACACTGCAGTCACTGGTGAGGGGGGGTGGCTGTTACTTGCAGGAAATTCCAGAAGAGCGCACCTGAAGTTGCTCAGCAATCAGCGAACTATAAAGAGGAGTGGCGCGCACCCCTCCAGCGTCAGAAGCTTGTCCTTTCAATGTGATTCTGTTCCCCGTGATCTCTCTGACTCCTATTATCTTGCTTTGTGCTTGACCAGTTTTCCGTTCAGAATTATTTCCAGTGATTTTGGTTTTCCCAGTGCTAAAATAAAATCGTTGAATCTTCGTACATGGTCTCCTGCATCTTTGGGTCCGACTCATGCTCTTGCTGTCACAAAATTGTTTAAGCGAGGCATGGACTACTCATTAGGATCACATCAGTAGATTCTAAGTATATAAATTTAACTGACATTTAAAAATGAACAATTATGCATTGATTTTGAACAACTGTTGTTGTATATAATGCACAGGACCTTCTTCTTCTTTGACTTTCGGCTGCTCCCTTCAGGGGTCGCCACAGCAAATCATCCGCCTCCACCTCACCCTGTCCTCCGCATCTTCTTTTCTGACTCCAACAACCTTCATGTCTTCCTTCACCACATCCATAAATCTCTTCTTTGGTTTCCTCGAGGCCTTCTGCCTGGTAGTTCAAACCTCAGCATCCTACTGCCAATATACTCACTATCCCTCCTCTGTACATGTCCAAACCAATACAAACCAAACAAATCTCAATCTAGCCTCTCTGACTTTGTCTCCAAAACATCTTACGTGGGCTGTTCCTCTGATATACTCATTTCTGATCCTATCCATCCTCGTTACTCCCAGAGAGAACCTCAACATTTTCATCTCTGCTACCTCCAGCTCTGCCTCCTGCCTTTTCCTCAGCGCCACGGTTTCTAAGCCATACAACATCGCTGGCCTCACCACCGTCTTGTACACTTTTCCCTTCATTCTTGCTGACACTCTCCTATCGCACATCACACCGGACACTTTTCTCCAACCATTCCAGCCTGCCTGCACACGCTTTTTCACCTCTTTTCCACACTCTCCATTGCTCTGGATTGTTGAGCCTAAGTACTTAAAATCCTCCACCTTCGTTATCTCTGCTCCCTGTAACATCACCGTTCCTCCTGGGTCCTTCTCATTCACACACATGTATTCTGATTTTCTGAGGCTAACCTTCATTCCTCTCCTTTCCAGGGCATACCTCCACCTCTCTAGATTTTCCTGCACTTGTTCTCTGCTCTCACTGCAGATCACAATGTCATCTGCAAACATCATAGTCCATGGAGATTCTTGTCTCACCTCGTCTGTCAGCCTGTCCATCACCATAGCAAACGAGAAGGGGCTCAGAGCTGACCCTTGATGCAGTCCCACCTCCACCTTGAACTCTTGTGTCACACCGACAGCACACCTCACCACTGTCTTACATCTCTCATACATGTCCTGCACCACTCTAACATACTTCTCTGCCACTCCAGACTTCCTCATGCAATACCACAGTTCTTCTCTTGGCACCCTGTCAGATGCTTTTTCCAGATCCACAAAGGCACAATGTAGCTCCCTCTGACCTTCTCTGTACTTCTCTATTAACATCCTCAAAGCAAACATTGCATCTGTGGTGCTCTTTCTTGGCATGAAACCAAACTGTTGTTCACAAATGCTGACCTCTGCCCTTAGTCTAGCTTCCACTATTCTTTCCCATAACTTCATCGTATGGCTCATCAACTTTATCCCTCTGTAGTTGCTGCAACTCTGCATGTCTCCGTTGTTCTTAAAAATGGGCACCAGCTCACTTCTCCTCCACTCCTCTGGCATCTTCTCACTCTCTAGTACCTTGTTGAATGTTCTTATCAGAAAATCTACTGCTACCTCTCCTAGACATTTCCATACCTCCACAGGTATATCATCAGGACCAACTGCCTTTCCATTCTTCATCTTCTTCAATGCCCTTCTCACTTCACCCTTACTGATCTTTGCTACATCCTGCTCCTCAATGGTCACCTCTTCTCCTCTTTTTTCTCTCTCATTTTCCTCATTCATCAGCTCTTCAAAGTACTCTTTCCATCTTCCCAGCACACTTCTGTCATCAGTCAATACATTTCCCTCTCTGTCCTTTATCATTCTAACTTGCTGCATGCCCTTCCCATCTCTATTTCTCTGCTGTGCCAACCTGTATAGATCATTTTCTCCCTCTTTACTATCCAACCTATCATACAAGTCATCATACACCCTCTGTTTGGCCTTAGCCACTGCTATTTTCGCCTTACGCTGTGTCTCCCTGTACTCCTGTTTACTCTCTTCGGTCCTCTCAATGTCCCACGTCTTCTTAGCTAACCTCTTCCTTTGTACACACTCCTGCACTTCCTCATTCCACCACCAAGTCTCCTTATCTACTTTCCTTCCAGAGGACACACCAAGTACTCTCCTACCTGTGTCCCTGATCACATTTGCTGTGGTTGTCCAGTCATTTGGAAGAACTTCTTGGCCACCCAAAACCTGTTTCAACTCCTCCTTGAAGACAACATGACACTCTTTCTTTTTCAGCTTTCACCACTTTGTCTTCTGCTCTGCCTTTGCCTTTTTCACCTTTCTCACCACCAGAGTCATCCTGCACACCACCATCCTATGCTGTTTGGCAACACTCTCACCCACTATGACTTTGCAGTCACTGACTTCCTTCAAATTACATCGCCTACACAAGATGTAGTCTACCTGTGTGCTCCTACCTCCGCTTTTATAAGTCACCCTATGCTCCTGTTTCTTCTGGAAGAAAGTATTCACCACAGCCATTTCCATCCTTTTTGCAAAATCTATCAACATCTGTCCTTCTGCGTTCCTGTCCTGGATACCAAACCTGCCCATCACTTCCTCGTCCCCTCTGTTGCCTGCACCAACATGTCCATTGAAGTCTGCACCAATGACCACTCTTTCATCTCTGGCAGTACTCTGCATCACTTCATCTAAGTCACTCCAGAATCTCTCCTTCTCTTCTAGCTCACATCCTGCCTGTGGGGCATAAGCACTAACAACATTGAGCATTACACCTTCAATTTCTAACTTGAGACTCATCACTCTTGAGGTCTGACACTCTTTTCACTTTTAGAACATTCCTGACAAAGTCTTCCTTCAAGATGACTCCTACTACATTTCTCTTCCCATTCACACCGTGATAAAATAGCTTAAACCCTGCTCCTAAGCTTTTAGCTTTGCTACCTTTCCACCTGGTCTCCTGAACACACAGTATGTCCACCTTCCTCCTCTGAATCATGTCAGCCAGCTCTCTACCTTTTCTTTGCATAGTTCCAACATTCAAAGTCCCCACTCTCAGTCCTAGACTCATGCCTTTCCTCTTCTCTCTCTCTCTGCCTACGGACATGCCTCCCACCTCTCCTTCTTTGACGTCTTCGACCAACAGTAGTCCAATTTCCATCAGCACCTTGTTGATTGACAGCACTGATGGCGGTCGTTGTTAACCCGGGCCTCGACTGATCCGGTATGGGGGTAATACTTCTGATTTGCATCATAAATGTTTGGCATTGGTTTTACGTCGGATGCCCTTCCTGACACAACCCTCTGCATTTCTCCGGGCTTGGGACCGACACGAGGGGGAGAGACACTGGTCAGTGCCCCCCCCCCCCCCCCACCCCACCTCATGGCTGCATTATATAATGCACAGGACCATAAGTACTAAAATATACTAGTACATTTTAGTACTAAATTATATACTAGTACATTTTAAAATATACTAGTAGAAGACATGCATCTTGTATTTTCCCATTTTTATTTTATTTTTTTCCTTTTTATGTGGATCTGCTGATGTTAATATTTTTGCAGTTTCTAAAAAAAAAAAAAAAAATTAAATGAGGAAAAAAAATGCCTTTTTTAAATTCTTGCCCATCTTAACATGGCGAGTGTGCACGTGTGCGTACAAATGTGTGGTGCACAAGATTATGAGAAGTGATACTATCGACATGTGTGACTGAACTGGTCAATGTATTTTTTTGTTTTGTTTTGTTTTGATTTGTTATGTTTTTTCATTTTCAATTTTGAAAGTAGAGACTTCAGATTTTATTCTACATGCTGACATTCTCCATTCTTAGTTGAGACAGCAGCATCAAAAGCTATCTGGGGGTCCAGTCAGTTTTAATTCCACCCTCATTTTTACCCATTTGTTTCCTGCATCTGTTTAGCCTACACATTCAGAGTGTATATACTACAACAAAATATATGTAAGCCATGCTTTGTAAAGTCGTCTGTATGTTATACTGTATACATATACTGTATAACATATACTACATAGAAGCACAAGAAAAAAAATATTTAAAATTTCCAGTTTTAAACTAAAGTATAGTGATGATGCCACATGTGCCATGTGAGCACAACAATCTGTAATTGCCCATTGTTTTCTTTCAAGCACTGTCTACTCAGAACATTTTTTTTAATCTTGACAGAGAAATATAGTACATTCGAGTACATGTATATTAAGTGCATGCAGAGGACAACATAGTAGTGTGGTGGTTAACACGTCTGCTTCACAGAAAAAAGGACATGGGTTTTGTATGGAGTTTGTATGTTCTCCCTATGCAATCCAAGGATTTCCTCCAGGTACCCCAGTTTCAGCTCACACGCCAAAGTCATAGAAATGAGGCTAATTTGGCTCTTCCAAATTGCCCCAGATGTGTGTGTGTGTGTGTGTGTGTGTGTGTGTGTGTGTGTGTGTGTGTGTGTTCATTGCCCTGCAATGGTCTGGTGAGCTGTTAAGGGTGCACCCCGCTTTCACCCAATAAATCCCCTGATAGCAAACCAATCAGACTGTACCATTCCTGTTTCGTATACAGTATACTAATTCAATTCATAATAAACTGGATTATCTTAACCATATCAATTTGACAGGTCAGCTGACTGCTCTTTTTGGACTTTTGTAACATTAGTTGAACATTAAACGAGGACCATCACTGATGCTGTAAATAAAAACCTGTAAAATACTTTCTCTCTCTTGTTTATATTTCAAGCTGTCAGTGGTTTCTAATCCTGATAGTGTGTTCAATAAAACCAGAATCATTCAACTACTTCCTGGAATCCTGTCATAAATTCCAAAGATTTATATCAATTTACTCTGAGTGTGGATATCACTCCACGGCAGATGATGTTTCTACTTTATTATAATTTTAGCATATAAATATATGTATTTTTTAAACATAACTAGGAATTAGTATTATGTTTCATTAATCATTGTGATGAAATATCTTTCATCTCTGGAAAATGAAAGGCAAATTATTGTTCATTTTCTGAACCACTTTATCCTAATTAGGGTCACAGGAGGCTGGCACCCATCTCAGCCAACTCTGGACAAGGGCAGAGTACAACCTGGACAGTGCTCCAGGCCATCGCAGGGCAGAAGCACACTGATGGCTATGCAGCCTGCTCTTGACGAAGGTCAACAATGGTTCTTTTGCACCTCTCCACATAGACAGTGAGAGACATGGCTGGCCTTTGATAACCCACTGGGGGACAGCAGTGACAACTGTTGACAATGGGGCTTGGTCCCCCAACCTTGGGGTCAGCAGTCTGGCAATCTAGCACCTTACCACCACACCACCACTGCCCTTAAGGCATATAATTAATAATATTAATATTTTTATTTTAATATGCTTTTTAAATATACTTTTGAAATATATCATTATTAATAAACTCTTAACCCTCTGATCAGCATCATAATACAAAAAAAAACATGCTAAAATGTCCTAAATGGCTCTTGATAGTAATTATCGTGCCATTGTCACGTGCATGAATTTTGTTACGGTACCACATAAAACAACATTAAAACAACAGAAAAAACTGCACAAAACAGGCTAAAATAAAATGTTTAAGGTTTGTAATCTATATTCTAACATTTATATTTTTATGAAAAGTCTTCAAAAAGTCTCCAGAACATTTACCTTTAAACTGGAGTCCACAATTAAAAGGTGTGTGAGCTTTATATATATATAAATATCCTCATCTGTGTAACCATGTGTACACCCTATCCATTCAGCCACTTGTAGTCCATTTCTTTATTTCTTTGTGGTCACGAAATCCCCTCATATTATTCCGCCTGTTCTGGCACAGGTCCCTTGTTTCTTTTCTCGATGCCGTTTCTGATTGGTCAGAGGAGAAGATTAATTTATTTACTGAATGTCAGTCTGCTCATCTCGCTATTGTCCATTTGGAGGAACCACCACAGCTGTGTATGCTTAATTACCATAGAAACAGTTTCGGCCAGTCCAGTCAGGCTTCAGCATATGAGCAGCTGCAAAAACAAAACACGCCTTGCGTTGAGATTAGAAACGTCAATCAATAAGACATGGGAACTGGACGAGGAAGCTTGAGGCCACATTTTAAGGCCCCTGGAGACGAACTTAGAATTTTGTCTGTTTTTCCTGTCTTTATTCTCTCAGTTCTTCTCTTTTATACAACAGGGATGCTCGGTCTCCTGTGAGGATGGTCAAAGCATCCGGTCACCCTGAAACCTATTAATGCTTTTCTGGAGAGCTGTATCTTTACTGCGTCTAAAAGTCTACATACATACACCATTTCAAGTGGAGCCATCTCATACGCACCAATCATAGCTTATAGCTTTGCCACCAGCTTCGCTTGAGACTGTTGAATGACTTGAAAGCGTGTTATCAGTGGGTGCTCTTCCCTCAGTTTGAGAACCTTGTCATTAACTAGCACTCGGGTCTTGACCAACCAGTTGAAGAACATCTTCAATTTCATGCTTTTTTATTTTTCATTTTGATGAGATGATCTTTAACAAAGTCCTTATATTGCTTTTTAGCAAAGTTTGCATAGCTGACAATTTTCTGTTTTACTTATCGTGCAATGAGCGCAGAGGAGACAGTGCTCTTCATGTCAACAATAGGAGTGTTCTATTTTAAGTGTATACCAAAAATACAGTTCATTCATATAGTCATTCATTTGCTGAACCACTTAATCTTAATGAGGTCCTGGGGAAACAGGAGCTTTTAGCAAGTGTTTCTGAGATCATCCAGTGATTTTCATGACAGAATCATGCCTGTTTTCAATGAAATCCTACGAGATATTTAGATTTGTTCACAATGCAGAGATTTCTCCAGATTCTCTGAATCCTGCAATGATACACTGAGGAACATTACTCTGAAATTGTCCTACAATTTTTAGGTGCAGTTTTTTGCAGATTGATGAAGCTCTGTCCAGATGTTCTTTATACCCAATCATGTGACTGACCTGGTGCCAATTAACCAAATTAGCTACAGAATGTTCCTCCAGCTGTTTCTTTTTAGTACCACTTACATTTATAGCCTCTTGTTTCCCCCATTCCAAACATTTTGAGAGTTATTGCTGCAATCGAATTCAGAATAAGCTAATATTTTTCATGAACTAAAAAACATTTATTTTAATTTTTTTTGTAAATCATTTTGAAAAGCATTATAATATAATTATAATTAATATAATTTTCATTTCACTGCATAATGTGCCACTTTGTAGGACTAACATATAAAATTCTAATAAAATACTTTTCATTTGTGGTTGTAACATGAAAAGAATGTGGGGTCAAGGGGTATAAATATTTGTACAATATGTCTTCGATATTCTATTGAGAATAAAATATGGGTTTATGAGACTTGTACATCATTGCATTCTGTTTTTATTTATATTTTACACTACATATTTATGGAATTGGGGTTGTATTTTTGAAAATTATGCTAACACTAACTTTAACTTTAGACAGTGACACAGTGGTGCAGTGCTACGCACATCCGCCTTACAGCATGAAGCATGGGTTTGAGTCCTGGGCTCAGGCATTTCTATGTAGAGTTTACATGTTTTCCTTGCGCTTGAGTAGGTTTCCTCTGGGTGCTCTGCTTTCCTCCCACAGTCTGAAAACATGCACATTAGGCTAATTGGCTGTTCCAAATCACCCCTAGTTGAGAAACTGAGTGTGGATGGTTGTGCATCCACAAGTCTGGCAAACTATTAATGGTCTTCTGCCTTCACCCTGTGTTTGCTGAGATAGGCTCCAGCCTTCCTGTGACACTAATTAGGATTAAGCAACTAAGAAAATGAATGACTGAATGAATGAATAAATCTTAGACTGTTGTGATAAAATACACCTGACCTATATCCTGACTTTAATCATTATTATTTTTTGCTTATTTTAAGTACTGTATATAAAAATATATTTATAAGTGGTTGACCGATTCAGCATTGCTGTTGTTTAATGAGTCCCTGGTACTTATCAGCTCTATAAATTTACTTCATAAATTCATATAACATGATTGAAAGACATGTAGACGCCCCTCTTTATCCCGATTGTCTGGATATTACCGGCTCATGTCATGCGTTTTGAGTCTGCAGTTTCACAGAAAACCTCTGAGCTGATATGTTATTGAATATAATAACCAAAGAAATGTGTCAAGTTTTATATAAATCTCTTTTTCTGAACACTGATTTGATGCATGAAGGTAAAACCTGGTTGAATGTAGCCTTTGTTCAGCATATAGCAGCATTTTGTTCTGTGCAGTCATCAAGCGAAGTTCACTTAAACAGCTAGCACTGACAGTGACTGATGGGATTAGATGAGATAAAGTCAACTAAGCCATGAATCTGCAATCTGCACTTAGACTGTGGTGAGAAGACAGACACTCAGAGTGAGAGAGAGAGAGAAAGAGAGAGAGAGAGAGAGAGAGAGAGAGAGAGAGAGAGAGAGAGAGAGAGAGAGAGAGAGAGAGAGAGACCATTATCTGTACTATATAGTAAAATGACTTAATCCTGACAGTGAAAAATTCAGACCAGTGTAGAATAATTGTACTGTACCTCTCAGCACAAAAGAACAAGTGAAGAAAGCTTTACAGTCACATATGTATATATATTAGTACATATATAGACGCTCCCCGACTTACATTTTTAAATGGTTCTGGACGGCCGAACGTAAGTTGAAAGTGAACGTAAGTTGTTACAGTGACGTATGACGCTCATACTGTACTACACATCCATAAATACCATTACCGTATCTTATAAAACACCCCTAAATCAATTAGTATAAATTAGTATAAATATAACATTGTAAAATAATATCAAATATATCAAATAATATCAACATTAATTTCAAATGAATTAAATTCAACCAAAATAATTTCAAATAGATAAGTTTTAATCAAATTCTCTCTTCAAATATCAAATACAGTATCAAATATAACCTTTAAAATTCTCTATGATGCAATCTTTCTGCTTGTAAATGGTTCCAATGGTCGACGGATGGTCACGTTACACGAAGCGAAGCCGAGTCACTTTACATGAAGCTTAAAACAGCCAATCAATGCTTAAAATATGTGAGGCGCTCAACACCGAAAGTAGTCTACTTATTTGTGCTTGAGACAAAGTGCGGGTTATACGGACTTCCGGTCTTTCAAGTGAGCAAGGGAGCCATTGGATACTGGTTTAGTACTCAGCCTGCACTGACGTGAATCACCAGCAGAGCAGAGAGTTCTCTTTATTTTCTGGATTCGGGTTTTCATTCATTTTACAACTCTCTTTGCTTAACTGAGTATGCATGGTAGATTGCACCGATCCAAGCAGATAGCTAATTTATCTCTGTATATGAGACTTCCACTCATGCTAGTAGGCTTACGCTTCTGACCAACCATATTTGCTTAGGATTACAAAACTCCGCAAAAACAGTGTAAACACAAAGATCACAGAGACAGTGTCTTAACACAAGGTTAAAACGTTAACACACATCCAAACTCCAGACAGAAATGCAGAGAAAAACCCAGAGCCATTTCAAATCAACATTAATACATAGAAAAGCTGGTATGTTTTGTAATCAATATATAAAATCTGAATATTGTACTTTTATGAAATGCAAGGTAATTCAACCCTCAGGAAACCTTTATCAGAACAATATTTTTACGTTTGTTCCTGTTTGTGCTGTTCTGGTCTCAATTTCAGACAATGAACACAGAGAGTATACAGTATTTATGAAACACAAAGACAAATCAATTACATATTAGAAATTATTTCAAAGAATTGTTAATTATTTCCATCATTTTGTTAACAGCATGGGATCCATGTCCACATCAGCCTCCCTGTGGAGGTAAAAGAACAATTGTAATAAGAAGTTTTTCTTATTACGTATTTGGTGAAAATACAAGCTGCTTTTGAATGTATTTAAATAACATCAGTACATGATACACATGTCCCAAACAAACAGCCTGCGTTATAGTGGTGCCCCACTGATAAGGAAAAAAGCATCAAATCATCAAGTTGCTATTGGAACATTAAGACACTACTGTGTCCTTTCATCTGTCTCCCCTGCATACATGAGCACACGAGAACCCCGTGGTGAGGTATCTCAATATTACTGTTGCACTGGGAGTGGATGTCTGAAAGATGTTACTTTTTTCTTCATCTTCATCTTCATCCGCTTAATCCGGGATCGGGTTGAGGGGAAAGCAGCTTAAGCAATGAGTTCCAGACAACAATTTCCCCAGTCACTGCCTCCAGATCTTCTGGAGGTGTGTTCCCAGACAAGGCGAGAGACATGGGTTCTATGGGACCGATCCTCGGTTGCTGACTCTGTTACTTGGTTCAAGCCATAAAAAAAAAAATTCACTTTTTAAAATAAAATGAAATACACTTTTTAACAATGCAAACAGAATTCTGCCTGCTTTTTTATCTGACAAAATAAACTATTACTGCCACACGGTAGGCTTTTAACCCAATCACACAAAGGAATTGCATGACATTTTTGGCACATTTGACATGCTTCATACCGCCCAAGTGACCCACATCTGGCAGGTCAGGCCTGCAAATTGACTATAAAACCCGCTGACCTGCCAGCGTAATGAAAAACCCGCCTGTCAGAGGCTGTTCAAAAATGTCACCAGAACTCTAAACTAGGATCTTTGTATGATGCATTTTCATTTGTTACTGTGTCTGAGACACAAAGTTAAGCGTCAACTAGAAAACCTTTTTAAAATCTGTACAGTACTTTGCGAAAACACATCCCTATGTTTATGTTACTTTCAACAAGTGTTCAAGTTCTGGTACCTTTCTCATGTAATTATTGTCTAAAGTTCATAGCATCTGTATACATAACAATCAAACTATCTACATAACAGAATAATGTTATTACTAATATATTAATTATTATTATTACTAGATCCATTGGCAACCGAAAAACAGCAATAATGTCAGATTCTTTAAGAGATAATATTGTCGAAAGCAAAATTAAATTTATTCTTAATCTTGCCTCTGACTCTGATAATGATCCAGCTGAAGTCTGTAAAGATAATTGTTATCCCAAAACACCCCCCCAAAAAAAAGGTTGCATTTCAAAATGGTTTTAAATGGTAAATGGTCTCAGGAATTTCTGTGCATTCAGAGCATGTAAAGCCAGCTATACAAAGCACGCTGCATGGTTAGTATTACACCAGCTCCTGGCCAAATGGCAAGGCCTGAGCGAGTTTTATACATGATCTAATCAGAATCAGAAATATTGAAATACTTCATTGATCCCAGAGGAAACTGTAAAGCATGTGTGTAGTTGCTGCACTACAGTCCAAAGTCTCCATTATAGTAAAAGTTCCGCAGTAATACAAGTACAAAAACTCTTTCAACCTACATATTGAGAGAGAGAGAGAGAGAGAGAGAGAGAGAGAGAGAGAGAGAGAGAGAGAGAGAGAGAGAGAGAACAGCTACTTATGAACAACAAAAATAATAAGTACAAGAAACAAAAATTAAAGTAATTTATGGAAAAGAGTGAAACTATAGGAAGGGTAGGAACAACTGAAAGAGTCTGCATGCATGAGCACTCAAAAAAACAAAGTTCTAACTTGTAAATTGTACATCTATTATTAGTACTGTACATAATTATTAAGTTACTGCAGTTTTTAACCTTTCTGGTTTTAACAGTTTTAGAAGGCAGTATTTATAACAAGAATAACTTTTGTTTATACATGTAGATACATAAATACAGAAACATACACAAAATATGATTTTATAAAGTAGAAGTTATCAATGTTGGTGTATAGTGGCATGATTAAAAAAATCAAAGTTTTAAAATAATATATATATATATATATATATATATATATATATATATATATATATATATATATATATATATATATATATATATATATACATGTCTATCACTGTCTATGGTATGAGGCATGTAAAAGAACCATTGCTGATGTTCGTCAGCAGTAGTGGCATTACCTGGCGAGCTGTCCATTGTGTACTCTGCCCTCGTCCAGACTTGACTGAAATGGGCGCCAGCCTCCCCGCGACCCTAATTACGATTATCTGGTTCAGGTAAAAAAAAAAAAAAAAGATTCAATACAAAAGATGTTAATGGATGTTTCTTTGTGAAAAAAAATTATGATTTTATTTAAAATTTGTAGACTTTTTGTAGACTAGAATTCTGAAAGGGTCATGCAGTCTTTAAGTTCTAACACATCCTAAAACCCTATCAGGATACGGTATGAACTCCATGGACATGGAGGATGTGGTCATATTTTGGACATGTTAACAACCCCAGAACTAACCCATAGAAGTGCAGGGAGAACATGGAACTTCCACAACGATTGGACTCCAGAACCTTCTTGTTGTGAGCTGATAGCAATAACCACTGCATCACTGTGCTGGCCAGTCATTACTTTTTTTTTCTTAATTTATGTTTTTTTGTTGTTGTTGCTTCAATTTTTTATATATATTTGGGATAATAAATATGGGTTTTCTGGACTTTGTGTGGGATGTAAAGGCAATTAACATTAAGTAAATCATTGTTCATTTTCTGAACTGCTTAATCTTAATTAGGGTCAGGGTTAGCCTTGTGCCCATCTCACCTAACTAAGGGAGAGAGCAGAGTACACCCTGGACAGCTCACCAAGCCATCACAGAAACACACTGATGGCAAGGTAGCCTACTCTTCAGGAAAGTCAGCAATGGTCCTTCTACAGTACATCCATCTCACATGTGAGAGACATGGCCAGCCCTTGATAATCCAGTTAGCTGCACTAGGAGGATGGTAGTGATAACTTGGCGACAGTGGGGTTTGGACCTCGAACATTTGGATTAGTATTACAGCTTCCAACCACTGGGCCACCATTGGCCCATATTTAATTTTTTTAGATTCAAATTTAGTAAATCTAGGAAGTGGGGCAGACCCTTGGTGTGAGTGTGAATGGTTGTGTTGGCCTTGCAATGGACTGGCATGCAATGAATTACTTATTGTAATCTACCAACATTGCTTTTGGTATGTGTGTGTGCGTGTGTGTGTGTGTGTGTGTGTGTGTGTGTGTGTGTGTGTGTGTGTGTGTGTGTGTGTGTAAACAATGAATATGAAGACATTGATAGGTGCATATGATAATAAATACATAAATAATCGCAATTCACATATAATCCAGAACAAGGTCATAATACAAAAGAGTCTGTTCTCAAAAAGCCTGTTCACCAGGAACTTTATTATGTCTAAAATATAATCCTCAGAGCTCAAGGACTTGGCTTCACCGAGTGCGTTAGTGATTTGTGGAAGAAGGAAAGAAAAGCATTATAAAGATCAGTAATGAGCCCCAATAATACAGTGAGTAGTTAAAGGGTGTAATTCTGAGTAATTGCTTTTCAGTTCATGTTGATGACATTTTCCTTGGCGCAGGCGTATGACATCATTACTTCATCAGTCGAACAACGGACACCATGCCCTCTATAAAACTGCATTAAATCTGCTGAAAGCTCACAGGATACAGCCACTTAAACCAATATTAGACTCACATTCTGCCACCTTCTCAGAACAAGTGAGACAACACCTTCAGTGGAAATAACACTTAGGGCTAAGAAAGTGCTAAGAAACAGCATTTTGCTATGGGATATCACACAGTAAAATACAGACGCTCCTCGACTTATGTTTTTAATTGGTTCCAGACGGCCGAACGTAAATTGAAAGTGAACGTAAGTTGTTACAGTGACGTATGACGTGTGACGTGCGACGTATGACGCTCATACTGTACTATACATCCATAAATACATTACTGTATCTCATAAAACACCCCTAAATCAATTATTATAAATATAACATTGTAAAGTAATATCAAATATATTAAATCATATCAACATTCATTTCAAATAAGTCACTTATTTATACCAAGACACTTTACGTGAAGCTTAAAACAGCCAATCAATGCTTACAATATGTAAAGTGCTCAATACCAAAAGTAGTGTACTTGCTGTGGGTTATACAGACTTCTGGTCTTTCAAGTGCACAAGGGTGCCGTTGAACTCGTTTAGAACGCAGCCTGCACTGATGTGAATCCAAAGCGGAGAGTTCCTTTTTTTTTGTGTAAGTAAGTAAGTAAACTTTATTCAAGATGCATACAAAGTCTTCCTTTCGACTTTTTCCCTTTTACTCAGGAGTCGCAACAGCGAATCATCTGATTCGCACGTTTGATTTGGCAGAGGTTTTTACGTCGGATGCCCTTCCTGACACAACCCTTTTAGCAAGGGACAGAAACACGCTGACGACTTTGCAGCCTACTCTTTACGAAAGTCAGCAATGGTTCTTTTACATGCCTCTCACCATAGACAGTGAGAGACATGGCCCGCCTTTGATAACCCAGTTAGCTGCACTGGGGGGGGACAGTGACAACCTTGTAGAGAGTGGGACTCGAACCCCCAACCTTTGGATCAGCGATCCAGCGCCCTATACCACTAGACCACAAATCCTAATGAATATTAATATAAAAACAAGCATACACTCTTAGGATTCTACTAAAATATAATACATATCTGTAATTGTTCTGTAATTTGTGTATTCGGGTTTTCATATTACAACTCTCTTTGCTTAACTGAGTATACATGGTAGATTGTGCCTATCTGAGCAGATAGTTAATTCATCTCTGTGTCTGAGACTTGCACCCATGCTAGTAGGCTTACACTTCTGACCAACCATATTTGCTTAGGGTTACAAAAGTCCGCAAAACAGTGTAAACACAAAGATCACAGAGACGACATCTTTACACAAGGGTAACACACTATATAACTTATATATAAAACGATATACATATAACTGAACTGGGAAGGAGGGACACGTTCAGTCTGTAGTTTGTAAACAATGGATGCAGTGTCATTGTGTCATTACATCAGCGTACTACATAGGTACTCAAAATTTGACTTTTTTTTTTTTAAAAACCCCAAACAAACGTTAAATCGAAAAAACGTAAATCAGATGAACGTAAGTCGGGGAGCATCTGTAATGCACTTATAGACCATGTTTACAGAAGAATAAAATGGATTTTTGTTGACTGATTCATGATCATTTTTAAAAGCATGAAATGTCTGCAAGACTAGTCTGAAAGGAGTATATTCCTGAAATTACAATCACAGTCAAACAGATTTCACAACGAATGAGCTGAACAAATATTGTAATTCAGTGCTTTAAGCACAATATATTAATTTAGGCACTGCCTAAAAGCAGAGCACCCCAGAAATGCCTTCGAAAGCTATGGCATTTTTTTGACCAAAATACTCTGTCCTATTGATTCAAGATCCAAAAAACTTTACGGTCATTTCAAGTCCATATAGGTGCGGCAGTACATAATAAAATGAATCAAGGTTTCTCCAGGACCTGGTGGTACATAAACATACAACACAAAGATCAAATACAGAAAAAAAAAAAAAACGCACAGAGGTAGGACCAATGTTTTTCATCTAACAAATAAAATGCAAAATGTACTAAGAGGGACAAACAGTGCAAAGCCAATACAGTTCAGCGCAAAGGACAACACAAGAATAAAACACATAGGGTGGATAACAGAATGAAATAATGTACAGAGTGGCAGCGGTTGCCAAATTGAGAATCAAAACACTACAAACACATTATGTCTTTGCAACCTTGTGATTATGCTGGTTAATTTGTAACATGGTAAGGACATTACCACAATATACAACCGGGTACTTTGATCTGAAGTCATGGAAATATTATTACACAAAAGCTATTCAGTGGATGGCTGGCAAGGTGGCATAGTGGTTTTTCCATTTTCTCATATCAAGAGGGTCCTGGGTTGAGTCTCAGGGTCAGACAGTTCTCTTCTCTCTTCTCCCATGGATTGTGTTTTTTTTTTTTTTACCCCAGTCCAAAGACACACTCTTTAGGCTGATTATTTGGTTCAAATTTCCCCTTGGTGTGAGTGACTCTGTGCACCACATCTCACAGGCCATAAGGCGCACCGGATTATAAGGCGGAACAACAATGAACGATGACTGAATGGCCTTTGCCTATGCATAAAACGAACTAGATTAACTGATGATTGGGAGGTTGTGTGTTCAAATCCCAGTTAGATCCCCACTGTGCTAAGACCCCTGGTCAAGGTCTTCACCACAAGTGTGCCTCTGTTCACCCAGCAGTAAAAAAAAAAAAAAAAAAAAAAAAAAATATATATATATATATAAATACTAGTATACCCCCCCCCCCCCCAACCAACACACACACAGTGTTTTTGATCTTCGGTCTAATAACCACCCATGTGTTCTGGGAGCAAAATGGTAGATCAAACTTACCAATTTTATTTTAATCAATCTCTGTAACAGTAAAATTATGCATTCAATGCCTGTAAAAGTGAGTTTACATGGTATTTAAAAAAGCCCTGCCACTGGGGAATGTGTATAGTGGTCCTCAGTAACAACACATTTGATTGTTCCTCCATGATTTAAAAAATATTTTGCCGTGTTCTCTTGGTAAATGTCCAATAGCCACTGAACCATTAGAAACTGCTACAGCAAAACTATGCTCTGAATGAACGGAGCGATGAGCCAGATATGGACCAATCAGAAAGTGATGACGGTTTTCACCTGATTCTCCGATTCACTAGCTTTAAAAATTTAGTTCCTGGCCATGTGCTATTTTTTATGTTCCTTCTGATTGGTTCAATGTGCCATGTGCTAAAATTGATAGTGTTGATTGGCTCAATTTTACTTCAGGGAAAATGTTTAAAGGAAATGTTTAAAGGGATGGAAAAGAAGGGGTCTTTAAAAAAATTATACTGTTTTCTGTTTATTTTCAGCTTTCATGTAAGTAATTTGGTTGATACCACAAAATGAATAACTCTTCTTTTCCTTTCGGCTTTTCCCTTCAGGGGTCGCCACAGCAAACCATCCACCTCCATCTCACCCTGTCCTCTGCATCTTCTACTCTTACTCCAATTACCTTCATGTCCTCCGTCACCACATCCATAAATTTTATCTTGGGTCTTCCTGTGTGCCTTCTACCTTGTAGTTCCAACCTCAGCATCAAACTACCAATTTACTCACTATCCCTCCTCTGTACATGTCCAAACCATCTCAATCTAGCCTCTCTGACTTTGTCTTCAAAACCACTTACATGTGCTGTTCCTCTGATGTACTCATTCCTGATCGTATCCATCCTCGTTACTCCCAAAGAGAACCTCAACATTTTCATCTCTGCTACCTGCAGCTCTGCCTCCTGTCTTTTCCCCAGGGCCATTGTTTCTAAACCATACAACATCGCTGGACTCAACACCGTCTTGTACACTTTTCCTTTCATTCTTGCCAATACTTTCCTATCACACATCACAACGGACACTTTTCTCCAACCATTCTAACCTGCTTGCACACGCTTCATCACTTCTTTTCCACTCTCTCCATTGCATTGGATTGTTGAGCCGAAGTACTTAAAATCCTACACCTTCTTTATCTCTGTTCCCTGTAACCTCACCGTTCCTCTTGGGTCCTTCTCGTTCACACACATGTATACTGTTTTACTGAGGCTAACCTTCATTCCTCTCCTTTCCAGGGCATACCTCCACCTCTCTAGATTTTCCTGCAATTATTCTTTGCTCTCATTACTTATCACAATGTCATCTGCAAACATCATAGTCCATGGGGAAGCTTGTCTAACCTCATCTGTCAGCCTGTCCATCACCATAGCAAACAAGAAGGGGCTCAGAGCTGACCCTTGGTGCAGTCCCACCTTCACCTTGAACTCTTCTGTCACACCGACAGCACACCTCACCACTGTGTTACATCTCTCATACATGTCCTGCACCACCCTAACATACTTCTCTCCAACTCCAGACTTCCTCATGCAATACCACAGTTCCTCTCTCAGCACCCTGTCATATGCTTTCTCCAGATCCACAAAGGCACAATGCAGCTATTTCTGACCTTCTCTGTACTTCTCTATTAACATCCTCAAAGCAAACACTGCATCTGTGGTGCACTTTCTTGGCATGAAACCAAACTGTTGTTCACAAATGCTGACCTCTGCCCTTAGTCTAGCTTACAGTATTTTTTCCCATAACTTCATCATATGACTCATCAACTTTATCCCTCTGTAGTTGCCACAACTCTGCACATCTTCCTTGTTCTTAAAAATGGGCACAAGCACACTTCTCCTCAATTCCTCCGGCATTCTCTCATTTTCTCAGACCTTGTTGAACCATTATTGACTTTCGACAAGAGTAGGCTGCACAACTGTCAGCATGTTTCTGGCCTGGCGAGCTGTCCAGGGTGTATTCTGGCTGAGAAGGGTGCCAGCCTCTCTGCAACCCTAAGTAGGATTAAGCGGTCAGAAAATGAATGGTGCAACTCACATGTCAGTGCATGTGTATACTTTACACTGATAAACTATACAGTCACTAACTCCATACTAATAAAAGTGTGTAAAATTATATTTTAATTTATATACTAGCCCTCATTCCCCGCATGCCTCATTGAGCTTTGCAAATGACCCCATGGTACTTTTGCTCATTCATTTTTCCTGTCTCCAACACATCAACTTTGAGATTACAGACGCTCCCCGACTTATGTTCATTCGTTTTATGTTTTTCCGGGTTTTTTTTTTCCAAAAAAAAAGTCAAATTTTGAGTTGAGCATGCTCTCTGTAGTACGAGACGTACCTACATAGTATGCTGACGTAATGTCGCAATGACGCTGCGTCCATTGTTTACAAACGACTGACTGAACATGCCCCTACCATGTCTACTAAATCTACCATGATTTGATTAATCAAAATGATTAAATCACCTGATTAAATGACATGATTAAATTCAATCTACCATGTCTACCAAAACCCATGCATCTAGCTCAGCTAAGCAAAGAGAGTTGTAAAATGAATGAAAACCTGAATCCAGAAAAGAAAGAGAACTCTCCGTTCTGCTGGTGATTCACATCAATGCAGGTTGAGTACTAAACAAGCATTCAACGGTGCCCTTGCTCACTTGAAAGACTGGAAGTCTGGATAACCTGCGCTTTGTCTCAAGCACAAGCAAGTGAACTACTTTCGGTGGAGCGCCTCACATATTGTAAGCATTGATTGGCTGTTTTAAGCTTAATATAAAGTGACTCAGCTCAGGTTCATGTAAAGTGACCATCCGTCGACCATTTACAAGCAGAGAGATGGCATCATAGAGAATGTTAAAGGTTATATTTGACACTGTATTTGATATTTGATGAGTGAATTTGATTAAAACTTAACTATTTGAAATGATCTTGTTGAATTTAATTTATTTGAAATTAATGTTAATACTATTTGATATATTTTATATTATTTTACAATGTTATGTTTATAATAATTGATTTAGGGGTGTTTTATGAGATACGTTAATGGTATTTATGGATGTATAGTACAGTATGAACGTCATACATTACTGGAACATACAGTAACAACTTATGTTTTTTTTTTTCACCTTGTGTTCGGCCGTCCGGAACCGAATTAAAACGTAATCTGGGGAGCGTCTGTACTGTCTGACTACTGTAAAGTGCATTACTATACCTCACTAACTGTCTAATACCTCCTACTCCTTTGCAACTGCTACTGTAACAAGATAATCAATGTAATTTTGCTGTTTATGTTATGGGTGAGTGGTGTACTTATACAGTCAGAGATTTAATTGAGCCTAACTGCTGGGCAAATTAGTAAGATGGATATAATAATACACTATAAATGTCCAGTTAGACAGAATTATGTTTAAGGCCTAAGTGGCTGTCTATTCACTTTATAGTTCTAACTGTAACCTTGGAGATTTACTACACTATTATCAAGTAATCCATGTCCTCTGATTCAGCATAAACTGAGCCTTGAAGTGAACACAGCTCAGCAAAAAGGGTGAAAATATTATGCAAAAAAATACACACAAGCGCAAAGAATATTTTATATCACAAGTTTAGAGAAAAAAAAAAGACAATGTGTATGAGTTTGTCCAATGATTTTTAGTATAAATGAAGCACTTCTAATTTTATATACACACATACACAAGAATATACAATACACAATTTTTAGGGATAAGTACTCGATGCTGGGATTCGAAATCACAACTTTCCCATCACTCACTCAGAACTTTACTCAATTTCAGTCAGATTCTTCCAAATTAACTTCTCAAATACACCATAAATATCAATATAATAAATTTATTTAAAGAATATTTACCAAAGGCAGACAGCCATAGCACTGAACAGCAGGATATCCGACAATAAATACACAATAAAAATAACACAAGTAAATAATTAAGAAATTATGAAAATATTAAAACACCAAGAATAAAAATGTTATACATGAATAGTAAAAATGTAAAACACCAAACATTATGACAGTATCCCGGCTTCAGCTCTGTGTTAATGATAACTGTCATGGAAGAAAATCACTTGTGTTAACAGAAAAACATATTTTTTGATGACAGCCGTTGCCATTTAGGTTAATTTAGCTAATACAAAATATGTACATTTTTAAAGAGTATTATTTTAGTGTTGCAACACAGTTGTATAATGGTTAGCATGTCTGCCTCACAGCAAGAAGGTCCTGTGTTTGAGTCGTGGGCTTGGCGAGTTCGTTTCTGTGTGGAGTTTGTTTGTTCTTTTCCATGCTTGTATAAGTTCTTGTGGGTACTTCTCCCACAGTTCAAATACATACTAATTAGTCCAACAACTGTCCGGAGTGTGAATGGTTGTGTGTTTTGGCCATGTCATTGGCTTCTGAGTTCTTCAGGGTGTCCCCCACATTTGTCCAGAGTCGACTGAGAAAGGCCCCAGCTCCCCATAACACGAGTATGATTAAGAAGCTTAGCAAATAAATGAATGAGTCACTGAATAAAAGTTAATTAATCTTACTGTAAATATTATTGTTAGTAGAAGCATATTTGAAAATAGATATGGTCAATTCTGCATTCAATTGCCCAGTATTATAATTGATTTTTTTTTTTTTTTTTTTTTTTTTTTTGCTTGTCTTTGCTTATTTGTTCACTTTGATTAACTCTTAAAACTTTAATATCCCTCAATACAAAATGAGATCAAAGTTTTAAGAATGAATTAAAGTAAACAAACAAGCAGAAAAAAAATCAGTGCAGTCAGAGCCATAGACAGCACATTACTTTTTTTTAGCCATTAACATGTAGCTTTTAAAGTAAAGGCTTTTTATAACCGCAATATGGAACAGCCTTCTGAATGGCTTCTCAAAGGTGGTCTCTGAATAGTCCTCATCTTAACTAAATAAACCACAAGTCATTGGGATACCATTAGAATGAAAACCACAGAACAGCTATCATTATTAGATTATGTACAATAATACAATACCTTACAGTATTAAACTAAAGGGGCGCTTATATAGTGCAAGGTAACTCTGTTACATAGCATGGATGATGAAACTAAAAAGGCCCACTGTGGCTACTTGTATTATTTATCAATGTGCTCGATTTTTTTCAAAATGCTTTATTGTTCGTGGCTAGTCTGTTTACCTTATCCAATCTAATCTGTCCAATCTAATCTTGGAGGTTAAGCAGCAACAGGCAGGTTAGTACTGAGATGGTATACATATATATATATATATATATAGGATTTTCTGAGTAGATCCTTCCGTAGGAGAGTGCTCAATACTTTTTGGTAGAGCAAATAACAAAAGGACAGGACAAAGGCTTTCTATTGAAACTCCATTTATCACTACAGATCTGTTTCGAGGGGTGGTGAAACCATCCCCTCTCTTCAGGTGATTACAGAAGAAAAGCCCTTTTATATATCTTATATCTATATATATCCCTATCTTTTATATATAAAAGATATATATATATATCTGAAAATCATAGATTTTTTTGTTCGAATTCCGATTTGTTTGAACTCTAGAGCGTTCGGATTCCACGGCTCCTCTGTATATATGCACACTGTATACTGTTTATATATTTTATTATCAATAAATATTATCACAGTACAAAATGTAAAAAGTTTTTACTTAATCATTACTACATTTTACTAAATTATAACTGTATTAATGAATAAGACAGTATAGAATTTGTTTCAGAAGCATATTTTAGCACATGTAATATGATACATTGGGTTTTACTTCCGGGTAAATAACTCGTGGAATTTCTTGATCCGCGTGAAGGGCCGGAACCGAAGCCCCGTGAAAAACAGGGGCTGACTGTATACTTTAACCGGTGTAAATTCAAATAATTTGATGCCTCAGATTTATAACAGACTAGTTAAAAATAAAGTACCATATTTTAACGACCATAAAGTGTATCGGATTATAAGGCGCAATATTAACGGACGACGCTTGAACGGCCCATGCCCACACATAAGGTGTACTGGATTATAAGGTGCATTAAGCGGAAAAAAAAAAAAAAGTCAGATAAGTCAAACTTGATATAAACTCATTCACAATAACGCTCAACATTGTTCAGTTGGAAGACAAAATATAAAATAATACACTTGACAATAACTCTCAACATTGTTCAGCTGTAACAATATAAAACAATAAACTCACTTTTTCAGTTCATTTCTCTTACACAAATCCATTAAATGCTTCATCTTCAGTGTCTGAGTTTAACAGTTGTGTGAGTTGGACACAAAGCCTGGATCCCTCCATCATTTTTTAAATTATTATAGTGTTACATTTTATTATCTATTATTCCCTCGCACATGGAGTCAGATCGATAGAGACGTAGATTAGAAGTCTTCCTGGGTCGTGTCCTTCTCTCAGACACGCCCCACTAAAGAGACAGCAAACGGAGGTCATTACTCTTAAGGCGCTGTGTCAGTGTAACTTTAAATTCAAGAAGGTTAATCCGAGGTCCCAGGAGGACACCTATGCTTTATCCTTGTATTTGGACATTGAGCCTGGATCCCTCTAACTTACAACCTGTTGATACTAATAGGTTGAAGTTCTTTGATTAATCCACGGGAATGATGATAAGCTCTGAATAGACCAAATTCGCATTACGATTGCGCATGTGCAGGAAACGTGACCCAACCTCTGGTCCAAGGATTACTGCTACCAAACTTTCTTCTGGCCACTTGCTTTTGTATGTAAACACATCTGAACAACTGCTGCTTAAAGCCTGCCTTAAGTCTTAAATTACATGTATCGTTATGCAAGGTGCGCATTGTGTCGTAGTGAACTGTGGGAACGGCATTTATCATCTTGAGCGTTGGAAAAAGGAAATTTGCAGTACACATGCCTGCAAATTTGGGACTAACGCGTGTACATGTTAGCCGCCATTCACATTATTTACCTTCCATACCAAGCTGAAGGATCCAGAGGGACGCAAACGTTGGATTAAAGCAGTAAGTTTATAATTAACCCCTTACCCGGCAGAGACGAGTATACTCGCAATCACCCAAATTGTATTTTCCAGTCATTGACGAGTTAACTCGCCAAAACTTACGCTTTCAAAACCAGAGGGAAGCGGCTTTACTCGTCATTTCTATTGATGCCTGAGGATGTTATCGTACACTACTCATCATCATACGCCTCAAAAAAATGAACTATGGCATCTCAAGGCAACGTTAGACAAGAGGTAAGCGGCGAAACGTTTTCGACTCAGTAACCCGCAAAGAGTCAAAGGGGGAGTGTCGCGCTCTTTAGAATCGGTACTCTCGGCCTCGTATTTTACGATTTCCTTGAAATTTCTCGGCATCCCTTATCCCAATGGATAACAGTGATGACAACAGCGATACTGAAGCTTCTCTTAGAGGCTTGGATACGTCTGATGAGAGTGCCAGCTCATCAGAAAATGAATATTCAAGCGAAAGTGAAGATGATGAACTGATTGACGCAAGAAATTGCACATAATGCCTCACACATCTCAAATTTCATCTACAAATCATACGTGACATCATCACAAAGTATGGATCAGAACTGCCACCACGGAGATCCCCAGGTAGACCATCAGCAGGTGCAGTAAGTACACGGAATACATTAAGAAGGAAATCAAGGAAATCCCGAACAGAGAAAAAGGCAAATCCAACAAATAGATGTGTTGTATGCAGTCAGAAATGTGACCATAGAGGGAAACCAATTAGGAAGGAGTCACGGTATATGTGTAAGATGTGCCTTGTACCTTTATGTGTGGTTCCATGTTTTGATAAATATCACACACACTGACTGTAATTTCTTTTGATTGTAATTTATTTTCTTTTTCTTTTTCTTTTCTTTTTCTTTTCCTTTCTTTTTTTTTTTTTGAATAAAGAGCAAAGTTGAATAATCAATCGTGTAAGATGTGTCTTGTACCTTTATTTGTGGTTCCCTTTTTTGATAAATATCACACATAAAACTGTAATTTCTTTTGATTGTAATTTCTTTTCTTTTTCTTTTTCTTTTCTCTTTTTCTTTTCTTTTTCTTTTTTGAATAAAGAGCAAACTTGAATAATCAATCGTGTATTCTTCATTACATTAATTTTTGGTGACAAAAAATAAATAAAAATGTGCTAAAAAAAAAAAAAAAAGGCGAGTTATCTCGTCTCTGCCGAAAGGGGTAATTTCAAATTACAGTTGCATGCAAAAATAGATGAAAAATTAAAAATAGACTTGAATTTCGTATTCAGCATAAAGTAAAGAACTTAAAAAAAAATTGGTCTGAAAAAGGAACGTTTTTGTCAAAAAAATGGTTGGTTAAGGGGTTAAAGTGTTCTTTATTTGAATTCATAGACCATATAGACGAAATCACCTTTTATTTACCTGTTAAATTACCATAAAAATCGGTGGTGTGGTAATCATTACATATCATAGACTTATGTCTTGAAAATGACTGTTATGTTAATTTGTAAAATAGACAAACAAGGGCTGTCATATCACTCAGTAACAGCTGTCAAACTTGTATTTACCTTCTTTGTAGTCATTACAAAGTCACGCTAGTAGGGGTGCCTGGTCCTTCATTAACAAAAAATTCACTATGTCAGCATACATACAAGGGGGCCACTTCGATAAGGCATCATTTTCTGTCTCCCAGCCGTCTTCAAGTCCCAAGGGGTCGGGAATTGTCACGCTTGCTCATCCACTTCAAATGTCAACAAGCTGGCATAGTCACGTTGGATTTGTTTAAATTCCTCGGCCTTTGACAAAACTATAGGTAGCTATGCAAGCGCAACAAGTTCATCTTTACACTTGCGGGAACAACCGGGAAGACCCCTACGTATACAATACGCTCGAAGGTCAGGAACTTTCCATAAATTGAACGTATTGATAATGCAGTTCTCATACACATCAAGGTTTATTTCCGCCATATTGGTAGCTTGTATGGTAGTCGCAATCCCATGATGCCGTATGCGAGCCGAGATACGAATTTAGTCTATTACAGTCATCCCTTGAATATCGTGGATAATGTATACCAGACCTGGCCGCGATATTCGAAAAACCGCAAAGTAGGAACGCCCCCCACCTTCGCCATTTCTACCATGTTGTCTAATTTCTATATGTTTTCGCGTCTATACAATATCAAGAAGTGTAAATTAAACGTTACACAGTTATATGCATATGTAAATACTGTAATGTATTAATATTTAAATAGAATTTATATATAAATACTTTAAGTACTGTACTCACCTCTAACAATAGTTCTTCTCCGCGGTGCAGGACATTCACAAACACTATACAGTAAGATCACAAAATCACAAAAAATCCCGCGGGAATGTGCGAGGCAACAGCGTCACGCGTCTAAGCCAATCAGCTTTCGAGATTGAGTTGAGTGGCCAGGAGACAACAGCATCAGGCGTCTAAGCCAATCAGCTTGCGAGATTGAGTTGAGTGGGCAGGAGGCAACAGCGTCACGCGTCTAAGCCAATCAGCTTGCAAGATTGAGTTGAGTGGGCAGTCCCAACTGGGGAGGAGGGGTACTTCGTTTGGAAACAATGGACGCAGCCTGCCCTGGGTCCCTGCCTTCTGCTTGCTTACATGTGAGTTTCAGCACAAATTTTGAACTTTTTAAAGAATTTTTTTTTTTTTTTTTTTTTTTTTTTTTTATTAAAATACCGTGATGTACCAAGACCGTGATGCTCAAATCGCGAAGTGGTAAGGGATGACTGTAGTTTGCTTCAGTTGGGTGTTGATGGTGTCAGTGAGCTGGAGCCTAGGCTGCATCCACACATAAGGCGCACCAGTATACAGTGGTATGAAAAAAAAGTATCCGAACCTTTTAGAATTTCTCACATTTCTGCATAAAATCACCATCAAATGTGATCTGATCTTTGTCAAAATCACACAGATGAAAAAACAGTGTTTGCTTTAACTAAAACCACCCAAACATTTATAGGTTTTCATATTTTAATGAGGATAGCATGCAAACAATGACAGAAGGGAGAGGAATAAGTAACTGAACCATCACATTTAATATTTTGCCCCCCCCCCAGCAGCAATAACTTCAACCAGACGCTTCCTGCAGCTGCAGATCAGTCTGGCACATCGATCAGTACTAATCTTTGCCCATTCTTCTTTACAAAACTGCTGCAGTTCAGTCAGATTCCTGGGATGTCTGGCATGAATCGCTGTCTTGAGGTCATGCCACAGCATCTCAATGGGGTTCAAGTCTGGACTTTGACTTGGCCACTCCAGAACGTGTATTTTGTTCTCCTGAAACCATTCTGAAGTTGATTTACTTCTGTGTTTTGGATCATTGTCTTGTTGTAGCATCTATCCTCTTTTTAGCTTCAACTGTCTGACAGATGGCCTCAGGTTTTCCTGCAAAACATCCTGATAAACTTTTGAATTCATTTTTCCATTAATGATCGCAAGTTGTCCAGGCCCTGAGGCCGCAAAACAGCCCCAAACCATGATGCACCCTCCACCATGCATCACGGTGGGGATGAGGTGTTGATGTTGGTGAGCTGTTCCATTTTTCCTCCACGCATGATATTGTGTGTTCCTCCCAAACAATTCAACTTTGGTTTCATCAGTCCACAAAATATTTTGCCAAAACTTCTGTGGAGCGTCCAAGTGCCTTTTTTGCGAACATTAAACGAGCAGCAATGTTTTTTGAGACAGCAGTGGCTTCCTCCTTGGAGTCCTCCCATGAACACCACTCTTGGCCATTGTTTTACATATAGTTGATGTGTACACAGAGATATTGGACTGTGCCAGTGATTTCTGTAAGTCTTTAGCAGACACTCTAGGGTTTTTTTTTTTTTTTACCTCTCTGAGTATTCTGCGCTGAACTCTTGGTGTCATCTTTGGTGGATGGCCACTCCTTGGGAGAGAAGCAACAGTGCCAAACTCTCTCCATTTTTAGACAACTTCTCTAACTGTTGATTGATGAACATCCAGACTTTTAGAGATGGTTTTGTATCCTTTCCCAGCTTTATACAAATCAACAATTCTTGATCGCAGGTCTTCAGACAGCTCTTTTGAGCGAGCCATGGTGCACATCAGACAATGCTTCTCATCAAGACCATTCTTACCAGGTGTGTGTTTTATAGTGGGCAGAGCAGCTTTAAGTTACTCATCAGTGATTGGGCACACACCTGACTTAAATTGTTTGGTAAAAATTGGTTTCAATTGCTCTTTAAGTCTCCTTAGGCAGAGGGTTCAGTTACTTATTCCTCCCCCTTCTGTCATTGTTTGCATGCTATCCTCATTAAAATATGAAAACCTATAAATGTTTGGGTGGTTTTAGTTAAAGTTTTAACTGTTTTTTCATCTGTGTGATTTTGACAAAGATCAGATCACATTTGATGGTGATTTTATGCAGAAATGTGAGAAATTCCAAAAGGTTCAGATACTTTTTAATACCACTGTATAAGGGGCACTGTCAGCTTTTTTGAAGATTGAAGGCTTTTACGTGCGCCTTATGGTTGTGGAAATATGGTACTACATTTATTTGTGTGTTGTTTTAACAAAGCTGACTGCGTGCATTCAGATACTGAACTGGGAAAAAATGGCAGTTTTTGTGTGTGTGTGTGGGGGGGGGTGTGTTGTTTGGTTGGTTTTTGGAAAATGATGGAGAATATGCTTCGATGATTGTGCTCTAGAGCTTTTTTCTAT
Organism: Plotosus lineatus; assembly: GCA_024760905.1. Lineage (NCBI taxonomy): Eukaryota > Metazoa > Chordata > Actinopteri > Siluriformes > Plotosidae > Plotosus > Plotosus lineatus. The sequence continues at coordinate 46,973,473 of CM045733.1, forward strand.
AAAACCTCAGTAAAGTGGCATTTCAATCTCTTGGTTGGAGACGGTATGGAAGGCATGTGAATGAAAACCACTTCATAAATTTAACCCTTTCTGGCTATCTGTCATTCTTATTCACATTTACTGACACGAACGATTGAAAAAATCTATCACTTCCTTCATCCATTTTGCACTGTTTTAGTGCAGTGTATATGGGACTGTAAGTCTACCGAACTTGGCCTTGGCTTCAGCAAATGGTTTGTGAAAGGCAGCTACACCATAAATTTCAGCTTTGCCTGTGGGATTTCATGTTGTTTATGTTCCTGTCTGTCATTGTTGGGGTGCATTGGCTTGGAAAAGTTTATTCTCTTTTTTATTGATATGTTTTTTGTGTTTTGGTCTGTGTTGTAGTTTTTGAGCCTATACTTCTTGTCAAAAGTAATAACATAGTGCCTTTTATTACCATTTTAAAAGTTGGCCAATGATTTGAAATCCCCATAGAGAAAAAATATCAAATCTGGTTCCCTTCACATCAATCACAGTAGCACTGCTTTACTGTATCTGTATTTATCCAAAACAACATTGAATTCGAGGTGTGCTTGCTTTGGTTCATGACTCTCTCTCTCTCTCTCTCTCTCTCTCTCTCTCTCTCTCTCTCTCTCTCTCTCTCTCTCTCTCTCTCGCTCAGTAAAACAATATTTATTGAATAATAAAGAGTTTAAAGGTTATTCAATCTCTCAAGTATTTGCTGTTACATCACCACAGGAGTCCACAGATTCTGAATATGCGACCTCCACCATGGCGTGTGCTAGCATTGAGCTAATGGTGATGAATTAGCAGAGCTCTGGGTTCATTTCATGCACAAGGCATTTTCTATTCCAGGGAGGGACTTTTGTTGTAGGCCAGTGGTTTTGTCACAGTCCTTGGGCTCTGTTGGCTTCCTGAAATATTCTTTTATCATGGCAAATGGCCTCATGGCTCCATTTTGTAAACATTTGTCATCATCAGACTGTCAAGAAGTTGGTGTAGAAAATGGTGATGTAATTCTGCATAATTTTTAGACTGGGATGAAAGAATTAGTAATACATTCATATTCATCACCCAGTGCTATAAAATTCTTCATTCTCATTAGCCAGAAGGTTCTCAAGGTTCACAAGTTCTGTACCAGCTTTGAATTAATCCTGAGGTTTATGAAACCTCATGATAATGTGGTATGTTTATATTAACAGAAAGTCCATAGATAGATAGATAGAGAGAAAGATAGATAGATAGATAGATAGATAGATAGATAGATAGATAGATAGATAGATAGATAGATAGATAGATGGATACTTTTTTCCTTATAAAGTACAAAAAAAATAAAAAATCCCATTCTCTTTAAGACCCACATCCAAGACCAAAAATACTGTGCAATTAAATAAATAATGTACATACATGCATAAGTATATACAGGAAGACCCCAAAAAAGGGATTTTTTTGAAATGCGTATTAGCAGACATGAGCATGTGGCAGCACTGCCCGACAGTGACCTTGAGCACGTAAACACTCCGCCATTTTAGTAACCATGGATCAGTAGAACAGGCAACAGTGTGCGTTAGCGATAAAAATGTTTTACACAAACAGTGAAAACAATCCTTCGTTTCACCTGAATTGAACAATTTACAACACATTCAAGAAACCTGGTTTCAACAAGATGGAGTGACATCACACACTGCAAGGCAATCATTGGACGCTGTGCGAAAATTGTTGGGTAATCGTGTGATCTCAAGATTCGGTAAAGATCTCTGGCCTCTTAGATCGCCAGATTTGTCCATTTGTGACAAGAGAAAGTGTACATGACTCGACCAAGAACTCTCAATGAGTTAAAGCAAAGAGTTCAAAATGAAATTCACAGTATCCCAACATTAGGCCATGTTGCAGCGGTCAATGAAGAATCTCAACAGCAGATTTCAAGAATGCATTCGTACAGGAGGACGCCATCTACAGGAAGTATTTTTTTTTAATGAAAATTCCATCATTTTTTCTTTGAATGCCATGTTTTAAGGTTTCAATTACCATGAACAAAATATTTTTCTTCCATCACTCTTGGTTTTATTGGATTGCTAAAGAGTTCCCTTTTTTTTGTGTCACCCTTGTGTGTGTGTGTGTGTGTGTGTGTGTGTGTGTGTGTGTGTGTGTATGTGTGTACAGACTTTTGTAACCCTAAGCAAATATGGTTGGTCAGAAGCGTGAGCCTACAAGCATGGGTGCAAGTTTTCCGGCATATGCCGGAATTTCCGCTTTTCCCAAGCCTGAATTAACTATCTGCTCAGATCGGGGCAATCTACCATGCATACTCAGTTAAGCAAAGAGAGTTGTAAAATGAATTAAAACCCGAATCCAGAAAAGAAAGAGAACTCTCCACTCTGCTGGTGATTCACATCAGTGCAGGCTGAGTACTAAACAAGTATACAACGGCGCCCTTGCTCACTTAAAAGACCGGAAGTCCGGATAACCCATGCTTTGTCTCAATCACAAGAAAGTGAACTACTTTCGGTGGAGCACCTCACATATTGATTGGCGTTTTAAGCTTAATGTAAAGTGACTTGGCTCAGTTTGATGTAAAGTGACTCGGCTCAATGCAAATTTGCAGTGTGTCGTGTTTAAAATGGTGCGAATGGTTATATTTGAAACTGTATTTGAGATTTGATGAGTGAATTTGATTGAAATTTTTCTATTTGAAATTATTTTGATTGAATTTAATTTATTTTAAATTAATGTTGATATTATTTGATATATTTGATATTATTTTACAAAGTTTATATTTTATAATAATTGATTTAGGGGTGTTTTATGAGATACGGTAATGGTATTTATGGATGTATACTACAGGTTGAACGCCATATGTCACTGGAACATACAGTAACAACTTACTTTTTTTTTTTTAACCTTACGTTCGGCCATCCGGAACCGAACTAAAATGTAAGTTGGGGAGCGTCTGTCTGTGTGTGTGTGTGTGTGTGTGTGTGTGTGTGTGCATATATATATATATATCTTCTTCTCTTTTCCTTTCGGCTTTTCCCTTCAGGGGTCGCCACAGCGAATCATCTGCCTCCATCTCACCCTATCCTTTATCCTTTGCATCTTCTTCTCTTACACCAACGACCTTCATGTCCTCCTTCACCACATCCATGAATCGTCTCTTTGGTCTTCCTCTATGCCTTCCACCTGGTTGTTCCAATCTCAGCATCCTACACACTGTCCCTCCTCTGCACATGTCCAAACCATCTCAATCTAGCCTCTCTGACTTTGTCTCCAAAACGTCTTACATGTGCTGTCCCTCTGATGTGCTCATTCCTAATCCTATCCATCCATAGCTCCACCTCTCTAGATTTTCCTGCACTTGTTCTCTGCTCTCACTACAGATCACAAGGTCATCTGCAAACATCATAGTCCATGGGGAATCTTGTCTAACCTCGTCTGTCAGTCTGTCCATCACCATAGCAAACAAGAAGGGGCTGAGAGCTGACCCTTGATGCAGTCCCACCTCCACCTTGAACTCTTGTGTCACACCGACAGCACACCTCACCACTGTCTTACATCTCTCATACATGTCCTGCACCACTCTAACATACTTCTCTGCCACTCCAGACTTCCTCATGCAATACCACAGTTCTTCTCTCGGCACCCTGTCATATGCTTTCTCCAGATCCACAAAGGCACAATGCAGCTCCCTCTGACCTTCTCTGTACCCGGGCCACGACCGATCCGGTATGTCATTCTTTCTTGTGATTCGCATAGTTTATTTGGCATTTGTTTTACGCCCGATGCCCTTCCAGACGCAACCCTCTGCATTTATCCGGGCTTGGGATCGGCGTGAGGGAGAGACACTGGTTTGTGTATATATATATATATATATATATATATATATATATATATATATATATAAAGTCGGCCCTTGACTTATGAAATTAATCCATTCCAGTGCCTTTTTTTATAACCTGGAGTTTTCATAAGTAGAGGTGCATTTTACATGTAATACGCGTGATTCATTCCAAGACTACCCCATAAACCCTTTAAAACTTATAAAAATACATCAATTTTGTATAAAATATATGTTAAAAGTAAAAGAAAATTATTTACCGGTTTTTAAATCTCTCAAACCACCCATGCGATCCTTTAAAGTCCAGGGGTTGCTGGTCTGAAGAACTCTCACCCTCACCCCCACCCTCCTTCACAAGGTCCTTAAATATGGCGGTTGCTTTTTCTGAAATAATCGCCTCCGTCACTATATCTCCACTTTTAAGGTCTCCTTCTGCTTCAATATCATCTCGATTGTAGAGGTGCTTTGGCCATAGTCCTTTGCGATTTCGCTCAACCACATCCCACTTTCGTATTTTGTAATTATCTCCTGCTTCACATCGATTGATAGTGGAGCCCACTTCTTTTCGGTGTCACCGGGAATCACTTTTTGGGGTCCATGATGGATAACAAAATATAACGCTGCAATGATCCCTCTCAAAAAAACTCACGAGCCAACAGTCCTGTTCAACTCTCCTTCACGTGTGTGACAAACAGGAAGTATGGGTACAGGAATGGGTACAGTTCAGCTCCCTCCTGACCAATTATTTATTTGAATGCACTGTAAATCGCAGCAGCCTCATTATATTTTCATCTGAAAAGTAGTTGCCTATACGTAATACGTATACTGCTTTCTTTATTGACATACTGTACTAACATTTTTAGTGTAACATTTAATTTTGTGCTGGAAAATGAATGCTTGAAAATCTAAAGTGTTTTTTGTACTAAGATGTTACAAATTCTAAAATAAAAATGTCTAGCAAAGTTTATACTTAAAAAGATAGGGTGACTGAAAATATTTGCAAAGTACTGTACATCTGTATGTTATGATTCACATATACTGATATTGAAAAAGAGTATAACGGTTGATATGGGAAGTCTTCTTTTCCTTTCGGCTGTTCCCTTCAGGGGTCGCCACAGCGAATTATCTGCCTTCATCTCACCCTATCCTCTGCATCTTCTTCTCTTACACCAACTATCTTCATGTCCTCCTTCACCACATCCATAAATCTTTTCTTTGGTATTCCTCTAGGCCTTCCACCTGGTTGTTCCAATCTAAGCACCCTACTACCACTGTCCCTCGTCTGCACATGTCCAATCATTGATATGGGAAGTATTTCTGTTATTTATTTCTGTTATTAATTTTTGAAAGGAGTCTCACATTAACAAATTTTGTAAATATCAGGCTAGGTGCTTTTTTAAGTTTAAATATACAACACAATGAATCTTAGTTTGCAGGTGTGGTGGTAGGGTCTTGGCTTACTGAGCCAAAGATAAGGGGTTCAAGCCCAATTATCACCAAGTTGTCCCCCCAGTGCAGCTAACTGGTTTATCAAAGGACAGCCATGTCTCTCACTGTCTGTGGTGAGAGGCATGTAAAAGAACCATTGCTGTCTTTCATAAAGACTAGATTCAGTTTTACATTCAGTATATTCAGTTGCACTGAGCGCTTGGACAAATTTAAGCATAAATATATGTTTTATAAAACTATAATTTACTTTTACCATACTACAGCAATTTATAAAACATGACTTAGATCTAACTTCAGGGTATTTTCCATGTAGATAATCCCTTCAGTGCAGATGTCAGCTGGATCTACAGTACAGCCCTTGGCTGTAGACAAAATGAAAGATCATTGAACTACACCTGTGAGTCACTCAGAGTGGTGTAACTCTCCTCCCTTTTTTGTAAGTGTTCTGCGGCACTGACTGAATAATAAAGGAAAACAATAAAACGGTCTTGAAGCATTTTAAGTTTCTTGCTGTGCAGCCCTCTGATCATGATGCCCTGCAGAATGCAATGTAAAGAAAGATTAAAACTCTTACAAGAGATGAACATGTATCTCCTCCAATGGCCTACCATCAAATTGGAACTGTCAATCTTTACTGTTTTCTCCAGTGTTTCCCTATCATAATTTTGTCTGAGATGACAGCTACTAGTTATGCATCAATCAGTTGTACATTATTCAGGGAAAGACTGTACATTTAACACAACCGTTAGTCTATAATCAGACATCTGGATCTGCTTTGATTTAACAGAGCTATGATGAACTGGAAACAGGTCTACCACTGCAAGAGTTTCCAAAAATATTTGGATGCTGGCAGGTCTCTCACTGTCTATGGTGTGAGGCATGTAAAAGAACCATTGCTGACTTTCGACAAGAGTAGGCTGCATAGCCATCAGCGTGTTTCCGCCCTGCAATGGCCTGGCAAGCTATCTAGGGTGTAATCTACCCTTGCTTGGAGTTGGCTGGGATGGGGCCAGCCTCCCTATGACCCTAACTAGGATTAAGCGGTTACAGAAAATGAATGAATGGAGTTGGATGCTGGCATTAAAATTCCATATAACTTCCCAACATCAAACTACATCTATTAACTAAAATATTTAATTAAGGGAGGCAAAGTGTCTCTGGATTAAGCAGAGGATGATGATGATGATCATGATGATAATGAAAGTGTACATTTGTATTAACTTTCTACTTTCACTTAATGGTTACAATAAACTTTATATTATTGTTAAAGTATCTCAACTTTATTTATAATAATTCTATGCTTACATTCGTTATAGTTATTTATGGGGCCTTTACTAATAATACTACTAGTATTAGTAATAGTACTAGTAAAATTAATAACTTTGATTTTAATAGTTATCTATTATTTTGTAACAACAATCAACTTCATATTATTTTTATAGCATCCATAACCTTTATGGTAACTCTTAACTTTATTTAGTCAGACAGCTTTAGCAACATGTTTTGTGCCTCCATTTCTGAGGCGGCAGCCCAGAGCTGTGGCCGGAAGGTCGTCAGTTCTTGTCGTGGCGGTAACCTCTGAACCGGTGGTGGAAACCTGTGGCGAGGGGCCATCTAGCTGAAAAAGGAGGCCTATCAGGTCTTACTGGACTGTAGGATTCCTGAGGCAGCAGACAGGTACCAGTAGGCCAAACGTGCTGCAGCCAAAGCTGTCGAAGATGCAAAAAATGGGAGGAGTTCGGTGAGGGCCTGGAGAGTGATCAGTTGGCCTCAAAAACGTTCTGGACCACCATTTGACGCCTCAGGATGGGTAAGCAGTTCTCCACGAGCACCGTTTACAGTGGAGGTGGGAAGCTGCTCATCTCGACTGGGGATGTCGTCGAGAGGTGGAAGGAATACTTTGAGGACCTCCTCAATCCCACCAACATGCCCTCTGTGGAGGAGGAAGACCCTGTTAGTTTGGGCGGGGATCTGCCCATCACTGCAGCTGAGGTCAGTGAGGTAGTCAAAAAGCTCCCCTGTGGTCGGGATCTGGGGTAGGGTGAGATCCACTATGAAAGTCTCAGGGCTCTGGATGTTGTAGGACTGTCTTGGCTGACACGTCTCTGCAACATCACGTGGCCATCAGGGGCTGTACCTCTGGATTGACAAACCGGGATGGTAATTCCCCCTTTTTAAAAAAGGGGAACCAGAGGATGTGTTCCAATTATCAGGCAATCATACTCCTCAGCCTACCTGGGGAAAGTCTATGCAGGAGTACTGGAGAGGAGGATCCGACTGATAGTCATGCCTCAGATTCAGGAGGAACAATGTGGTTTTTGTTCTGGCCGTGGCACTCTTGACAAACTCTATATGCTCAACAGAGTCTTGGAGGGGCATGGGAGTTTGCTCAATCTGTCCACATGTGTTTTGTGAACTTGGATCAGGCTTTCGACCGTGTCCCTTGAACTATCTTGTGGGGCGTGCTCCAGGAGTACAACATTCCGGACCCATTGCTACGGGCCATTCGATCGCTGTATCACTGGAGCCAGAGTTTGGTCCGTATTGGTACCAATAGGTTGAATTCATTTCCGGTGAGGGTTGGAGTCCACCAAGGCTGTCCTTTGTCACTGATTCTGTTCATAATTTTTATGGACAGAATTTCCAGGCACAGCCGAGGCATTGAAGGGTTCTGGTTTGGTGGCCATCGGGTTTCTTGTCTTCTTTTTGGGGATGACGTTGTCCTTTTGGCTTCGTCAAGCTGGGACCCTCTCATTGAAGCCATTCGCAGTCGAATTCGAAGCTGCCGCTATGAAAATTAGTTCCTCCAATTCCGAGGCCATGGTTTTCAGTCGGACAAGGGTGGAATGCACCCTCCGGGTCGGGAATGAGGTCCTGCCCCAAGTGGAGGAGATTAAGTATCTTGGGGTCTTGTTCACAAGTGAGGGAAGGATGGAGCATTTAGATTGACAGATGGTTCGCTGCAGCCTCTGCTGTAAAAAGGAGCCTGTACCGGTCCATCGTGGTAAAGAAGTAGCTGAGCCACAAGGTAAAGCTCTCAATTTACCAGTCAATCTATGTTTCAACCCTCCTCTATCGTCACGAGTAGTTGGGTACTGACCGAAAGAACAGGATCACAAATACAAGCTATTGAAATGAGCTATCTTCACCGGGTGGCAGGACTCTTCCTTAGAGATAAGTTCAGAAGCTCTACCATCCGGGGAGGGCTCAGGCATCTGGTCAGAATGCCTCTCGAATGCCTCCCTGGTGTGGTGTTTTGGGCATGTCCCACCAGGAAGAGACCCCGGCGTCGACCTAAAACATGCTGGAGGGACTGTCTCTCGGTTTGTCTGGGAATGCTTCTGTGTTCCCCCCGGAAGAGCTGGAGGAAGTGGCTGGGGAGACAACTGGATCTCTTTGCTTAGGTTGCTGTCCCCCGACCCAGCCCTGGAAGAAGCGGAAGAAGTGGAAGAAGAAGAATATGATGATGATGATGATGATGATGATGATGATGATGATGATGATGAGCTTTAGTAACTTCATACTAACTTCTTTATTCAGAAAAGAAGATGCGGAAGACAAGGTGAGGTGGAGGCGGATGATTTGCTGTGGCGACCCCTGAAGGGAGCAGCCGAAAGTAAAAGAAGAAGATACTAACTTATTTATATGTAACTAAAATGTTTGTTCTGTACTGTGCATAAATATTCCTTTTGGACATTTCCACATTTGCAATTCAAGGTAGAATAAATATAGTATATACTATTTATCTTAAAGCTGATGTTACATATTGTGTTTAATGTGATTTGCTAAAAAAAATAGAAAAAGTGAAAAAAATCAGGAAAAACAAATAGAATGATTGCAAATAATTTATTCAGAAATGTGTACGAAAAGTAACTTGTGCTTGTGTCAGCCATAAATGATAGCTGATTATTAGCGTATGGGACCATTAGTGAATATGCCAAATCTGTCTGTTTAAAGTGAAAAAGTGAAAAAACATAAAAAAAATGAAAAAGTGTGCCACAAAGTTCAATTTTTTCCCCTGTATTACTTAGCTGTGCTAATACCAGTACTTTTTAATACATGCTATAACCATTGTTCATTGAGCAGTTGACAAATGATGATGATGTAACAGAAGGCATGATGTTCAACTCTACCAGAAAATGTGTTTCTTAAGGAATTATTATATAAAACTAGTCACTATGTGTTCGACGGCATCTTTGCAAAAACTCAGATTCATGTGGTTGAATTGATGTATTTTTAGCCTTTTTTAAATGAAGAATTTGAAGTTCGGTCAAGCTCAAACTAATCGCAAAATAAAAGGTGCCATACAAATCAAGAATTTCAGAGTGTGTTAAAGCTGGTCTGTCTTTAAGTCTTTTCAGGTAGATACATTCAAAAATAAACTGCAAAAAAAAAAACCCCTCTGATTTCTATTGAAAATAAGAGATATTGTACTCATGGAAGTTGCATTCACACAGGAAGCAACAAGCAACCATGTAAAATCAATAATTGCAAGCAAAATGAGTGACAACAGGCAGAAAAATTAAAGTTCAATAGAGCTGAATTTTTATGCAGTGTCAATCGAGCAATTACTAATGAAAGTTTAAAAATCCATTAATTGACAGACGCCACAAATACTGGGTTGCACAAGTTTTCTGTAGGCAAGCAACCAACATGATTTTAATTATTCCACACTTGAGTTCACTTTTTTGCCATTTTCTGTAAATATATATTTATATACATTCAACTCTTCCCAGTTCATGACACGTTCTACAATTACTGCTCCATCATAATAATGATAATATTAAGCTATTAAATTATAATAATGTACGTGAAAGTACTAGCTTAAAAACAGTGAAAACGGTGAAACAGTGAGCAACATTCATAATATTCAGTTCAACACTATCAACAAGATAAGCAACAAGAGTTGAGGACACATCATTGGCAAAACAATTTGCTTACCTTGCAAAGTGATTTCACGTGTAATTCAGAGGCAAAGTGTCATTCATTGCCTCCTATGTAAGTGCAGCTTTAGATATATTTGATTCAATTAAATTCAGTTTTATTTGTATCGTGCTTTATACAATTGACATTCTCACAAAACAGCTTTACATAATGAAGTAATTTAAGAAGGATATAACAGTTTTCCACAACCACCACACATCCCATATAACCAAGCCTGCTGTGATGGTAACAAGTAAAATCTCCCTCAGCCGACAAGAGGAAGAAACATTGGCAGGAACCAGACTCAAAAGGGAAACCCTAGTGGTTAGGATGCTGCGCTCATGAGGTTTGCTCATGGGTTCAAGTCCCTGTTAGACCCCCACTCTGCTAAGACCCCTGGGCAAGGTCTCAACCAGAAGTGTGCCTCTGTTCACCCAGCAATATAAATAGGTACCAGTAAAAATATACTGGAAAAGTAACCTGGGATATGAGCGTCCCATCCAGGAGGAGTTGAACTCACGCCTGGTCATGTCAGGGATAAGCACAGGCCTGATGATCCACTAGACTCGGGTGTAAAAAGCCCAACAGACTTTACCTTTGTCTACATAAATAGTTAAATGGCTGAAGTGCATTTGAGTAAAGCACCTAACCTCCAACTGCACACTCTCCGCGCACCCCCCAATATGTTAAATGCAGAGGAAATAATTTTCCTCATGAAATTAAGACAAAAATCAAAAAGTCATCTTCATAGTCTTGGAGTGTACATCCAAGTCTATATGAATTTTCATCAGCGAATGACTTCCAAGATGAGAACTTCAGCCAGCATCAGCACACCAGGACATATCACAGGACACAGAAAGCGGAAGGATCCGGATGATCAGAATCACAGATATCCCAGAAGCAGCATGTGTACCGCAGCAAAAAATGGGGGGGGGGGGGGGGTGACGGAATGTTGTCATGACAACTTTACCAGCATAAATGAAAAGAGAGAACCAAAAGGAAGGCAGACATGAGGGTACCCTGTAACATTGGGCGATCAACCACTCCACTGTCAACGGACCTGGGTGCACAAGTTATGGTAATGAAAACCATAAATTCAGCATCTAAATCAATATAGTATCACTGACAAGTCGGGATTTTGCAGGCTTTTTGGTGATATTTGCAGTCTAACAATTATATACTGTAGGCCATCGACATTCACGGGGGTTCGGTTCTGAGCACTCCCGCAAATCGAGATAATCCGCGAGTTCTGTACCCGGAAGTAAAACCCCATGTATCACGTCACATGCGCGAATGAGCAGCCGGAAGTAAAATACTATGTATATATTACATACATTAAAATATGCTTCTTAAACATATTCTATAGACAGTCTTACTCATTAATACAGTATTAATGTAGTAAAATATAGTAATGATTCAGAAAAACTTTTCAATTTTTACTCTTATTTTTATTCATGATAAAATATAAACATTATACAGCATATACTGTTGTAAAGCACTCGTTTTAAAGTCTTTTTCAATTATTGTTCTAGTACACTACCTAAGTTAATTCTTAGAATGTTTGTGTGTGAGATTTTATGTTCTGTAGCATGTTTAGCAAAAGATACCAAAAGGATAAACTTTATTACATTTCATGTCCTTTTACATTGAACTTGGAGTGACGTCTTGGAGTGACCGTGCTTAGTTTTACACGCCTGAAGATACTCCGATCTTATAGCTGTAGTAGAGTCGACCGGTCATAGACGAGCATAGTGAAAAACATGAACAAACAAAACAACAAATAAAACAAATTAAAACGAACCATAGCATGTTAGCTCTGCTAATAGCATGTTTCTGTGACACATGGCTCGAGGAGAGTACACCCGATAAGGTGATTATACCAGCCGGCGACACATCCTTCATCCTCTGCAATCCCAATCGCCGGAGTAGTCGTTCGGCCACTTCCAGCCTGGGGTCATTGCTAGCTGTGGTGCGGCTCGCATTGAGCTGCCTACCATAGCATGTGAGCTCTGCTAAGCGCATATTAGCTCTGCTTAGTTATACACGCCCGAAAGATACTCAGATCTTCTCGCTGTAGTAGAGTTGACCGGTCGTAGATGAGCATAGTGCAAAACATGAACAAACAAAACAACAAATAAAACAAATTAAAATGAACAACGAAACAATTTGACTCTGAGAACTCCGCGACGTTGCCCTCTGGGCAGCGCCATCTTGGAGACGTCACTCCAACTTCAATGTAAAAGCACATGAAGAGTACTGTAATAAAGTTTATCCTTTTGGTATGGTTTGTTAAACATGCTACAGAACATAAAATCTCACGCATAAACGTGAACTTAGGTACTCTACTGGAATAATAATTGAAAAAGATTTTAATACAACAGTTCAGAGAAAACCGTCGTTTATCAGGAGAAAGTTTATTTCTTCAGAAGAGACATCCAGAATTTTCTATCGCTTAGCCAGAGAAGACGCATAACATTTGAGTGGTATCATAGAGCTTAACTGGTAATTAAAACACACAAAAAAAAAGACTCTTTGACAACTTGTGCACAAATGAGAAAAAAGAGGCGGGACATCAGCTCAACCAATCAGGAGAAAGGAGGACAGCCATTTGCAATTGAATTTGAATCACGTGCCAGTTGCTCGGCAGTCAGCGAATACTCAAACCGTGGGTGCAAAACCGCGAATAGTCAAGGGCATATGTTTTTTAATTGCATTACATGTTGATGAATTTGATCATTTGTCTGTATTTTGATGACTTCAAAAGCTTTAACAAGGAAATAACTCATTGGGATGTGTGGCTCAATTTTTATGTGTGGAACTATTAGAAGTGGTAAAACTCATGGTATGTACAATTATTTGGCTGAGAATAAGTGAAATATATTTGATGGCTTGAATGTAGCAATCAGCACCCAAATTCAACCAATGTCAACCGCCATATTGCAGTATATGACAGCATGAAAAAGGGAGTCCAGACTTGCTTTCAGGCCCATGGGGAACAAATCTAACATCCACTGTTGGAAAAACTGCACTGCACAATAACATTTGGTGCATGATGTATAAGAAATTGAAAACGGTAATGACGTCAAAAGCCACAACTTTTTTTTTCTTTTATCATCATTATCATTCTGGTTTTCCCAGGGTGGGCTGAAATTTCAACAGTCTAAGAAGATCAGTCTGATCTTTTTCATCCACAGCTACAAGTTACAGCTATTTCCCGGTTTGATCTCTCAACATTCCTCAGTATTGGAAGTGTAAGATACTTTCTGTCCACTGTATTCTGTTTGGTATTTCTGCTGCAGCTCTTGAAGGAGCAGCCAAGTGCATCCTAAAATACATCACAAACATCAGAAGCAGCAGCTTTACTCCAGATCAACCTAAAGGGGAAAGAGAGAGAGAGAGAGAGAGAGAGAGAGAGAGAGAGAGAGAGAGAGAGAGAGAGAGAGAGAATTTCTTGTATCTTCATGTGGGTGGTCCCTTGCAGAATGCCTCTCTCTAGGGCGCTGAATAGTTTGATAGAGAAGAAAATGAATCATATGCGAAGGCTTTTATAATATTCAAACGTGATTACACCTATGAGAGATTTTGGCCCAGAACGTTCTCCATCAACACTACTGAAACCTAAACTGAGAGAATCGGTTTTGACAAAACAGTTCATGAAGTATTCTCATAATTTCAAAGATATGTTGGGTTGCTGTACTGACTCATGATTGTCTTGGCATCATAGTAAAATATTTTGGTGAATGCCCAAAAATAATTAATATTTTTATTCCTCATAACTAATTAATGTTTATCAGCAGCAAGTTAGCAGCATGTCAGATCTGTTTTTAAATTGCATCACTATTAAGATCTAACTCTGTAGAAAGACTTGTTAATATAATTGTGCAACATCATCACATCCACATTATTCATTAATTTCAACTGTGTGCCAACAGAGAATGTTCCAACAAAAACATGTTGGATTAATCATCATTCTGAAACACAAATAAACCAACACTTAACTAAAGCATTTAATGTGGAAGAAAAAAATTGAAACCATTTTTAACCCTTTAATGTATTTTTTTTTCTTTTCCCAAATTACATGATTTTTTTTTTTTAACCCTTGAATAACGCTTCAATTGTTTTCCTTTATTCATTAATTTTCTGAGCTGCTTAATCCTAATTATGGGTGTGGGGAGGCTGGCCCCCATCTCAGCTAACTCTGGGTGAGCAGAGTACACCCTGGGAAGCTCGCCATCGCAGTGCAGAAACATGCTGATGGCGATGCAACTACTTTTGACCAAAGTCAACAATGGTTCTTTTGCATGCGTTTCACCATAGACCATAAGAAACATGGCCGGCCTTTGATAGCCCAATTAGCTGCACTGGGGGAACTGCAGTGACAACCTGACAAAGCTTGAAAACCCAACCTCAAGATCAATAATTTAGTAGTATCTTACCAACAGGCCACTGCTGATTCCTTAAATTATTTTATTTATTTATTTATTTAGTTATTTATCTAAATAATCTCAATCATTTGATAGTGGTGTGTACAGTAGGCCCTCAACATTCATGGGGGTTCGGTTCGGAGCCCTCCCACAAATCGAGATAATCTGCGAGTTCTGTACCCGGAAGTCAAACCCCATGTATCACGTCACATGCACGAATGAGCAGCCGGAAGTAAAATACTATGTATCTATTACATGCGTTAAAATATGCTTCTTAAACACATTCTATAGCCAGTCTTACTCATTAATACAGTATTAATGTAGTAAACTATAGTAATGATGAATAAAAACTTTTCAATTTTTACTCTTATTTTTATTCAGGATAAAATATAAACATTATGCAGCATATACTGTTGTAAAGCACTCATTTTAAAGTCTTTTTCAATTATTATTCCAGTACAGTACCTAAATTAATTCTTAGAATGATTGCAAGTGAGATTTTATGTTCTGTAGCATGTTTAACAAATGATACCGAAAGGATAAACTTTATTACGCTTCATGTCCTTTTACATTGAACTTGAAGTGACGTCTTGGAGTGATGTCTACAAGATGGCGCTGCGTAGAGGGTGATGTTGTGGAGTTCTCAGAGTCAAATTGTATCTTTGTTTGTATTAATTTGTTTTATTTGTTTGTTCATGTTTTGCACTATGCTTGTCTATGATCGGTCAACCCTACTACAGCTATGAGCAGCTTCAGTTTCGGGCAACTAAGCACGCAACAACTTCTATCGTGAGCTGCTATGGGAGCTCAATGCTAACCACACCCCGGCTAAGCCCAGGCGGAGTTCTCAGAGGCTTGGTTAGCACTTCCGGCCATACTGCTTGAAAATGTTCAGTCCCTGCGAAACAAGCTGGACGAGCTTCATGCTCAGATTGCAGCACAGAGGGATCTACAGGACTGTGTTTTTGTGAAACATGGCTCGAGGCGATTGCACCAGCTGGCTGCACGGCCTTCATCCCCTGCAATCTCAAGCGCCGGAGTTGTCGTTTGGCCCCTTCCCGCCTGGGTTTCCTTTCAGCTGGGGTGCGGCTCGCATTGAGCTGCCTACCATAGCATATTAGCGCTGCTAGCCACACCCCGGCTAACCAGAAGCCCAGTTCAGCGTGCTTAGTTATACATATAGATACTCCGAGCTCCGACAGAACTTAACTGGTAATTAAAACACACACAAAAACGAGGCTCATTGATAACTTGTGCACAAATGAGGAAAAAGGGGCGGGACATCAGCTCAACCAATCAGGAGAAAGGAGGACAGCCATTGGCTGAATTTGAATCACGTGCTGGTTGCTCGGCAGTCAGCAAATACTCAAACCGTGGGTGCAAAACCACGAATAGTCAAGGGCATACTGTATGTAAAAAATATAGGATTATTTGAATAAAATATAAACATTATTGTTGGCAAAATTGATAAAAAATAAATTGCCTTTAAAGGGTTAAAAAGAGCCACAGCTAGTTTCCCATTGCCTACCAGGACAATGTCTGCTTTTACTATCAATAACAACACACTATTATATTTCAATTGAATTAAGAGCACATTTAAAGCCCCGATGGCCTTCAGAACCAGCTGACTCCAGTTTAAATTGAACAACGGAAGCACAGGGGGACTCTGGGTAATGACCACACTGTGGGATTACAAGCAGAGAGAGCTGACAGAGTGCTACAGCATGGTCCCTACATCCCACAACGAGGGAGGAGAAAACCAGAGTGGGGGATCATTAGATCTGGAAACAGCAGTCTTCATGCTTCCATGATTTATGCGTTCAATAAAAACAGCAAGGTAAATTTTTCTCCATTTCATCAGTTTAACTGTGACACAGAGCTATTGGATGATCTGTATACAGATGCTGCTAACAGTGGATTTTAGATTTGGGGAACATTTGGTACTCATAATACAAAAGGGAGCAGGTTAATAAGTTTTGTCATTATTATTATTATTATTATTATTATTATTATTATTATTACAAACCAGATTAAATGTATAATTTTAAGGGAAAATATGTTGATTTTAAATTTCATGGTGTCAACAAATCTCAAAAAAGTGGGGACACGTAGCAATAAGAGGCTGGAAAAGTCAATTGCACTTATAACAAACGGCTGGAAGACCAATTACTGTATCACTAATGAGGTCCATTGGCAACATGGCTGAGTATAAAAAAGCTTCTCAGAGTGACAGTGTCTCTCAGCAGAGAAGATTGGTAGAGGATCACCAATTCTTGCAATGTTGCACAGAAAGATAGTGGAGCAATATGAGAAAGGTGTTTCCCTGTGAAAAATTGGAAAGAGTTTTAATTTAACATCATCCAAAGATTCAGAGAATCTGGAACAATCTCTGTCTCTAGGGGTCAAGGCCGAAAAACCATACTGGATAACTATGGTCTTAGGGCCCTTAAATGACACTGCACCACAAACAGGAACGCTCCTGCAAGGGAAACCATAGAATGGGCTCAGCAATACCTCCAGAAACCATTGTCAGTGAACACTAGTCCTCTGGCAGCATCACTGAAATGTTATCATATTTAATTACCCCTAGGTAAATTAAAGCACTGGGCATTATCAAAAGAAATGCTTAAAACATTGTTGCCTCTCTGACCACTTTCTAGATCACCTCTCTTGGTGGTCCACTACCTCATGCTTTCTTCTTCGTCGTCTTTTCCTTTTGGCTGTTCTCTTCAGGGGTTGCCACAGCAAATCATCTGCATCTTCTTCTCTTATGCCAACAACCTTCATGTCATCCTTCACCACATTCATAAATCTTCTCTTTGGTCTTCCTCTAGGCCCTCTGCCTGGAAGTTCCAACCTCAGCATCCTAATGCCAATATACTCACTATCCTTCCTCTTTCTGACTTTGTCTCCAAAACATCTTGCATGCGCTGTCCCTCTGATGTACTCATTCCTGATCCTATCCATCCTCGTTACTCCCAAAGAGAACCTCAACATTTTCATCTCTGCTACCTCCAGCTCAGCCTCCTGTTTTTTCCTCAGTGCCACTGTTGCTTAACCATACAATATTGCTGGCCTCAACGCCCTCTTGTACACTTTTCCTTTCATTCTTGCCGATACTCCCTATCACGTAGGACACTTTTCTCCAACCATTCCAACCTGCCTGCACACGCTTCTTCACCTCTTTTCCACACTCTCCATTGCTCTGGATTGTTGAGCCTAAGTATTAAAATCCTCCACCTTCTTAATCTCTGCTCCCTTTAACTTCACCGTTCCTCTTGGGTCCTTCTCGTTCACACACATGTATTCTGTCTTACTGAGGCTAACCTTCATTCCTCTCCTTTCCAGGGAATATCTCCACCTCTCTAGATTTTCCTGCACTTGTCCTCTGCTCTCACT
Source organism: Plotosus lineatus (assembly GCA_024760905.1). Lineage (NCBI taxonomy): Eukaryota > Metazoa > Chordata > Actinopteri > Siluriformes > Plotosidae > Plotosus > Plotosus lineatus. The sequence continues at coordinate 46,991,506 of CM045733.1, forward strand.
GCAGATCACAATGTCATCTGCAAACATCATAGTCCATGGGGAAGCTTGTCTAACCTCATCTGTCAGCCTGTCCATCACCATAGCAAACAAGAAGGGGCTCAGAGCTGACCCTTGATGCAGTCTCACCTCCACCTTGAACTCTTCTGTCACACCGACAGCACATCTTACCACTGTCGAACATCTCTCATACATGTCCTGCACCACTCTAACATACTTCTCTGACACTCCAGACTTCCTCATGCAATACCACAGTTCCTCTCTCGGCACCCTGTAATATGCTTTCTCCAGATCCACAAAGGCACAATGCAGCTTCCTCTGACCTTCTCTGTACTTTGCTATTCACATCCTCAAAGCAAACACTGCATCTGTGGTGTTCTTTCTTGGCATGAAACCAAATTATTGTTCACAAATGCTGACTACTGCCCTTAGTCTAGCATCCACTATTCTTTACCATAACTTCATCGTATGGCTCATCAACTTTATCCCTCTGTAGTTGCCACAACTCTGCACATCTCCCTTGTTCTTAAAAATGGGCACCCAAGGTTGGGGTTCAAGCCCCACTGTCAACAGTTGTCAATGTTGTCCCTCCAGTGCAACTAACTGGGTTGTCAAACGCTGGCCATGTCTCTCACTGTCTATGGCAGGGGTCAGGAACTTATGGCTCGTGAGCCAGATGTGGCTCTTTTGATGACTGTATCTGGCTCTCAGATAAATCAGGTGGCCTTTCTTAACAGAATAACAAATACATAATCTCACTGTCATTTAAATATAAATACAAAAAAAGCCATCAAATAAAACAAAAATAGATGAATAAATCTTGCGCATTTCAATCTATACATCTATTTCCAATGCTACATGTCACTGAGGCTCGCTGCAGAGAGCCAATCCTTTCTGTACACCAGTATGCAGTCGGGTCCAATACCTTGAAACTCTAATTTTATTGGATTATAGCAACAGGCACAGACTGCGCGTGTTGTTTTTGTGTAAAGAGGTACATGTCCGTCGTTTTTGATCAGCTCATTTGCACGAAGCCAAGCACAGCTGGCAAGCAAACACAAATGGACAGACATGGAAAACTTCAACCCGCAGACCAGCTGATTGCCAAAACTTGGGACGCGCTTCCTGCCACATAAACACTGCAGCGTGTGAGTCTTGCCGTATTGACCATGTTTGGCTCTACATATGCATGCAAGCAGTTCTTCTCACTTGAAAAACATCAAGACCAACCTGCAGTCACATTTTACAGATGGAAGCCTAAACGCCTGCATGAAGGTGAACCTCAGCACTTATCAACCAGACTACAAAGCTATCAGCAACGCCATGCAGCACCAGAAGTTGCATTAATAGTAAGAAGTACTTTTCTTGTTAATAAATAACTTCATTATAACAATGTTGCTTGAAATAAATTCAGAGTCTTATTATACTCTCAAATTGTTGGTCTTCTTTTTCAATTTAGTTGTATTTAGTATTAATATATATATCTATATCTATATCTATATCTATCTATCTATATATATATATATATGACACACTCAGAGGATTAGATATGGATACGATCAGGAAACAGGAATGAGCACATCAGAGGGACAGCACATGTAAGACGTTTTGGAGACAAAGTCAGAGAGGCGAGATTGAGATGATTTGGACATGTACAGAGGAAGGATAGTGAGTATATTGGTAGTAGGATGCTGAGGTTGGAACTACCAGGCAGAAGGCCTAGAGGAAGACCAAAGAGACGATTCATGGATGTAGTGAAGCAGGACATGAAAGTAGCTGGTATAAGACAAGAAGATGCAAAGGATAGGGTGAGATGGAAGCAGATGATTCGCTGTGGCGACCCCTGAAGGGAAAAGCCGAAAGGGAAAGAAGAAGAAGAGTATTAGATATGATGTTTTGGGGTTTTTTGGCTCCCTTAGTCACCCCGGCCTATGGTGTGAGACATCTAAAAGAACCATGTCAGGTCAGCATGTTTCTGCCCTGAAATGGCCTGTCAAGCTACTCTGCCCTCACCCAGAATCGGCTGAAATGGGCACCAGCCTCCCCATAACCCTAATTAGGATTAAGCAGTTCAGAAAATGAATGAATGAAGAAATATTCTGAGTTATTTAAGAAACAATATCAGTTTCAGTGCATGTCTCATTTGAAACGGTTTATTTATTTGAGTATATCTAAAATTGTGCCAATGTTGCTGCTATTTGTGTCAGCGTTTGGGTGATTCAATATTGGTTGTTCAAGACTACCTCTGAGATCAAAAAAGGAGAATAGGGCTGGGGGCATAAGTAGAGGTCCTGCTTGCTGACCTGAGGCTTGATTTCTAATGTGTTTTATTTATTGCTGCAGAAACAAATGTCTGAACATTGTGCACAAGCTAAGCATTTTATAACAGGTCACCAAAACAGCAGAATATGCACTGCCTTTCAACTAGTCTGTTACTTAAAAGCAAGACTAAAATTTCATCATTAAACACCTTTAGTCTTCATTGTTATCTGAGGAATTATATCCACTATTAACACTAATGAATATATTATCGGAAACATACCTCCCTCAGCAGTACTTTAACTTCAGAAAATGTGAAATTTTTCCTCCTCTTTGATTTTGGGACTTCCATGGATTTGTAGGTGCATTTTTATGTCTTGATTGATTTATTATGTTCATATACTGTATTAATCCTGAAAAGGAAATTATTTCCTCATAACCCATCGCGCGCGTGCACACACACACACACACACACACACACACACACACACACACACACACACACACACACACACACACACACACGTAAACAGGGAGCAGGTATTACAGTGCCTGGGGAGCAGTTGGGGTTTAGGTGTTTTGCTCAAGGGAAATTCAGCTATGAATGTGGGGGAAGAAAAGGTACCTCCACTAATTTTTCCTGCTGGTTCAGGAATCAAACCTTTAGGTCAGAAACCCACTTTTCTGACCATTAGGCCACAACTGCCCCCCCCCCTGCCATTGTTTTTTTTTTTTTTTTTTTTTTGCCATCTTATCTTATTTTATCTTGCCATTGTTTTAATGATGGATATTTGTGTATGCCCCTAGTGCAGCCAACTGGGTTATCAAAAGCCGAAAATGTCTTTTAATGTCTAGGGAGAGAGGCATCTAAAAGAAAAATTGCTAACTTTCATCAAGAGTAGGCTGCATAACCGTAAGCATCTTTCTGCCCTGTGATGGTCTGCTGAACTGTCCAGGGTGTACTCTGGCCTCACCAAGAGATGGGCGCCAGCCTACTTGCAACCATAATTAGGATTAAGCAGTTAAGAAAATGAAAGAATGATATTCTATAATATGGGGTATAACGGGGTGTTCGCCTATGCTAATTAGAGCAACTGGCATGTGCTTTCAATTTACAAAAACAATGGGATTCATCATTCGAACACAGCTGTGAATAATTCTGAGGTTTGAAAACATGCCATTAGTCCAATGTAAACTTTTCTTCTGTATGTTTTATGAACTAATTTAAGAAAAACTTTATACTGTTGAATGAGGACTATTGTTAGAAAATTGATATGGTACGGATGAGTTAAAGAAGGAATAAAAAACACATTGCTGTCATAATGTGCTGTTATAATAATTATCATTACAATTACAGTGGAAATTGCTGAATATTGTCTTATAACAGCAAAGCCCCAACATTTATTCCTTACCAAACACCATTATTCATAAATAGGCTTTAAATATGGTACATTAATAAGCATCCAAAAATCCCTAGAATGTGGTGTGCTCTTGTTTGCGTGCAGCTGGAAGGATGTGTGCAGTAGAACACAGGAAGTCCAGTTAATGTCTGTTTCCATAAACATCTAGTTTATCACACATGGCATGTTTCCCCACCTCAAAATAAGCAACAAAGTCTGAACACACTCACTTGCAAGTTCAGGCCCTGTCTGCAGACTGGGAATGCTCTCATCATTTCCAGATTTCCAGCACTAAAACCCTGCACACAAATATTTAGTAGGATGATTTTAATTTTTATTTGATGTCTATGATGCATGACTTTGCTGACGTCTGTTTGGAAATATTTTCTCATGCTGTCCCAACTCAAGCATCTCTTGAACACATTCATAATCTTGTCAGCTTTCATTAGTCTGATTTTTCTAAGATCTCTGTGTGGCCTTTGCTGGAATATCTGTGAATGCCTGCTTAACTGACAAAAGAATGTGAGTCAACCCAAACTGAAAATGTGGTCGTGATTGTTGTTGTTGTAATGATTGAATCAGGAGAATGAATTTGAGAGTACACATGAAACGCTAGTGTGAAACGTGTTATTGCAATGATTTTTTTCATATGCATGGCATATAGAAATGAGTGCACTCTTTTATATATCTGTTAAAACAATTGATCACATGTGTGATGTAATCATAATATCACCCTAGAGCTCATTAATTTCCTATAGCAGCACATCCCTAACTTTTTTTATTACTCTTGTACGACAGCAATTTTAGACCTGGGAAGCAGCTAGCTGCAATGAAACCAGCTGGCTTCTTCATGGGGTGGCTGGCAAGCTACTTAGCCACTTAGTAGAAGTGATAGCCGGTCATAGTAGAAGTGATGTAACAAAGCATTGGCTTATGTTAAAAACATGACAAGGATATAAAATTTGGCTGCATACACAAAATTGTACACACTCTTAAATAATATAAAAATAAATCATGTACTGATTTTTGTAATTATGACCATTTATTAAGGCATTAATTGTAATTTGTCTGTAATAACAATATTATGTCAATCTTATGTATTACAAAAAATGTAAAAAGAAGTTTCATAATATAAGTGACAGATCTATAAATATATATATTTTTATCTGTACTGAAATGCTATAAGTATGTAAAGTAACCATTTATAGATTCAGCAGGCAGCATATTACAAAATGTAATGTTATATACAGCATCAGTAGAGTCTGTCTTCCTTTCGGCTTTTTCCCTTTCACTCAGGAGTCGCCACAGCGAATCATCTGATTCGCACATTTGATTTGGCAGAGGTTTTATTTACGTCAGATGCCCTTCCTGTCACAACCCTTTTAGCAAGGGACAGAAACACACTGACGACTTTGCAGCCTACTCTTTATGAAAGTCAGCAATGGTTCTTTTACATGCCTCTCACCATAGACAGTGAGAGACATGGCCCGCCTTTGATAACCCAGTTAGCCGCGCTGGGGGGGACAGTGACAACCTTGTGGAGAGTGGGACTCGAACCCCCAACCTTTGGATCAGCGATCCAGCGCCCTATACCACTAGACCAGCATCAGTAGAGTAATACAGGATAACTAAGTTAGGCTATAGTAATGGATTCCCATAAAGCTATGACTGTTAGAGGGACAATGTAACAATTACTAAGTGTAATGTACATATTTAACCACATTGATAGTTTTAAAATCATTTACAACTTGGAGAAGATCCTTACATGTTTCAAAGTTATTGAAAGAATCAAAAAACAGTCCCAAAAGTTGATGCTGTTGTTGAGACTCCAGAGTTCTGTCAGGAAGATTCTCTCTTTGCTTTCATGCACAAAGATACATAAGTGGCATAAATATAAACACAAAACCGGTCAAAGCTGCTGTCAGCTTACTAAAGACTCTTTGCAAGTTGAAGCATCGCATTTAATACCCATTGGAATGGCGGATTTTAGTCTTTGGTAATAAGGTGGGTACCAAAGGCACATCATGCAAGGGTATTGTCTGGCTTTGTGTTTATCTATGATCAGCAGCTACATCAATCAGTTTATATTGGAAGTGATAATATGCTGAAGGATTTGAATCTGCGGCAGCTGGGTTTTCCAACAAAAAAGACATATTGGCAGATATAAGAGATGGGGCATAGGTCAAAGCAAGTTGCCAAAAAAAAAATTGACAAAAGACAACAATGCAAAAATCTATTTCTAGTTATATTTACAGTGACTTTCAAAAGTATTCACCCATTTGGCATTTTTCCTGTATTGCTGTTTTACAACTTGTAATCTATTTTTTTTTTCTTTAGATTCATTTAAGATTTAAACAAATTAAATCAAATTGATAGAGGGAAATGAGGAATTCTAAAAACTGAAAAACTGAAAAGAGATGTGTTCATATGAAGTTTCCGTATTTTCCGGACTATAAGGTGCACTTTTTTCATAGTTTGGCTGAGGGTGCGACTTATGCTCCAGAGTGACTTACTAGTCCTTCTCAAAAAATTAGCATATTGTGATAAAGTTCATTATTTTCTGTAATGTACTGATAAAAATTAAACTTTCATATATTTTAGATTCATTGCACACCAACTGAAATATTTCAGGTCTTTTATTGTTTGAATATTGATGATTTGGGCATACAGCTCATGAAAACCAAAAATCCCTATCTCAAAAAATTAGCATATTTCAGCCAACCAATAAAAAAAATAATGTTTTTAATACAAAAAAGTCAACCTTCAAATAATTATGTTCAGTTATGCACTCAGTACTTGGTCGGGAATCCATTTGCAGAAATGACTGCTTCAATGCGGCGTGGCATGGAGCAAATCAGCCTGTGGCACTGCTGAGGTGTTACGGAGGCCCAGGATGCTTTGACAGCGGCCTTCAGCTCATCCACAGTGTTGGGTCTGGTGTCTCTCAACTTTCTCTTCACAATATCCCACAGATTCTCTATGGGGTTCAGGTCAGAGTTGGCAGGCCAATTGAGCACAGTAATACCATGGTCAGTAAACCATTTAGCAGTGGTTTTGGCACTGTGAGCAGGTACCAGGTTGTGCTGAAAAATGAAAATCTTCATTTCCATAAAGCTTTTCAGCAGATGGAAGCATGAAGTGCTCCAAAATCTCCTGATAGCTATTTGCATTGAACCTGCCCTTGATAAAACACAGTGGACCAACACCAGCAGCTGACATGGCACCCCAGACCATGACTGACTGTGGGTACTTGACACTGGACTTCAGGCATTTTGGCATTTCCTTCTCCCCAGTCTTCCTCCAGACTCTGGCACCTTGATTTCCGAATGACACGCAAAATTTGCTTTCATCCGGAAAAAGTACTTTGGACCACTGAGCAACAGTCCAGTGCTGCTTCTCTGTAGCCCAGGTCACGCGCTTCTGCCGCTGTTTCTGGTTCAAAAGTGGCTTGACCTGGGGAATGCAGCACCTGTAGCCCAGTCCACTGCTTCCACAGGTCCTCCTTAAAACAATAAAAGACATGAAATATTTCAGTTGGTGTGCAATGAATCTAAAATATATGAAAGTTTAATTTTTATCAGTACATTACAGAAAATAATGAACTTTATCACAATATGCTAATTTTTTGAGAAGGACTAGTATATGTGAAATTACATATAATTCTGTTCGTTTTTATAATAACGAACATAATTTCACAAGTGTGTTAGTTTCACACTCACAACCGCAAGAGGGCAACTTTAGGCTTGTGTACCAGTACCTCCAAATACTGTACCACTGAAAATTCTAAATTTCAACATAAATGGTAAATTAAAAAGACAACTGGACCAAAGAAAAATAGCCCAAAACTAAAATCATACTGTATTTTGAAGATAACAAGCTGCAATTATTGAAATATGCAGCAAAAAATGGTAATCAAGCATCAGAAAGAAAGTTTGGAGTGAACGATAAACTTTGAGTGACTGGCAAAAAGCAGAGATTACTATTATTGCAATGAAGAAAATAAATAAAGCTTATCCTGGGCTAAAAGCTAGATGGCCACAGCTAGAGGAATGAGTTTGCATATGGGTGCTTGAGTAATGTACTGCAAGGGGAGGACTGTCAACAGTGCAGTTGCATCTCCAAACCTAGGTCGTTGCCAAGGAGATGAATATAAATGACTTTGTGGAAGGACTTTCTTGGTGTTACTGCTTCATGCAACGCAACCGCTTTTCTATCAGAGCAGATACCACATTATTACAAAAACTGCCATCAGATTTCCAAGCCAAGGTAAAGAGTTTATGTGAGTTTCCACAAAAATGCGACTTGTATTCCAGTGTGATTTATATGTTTTTTCTTCTTTATTATGTATTTTTTGGCCAATTCGACTTGTACTCCGGAGCGACTTATAGTCTGGAAAATACAATATCACCTTTGTTCTGAAGCCCCTAAGAAGTCTGTTCCCAACAATTACCTTTATAAAAGAAGGCAACAAAATTGGGAAAATTCTGGAGAGGTACTGTATTAGCTAAAAAAAAAACTCAAGGAAGCTTACTTTAAATGTTTGTTACTAGTTGCCAAGTTGGTCAGTCTTGTTACATACTGAACTTTCAGCAGGTCCCAGAAATGCAGGAGACAGTGTGGGATGACACAGAGCCGATTTGTTACTTAAAGGGGAAGCACTTAAGCAGGAGGCAAACACGGTAACAACTGGTGATGAAGAGAAACACAAACATTAAGCATTGGGAACTAAGGCACGGGTAACTGGTTGAGTGCGGAGCTGGAACCAGGAGCCAGAGAGAACACAGGGAGGCAGAGATGTGATGTGAGACAATCTTCTGGCACCGAGGTGAACGAGCTGCTTGTCTTTATAGAGTAGTACATTAGGGAGTGGGATCAGGTGTGCGCGCTGCAATCAGCCTGTGTAAGTCAGCCACGCCCCTCTGCCAGAGCCTGCAAAGCTGGGGAGAAACAGAGTTAGAAGAGCCACCACATTCAAGTCAAATCCTTTATGAGTGAATTCCAGGGGCAGTCACAGTTATTCTGAAAATATATCAGACTCTGTAGTGATGTGAGTAGTACTTAGTGTTAAACAACACAACATCAACAATAACTTATCAAAAAGGTATTATTAAATGTTATGTAAAATAAAATAGAAGCTTTTTCCACTAACACTTTTTGACACTAATTTGCATAGACTGCCAGAACGTCTCCAGGAGCACTTGTGGTTTTAGTTTATTTACATTATATTTATTTGCTATCTTAAAATCAAGCATTGATTGACCTTCAGAAGAGTATGAGTGAAATGCATCAATAATGAGGTGAGATCCCTGCCAAATATAAAAAGGAAAAAAAAAGCACAAGCAATGAAATTACAAATGAATAAATAAATGCTCCCGAGTGGCGTTTCAACAACACCCGTGACTAGCAACCTGAAGATTACAAGTTTGAATCCAGGTTGATGTCACAGCCATCCATGACAAGGAGTCCATTGGAGCTAACTGGCTGAGTTCTCACAGAAGAGATATTGCATACGCTTTCTTCCCTGTCATTCAAAGTGATTGCCAGCCAATCATATAGGTCTGTGAGCTTATTTGTACAAGGGGATAAATAGCACTTTCCCTCCGAGTGTATTAGACCACCCCCAAATAGGCATGCACAGCAGTTCAAAAAAAGGAAAGTAGCTAGCAACACATGTCAGAAAGGGGTGTGTGTGCATGCTTTCGCCCCTACCTGGTTGATGGTTGTTATGTGATAGGGTCGGTAATACTTGATTGGTGCTAATTGGGAATAGCTAAAATTAGGGGGGGGATTGGGGGGGAATTGGGGGGGGGGTAAGGCAGCACAGTGGTGTAGTAGTCAGTATGCAAACTTCATATCAAGATGGTCCTGGGTTTGGGTCCTGGGCTCGAGTTTCTGTGTGGCGTTTATACTGTATGTTCTCCTCATGTATGGGTGAGTTTGCTTCGGGTAATTCAGTTACTTTCTACAGCCTAATGACTTTAGGTTAATTCGTTGTTTCAAATTGACATATGGTGTGGTTGTGAGGGTTAGTGATTTTGTGTGCGCGCTGCCCTGCCCTGCCCTGCGATGGCCTGATAAACTGTTTACGGTGTGCCCTGTTTTGCCCAGTGTTGGTGAAGATAGGCTCCAGAGTTCCTGCAACAATAACCACAGGATTAAGCAGTTAGGGTGCGTGATCTTAATGTGACACTGAGGTTTGCTGATCAAATATACCGTAGTCAGGACAAAGTTAATGCACAGGTGTTGAAATCCAGTGTGTCTTTTTCTTCTACTTTGGAAGAAGCAGAAGGTGGAGTTGGTAGATGGAGCAGGCTGGTTTGTAAAAAGCTCCAACATGAATTAAAGCATGTCGCAAATTATTTCAACTTTTCAAAAGAAAGCAATATTTTCCCTCAATGTTTGCTGACATGCTGATAATTCTGTGTATTATGTATGTATTAGGTGAGGATTATTTGTTTGTATTTGTTTAGCATGTTCATCCAAAGTTTAATAAAGAGAGATATAAAATAAATGAAAAGAGGAAGGGAGAGGAAATTGAAAGAAGCCAAAAGAAAAATAAAGATGAGAAAGTGGATACAGCGAGAGAGAGAGAGAGAGAGAGAGAGTGTGTGTGTGTGTGTGTGTGTGTGTGTGTGTGTGTGTGTGTGTGTGTGTTTTAACAGGATTGGATTGTACACTTTACTGTGATGCGATAAGGTTTATTTCCCTTGAGGAACTCTCTTGTACTGCCCACTTTCCTGTTCTTCCCACAATTATTGCTCCTTGCAACCTCTCAGAAAGCACTCTCAGTGTTTGTTTGTTTGTGTGTGTGTGTGTGTGTGTGTGTGTGTGTGTGTGTGTATGTATCTTTAATGCCTGCAATAAATCCCTTATTAGACAGTGAGACCCCCCCACCCCCCTACTTCTCATGATGTGGTGGCTCACTTTGGTGGAAGGGTTTTCTTTCTCCTTGCAAAAAATAAATAAAGTTAATGCTGAAGGAGTACATCACTCATTTTGTTCCATGCTCCAGGGCTCAGACCTGTTCAACGTGACCTCATTCAACACAGAGATGGAAAGGCACAGAGAAAGGAAGGACAAAGGGAGGGTCTGGTGGGTTTATCGGTGATCCAGGAATAGGTAAAAGAACCAGACGGCACCATTAAGTCTTAATGCCTATCCTCTTAAGACTATTATAGCAACATCATATAAACATTGCACAAATCATTGAGCTGCAGGTGTTTATGCTGATGTCTTGACATATTTGAAGGCTGTGTGTAAACTTTCTCTATGCTCGAAATCATTGTGAATATCTGAGAATCTTGTATGTTTGAGAAGAATCACAGAGGTGGCGTTTGCACATTTTTAGTGAAAAGGTTGAAATTCTGTAATCGAGCAATTTTAATTGGTATTTTTAAAGTTTGCCTGTTTGGTAGTCTGGTAATGTTTAAGTTTAACCTTTATGGCTTGAAGACGCAGATGAGGGTCCTGGGTCATCAAGGGCTCTGAAAGTTTAAAATGCAGCCCTTGGCTTGATGAGGACATTGTGTATTTGATCTGGGGATTTGGATGCTCTAGGTCTTCTGTGTAATGGCAAAGGACTCAGTGTGTGAGCCCAGAGGCAGAGACAGAAATAGCCTAAAGTATCTGGATCGAAAAAGCCTGAAAAACGAAGCGGCCTGCAGGACCCACATCTGATTCACAGGAGGTGAATGGGAACAGTCTCTCTCTCTCTCTCTCTCTCTCTCTCTCTCTCTCTCTCTCTCTCGCTCTCTCTCTCTCTCTCTCTCTCTCTCTCTCACACACACACACCCACACACACACACACACACACTCTCTCTCTCTCTCTCTCTCTCTCTCTCTCTCTCTCTCACACACACCCACCCACACACACACACACACACACACACACACACACACACACACACACTACCCCACAGATAGTGACAGTCAATAGATGGCTCGGGAGATAGACATCGAAGAAGAAAAACATAGAGACAGATGGAAAGATAATGTGTGTGTGGGCTGAAGACAGACAGCCACAGGGTCACATGGTGGCCCTATTGTTTCCCAAGAGAGAGAAGATGAGACCGAAGAAATGCAAGTGATGGAGAGAAAAAGAAAGAAACAACTGCTCAATAACGTAAGTGAGGTCACAGGCAGCGGCTGTTATCATCTCTCCCCACTGACATTATATACAAGGTGGTGCAATTTGAGGCTCCCTATTTTAGTTGAACTTATTCTATGTCATGTATGCATTTTACTGCAAGATAACACATTGATTTGGCAGAATAAATACTCAGAGAAGGATGCTGAAGGCAGAGATATAATCCCTAAATGGAAGCAAAGGATGCAAATGATGTGGCCAATCAGCAATTATAGATATAAGAAAATGACAGTTAAAAAAAAAACTACTGACAGGTGAATGTTTCTCTTGAAAATATGTAAGAAAGTAATTTCACTCCCTGAATCAGTACAATGGGAAAGCATTCTCAAAAGGAAAACTGTGTTAATTATAAGTCTCCAAAGATGCACAGCAGTTTCTCTCAGGATGTGAACTGAGCCGTTCCAATCAGATAACATACAGCTCCACCTAATGGACACTTCATGAAACTCCAAGTCATATTGAGGATAGACACTTGACAGCTGCAATCTTCATTTAGATTAAACCCTCAAAGGAAAGTAGCAGGAGAAACTATATTGGACAATATTATTTGGTTCGGGCACATCAGATAAACAACACAATATTCAAGGTAATTACTTTGTCCCTGATAGTTGCACTGGATAATAAATATTTATGATATGACAACTGCACAATCTGATATGTGTTCATATTTTCAAATGATGAACAATAAATGATCTAGAATGGTAAAACTTGCTTGAAGGAAAACCTTTAGGCCTTAAGTAGTTTATCAAATTCTTTTCAGGAAAATAATCATTGATATTGTGGTGTAATGCACCCTGATGCACTGCAGAGGCATTGATTTTTTTATTGAGGCATTGTTAAAAGCAAAAGATTAGTATTTTTTCAAATTTTCCACAGAATCCCATATATGGCTATGTTTATTCATTCGAGAATTACATTTAATTATCTAGAATGCTCTTGAGATATGTTTACATTAGTGTGGCAGCTATAAACACCCATCACCAACCACTTTAAGAAAAGAAAAAACATCCACCCATCCATCATCTCCACTGCTTCTAGGGGAAGCTGTAGTCAGTCCGTGCTGATTCTCAGCGAGAGGCAGTCATACACTGGACAGGTTGCCAAACTATTGTAGGGCTAAGAGAGAACTTTAACCATTTACATTCATACCTATAAACAATTCAGAGCAACCAGTTTACCTAATAGTGGGGCCGGTGGTGTAGAGGTTAGGGTGCTGCACTCATAGTTGGCTGTTGTGTGTTCAAATCCCAGTTAGACCCCCACTGTGCTCAGACCCCTGGGCAAGGTCTTAACCACAAGTGTGTCTCTGTTCACCCAGCAGTATAAATGGGTATCAGTAAAAATATACTGTACTGGGAAGGTAACCTGCGATGGACTAGCATCCCATCCAGGAGGAGTTGTACTCCTAGTTGCTTCACGCTATGGAAACCGGGGATAAGTAGCGGCCTGATGAGCCACTCTGGCTCAGGTGTAAAAAAGCACTATTGCACTTTAGGAGAAAACCAGAATACCCAGATGAACAACGCATAAGCGTCATGTGCAAACTCCACACCTGAAGTCTTTAGTCAGCCAAAGTTTCAAACTAATACCTTCTTGGAGTGAGAAGAATGTGATGATCATTGTAACGCTGCACTGCCCTACATCATTTTAGGTTATTGAGAAGCTGGAAAATGCAGTCAAAGCCCTGAAACTACCCTGATACCTTCATTTCATGAACGTTAAACAAGCAACTTTGAGTGGAAAGTTTCACTGTATTGCTGAATATACAGTACAACTTTACTTGGCAAATACAGCAGGTGATCTGTTCATACCCATCATCATATTAGAATGAGTGCATTAATACACTGCCCAGTCAGAAGAAAGCTGCACACTGTAATATTTTGTTGGACCTGCTTTAGCCTTGATTTCAGTATATCATTTTCATTTCATATTGTCAACATACATAAGCAACATGAAAACATTTCCTTCCACAGTTATGTTTAGACTTATGATTTTACACTGACATCTTGAATGGACGACAGCAAAACTCGAAATACTCCTTAATGTCATGTCATGCACATCCCAAACACTTTCAGAATGGTTAAGGTCAGGGCTCTGTGCTGCCAATTCATGGGTGAATTCATTCCTCATGCTTCTTGAACCACTCTTTCACTATTCTAGACGGAATTTTACATCAATACCATCAGGGAATGTCCATTGGTGGGGATAACCCACTTATTCGGTACATTCATATTATAAGCTAACCTCAATTTTTTTTGCAACATTTGGATGAGAAGAGAATGAACAATGTATTTTCTAATATTACTATTGTATGTTTGTAAATGTATTTTAAAATGTTATTAGCGCTTTCGAACAATGAATGGCAACTGGTTAAAAGTGTTACAGGAATATTTTCTCTTTTAAAAATATTATATATAAAATAAATGTAATTAATTTTCTGATCCGCTTGATCCTAATCCCAGTTAGGGCTGTTGGTAGACTTGTTTCTTATTTGCATCACATATCTTCTTCTTTTCCTTTCGGCTGTTCCCTTAAGGGGTCGCCAAAGCAAATCGTCTGCCTTCATCTCACCCTATCCTCTGCATCTTCTTCTCTTACGCCAACTACCTTCATATCTTCCTTCAGCACATCCATAAATCTCCTCCTTGGTCTTCCTCGAGGCCTTCTGCCTGGTAGTCCCAACCTCAGCATCCTAATACCAATATACTCACTACTGTATCCCTTCTCTGTACATGTCCAAACCATCTCAATCTAGCGTCTCTGACTTCGTCTCTAAAACATCTTGCATGTGCTGTCGCTCTTATGTACTCATTCCTGATCCTATCCATCCTCATTCCTCCCAAAGAGAACCTCAACATTTTCATCTCTGCTCCAGCTCTGCCTCCTGTCTTTTCCTCAGTGCCACTGTTTCTAACCCATACAACATCGCTGGCCTCAACACCGTCTTGTACACTTTTCCTTTTATTCTTGCCGATACGTTCCTATCACAGATCACACCGGACGCTTCTTCACCTCTTTTGGTGAAGGCTTCTTCACCTATTTGCATCACATATAGACACAGAAAATCAGTTATATTCATACAGATACTATAATGTCATCTGCATGCAAACATTTGCATACATTAACCTTTACATTTACAATTTACTGCATATGAAGCTATAAGACATAGTAATCAGAAGTCAGTCAGAGCTGTAAACATTCAAATTTTATAAATTTAAAAACAGCTAACAAAAGCTAAAATGTAATTTATAACAATAGTACATTTACTGCTTGTTTTTTTCATGGAAAGGTTTCTAATCTCTTCCTTCATGAATATGATATAAATAATTTCAAAATCTTTTAATATTTAAAAATAATTTAAAATTTATACTGCATATGCTGACAATGGGGCTAAAACCTACCCTAAGGAAAAAAAACACCAGAAGTATGATCCCAATACAATACAAGGCACCAATAAACCAAATGTATTCATACACTCATACACACCTAGGGTCGGTTAAAGTCACTAACCCACCTATTGACATGTTGAAGAGGTCGGAGAGAACCAGAAAGTTTAGAAAAACCAAAAACCTCGAGCAAACACACAAAGAATGCTCAGAACATCACACAATCAACTTGTGGTTTGAACTGGGAGTCTTGAAGCTATGAAGCACCAACAATATTTATTGCATCATCATGCTATTGATTTAGTTCATGAAGGCTTTTGCACTTACAGTGCAAAAAAAAAAGGATTTTCATAAGTATATTGTTAGAGTCTGTTTACTTAAACCTTGAATGTTGATGGTCAAGCCAAGAGTGTGCTTATGTTTCAAAGAACTTGGAAACTTGCTCATAACTTGGTGTGGGGTCTAATCATCATTGAGGTGTTAAAAAAGTCAGCGTTTGTCCTTATGGAGCTTTATATCAAGTCTACACGAAGGGCCAAATGAGACATGCTGGAACATTTAGCCAGGACTCATGTGCAGAAATTAAAATCTTCCTTCTTCTTTTGCTTTCGGCTGTTCCCTTTCAGGGGTCGCCACAGCGAATCATCTGCCTCCATCTTTATGGAAGTCATATTAATGATTCACATGTTTGATTTGGCATAGGTTTTTATGTCAGATGCCCTTCCTGACACAACCCTTAGCAAGGGGCAGAAACACGCTGACAACTATGCAGCTACTCTTTATAAAGTCAGCAATGGCTCTTTTACATGAACCACTCACCATAGACCATGAGAGACATGGCCAGCCTTTGATAACCCAGTTAGCTGCACTGGGGGGGACAGTGACAACCTTGTGGGGACTTGAACCCCCAAATTTAGGATTAGCAATCCAGCACCTTTTATCACCAGGCCACCACAAGTCTTTCTATGGAGAGAAAAAAAAAAAATCACGTCTTCGGAGAGAAATCTGGATGGCTGACCAAAGCTTATAACATACTCTGGTTCAGAAGTTGGGCAATGTGGGCTGAGAGCTCACTGTGCACCTGGATACTGGACTTTCCTCACAATGTCATTTCCTCCTCTTCTCCCTCTTCACACACGACTGTTCCCCCACTCACACCAGCAACACCATCGTCAAATTTGACAATGACACCACTGTCATGGGCTTGATTACACATAATAATGCATCAGCTTACAGGAAGGAGGTCCTGCATCTGCAACAATGGTGCACCAACAACAGTCTGAATCTAAACACATCCAAAACCAAGATGATAATACACTTCAGGAGATCGAAGCAAACTGAGCACTCTGCCCACTATATTGATGGAGAGGAGGTAAAGACGGTGGAGTACTTCAAGTTTCTTGGAGCTCACATCTGCTAACTTCACCTGCTCCACAAACATCACCCACCAGGTGGAGAAACCACAAAAAATATGTACTTCCCCAGGAAGCTTCGACAAGCCTGTTTACCCCGAGCCCTTCTGATGAACTTTTACTGCTCCTAAATCGAGAGCCTCCTGATCTACTGCTGTTCAGTGCGGCTCAGTAGCTGTTCTGCAGAGGACAGGAAGGCCTTGCAGTTTGTGTTGAGGATGGCAGTGCAGGTAATTGGAACTACACTACCCGCCCTCAGTGGCATTTACACTGACAGACTTCAGAGAAGAGTTAGTGGAATTATCACGTATCCTTTTCTCTCCTCTCCGGAAAACAGTATAGGACACTTAAAAAAAAAAACAGAGACTCAAGAACAGCTTTTACCCAAAAGCTGTTAAAGTGTAAGAACACCACCACCACCACCATCAGACACAGTGACTGAATAAACCTCACTGAGACCATCTACCTGGACAATGCAATATTACTCTTCTAAGTGCAATACACATGTTTAAGTGCAATATTCATGTTTGTTTTAAGTACAATACTCATGTTTACAACAGGTCTTGAACACCATAGCATTTTATCACCCTGCACATTATAATTGAAACTCCATCTCTTACATGGTGTATATCATGCACCTTTGACATATCATCCATCATTGTGTGTATGTGTGTATATGTCTGAATATGTGAATGGATATGAAGGTGTATAGAAGATATATGTATGTATATGTGTACATATAGGTATATGTGCACATATAGGTATATGTGCGGCGGCACGGTGGCGTAGTGGTTAGCACGTCCGCCTCACAGCAAGAAGGCCTGGGTTCGATTCCCGGCCTGGGCGTTTCTGTGTGGAGTTTGCATGTTCTCCCCGTGCTTGTGCGGGTTTCCTCCGGGTGCTCCGGTTTCCTCCCGCAGTCCAAAGACGTGCACTGTAGGTTAATTGGCCGTTCTAAATTGACCGTAGATTCTCTCCTGCAGCGGCGCTGGAACCCAGTCGTATCGGCATTTGTCCTTCCATTGGATCCTTCCAGTGGCGCCGAGACAGGGGGGGACTTGCTGCTTGGGTTACAGCCTGTCCCTCATTACTCCCTACCCAGGCTTTGCGCACTGGGGGGGTATCACCAGCTGGGGTACCAGCCAGAGTGCAGCAATAGTCCTTTGGGACTGACGGAGGCCTACCAGGTATATGTGTATATACGTGTGTTATGCACATATATAGTTTAGTATATTTCCTTAGTTGTCGTTTGTGCATTTTCTTTTTATAATTGCTGCAAAACATAGAGCTGCCAAACTAATTTCTATTGTTCATGCAACAGTTGATAATAAATATTTCTTTATCTTTAAACATATGATAAGTGGTCATCCAACACTACACCCACCAGCATTCGTGCTTCCTCAGAAGGGTTCATGCACCTCCCACAGGAAACAGGCCAGAGGCATATTTCCAGTAATATTCCAATTCCATTGTGTTATGAATTGATGTTATGCTGAGATATTAGCAGGAACCTGCATATCTGGGGGTGGAAAGGAAATGTTGACTCAACAGATGTCATCAACATGACTGTAGTAGGCGAAGTCATGTAAAGATATCATGTATGGATGTAAGGGAGAATAAGAGGAGCATGAATGCTAAGTATTCCAAGTACTGTATTACTAAAATGGTGAAATAGCCTTTGGGGGAGTCTTCATCTAACTTAAACTATAAGTTCACACAGTGTCTGATCTTCTCAAAAGTAATTTGACACAAGGACTCTTTCCTAAGTGAAACATTTTACCTCAATACTGTTTTTTAGGAACTGCTGATGTCGTCAAGAAGATGGTCCTATACTCATCATAATAAACTTTTTTACATATTCTCAAGTGTACATATTGAATATGATTTGAATACCCTCAGCACTGCTTTTAGTTTTTCATCATTTATATTCTACAAGGATCCCTCACTTTCCGTGGTTAATTGGGACCGAGATTCCCCGGCGACCGCCAAAGTCCGTGAAGTTTTGATGGAGGTTTTGGGTTGTTTTTGTTTTTTGGTTTTTTTTTTTTTTGGTTGGGGGGGTTTACCTTGTTTTGCAACATTCTCCTTAACTTTTTTCCCCTATTCCTTCTTAATTTCCTTTTTTTTTTAATTTGAGGAATATTAAAAAGAAAAAAACGTGATGCACTGAAGCCGCATGAATTGAAGCATGAAGTAGCGAGGGATACATAGCACAGTGGTGTACTGATTACCACATCCGCCTCACAGCAAAAAAAAATCTTGGGTTCCATTCCCAGCTCAGGCGTTTCTGTATGGAATTTGTATGTTCTTTGTGTGCTGGTTTCCTCTGGGTACTCTATTTTCCTCCCACAGTCCCAAAACATGCATAGGAGGCTAATTGACTGTACCAAATAACACCTAGGTATGAGTGTGAGAGTGAATGGTTGTGTGAGTGTTGGCCCTGCAATGGCATATTGAGCTGTCCAGGCTGTACCAGGCCTTTCCCAGAGTTGGCTGAGGTGGGACCAGCCTGCCTGCAACTAATTAGGATTAAACGCTTCAGATAATGAATGAATGCTGTCCGGTGTCACCTAAAAGACTTTAATTTTCATTTCTTTTTCTTTTTCTTTCTTTCCTTTCATTCATCAATCTACCCAGCCATCATCTGCTCATGGAGGAAACTGGAGCAAGTCCCAGTTGACTTCAAATGAGATTTGGCATACATATGCACAAGCCAGCTGCGTATTGTCAGGCTGAAGCCTCAGTCTCACGCTGCAAGATTAACTTTTCTGGAGACCAGAGTATGTATTTTTTTTTTAGTCTTCTAAGGGTTAACCATCATTATACTGTAAGCATTCCGAATACGTCCATTGGAATACTTGAAAGCTGGAAACTGTCTTTTTTTTCCAGGAAGCTGTGGCCCTCATTAATGGCAAGTTTGGTCGTGTTGATATAATGGAAATCTACAGTACCATTCGGTAGGCCATGCATGTGTCACAGATTCATTCACAGTCGTAAAAGTTGAAGTAATCTGGTTCTTTAACGTTAAATACCGCGAATGAATCTGTGATGCATATATGTCCTACCGAATATTACCGTAGATTTCTGTTATAGTAAAAATGTATATGAAACAGTAACTGCCACGTATGCACTGTAGTTACTATAATCAGTAGGCTGCATACAGCAACTCAGGCAAATGTATATTTCCAATTAAATTGAGTTGAACGGCGTAACCAAATAAAACATTAACGTTAGTTAGTAAGGAAACTATAAACATTATATAGTCATGACTCAAAATCTGATGTTATGAATGATGTATGTTGTACTGTACACTGCAAAGAAAGAAGCAAGTGTGGAAATAATATTAATTCCCTTACACACTAAAAGAGGTGAGAAACTCATAAAACATGCTGTCAACCAAATTAATTTTTTTCTGCTTGATATGCAGTTTGATTTGCAGAAACGTCTAACAATGGCACACTCAATGCTCTCCTCCTCTCTCCATCTGTCTCTCCCTCCCTCAAGTCTCATCTTGTCTGTTCTATCCTCCCTCGCCTCTTCCAAGGAGCCTTTATTTTATCCTCCCCCTCTCATTACAATTTAATCAGAATCTTAGTTCTGCCAGGTGCATTAAACTGTAATTACAGTGCTGGTTTCTTATTAGGAGATAAAACTTCAATGTCGGGCCCTCTGAGGGAATCTAAACAAAATTAATTCAGTCCAAACAAGGTGTCCACAGTGCAGCTCAGAGCTTATGTTACTTTTGTAAATGACCCTTTCGCTGTGATCTGCTTAATCTTCAAGTAACTGAGTGGGGTCATATATGATCTGGCATATATATCCGGGCGCTATTTTTCTAATTTTAATTGGAAAAAAGTTTCCTACCAAGAATAGGATATAAGATAAGAATCTATTTGTCCTGCATTTGTTCATAGAATTTTGGACGGATCGGCCAATCCATGTGGCAAGTATAGTCCCAACTTGTGCGGGGTCACGTGTGACCCCAGGAAGATGTACGAGATTTTTTGACATTATAGCTTCAGATGGTATTGATGGTACATACTCATTTTGACAGTGACATGTTTCAGATAGTTCAGCCATATAATTATTATTTCTATTACCATATATAAATTATCTGACCACCTTGTAATACATCTTTTATGCAAAGTAACTTTACTTTTTATGTTTTGTTTTCATTTTTGATGCAAAGAAAAAAATGCAAAGAAATAAAAGGTAACATGCATATTATAAGATGTAACAGACAAAGATTGTCTAAATAAATGTAATATTGTTCTATCGTTGTGTTTTTGGCTGCTTTTTGTAAAAATATATCAAATTCTATACCTTATTGCATAAGACGATGCTCCCAGTGCAGCTAACTGGGTTATCAAAGGCGGGCCATGTCTCTCACTGTCTATGGTGAGAGGCATGTAAAAGAATTATTGCTGACTTTCATAAAGAGAAGGTTGCAAAGCCGTCAGCGTGTTTCTGTCCCTTGCTAAAGGGTTGTGTGAGGAAGGGCATCCGGCGTAAAAACCTATGCCAAATCAAACGTGCAAATCATTCGCTGCGGCGACTCCTGATAAAGGGAAAAAAGCCAAAAGGAAATCTCATTGCATGAGATGATGAACAAATACAGTATATTAGAGAATTAAATAAATATGAAGAAATATTCATATATAAAGTCAATGGGGTCACAAATGACCCCACTCGGTCATATTAGTCACCGAAATAGTTTGGTCACTTGAGGGTTAATATCACAAAGCAGATGCATTATGGAGCAGCAGAGAGGTTTGATGGCCATGTATATACAGGAAGATCAGTAACTCATGCAGAGACCTGTCAGGGGGGGCATTAACAGTTAATCCTTTCAGCCTAATAAAATACAGAATTATTCTATTAATAAAATTTTAAGTAATAGGTTTATTTTTAATATCTAAGTCCAAAGGTTTGGTGTCTGACATGTTTATTTCACAGTGAAATGGATGATTTCACAGATTATGGATAAACAGGACAGCCAATGACTTTCTCTCTCTGTCTCTCTCTTTTTTATTTTGCTATACTGTATTAATCCTGCAAGGGAAATTAGTGTCTCTGCTTTTATCCCATCAAAAGAGAGCACACACACAGACACACACACACGCACACACACTCTCGAACCAGCAGGCTGCCTCACACACTGGTGGTGCTCATAGAGCAGTTGGGGGTTAGGTGCCTTGCTCAAGGGCACTTCAGCCATGACAGTTGAAGTAGGAAATGTGCAACAATTTTATGAATTTCTTAATCTTGCTGGGGTCGAGGGGAGACTGGAGCCTATCTCAGCCAACTCATGGCAAAGGTAAAATTCAGCCAGAATAACTCACCAGCTCATCTCAGGGCAACATACAACCCTTAACACTCATGCTTACTCCTACGGACAATTATGTAGAGCCAGTTATTGAAACATAAATTTCTCACAGAAGCCAGGACCTTCTTGTTGTAAGGAGGACATCACAACCATTACACCAATGTATATGCCGCTATGCGTTATTACACTGCAAAACATATGGGTTGAAGTAATATATAATACTGAGGTCTCCCCCTGGAGCCAGGCCTGGGGTGGGGCTTGAAGGTGAATTCCTGGTGGTTGGGCTTCCACGCATGGAGTCCGACTGAGCACAGTCCGAAAAGGAGACATGGGTCTGCCCTTCCATGGACCCACTACCTGTGAGAGGGGCTATCTTGGACATGGAATGACACCTTGCTGGAAGGGAAAGAGCCTGAGCTGGTGTGTGAGGTGGAGAGATACCGACTAGATAAGTCAGATTCACCTCAACACATAGCTTGGACTCTGAAACCACCCATCTCGAGAGAGGCTGGACCTTATTCCATTCTGGAGTTTCTCATAGGGAGAGATGGCGAGCCAATGTGGGCCTTGTTGCCACACACACACACACACACACCCCCACACCCCCATCTCGGTGCCCACACGTTGGGGTTCTTCCCAGTCAACGAAAGGGTAGCTTCCCTCCACCTTCGGGTCAGGGGACAGGTCCTGACTGTTATTTGTGCTTATACACCAAATGATAGTTCAGAGTACCCACTGTTCTTGGAGTCTTTAGGGGGTATACTGGAGAACATTCCCTGAGGAGACTCACTCGTTGTCCGGGGAGACTTCAACGACCATGTGGGCAACAACAGTGTGACCTGGAAGATTGTGATCGGTAGGAACAGCCTCTCCAGTCTGAATCTGAATGGTGTTTCGTTGTTGGACTTCTGTGCTCACCACATTTTGTCTATCACAAACACCATGTTCAAACATAAGTGCACTTGGCACCAGGACACCCTAGGTCACAGTTCGATGATTGATTTTGCAGTCATGTCACCGGACTTTCGGCCGCATGTTCTGGACACTTGTGTGAAGTGGGGAGCTGAGCTGTCTAACAATCACAACCTGGTGGTGAGCTAGCTCCAATGGCCGGGGAGGCCGCCCTCCAGATCTGGCAGGCCCAAGTGTGCAGTTAGGGTCACCTGGGAACGTTTAGTGGAGTCTTCTGTCAGAGAGGCCTTTAACTCCCACCTCCGGCAGAGCTACAACCACGTCCCGAACAAGGTGGGTGACGTGGAATTCGAATGGGCCATGTTTCGTGCCTACATTGCTGAGCCGGCAGCCCATAGCTGTGACCGGAAGGTCATTGGTGCTTGTCGTGGCAGTAACCCTTGAACCCGATGGTGGACACCTGTGGTGAAGGAGGCTGTCCAGCTGAAAAAGGAGGCCTATCGGGTCTTACTGGCCTGTGGGACTCCGAAGACAGAAGACAGGTACCGGCAGACCAAACGTGCTGCAGCTGAAGCTGTTGCCGATACAAAATCATGGGCATGGGAGGAGTTTGGTGAGGGCCTGGAGAATGATTATGGGTTGGCCTCAAAAAGGTTCTGGACCAGTATTTGCACCTCAGGAGGGGGAAGCAGTTCTCCACAAATACTGTTCACAGTAGAAGTGGGGAGCTGCTCACCTCAACTGGGGATACCATTGGGAGGTGAATGGAATACTTCGAGGACCTCCTCAATCCCACCCTCTGTGGAGGAGGAAGACTCTGGGGGTTTGGGTGGGGGTCTACCCATCACTGGAACTGAGGTCACTGAGGTAGTCAAAAAGCTCCTCGGTGGGCGGGCTCTGGGATCTGCAAAGGTGTCAATTTACCAGTCGATCTATGTTCCAGCCATCACCTATGGTCACGAGCTTTGGGTAGTGACCGAAAGAACAAGATTGCGGATACAAGTGACTGAAATGAGCTTTCTTCACTGGGTGGCAGAGCTCTCCCTTTGAGATAAGGTGAGAAGCTCAACCATCTGTGGAGAATTTGGAGTAGAACTTCTGCTCCTCCACATTGAGAGGGGCAACATGTCCAACAGGGAAGAGACCCCGGGTCGACCTAGAAAATGCTGGAGGAACTATGTCTCTCAGCTGGTCTGGGAATGCCTCAGTGTCATCGCAGAAGAGTTGGAGGAAGTGACTGAGGAGAGGGATGTCTGGACCTCATTGCTTAGGCTGTTGACCCCGCGACCTGACCCTGGAATAAGTGGACGAAAATGATGGTGGGGGTAACATAAATACGTTTATGTAATTGTAAAACTCAACGATTGAAGATTAAGGGCCTTGCTTAAGGTTTTAAACCCCCAACTTTCTTATTATTAACACAACTTTAACCGCAAAACAGTTGTCACCTTAAACAATTGACTTGGTTTCTTTGTCAGTTCTATAGTATCATGTTAGGTCACATAATTTGACTATGATTGACAGTTCCTAATTTACCCCTGAGGCTCAGAGAAGGGGAATGTGTAGGCCTTTATTTGTCACAGTATAGGCTAGGGCCCTATTTAATGTCTCGAAATGATGGCCCACAGAGTCAACACAATGCAGGCGTCAATCTGAAAATAATTTTTGCTGATTGCAGTTTGTGCTAGCTTCTAAGCATAATACATGATCTTTACTTACTTAGAGCTTCTAGTAAACAAAATAGTAACTGTTATTACAACCAACATTCTGATTACATAGTTCAAGGCACAGTGGCATAGAGGTTAGCACATCCGCCTCGGAGCAAGAAGGTACTGCTTTCAATTTCCAGCTCGGGCGTTCCTGTGTGGAGTTGGCATGTTCTCCCCGGTGGAAGGTGTGGCTATCGTTTGGTTAAAGTGAAAACCTGCATCCACACCAGCCCTTTGCGGATAAGATTGCCCACCCCTGCCCTAGACAGCTCGCCAGGCCATCGCAGGGTGGAAACACGCTGACGGTTTTGCAGCCTACTCTTGTTGAAAGTCAGCAATGGTTCTTTTACATGAACCTCACACCATAGACAGTGAGAGAGACATGTCCAGCCTTTGATAACCCAATTAGCTGAACTGGGGTGGGGTTGGGGGGGGGGGTAGTGACAAACTTGTGGAGAGTGGGACTCGACCCCCCAACCTTTGGATCAGTGATCCAGTACCCTATACCACTAGGCCACCACTGCCTTGTGCAGAGTGCTGTATTTGCAAAAATATACTTCAATTAATATAAACGGGGCAGTGGTGGTCTAATGGTATAGGGCGCTGGATCGCTGATCCAAAGGTTGGGGGTTCAAGTCCCACTCTCCACAAGGTTGTCACTGTCCCCCCCAGTGCAGCTAACTGGGTTATCAAAGGCGGGCCATGTCTCTCACTATCTATGGTGAGAGGCATGTAAAAGAACCATTGCTGACTTTCGTAAAGAGTAGCTGCAAAGTCGTCAGCGTGTTTCTGTCCCTTGCTAAAAGGGTTGTGACAGGAAGTGCATCCGACGTAAAAACCTCTGCCAAATCAAACGTGCGAATCAGATGATTTGCTGTGGCAACTCCCGATTGAAAGGGAAAAAGCCGAAAGGTAGACAGACAGACATACTTCAATTAATATAAATTTAAAAAAAAAACTTTATTAATTCCTGAATCTGGGTCATGCAGCTTTGTCTCAGTGTAACTCTAGATTGGAGGGGTGACAAGTGCAGGGGATACATTCAGTAATACATTCAAGGTGTACACTTGTCCAGAAACTGCATGTGTGGACACATGTGGTACCCACTTATAAAATTCAAGGAGGATTCCCAAATCAAACATAAATAAAACAATGAGAATCGTCAAAACCATGATGTGGTGTAAATAGAACTCCTTTGTTGTTTGGAAGATGCTGGTATGATGACACTGATCGTTCAAGCCGAATTCATTTAATGCATGATTATCAGGGAGTTTCATGAGGACATTTAGAAACTGGTTCTGTAACTATAATTGCTCTTTTCTCAAAAGCAGAATTTTCTATTGTCATGATTTATACCTCATTTTAAAGCATAATGACTTCTCTTTTCAAATATATATCAATATCAGTATGTCAATTATTATCGCTATTATGCTGGAGGGGTTCACAGTTTTATTCATTACCTACATAAAGAATAAAGTTTTAAGTCGAAATGCAAAACAAGATCGAAGATGCAATTTTCATGCTGGCGCGTGATTTCTTTCTTCGCTTCTATTATTGTTTTGTTCTCACTATTTTTCATTTTGTCTTCACAGTGTCCCTAGATTTTTCAGGTCCTGTGGTGATTTGATTTATGGATTAAAACAAGAAATAATGCACAGCATAAGAAATATTGGCAAAATCCAAGAACAGTTCAGAGTGGATATTCAGTGAGGATGTGCTATGTGACGAGAATGTACACACACTGCCAGCTGTTGTAGACTGTTTGACAATCGAGCAATTGTGCTTCAACACACACACACACACACACACACACACACACACACACACATTATATTATATTATATTATATTTCATATATATATATATATATATATATATATATATATATATATATATATATATATATTTATATATATATATATGTGTAGTGTATATGTACTGTATATGTGTGTGTTGTGCTGTATGTACAGATCTTTATGGACACTTGACCATTTGTCCCACATGTAGCTTCCTCCCAATTTTTTTTACTTGTTATCATGCAACACACCTGTCATAAAGAGGTGTGCTTAGCTCAATCGACATCATCTGCAGGAGAGCAGCAACCACAACCCAGCAGACCAGTCAGTTCCCCTCCGGTTACATGCACATCGACGCCTGTAACCACCCCTGCAGCTAGAGACACAAGTGGAAGTGAGCCCAGCATGTTCAACCCTTCCAGTGTGCTCAGGAAGTGTTGTGATGACTTAGAGGAGACAAATTCTGCCAGTGACCCATGAGACTATTTTTTTTATTATTATTTCAGTTCATTCACTTTATTTTTTCTCTTTTCATGTTCATGTAATCAAGTTTTGATGTTATAATCACTGTGGTTTGGACTTGTGTGCATGGTTTTTAGTCTGGAATGATTTACTGAAGGTGCAAATAAAAGGAACATATTGACATTATTGATATTAAAAATTAACATATGTTAAATTTTAAATTTATTGTAAATTATAAACATATTGTTAATGATAAGCATAAGGTAAATTATAAACATGTGGCAAATTACAAACATATGTTAAATTTTAAATTTATTGAAAATTATAAACATATGGCAAATTTTAAATTTATTGTAAATTATAAGCATATGTTCAATTATAAACATATTGTAAATTATAAACATATTGACATATTGATATTAAAAATTTAAAAAGACTTTAATACAAACAAGAGTCAATAACAACATACAATTATATCAACAACAACAGAAACCAGCATATAATTTGTTAGTTCAATTAAAGAATGAGCTTACCCTGGTCAAATCCGCAAAATCAGGAGTAAATCCTTTGATCTTTGCCGATTTTTCCGTGTTGAAACGTGGTTATGCTGGGTATTCAAAACGTTCCGCTTTCAATCCACGTGTTTCCGCAATCATTCCGAAGGTCTTCCTTCTAAAATGGAGTAGTGCCGTAGTCATTAATCGAGTGTTCCGTGCTTTCCATGAACGCTCTTTCCGTGAATTATTCGAAAATCTTCCTTTGCAATCCGTGGCTATTCACACTTGTTCCGCAGTTAATCCGTGCACTTTTCCTTATGTATTCCTAAAATGTACCGCGGTCTTTCCGTGTCTGTTCCGCACATGCCGTGAACATGCTGAGAGTGTTCCGAATGCACAATTTTCTGTAGGATTTTGACCCATTTTCTTGTGTAAAAATGCTAAAGCTCCTCCGTAGACTATGCTCCGCACTTTCCGCCACGATCATTGCATTCCGCGCTCCAGTGAAATGGGGGCATAATGCAGGATAACCACATGTTTAAAATGAAAGAAATTTGACTTTAATTGTGGAACATGCTTCAGTTCAGGAAAATCTGTACAGGCTCTGGGTAAAGGAATTGTAATACAGTACACATCGTCAGAGATCGATTTACTGATCTTCCAACACCACATATTCTCACCCAGATGATCAAGGCTTTCTCAGCTACTTTTCTGGTGTTCTTGATAACGCTGCTCCTTGCGACTCCTGTAATGCCTCGTACATGTAAAATCTGGTGGAGTTCCCATGAAAGCTCTGCAGCCTGAACTAATTTAAATGCTCGGAAAAGTTTGCATGTCATTGAGTAGTCAGCACATAGCCAAACTAGGTTTTACATGCTGTGTAAATTAGCCACGTTTTTATTGAAATAATTGATTAAATGGGTTATTTGAATGATGTAAGACATGTATGAGTATGAAGCGGTTTGACGGTATTGTTCAAAAAATAAATATATTGCACCTGTGAACGTGAAAATCTTACATCATTGATGGCCATTTCTCAAATCTTCAGCCAGTTGTCTCTGGTGTTTCATGCCTTTGTAGGATTTGATTATAAATGTTTGGATAAATCTATTAAGACACATTGACACAGCTGGCTCGATTACATACATGCATATGCATCTCACTAATTGAAACCCAATATTATTTTCATATATTAGCATATGATTACATACACTTCAGTGATTGCAGTTGCATTAATTTAATAATTTAGAGAGTGAGGTGATATGTTCCTTTGATGCACCTCCAATGACTAGGATTTGGTTATTGGAAAGCTTTAAAAAAAATCCTGAATGTTAATTCTTCATCAGATGCAAACAAGGTGTCAACAGTACCTACTGGCTTGGCCATGCATGTCTAATGCTATTAACTCAATAGCTAAATAAATAATTACAGAAATGATTCACTTATGAAAAGTACAGTAAATTGTAAATGAACTTCCACTATCCCGAGAAATCTCTCAAGTGAGGAAAACAAAAAAGCCACAAATCTTTATTAAATACAAATATCCACTTCTCATGAGATACTAAAAACACACAGCTTCTCACGTTCATGCACCACTTGCATTTCAGGAGCCATGCAATATCCCAGAGCTTGTCAACTACATAATTTGACAATAAGCCACGTATGGACACAAAGAAACTCACATATGCACACGCAGATACTTAGGATGTATTTGTACTGCAGCCAGGGTTTCACTCATTTTTAATAGAGATTTTACAATCCAACGTCGTCAACCACGTACAAGTCCTTCCACATGGATCCCTCTCTGAGCACTACAGATCAATTCCTATTTGTTTGCCTTGCAGTGATTGCACATTAATTACTGAGAGAGACGATTAAACATGTCCTGTTACATCAGGCCTCCAAGGAAACCAGCTGAGCCAACACTGTCTGACAGGCTTCCAAACTCCAACGTTTCTCCTACATGGTAACAGCCATCTTAAATTTGACAAACACAAGGCTAGAGCAAAACCGTTGGAGGTATCAGACATAGATTTAAAGGAAAAGTAAAGAATTAAGTAAGATCCAAATTCATGACTAATGATTTAATTAAGTATTTCTTCTCTCTAACAGTATTCTGATTGTTAGCCTCTCTTGGGTGGCAATTTCGATTACCAAGACCAATTTAAGCAACAAATTTGCTGATAGTAGAAAATTATAGGTTCAAGCCAATGTGTTATTACAAAAATGATGCAAAATAAGTCAAAACTATCACCGACAAACTATTTTTGCACATGCTGCATGCAAAGAGTCTGTTAGCTAGCTTTGCTAATGTTAAAGGCACACACTGGTATGGGGAGTGCACACGCTGAGGATCACTACGCAGACATTTCCAGCTACTTGATCTGCTACACAACCATTTGAGAAATAAATCATGAAACCTGGAACTTGGGTTTACTTACAGCAAATCTAACAAATCTACTCACTCCAGAAAGTTGTTAAAAATTGCAATAAAAAAATTTGTAATGTGATTATGTATGTGATCTTTTATGTAACCAACAAAAGTGAAAGGAATATTTTGTAAATATGAACAAAGTTAGAATTCGATGCCTGCAACTCATTCAACAAACACTGCGACAGAGGCATGTTTACCACTGTGTCATATTATATTTTCTTTTGGGATTTTTTTCCCCCTTTCCCCCCTAATTTAGTCACATCCAATTACCACCCATCACATAATGTCTTACCTGTCATACAACCACCACCAACCGGGGAGGGGGTGAAAGCATGCCCCTGCCCCCTCCGTGACATGCAATGCTAGCCACATGCCTCTTTTCGAACTGCGGCGCCATGAGTATTTGGGTGCAGTCTAACAAACTTAGAGGAAAATCACAATACACCCCCTTGTACTAATGAGCGGAAAGATGCCCATGATTGGCGGCTGGATCAATGAGAGTGAAGTGAGCATATGCTGTCCCTCCCTCCTTCCTATGGGAGTTCAGCCAATGAGCTCCCATGGACTTCCGGCCACAGACGGCTGTAGCATTAAACCGGATTTGAACGTGTTATCTCTGGGTTAATAATCACGCGCCTTGTCGATGCACCACTCAGGAGCCCCACTTTACCTTTTCTAAAGGTCTGAGGATTGTAATGTTTGCAATTTTAGAGTCTGAGATTTTGTCCTTTCCTGCTTGATACAAGATCTCAGCTGCTCAACCGCCCATCGTCTCTTTTCCTTTTCATGATCAGCCATACATTTTCAATAGAAGATAGATAGACTGGCAACAGGACAGTCAAGTACACTGCAAAGTTTTCCTGTTGTAGCTCATGTAGACAAGTCCTGGAGTGTCTTGTGTTGGATTTCCCAGAAAGAGATATTTCCTCAGTGCCAAACCAAATATGCGTCTTCTCATTAAAGGTACTTTCAAACACATAAAACTCACCCATGCTGTGAGCAATGGTGGTGGATTTTGCAGCTTTTGCAGATGATAACCTGGATCATTTTTGATCTGCAGAATTTAACATCTACACTCTTGAAAGTAGCTGTGGATTCATTTGACAATAGCACAAACTCTCATTGTCTTTCTGTCCTTTTGAGATGGTTAAGTAGCAATGATTTTCCAAAGTACTCCTGAGCGCATTTATTGTTTTCTTCTAGTAAAAGACACCAAAGCTACATAATTTTATGAATTGCACGGTACTGAACAAAGGTCAAGCAATATTCCAGTTATGTATTATCGACTTCACTGCTGAAGAAGTTAAATAAGGTCTATAACTTATACTATTGAAGGGCAATAACCATTAAATTTACTGAAAATCTGTAATATTTTGCTGTTCATAGATCCAATATTCCTGGTATGTGAATCCACGGCCAAAATTAATTTTCTTTTCTCTGTCATTTCAAAAACATTTATTATTTCCAGCTTTTTTTCCAACCAGCGTTACAGTTTCAGCACTTTGACCATTGATGGGGTCACATCTGAACCATGGTCTGCAAGTTGATGACTCCTGACATGGTGAAAATAGAGGAGTTGGGACAAAGGGTGGAGTCAGAAAGTTGCAAGCACATAAAGATGGTACATTAGCATTTAAAACTTTTAGTAGTGGGGCCTTGTTGTTATTGTGTTGTGTCACAGATCTCCTTACAGCGCAAGGCTTTATGTTTGATTTTTAGAAGACATGCCTCTATAGTGGACACAAAGAAAATCTTAAACAAACAAAAAAAAAGCTTAATTTTTAAAGCTGCACTTTTTCACAAGCAAAGAATCAATGTTCTGTTCAGGAAAGAGGGAAAATAAAAATGCCTCATTTTCCCCAAGTACTCCATGCTGAATGGATTGCTTGTGAAAGGCTATTATTTGCTGGTGGAAAGAGAAAGGAGTGAGGTGACCAGGTTTTTGCATCCTGTGACAGCGTAAAGCTCCAGGATAGGACATTTTTTCAAACTCCGAGACAAATAGTTACTGCGCTCTAGCAGTTGGCTTAATGAAGTCTGACGCATTTGCAGGTATAGCTGTTACAGGCTCAGTGAGGAGCCCCAAGGGAAAAACTTCAGCTTGTCACAGGGTGACATCTTCAGTGAGACCTTAAAGTGAACAACAGCCTCAGGGTTGAAGATGGCTGAGAAAAGTGTTTAGAGTGGAATGAGGGGCATTAAGTTAAGAGAGACTAAAGAAAACATGCTCCATCACAGCCAGAATAAAGCAAGCTTGGTAACTGAAAGGTGCATCACTAAAGGGAGAACAGAAAGTAAAGCAAGGTACTGCCCTCTACTGGAAGTATTACAAAAAGCATAACATACAAGAAATTCTGGATCAGTACAATTTAACAAATCTTTAGGCTTGACAGGGCCCATGGAGCGATTTGAAAAGTGAGGGGCGGCTCACTGAAAATGTTGAGATTTTAGATTATTTGAAACACTAATCCCATTGCTTGGGTTTGAAAATGAGGCCTGTGCGATGTTCTGATCTTAGCCTTTCATACTTCTATATGCACCCAAGGACTGAGGTCCGACACCAAACACGAAGGCGGTGCTTATATTCTTGTGTCGATGTTTCAAATTCATGTTTCGGTACATCCTCTAGAAGGCAGCCACTATATTATTATATGCTTGATGCATGAGCATTTACAGTACACAATATACATGGAAGTTATACTATGCTTGTTAAAATTACGCATTTTAAACATTTTTGAGATGTCAGTAGATATACTTAAAAAAAATTTCATTGGGTTCAGAAAAAGTGTGGGGGCTCCCCCCCCCCGTTCCACATCCCCTACTTGGGGTGCCATAACATTTTATTACAAATTAAAAGGTGGCTTTTATTCCATGTATTTGGGGAACAGGTATATACTTTCAAAGTGACCTTGTCAGAGAACGGTAAATCCTACGTTTTCTTTTTCCCAAAAAATTTTCCAAAAATCTAATTTTATTATTCATACCCCATGTCCAGTTTTATGGTCACAGGTATGGTACAGCCAATCCATTGCAGCGCTAATACTGAAAAAAACATCCATTTAAATTCCGACTTAGGGACAATTTGGAACACTCAGTTAGTTTGATGTGAATGGATATGAACTAAGATCGAATACCAGAACACCCGCATTTATTTACATCCAAAGTCAGATTCATTTTTTACCAGCATCTTGAATCGATGACGTGAAAATCGAGCCATTTTATCATCTTCACCTCAAAGACATTTAATAAGGTTAAGGTCAGCACTCTGTGGTTCATTGTCATTCATTTTCTAAACTGCTTAATCCTAATTATGGTCAAGGGGAGATTGGCGCCCATATTAGCTGACTCTGGGCGAAGGCAGAGTACATCCTGCACAGCTCACCAGGCCATGGCAGGGTAAGACTCTGTGGTATCAGTAGAAAAAGTAAATTGATGGGATAACTTGGTCATTGTGTACATTCAGGTCATCGGCTGATTTTGTTTTCATGGGCCAGTCAGGTGGTGTTAATGTTTACACTGATTGGTGTATACGAGTCAGTGCACCAAATACTGTCTGTCTGTCTTCCTTTCGGTTTCTTTCACTTTTTACTTGGGAGTCGCCACAGCGAATCATTGTTTGATTTGGCAGAGGTTTTTACATCGGATGCCCTTCCTGTCACAACCCTTTTAGCAAGGGACAGAAACACGCTGACGACTTTGCAGCTACTCTTTACGAAAGTCAGCAATGGTTCTTTTTCATGCCTCTCACCATAGACAGTGAGAGACATGGCCCGCCTTTGATAACCCAGTTAGCTGCACTGGGGGGGACATTGACAACCTTGTGGAGAGTGGGACTCGAATCCCCAACCTTTGGATCAGCGATCCAGCGCCCTATCCCACTAGGCACCAAATACTGTATAACCAAAAAATAAAAGAATAAAATAACTTGTGCCTTCCAGTGTATTTCAGTCTTTATTAGATTTTATTCAATGTGTAAACCACAAAAAATATGAAATTGTTAAATTAGAGTTAATATAAGCATGATTATTTCATACAAAGAAAAAATGGACAAAGGAAAAACAGCTTGAAAAACGAATGCGATTTTATATCAATTATGTGAAAATATACTGTACAGTTGGCAGTTATGAAGTTGCTAATGAGGAATTAATTTGACATCTTAGCGTTATGATGTGACTTTACACGGAGAATATTACACATTGTTTTTCACACAGAATCACAATGAGGCTTGTTTGAAATACATACTGTAAATTTAAGCACAATATTTTACACTTGGTAGCAGTGCCTTCTGAGCACTGTCTCTACTGATGGCTCAAAAAGGTGAGTGAATTGTTATAAAAATAGTAACAGAGAATATTTTACAAAGCAAAAATGATGACTGAGCAACAACCAAGATCTCTGCACTTCCTCAGCACCAGCTAATTATATTGAGAGGACAAAGTTCTTCGGTTTTAACACAAAAATAGCAATTATGTTGTGCTATCTTACTAAGCTGGGCTGGACTTTGAAATTAGACTTTGGATTTCTTCGTGTATTGTTATATTTTCTTGAATTGCAATAAAATGTCTAAATAAAAAAAATAAAGAAAAAATAGGAATAATCTGGATTTTTCAAGTCGATCACTGCTTATGACAATACAGGTCTTTATCCATCCATATAATTTAGGCCTCCTTACACACAAGCCCTTATGATTCTTCAAACTACATGCATTAGAACTTTCCAGAAAAACACATGCTAAAATTAAGGAGGGACACATTGCACTCATTGCATAAAACTAAAGCTGGACAGTCTTACTCATAGAAGACTTTTCTTTATTTACACACACTTCTTTTATATTTCAGAAATGAGGGAAAATTGAAACATGTATTAGTCAACGCCCTTTTAAACAATATAGAGCTCTGATTTTTGCCTCCGCCAAAGGTGTTAGGCTTTCACTTTAATTTATTTGTCTGTTTGTTTCATTTGAAGTATTACATAAAAAGTCATTTGTGGATTTTCCTGAAATTTCAAACAGAAAGCAATCAGCAGTGGGCAAGGAAGACTATTAAATTTTGTAGACGATCCAGATGATAAAATGCTGCATCCATGGTTTGTTAAGGGATTCTTTAACATTGTAAGAAAGAATGATGGTTCAGAAGGGTGGTATAACATCAGGCCCAGCAAGGGGTGCTGTGTTCTATGATTTGCTTGGCGGAGGTTTGCGCTCTCATATTAAAACATTTTAAATAATTGTCTAATGATATATATTTATTTATCTGTCTATTTATTTTGTACAATTCAATTTATAAATGAATTCTGAGCATTTAAATCAGTGTCGTTTGAGATTATAAAACAAACAAATTTAATTAGGTGTCTCTAAACTTTTTAATTAAATTCTCAGAAATATTAATCAATGTTTAGGTTGATTTCAAGTGGAATTTTAGCTTGTATAATTGCTATTATTTATTACATTTGCCTATTTTTATTTTATTTATTCTTATTTTTTGGCTTATGCTGTACGCCAGCAGATATATGTTCTAGATTGTGATATCATTTCATATATAAATTTCAGTATCTATCAAAAATAAGGCAATAAAATAGATATGTTGTTTTAGCAATAGCTCATCTATGTGCTGTAAAACTGAAAAGGAGACAGTGAATAGGAATATTAAAATTCAAATAAAATGTTTGATTATTCTAAAATAATAAATTTCTGGTTTTCTAGAGCTAAATGATGCTAAATGGGAGTTTTTGTGTTCAGGGACACTCCATAAACTGGGACAACGTGTGCATTATGTTTTTTCATGAGCCAATGTCCGTTTTAGAACATTTTATGAAAGAAGCAAAAGGAGATGCCAACAAATGCACTATTTCATAAGCAGCTGAGAAGAAAATAGACTCACATCATGACTACATTTACATACAGTACTACAAATCATTTTCGGTTTTGGATTTATACTCAGTCTCTTTTACACCAAGGTCGCTTTTTTTAACGTAAGCCAGACATACAGTGCACAAAAAAAAAAAAAATCATCAGTGATAGGCCTGCCTCTCTGTAAAAATAAGAGCAAAAGACACAGAGAGGTCTGCTCAAGACAAAAAAGTTTTCTATTTTGAATATGCTGATGTTTAAAACAGTACACACACACACACACACACACACACACACACACACACACACACACACTCAAAGATAAAACCCCACCAGCTTCATGTCCGTGAGGAGATCATAAAAGCTTCAAGGAAACATTTGGCCACTCTGCCAGTTATGTTGGGGTAGGGTCAGGACAGGAGACCGAGACAAGAGCCTCCCATGAAAGTTCTGGTTAATGGTCACGTGACTGAAGGGCCTGGTCGAGTCTAGTGAGGACTGTAGGGTCTTCTTTGCCTTTTAGGGCCTCCCGGGCATTTTGGGCCTGCTCAGGTGGAGAGACCATGCATGCCAAGGAGCCAGGGCAGGTTTGGGCTACTGTGGTGGTTATAGGTATTTTCATCTACTGTACAAACCCTGAAATAAAACAAATGTAATTAACATTTTAAAATGTATGCATTTTCTATATCTAAAAGTAAACGATAAAGCCTGTCATGAATTCTATACAGAGGGCTGAAGAAAATTGATGTCAGAACAAAATTAGACAACAAAAAAGTTGGAGAACTACACTGCCCTCCATGATTATTGGCACCCCTGGGTAAGATGTGTTCAAAGCCTTAAAATAAATGACATTTTTGTTGCAGAAGCTATTCTCACACTGAAAATTGTAGGAAAACGTAGCCTTCAACTTAAGTGAATTTTAAGGAGTAAGAAATCCCTGATTAATAAATAATTATTTTTCATAAACTCACCTGTTCCACAGTTATTGGCACCCCTAACAAGTCCGAGGAAATGGATGTAATTGACGTGTTTCTGTCAGTTCTACAGTAGTTTACAAAGTTGATCAGAGTATCAGGAGGAGGAGGAATTTTAGAAATTTAGGAACATTTAATTAGCAATTCATCACTTTATCCCTGGGGTATAAATATGAGGTGACACAGAGGGCATTTCTCTTATCCACTTTTCAACATGGGAAAGACAAAGAAATACACCATTCAAGTATGGCAGATGTGTGTTGACCTTCATAAGTTAGGCAATGGCTACAAGTAAATAGCCCCTCACCAACACCTTCCCATATCTACTGTCAGAGGAATCATTAAGAAGATTAAAACAACTGGAACAGTGGTAAACAAACCTGGACAAGGATGCAAGATTATTTTGCCACCACACACAGTGAGGTGGAGGTAAGAGAAATAAAAAGCTCACTGTTAAGAACTGCAGCAAATGGAAGCACCTCGAGGTCACAAAGTCTCCAAAACAACCATCAGATGCCATCTACATACCAACAAGCTGTTTGGGAGACATGCAGGGCAAACCCTTTTCTCACTCATAATCATAAACACAAACGTTTGTAGTTTGCTAAGCAGTACTGGGACTTCAACTAGGACCAGGTGCTTTGGTCATACAAGACCGAGATTGAGCTTTTTAGCAACAAACACTATAAGTGGGTCTGGTGGAACACAAAAGATGAGTATGCAGAAGAGCATCTCATGCCGATTGTGGTGTATGGGGGAGGATCTTGATGCTGTGGGATGTTTCTCATCCAGAGGCCCTGGAAACCTTGTTAGGGTTCCTGGCATCATGAATGCTTTGAAATAACAGTACATTTTAAATAAAAATCTGGTGGCCTCTGTCCGAATGCTGAAGATGGCCAAATCTACACAGAAATAGATCATCAGACCCAGAGTCAAACTCCTCCCATGGGAATTTCAGTCCCCAGGCCTCAACCCCATTGAAAACCTGTGAAGTGAGTTGAAGAGGAGAGTGCAGATGAGAGGAACAGGTAGATTGTGCAGAGAGGAATGGTATGAGAGCCCTCTTTCTGTATTCTTCCATCTTGTGAAGCATTATACTGTAAGAGACGATTAGGTGCTGTTTTGTTGGCAAAAGGGGGTTGTACACAAGTATTAACATAAGGGGTGTTAATAATTATGGCACAAATGATTTGATGCAAAACAATTATTACTTCAGGTGGGATTTTTTTTTTTTCCCACTGAATAAATGCACTTGAATTTTTCCTTTTTTCATTGTGGTCTGATATTACTGAGGAAAAAAAAAGCCTTGGATTTATTAGAAGCTAAAGAACACATCTTAACCAGGGCAATGTATATATACACATCCATTCATACATGGCTACTATTAGCCTCGCGCTGGTTATATTTTATAAGAGTAAATAATAATATTTAATAATATAATACTCATCTTTAATAAAAACATTTTCACGGCTTTGTTGAAATATATATATATATATATATATATATATATATATATATATATATATATACAAAACATTTTGTTATTTGCTCTACCAAAAAGTATTGAGCACTCTCCTACGGAAGGATCTACTCAGAAAATCCTATATATATATATATATACCGACACTCCCCGACTTATGTTTTTAATTGGTTCTGGACGGCCCAACATAAGTTGAAAGTGAACCTAAGTTGTTACAGTGACGTGTGACGCTCATACTGTACTATACATCCAACATCCATAATACCATTATCGTATCTCATATACCCCTAAATCAATTATTATAAGCATAACATT
Organism: Plotosus lineatus; assembly: GCA_024760905.1. Taxonomy (NCBI): domain Eukaryota; kingdom Metazoa; phylum Chordata; class Actinopteri; order Siluriformes; family Plotosidae; genus Plotosus; species Plotosus lineatus. The sequence continues at coordinate 47,029,859 of CM045733.1, forward strand.
GTAAAATAATACCAAATATATTAAATAATATCAACATTAATTTCAAATAAGTCACTTATTTATACCGAGTTACTTTACATGAAGCTTAAAACACTCAATCAATGCGGACAATATGTGAAGTGCTCAATGCCGAAAGTAGAGTACTTGCAAAAGTAGTGTACTTGCTGTGGGTTATACAGACTTCCGGTCTTTCAAGTGCACAAGGATGCCGTTGAACTCGTTTAGAACACAGCCTGCACTAATGCAGTCTCCCAGCAAAGCGGAGCGTTCTTTATTTTGTGTAAGTAAGTAAACTTTATTCAAGAGATGCATACAAAAAACAAGTACAAATCCTAATGCATATTAATATAAAAATAAGTATACACTCTTAGGATTCTGCTAAAAGATAATAAATGTCTGTAATTGTTCTGTAATTTGTGGATTCGGGTTTTCATTTTACAACTCTCTTTGCTGAACTGAGTACACATGGTAGAGTATGCATGGTAAATTGTGCCGATCTGAGCAGATAGTTAATTTATCTCTGTGTATGAGACTTGCACCCATGCTAGTCAGCTTACACTTCTGACCAACCATATTTGCTTAGGGTTACAAAAGTTCACAAAACAGTGTAAACACAAAAATCACAGAGATGACGTCTTAACACAAGAGAAACACGCTATATAACTGATATATATATATATATATATATATATATATATATATATATATATATATATATATATATTCACACACTCGGTCTGTAGTATGTAAACAATGAATGCAGCGTCATTGCATCATTACGTCAGCATACTACAGAGGTACTTCTAAACTCAAAATTTGACTTTTTTTTTTTTTTTTTTTGGGGGGGTGTAAATTGAAAAAACGTAAAACAGACGAACGAAAGTCGGGGAACGTCCAAATATATATCTATATATATATCTATCTATATATATGTGTGTGTGTGTGTGTGTGTGTGCGTGTGTGTGTGTGTGTGTGTGTGTGTGTACAACAGAGACCACACTGAGTACGCCTTGTAATTTGTGGTCTGCACAAGTTTATCCATGTTTTATGATTAAAATCATTAAAAGATTTTAAATAAAAATTACAAAAATTATTTTATGTACATAAAAGATTATGAACATAGTTACTGATTTCAGGTCCCAGCAGTATACTCCACTGATTAAAGACTTACATGACATTGCAGATACAGTGGTACCTCACTTTACGAAATTAATCCATTCCAGAAGTTGTTTCGTGAACTGGATTTTTCGTAAATTGAACCGCATTTTACATGTAAAAGGCTTGATTCATTCCAAGGCCCCCAATACTACCCCCTAAACCCTTTAAAAATTATGAAAGTATACCTTTTAAGGCTTCCTTCTGCTTCAATATCGTACAGATGAAAGATGGGTTTGGACATATTCCTTTGCGATATCACTCAACCGCATGCTGCCACGAGCATATGTTAGTTACATAACAAATGTTAATGCAAGGTTAAAAGCCTGAGCCAAAAAATAAAGTTTCAATGAGCACACTCGAAAAACTCACGAAACAACAGTAACTCTGTCCTTTACGCATCATGGGTATTATGGAGATGCAGCTCCATAATAACGAATGGGGGTGGGAGGTGCGTCATCCCTCCTAGCCAATGGGAGGCCAGCGGCGCGGGATGTTGGGAGATAGCTAATGGGAGGCCAGTGGGGCAGGATGTTGTGAGCTAGCCAATGGGAGAGCAACTCGCACATTGTTTGAATTTTTGAGATGGCGCTTTTGTAATGTGAATTTGTTTCGGTATCCAGAGATGGAAATTTTCGGTAAATGCAATTCGTAACTTGGATTTTTCGTTTGTTGGGACTTTCGTAAGGTGAGGTACCACTGTACTACTTTATTGTTTGAACTCAGTTCCAATGCACTGTTATTTACATTATATATTTCAGATTAATAATTCAAAGGTTCAGTCTTACAGTCTGTACATACTACTTATTATTTATTTTATTTTTACTTTGTCTTATATTTTACTATACTTTTTAGTACAAGGAACACTATATGCTGCTACTTTTCTTTTGAATTACTTTTCATGTTAATTTCTCCCAAAGGGCACCAATAAAGGTACTGAATGTCTTATATTACAAAGGTGCAAATCAGCAAGAGGCCACATTCCAAAAAAGTCACTGTTCTGAGTGGCCAAATCTGTGGGTGATCTGTTAAGAATGTGTGAATTTATGTGTACAGATGGAGTCTGAAGTGTTCAAAACAAAGCCTTTTTCACTTTATGACCTCAGTAACAAGCTGCTTATTTTTTTGTGCTATAAGAAGGTGTTGCATAGTGTTACATATGTCCATAAATTGGTCTCATAATTGGAAAAGTCTCATCATTGGAAGATCACTGGGGCGTAAGTTAAGTGAAAAACTTGAGTGTTTAATTGTTTACATATACCATGGTATGAAAATTGTTCTTTTTAAACAATCAAAAAAGAAACTAAAATTATTTGTGAATTGCATCAGGTTTCCATATGTGTTTATTTACAGACAGTAATGTTTTCACTGTTTGCTATAGTTTTTAAGACATTGCTTGTACACTATTATTATTATTATTATTATTATTATTATTATTATATAATTACATTATTAGTAGTAATACAAAAATCAATTAACTCATCCAGCGCAATAAGGAGTTTATGTAGCTTGTTATCATTAACAGAACACTGTCTAGAATGTATTGATGATTTTCTTTTTTCTGATTAAATCTCCTTCTTCAAAATAGGAGTTTTCTTGTCAATAAACCATGTAATAAAGACCAATAAAACTAAGTGTACCCAGAGGCATTGTTGTGTCCAGTTAGCACTTGTGGCTCAGCAGATGGTCTCCAAATGACGTGGATTCTAAAAATACAATATATGCACACATATTATTCAACAGGGTTTTGTGGAGAAAACATACACAAAAAAAGTCCACTACGAAGCAATGACTTATATAATAATTTATATGTTAACAAAAAAAAAAAAAAAAAAATTTTTGAATCGGTGTCAAATAGATCTGAGAATAAACTCCTTTTATCCCTTATTTGTACTGAAAGCAGGAGTGTAGATAGAGGTCATATTACAGAAGTGAAGATCTATCATTATCATCATCATCTTTCCTCCACTTGCTCCGGGGTCAGGTTGTGGGGCAACAGCCTAAATAATGAGGTTCAAATGTTCCTCTCAACAGCCACTTCCTCCATCTCTTCCATGGGGGGCACATTCTAACCAAATGCCCGAGCCACGTCAACTAGCACCTCTCAACACAGAGGAGCAGCGGTTCTACTTCAAGCATCTCCCAGATGACTGAGCTTCTCAACCTATCTCTAAGGGAAAGCCGACCACCCTACGAAGGAAGCTAATTTCAGCTGCTGGGATTCATGATATTGTTCTTTGGGTCACTAAACAAAGCTTGTGACCATAGGTGAGGGTTGGAACCTAGAGCGATCGGTAAATTGAGAACTTTGCCTTGTGGCTCAGCTCCTTCATCACAAAGTACCGCTACAAGTTCTGCTTTACAGCAGAGGCTTCAGCGATCGGTCTGTTGACCTCTCGACAATCCATCCTTCCCTCACTTGTGAAGGAGACGCTGAGATACTTGAACTCTTCCACTTGGGGTAGGATGTCATTCCAGTCCCAGAGGGTGCATTACACCTTTTTCTGGCTGAGAACCATGGCCTCGGACATGGGGATGCCGATTCTCATCCCAGCCAAATGAGAGCTAGAGGTCCCAGATTGATGAAGCCAAAAGGACAACAAACATCATCCACAAAAAGCAGAGATGAGATCCTATGGCCACCAAACCAGAACCCTTCAACACCGCAGCTGCGCCTAGAAATTCTCATCCACCCCCAGAGCCCAACGACCAAGGAGCTTTTTGACTACCTTGACAACCTCAGCCCCAGTAATGGGTGGACCCCCACCCAAACCTCTAGGGTCTTTCTCCTCTATGGAGGGCATGTTGGTGAGATTGAGGAGATCCTCAATGTATTCCTTCCACCTTCTGACAACACCCACACTTGAGATGAGCAGCTCCCCATGTCCACTGAAAACAGTGTTTGTAGTGAAGATCTATATAATTTAAATCATTAGCAAGGGGTTTGAAAAAAAAATCTTTAGATAAACTGATCCGAAAAGAACTGACCACTAAAAACTGACCAGTTTCAGTTTTATATGCTGTAAATAATTACAACTGTTTTAAAAAAAAATGACACTGCATATTTACTAGGTAAGTATATTTATAATCACAGCAGAGATGAAGAACCATGTACTATTAACCAAATTTAGTAAAGTAGCATTGGCTCTGTAAAGTAGATGGGATAGTGTGAATTATAAGCAACACAGTTACTGTAAATACCAACAGGAGCAAAGAATACTGATGACTGACCAATAAATAGCACTGGGTATCAATTCAGTAAAAGTATTGGTATTAATGAACAGCATACTAAGCACTTAAAAGGGAACATGTGATGAAGTGCCTTAGGAGAACATGACCAGAGGTATGAGTTTTACCGAGTCACCCCACTGGCATGGAAGGTCATCTGGTTCCGGAGGATATGACATCCATGAGGGACTGCGATACGATGACGAAGGTGACAGGACAAAGTAGTCAGAGTAGCCGGGCCTATTGGCTGATATGGCATAAACAGCTGCCATGGGGTTTCCTGCAAACATCAAATAAGTAATTGAAAATACTAAAAAAATTGAGAAATAAATAAATAAAAAATAGAAAAGAAAAACCCAACATTTATTTTTTAAATATCAAATTACATTATAAATTTCTTGATGTTGTGGTTCCACAGTAATATATATGTATATATGTATATAAAGAAATAATAGAAATACTGCATAAAAGCATCTATATGTTTAGTTTAAAACAGAAACAAGAAAAGACTAGAATCTAAGAATATGCATATAACATACTCTATTGCATTCACTGTATTTTTATTTATTTCTCTTTATGGTTTTCTTGATGTTATTATATAGTCTAATAGCATGTTACTTTACTTGAAAGACACTCAATCAATAAATTAAAAACTAGCAGGGCTGTTATCTGTTACGCTGCGGTGAGTCACTATACCGGCTCATAACGTTGTACTCGAGAAATGCGATGAGCCATGGTCGTGGCTCTGCTGTACATATGCGACAAATGCAGCGAGCCATTGTCTTGACTTTGTAGATCGGTTAGAATTGACCTTATCTTATAAGCATTTCCAATGAAAACGAAAGACTAGTAAATGTTAAGGGAAATTTGATTGGTTGTTCTGAATAAATATATATTTATATAGCAGGCAAAGGCAGAGCAGAAGACAAAGTGGTGGAAGCTGAGAAAGGAAGAGTATAGTGTTGTGTTCAGTGTTCAAGGAGGAGTTGAAACAGGCTTTGGGTGGTCAGGAAGTGCTTCCGGATGACTGGACAACTACATCTAATGTGATCAGGGAGACAGGTAGGAGAATACTTGGTGTGTCATCTAGAGGGAAAGTAGATAAGGAGACTTGGTGGTGGAATGAGGAAGTACAGGAGTGTGTACAAAGGAGGAGGTTAGCTAAGAAAATGTGGGACAGTGAGAGGACCAAAGAGAGTAAAGAGGAGTACAGAGAGACACAGCATAAGGCGAAGGTAGCGGTGTCAAAGGCCAAAGAGAGGGCGTATGATGACTTGTATGCTAGGTTGGGCAGTAAGTAGGGAGAAAATGATTTATACATTGGCACAGCAGAGAAACAGAGATGGGAAGGACGTGCAGCAAGTTAGAGTGATTAAGGACAGAGTGAGAAATGTATTGACTGATGACAGAAGTGTGCTGGGAAGATGGAAAGAGTACTTTGAAGAGCTGATGAATGAGGAAAATGAGAGAGACAAAAGAGCAGAAGAGGTGACTGTTGAGGACCAGGAAGTAGCAAAGATTAGTAAGGATGAAGTGAGGCGGCTATTGAAGAGGATGAAGAGTGGAAAGGCAGTTGGTCCTGATGACATACCGGTGGAGGTATGGGCGTGTCTAGGAGTGGTAGCAGTAGATTTTCTGACAAAAACATTCAACAAGGTCTTAGAGGGTGAGAGGATGGTGGAGGAATGGAGGAGAAGTGTGCTGTTGCCCATTTTTAAGAACAAGGGAGACGTGCAGAGTTGTGGCAACTACAGAGGGATAAAGTTGATGAGCCATATGATGAAATTTTGGGAAAGAATAGTGGAAGCTAGACTAAGGGCAGAGGGCAAACAACAGTTTGGTTTCATTCCAAGAAAGAGCACCACAGATGTAGTGTTTGCTTTGAGGGTGTTCAGAGAAGGTCAGAAGGCGCTGCATTGCGCCTTTGTGAATCTGGAGAAAGCATATGACAGGGTGCCAAGAGAAGAACTGTGGTATTGCATGAGGAAGTCGGGAGTGTCAGAGAAGTTTGTTAGAGTGGCACAGGACATGTATGAGAGATGTAAGACAGTGGTGAGGTGTGCTGTCGGCGTGACAGAAGAGTTCAAGGTGGAGGTGGAACTACATCGAGGGTCAGCTCTGAGCCCCTTCTTGTTTGCTATGATGATGGACAGGTTGACAGACGAGATTAGACAAGATTCCCCATGGACTATGATGTTTGCAGATGACGTTGTGATCTGTAGTGAGAGCAGAGAACAAGTGCAGGAAAATCTAGAGAGGTGGAGGTATGCCCTGGAAAGGAGAGGATTGAAAGTTACCCTCAGTAAGACAGAATACATGTGTGTGAATGCAAGGACCCAAGAGAAACGGTGAGGTTACAGGGAGCAGAGATAAAGAAGGTGGAGGATTTTAAGTACTTAGGCTCCAGAGCAATGGAGAGTGTGGAAAAGAGGTGAAGAAGCATTTGCAGGTAGGTTGTAATGGTTGGAGAAAAGTGTGCAGGCAGGTTGCAATGGTTGGAGAAAAGTGTCCAGTGTGATGTATGATAGGAAGGTATCGGCAAGAATGAAAGGAAACGTGTACAAGACGATGTTGAGGCCAGCAATGTTGTATGGTTTACAAACAGTGGCCCTGGGGAAAAGACAGGGGGCAGAGCTGGAGGTAGCAGAGATGAAAATGTTGAGGTTCTCTTTGTGAGTAATGGGGATGGATAGGATCAGGAATGAGTACATCAGAGGGACAGCATATGTAAGAGGTTTTGGAGACAAAGTCAGAGTGGCTAAATCAGTGGTTCCTAACCTCTGGGGAATTCCTCACTGGTGGGGAATGGTGGAGTTTCCAAGTGGGGAATGACTGGTTGGAAAGAAGAACCACTGCTTCAAAATTTGTTGCCTAACCGCAAGCTACAAGGCGCGGACTCCGATATAATCGGGCATCGAGACAAAGTGAAGGCCTTCATCTCAAAACTTAGAGTTGTGGCGAGGCAAGTTCAAGACTGGCCGCAGTGCAACAGCTTCTCCAACGTTGGCGCGAATCAGTGAGACTGCTGGTGGCGTCAGCGACGTTCTCAAGAACGAAGCCATCATCCACCTCAACAGGCTGCTGGACGAGTTTCAGCACTATTTTCCGGACTTGAAAAGCGACAACCCAATGATGGAGTTCATGAGTTGATCCCTTCAGCTTTCGAGTTGACAACTTCCCAAAGGAAGCAGAAGACATCGAAGACCAGTTTCTTGACCTGGTGCATGACTCCGGAGCAAAGGCTGTTTTTGCAGAGAAAAGCTTGAATGCATTATGGGCCACTATGCATGGTTCGTATCCTCACGTTGCTGTGGTGGCACTCACACTACTGGTTGCATTTCACTCCACTTACCTGTGCGAGTCAGCATTTCTGAGCATGGCTGAGATCAAAACCAAATCGCAAAACTGCCTGATTGACCTTGAATCTGATTTGCACTGCACCATTTCAAAAGTGGAACCGAACATTGAGGCACTCGTCAAGGCAAAACAAATGCAAAAGTCTCATTAACCTGTATGCGTCAAGTGTTGCATTTTTTTGTATGTTTTTTATGGGCCAAATAAATTGAGGAGAAACATAACGAATCTTTTCATATGTATTTTATTTCCATGTTATAACTGTTAGTAAAAAATATATATGCAAACAAAAATTAAGGGCCGTAAAATGGCACTAAAAAGCAAAGTGTATATTTACGTACTCAACACTGCATGGGTTAAAATCGAATTTGTCAAAGACCGATGCTGTGGTGGGAAATGGAGAGTTGGCTCACTAAAAAGTGGGGAATTGGAGAAAAAAAGGTTAAGAACCCCTGGGCTAGATTGAGATGGTTTGGACATGTACAGAGAAGGGATAGTGAGTATATTGGTATTACAATGTTGAGGTTGGAACTACCAGGCAGAAAGCCTAGAGAAAGACCAAAGAGAAGTCTTTCTCTCGGCAGATGATTCACTGTGACGACCCCTGAAGGGAACAGCCAAAAGGAAAAGAAGAAGAAAGCAATTCACTAGTCAATCTGTGTGCTCTTTACAAAGGCTGACCAGTCAACTACCTGAAGACTCAGATCAGTTGTTTAAATGAACAAAGTCAGTATGAAACAAAAACTGCAGCCACTCAGCCCTTTGTGGCATGAGTTTGACACCTGTGGTCTACAGAGTAGTGGGGAGTTAACCAATGTTGGTGCATACTGAGAATTTGGATTGGTGCATTGACAGTCTTTTTCTTCTGTATCTGATAATGAATCATAATAATTTATTGCTACCTCTTTGTGGACTGGCCCACTGCTATGGTCTATATAGTTGATTCTTTAAGCACTTGCCTCCTTTCCTCATTTACCAGACATTAAAATATAAACATTATTTGTCATTTATATGCTCTATACATCAACTGTTACAACATTTTAAGACTTAGACCTGAGTAACTTGACATGGACTGATCGACAGTGACAGCTGGGAATGGAGCTCGGCTGACGGGCAGATAGGGGGTGCCATTGCGTTGATTCATCTCTGAGGCCTCAGAGACGCGCGGCTTTAGACTCATATCTGGTGTTGAGCTGGAAAACAGATGCATGTTTGGAAAATGGTTTTGCCATACCTTAATGATACCAGCAGGAGTCAGAATATGTACATGTCAAATCCCTACCACACACACACACACACACACACACACACACACACACACACACACACACATACACAGAACCACATGAAGGAACATCTCGATGCGGTCAGCAGCTCAGACTAATGCACGACACACCTTCTTACATAGCTACCGCAACAAGAACACACATGAATGGTGTGCTAATGAAGTCATCACTGTTTTAATAAAACTACATCAATCTTACCGCCGTACTGATGCTCCAGGAGGGCCTGCACTTCGAGCTGATATAAGAGGTGGCGGTGAACCCAAACCCATATCAGGCAACTGCGTGAACCTAAAGCCCTGAGGAGCCAATGACATTAACCCTCTAATCAGAACAACAGCCAATCAAATGCATCAATCTGAATTCAGAAATATGTCGAAATTAATCATTGAGCTGTTAAAAAAAATGGTTGAATTATAACTTATAAAAAATATATAAAGATGGGTATTTGTGACATAGTGGTTAGCACATACATCTCACAGCAAGAAGACCCGAGTTTGATTCTTAGCTCGGGTGTTTCTGTGTGGAGTATACATGTTATCATGCCTGCGTGGGTTTCCTCTGGGTACTTCGGTTTTCTCCCACAGTCCAAAAATATGCACAGTAGGCTAATTATCTGCTCCAAATTATCTCTAGTTGTTAGTGTGAGTGTGAATGATTGAGTGAGCGTTGGCCCTGAAATGGCCTGGCAAGCTGTCGAGGGTGTACCCTTCCCTCGTTGAGTCGGTTCCTGCCTCTCCGCGACCCTTAGGTCTTAAGGCCTAGAATTAAGTGGTTCAGAAAATGGATGAATGAATGAATGAATAATAATAATAATAATAAAAATACTTGTCTTTTGAGTGGCCCAGTGGTGTAGTGGTTAGCATGTCCGCCTCACAGCAAGAAGACTGGGTTCAATTCCCAGCCTGGACATTTCTGTGTGGAGTTTGTGTGGGTTTCTTTCAGGTCCTCTGGTTTAACCCCACAGTCCAAAAACATGCACAGCAGATTTATTGGCTGTTCCAAATTACCCCTTGGTGTGATTGTGAATGGTTGTGTTATTGTTGGCCAGTGATGGCCTGGTGAGCTGTCGAGGGTTTTCCCTGCCCTCACCCAGAATTGGCTGAGATGGGCACCAGACTCCCCACAACCCCAATTAGGATTAAGCGGTTCAGAAAATGAATGAGTACTTGTTTCTTTTCATCGTAGACAAAACTAAACTTTACAGATTTAATGACTTCCAAACAATGCAAATAATCAGTAATTAAAGTTTAATCTCACAAACAATCCTTTCATTACGTACGATTATGTTATAGGTATTAGCAATTTGAAAACAGTCTATTCTTTAGTATTTTGTCCATGGTTACAAGTACTACCATATTTTCCAGGCCATAAGGCACACCGGATTAGAACGTGCAATATCAGTGGACGCTGATTGAGCAGTCCCCGTCCATACATCAGGCGCACCGGATTATAACGCTCATTAAGCGAAACAAAAGTCAGATAAGTCAACCTTGATTCAAACCTCAAAATAACTCTCAACATTGTTCAGTTATAACACATAAAATATAAAATATTACACTTCACAATTACTCTCAATATTGTTCAGTTGTAACGATATAAAACAATAAACTCACTTTTTCAATTCATTCCTCTTCCACAAATCCATCAAATTCTTCATCTTCAGTGTCAGTTTAACAGGTGAGCAAGTTAGACATAAAGCCCAGATCCCTCTATTATTTTTTATTATTATATTATATTATAATAATTTATTATCTATTATTCTCTCCCGCATAGAGTCAGATTAAAAAGAAACACAGAGATTAGAAATCCTTCCTGGGTCGTACCATACACTTCTCTCAGCCACACCCCCTTAAAAAGACGTCATCACAATAACAAACATAATGGCGATTAGGTGGAAAAACCAGGAACTCAGCATTACCTGACTACGAGAGCAGTAATGCTGGTACTTGGACATAAAGCCCTGATCCCCATATTTTTTAGAATATAATATTTTGTAATATTTTATTATCTATTATTCCCTTATGCGCAATGAAGTCAGATCAATAGAGTCGGCGATTAGAAGTCTTCCCGATTGTGACCTGAACTTCTCTCAGCCACGTCGCCTTAAAGAGACGTCATTACTATGACAAACATTGCAGCGCCCATTTGCAGCATGAGTGTTGTGTTTATTACAGAACAGAGGTCATTACTTTTGAGAAAGTTGTATCAGCGTAATTTAAATTCAAGAAGGTTAATCCAAGGTCTCAGTAGGATTTGGAGCAGTGCTTCATCCTGGTTTTGAACATGAGACTCTCATTAAGCCAATTGAGCGTCTTGAGGATAGAGACAGAAATTAGACGAAAACCCTCACCGTTACTCAGCGTTACCTGACTACGATAGCAGTAATGCTGGTATTTGGACATAAAGCACGGATCCCTCTCACTTACGACCTGTTCACACCGATATCTAAGTTGGAGTTCTTTGGTTAATCCACCGGAATGATAGAAAGCTCTGAATTAGTTTGCTTCACTTGGGTTTTGACGGTATCAGTGAGATGGAGTCTTGTGGCTTCATCCATACATAACACTCATCGAATTATAAAGCACACCGTCAATTTTTTTGAGGATTGAAGGCTTTTAAGTGTGCCTTATAGTCTGAAAAGCATGGTATATTCCTGCCTTACCTGTCCTGCCAGTAATCCTTTAAGGATTGCCAAAGTGTAAAAGTATATGGTCATATATTTTTAGATGGGATAGGATAAGCTAAAAATTTATAGCACATAACACAAAATTGTTGTTTTACAAACAACAGCAGTTATCATCTTTTAACATGTACTGTAAATGCCAACAGTGCAGTCATACATACACTCAAACCCAAACATTTAGATACAAGCACTCAGGTTAAATACAGTACAAGTCTTTTGTTTTTTTGAAGACATTTCATCTTACCCCCTCCTCAAATCGCCAGGTTATCATGGCGGAGGGGTATGCATGTCCTAATAATCCTAGGAGCTATGTTGTCAGGGGCATTATGCCCATGGTAGGATCACCCAAGGCAAATAGGTCCTAGGTGAAGGTCCAGACAAAGCGCGGTTCAAAAGGCCCTATGGAGAAACACATAAGGACATAGTTTCCCTTGCCAGGACACAGATCGCCGGGGTCCTCCCCCTGGAGCCAGGCCTGGGGAGGGAGTTGAAAGCGAGCACCTGGTGATCAGGCTTCCACCCATGGAGCGCGGTCGGGCCCAGCCCAAAAAGGAGACATGGGTCTACCCGCCCATGGACCCACAACCTGTGACTATAAGGGACGGTGTATTGTGAATTGGGTGGCAGCCAAAGGCATGGGTTCTGTCGAACCGATCCTCGGCTACTGACGCTGGCTCCTGAGACATAGAATGTCACCTCTCTGGCAGGGAAAGGGCCTGAGTTGATGCGTGAGGTTGAGAGATATCGACAAGATACAGTCAGACTCAAACCAATGCATAGCTTGGGCTCTGGAACCATTTTGAGAGGGGCTGGACTTTATTCCATTCTGGAGTTGGTTATGGGGAGTAGAGGCCTGTGTGAGCATCCTTGTTGTCCACCATCTCAGTGTCCTCACATTAGGGTTCTCCTTGGTTGACAAAGGTGTAGCTTCCCTCTGCCTTCGGGTGGGGGGATAGGTCCTGACTGTTGTTTGTGCTTCAGTGGACTTGCGGCTGCATGTTCTGGACACTCGGGTAAAGAGAGGAGCTAGGCAGTCTACCAGTTACCACCTGGTGGTGAACTGGCTCCCAATGGTGGGGGAGGCTACCCTCCAGACCTGGAGGGCCCAAGTGTGTTATTAGGGTTTCCTGAGAACATTTGGCAGAGTCTCCTGTCAGAGGGGCCTTTAACTCTCACCTCCGGCAGAGCTACAACCACATCCTAAAGGAGGCGAGGGACATGGAATCCAAATGTTTCGTGTTTCCGTTGTTGAGGCGGCAGCCCATAGTTGTGGCCAGAAGGTCATCGATGCCTGTTGTGGTGATAACCCCGAACCCAGTGGTGAATACCTGCAGTGAATGGGGCCATCTAGCTGAAAAATGTGGCTTATCGGGTCTTATTGGCCAGCAGGCCAAACATGCTGCATCCTGGCTGTCGCAGATGCAAAATCTCTGGTGTGGGAGGAGTTCAGTGAGGGCCTGGAAAGCGACTATCAGTGGGCCTCAAAAAGGTTCTGGACCACCTACAATGTCTCAGGAGGAGGAAGCAGTTTGCCTCAAATACTGTTTACTGTAGAAGTCAGGGAGCTGCTCACCTCGACTGGGGATGCTGTCAGGAGGTGGATGGAATACTTTGAGGACTCCCCATTCCCACCAACATGACCTCCTTAGAGGAGGATGACCCTGGGAGTTAGTGTCCCATCCATCACTGGGACTGAGGTTACCAAGAGAATCATAAAGCTTCTTGGTGGTAGGGCTCCCAGAGTGGATGAGATCTTCCCTGAATATCTCAGGGCTTTTGATGTTGTAGGACTGTCTTGACTGACATATCTCTGCAACATCACAGAGTCATTGGCGGGCATCAGCACCCAAGGCCATGGTTCTCAGCTGGAAAAAGGTGGAGTGCACCTACTGGGAGTGCACCTACTTGCCCCAAGTGGAGGAGTTCAAATATCTTAGGGTCTTGTTCATGAGTGACCCCGGATTAAGCGGATGATGATGATGATGATGATTTCATGTTACCAGGTATTCCTATTGGCAAGTCTATTGAAGCAACTATATTGTTTACATCAGAAGTATAAAAAGTTCATGATGTTTATAGGTATGAGAATAATTGCTTATAATGATTAGCGCTATGCCAGGAGGATAAACATCTTAAGCATGGGGGTGCACCATCATATTATGGGGTGTTTTATGAGTAATAGCGATTGATGAACTTTATAAAATAGATGGCATTATATGGAAAATGTTTACGAAGTGCATCTCCAAACATCAGCCAGAAAGTTACTACTTGATCTCATTCAAGTCTTCAAGTAGGACAGTGGATTTAAACAAAGCTCCAAAGCTCTAATACAATGCCTGAAAGGTGCAACTTTACTATGGACCAACCTGTGTATTTTATCTTTTGTTATCAGTTGATTTTGGTTGAACACAAAGGTTTACTGGTGAAACCACCCCAGTTTGCATGCTAAGTAGCTCTTATAACCTGTTTTACATCTTATTTTTTGTGTTTGTTCTGTGATAACCCAAGAATACAATATAAATCTGTAAGGACTGAAAAAGTGTAAGCTCAAGACTTAAGAAACCGAAAAAGGCATATGATTTCAAGAAAAGAATTAAAATGGTAGTAATTTTCACTACTGTAATATCTTTGTGCTCATTGCAGGTATCATTAACACTCAAGTACAGGAGAAAGCAAATGTTTTTAGAAAGACATTGTGGCTGAATTTGTTTTATTTTTAAGATATGACGCCATATTTCCTATTTATTCAGTATAGCTCGTAAGTGATTGGGCACCTTTTAGAAAAAGAAAGGAAAAGCATTGAGGAAGCCACCACAGAGACCAAGCATAATCCCTGAGAAAGAAAACCCACAAACTTCCCCAAGTTACAGCAGTTCTGTCAGGACTGGGCAAAAATTCAAGGAAACTGTTCTCAGAAGCCCATGGTAGGCTATCGCTTGAAAATAATTCCGTCTCAAAAAATAAAATGAATTGGTGCCAAATACTCAAAGTGTACATAAAAACAATTTACCCATGAAAAATTAATGCAGTAAATAAGAATTGAAATAAATGTGTTTACTATTATTATTATTATTATTATTATTATTATTATTGTTGCTGTTGTTGTTGTTGTTGTCATTATTATGATTATGATTATTATTATTATTATTATTATGGTTATTATTATTATTAATAAAAATAATAAATGTAAGTACAGTAGGTAGTACATCTAAAATACATGCTAAAATTGAATATACAATGCAACATCTAGTATATGTTGTATATATCATTAAAAAATGGTATTTACTTGAAAATGTAAATGTGGACAGTGAGGACGTACAGGCTTGGGGAGGCTACACTGGTGCATGTCAGGCTCAAATGATGGGCCACGTTGCAGAGCTCCTGCTGGGTGGTCCATGGTACCTGGAGCGCTGGTTACTCCATCAGCGTAGGGACCACTTTGATGAGGGGGGTATGGAGGGTGGGGTCCATGCTGAGAGTGGTGTTGGTGGTGACGTCCAGATGGTTCGGCTGAGGCCAAGCCAAAAGCATTATCCAGCAGGAGATGCATCTGCTGCCGCACCTCATCAATGGAGGGCTGGGAGCTCAGAGTGGATGAATCTGAGTGACCTTTAACATGGTGACTGCCTCCGAAACCCAGTGAGCTCATGAGGCGGTCTACGTCTGTCTCTTCAAAGGGCTCAGCCTGGGAGACATGTGGATACACAAAACAACACACAAAAACATAAAAGCACACAGAAACACATGGAATAAATATAAATTAAACTATCCACAGAAATAGAATAATATAATTTCATACACGTTCATAAACAAAACACTATATATACAGTTGATTTTATGTAATAAGCAATTTCACTGGTGGAAAGATGGATTAATTCGACAGTGATTTTCCATAAAGTGCGCACGCGCGCACACACACACACACACACACACACACACACATACACACACACACACACACACACACACACACACACCCTATCCAATTTTCAAGTTAAAAGTTCAGCACATTTATGGCTATTACCTCATATCGAGTTCCCCATCAAAATCTCTGAACAGTCTATAATCGTATTCATGCTGGCCTGGACTGCAGCGGCTGCTGCAAGTCTGATCGTCAGGGTTTTGAGACAGTATAATGCGCGCTCTGAATATACTTTGAATTCTGTTTCTCCCTTAGTACTGTTTAAAATGCTCCGAGAGTTAATCACCTTTGCTTCAGCCTCCAAGAATACTCTAGCAGTACCACAGGAGGGGACAGAAACATCCCTATCTTTCCCAAGCAGACTTTAAAGGTTCTAGTCCACACAGCAAGAGTACGGCAGAACAGCAGCAATGCCACAATGGGAGGGCTCATATAGTCCATAAAAGACCATAAGTGTTACCAAGGATGCGAAGCCAAATACTAAAAGTGGAATTTTTGAGTCAAATTGTCCAGGTAAAGAAAATGCTTAAAAGAAAAGTTTTAAAAGTAACTTTAAAAAATATAAACAATGTTCTCTACAAGCCAGCTTGTATATGACAGTCCATATGAACACAGCAAGTAATTTAGAGGATCGATCCAAAACTACTGCACCAGAACCAATTAACACTTGTACATAATGACTACAGTTCATTCTCTGTCCATTTCCAACCATCCCTGATCTTCTGCTGTTTCCCATCCATCACAGGAAATTCATAGGCCTTTTCTCTTTATTTATGCTATCTGATCTTATTAGTATAAACAACAGAAAGCTCATTATCACAACCAAAGAGTTTATGCCCAAGAGAGCAAGTACAAAGACATCAGACTTCTTTGTCTTTTTAAAATATCTCAGATGACGCTAGGATATTTACTCTTGCTGTTTAAATAATTACTGATTAAAATGGAAATGTATCTTTAAGGTAACTACAGCCTACATTTAACAAGTGGTGTACACAGTTTCCTATATACGAAACATTGATACTGATATAATATGATATGTGACCTCCAAAGTAATTGGCTATGTTTTTGAAAATAGCAGGTGAATGCATTAGTTGGTCAATAGTGTTTTAGCATAAAACTAAACATAATGACAAGGTTTTACCCTGACAAGGTTTTTGAGGTCCTACAATGTATGCATGAAAACCTGCCTTTAAAGAAAAAAAGCATGACTGATTGTCTTGATTGTAGAAATATCCTGAAAATTACATAAAATAATCAGTGAGATGTTCAATAATTCCCCACCATGTTCACTATGAATAATTCGCTTGGAATTAATTCTCTCTCTCTCTCTCTCTCTCTCTCTCTCTCTCTCTCTCTCTCTCTCTCTCTCTCTCGTTCAAAAAAAAATTGTCAAATTTTGAGTTTAGACGTACCTACGTAGTACGCTGACATAATGACGCAATGACGCTGCTTCCATTGTTTACAAACGACAGACTGAACGTGCCCCTCCTTCTTCCCAGTTCAGTTATATATACATCGTTTTATATATATATATATATATATATATATATATATATATATATATATATATATATATATATATATATATTAGTCCTTCTCAAAAAATTAGCATATTATGATCAAGCTATCGAAGCATCCTGGGCCTCCCCAGGACTGCCGCATTGAAGCAGTCATTTCTGCAAAAGGATTCCCGACCAAGTACTGAGTGCATAACTAAACATAATTATTTGGAGGTTGACTTTTTTTGTATTAAAAACACTTTTTTTAATTGGTCGGATGAAATAGGGTAATTTTTTGAGATTGGAATTTTGGGTTTTCATGAGCTGTATGCCAAAATCATCAGTATTAAAACAATAAAAGACCTGAAATATTTCAGTTGGTGTGCAATGAATCTAAAATATATGAAAGTTAAATTTTTATCAGAACATTACAGAAAATAATGAACTTTATCATAATATGCTAATTTTTTGAGAAGGACTAGTATATATATATATAAAAATAAAAAAATAATAAAAAATATAAAAAATAATATTATGCGTCATTACGTCTTACGCGGTTACATAAGCAAATGCGAACTAGTTTCGGGCGCAAGAGACAGAAGAATACGCTGTGTTGTAGTTGTGGGCCGAGGAAGACGGCGTCGCTTCCCATTGCTCAGTCTCGGTGCTGTAATATTACGCGTCATTAAGTCTTACTCAGTTACATAAACATACACGAACTAGTTTTAGGCACGCGAGATGCAGCAAGCGTTGGCAACTTTTGAGGCTCAGGATCTCAACTTGGAAAGGTTCACTCGGGTTTCCAGAGGCATCTTGGATTTGATGCAATGCTACAAGGAGATCTTGGATGAGAAGAGGTTGCTCTCTGTCCAGTCTAACCTGGAGCAGTATTTTAAGAAGGTAGAGAGGCCTGCAACAGATCCTGTACCCTCTACCTCAGCTGCATCTACTACTCGAGTCTACTACTCGAGGCTCATCTGCCCAGCTTCTCCAGCACAATAAGCCTGTCTCTCCCTCCCTTACTGTATTTCATTCTTGTGGTAAGGAATTGTTTTCTCTTTTTTTAATACTTATGACATTAACTGTTACATTTTATTATAGCATATCATGAAAAGGTACTCTAAACAAGCTATTAACCTAATCATCTGAAACAACCAATTAACTCTAAACACCTGCAAAAGATTCCTGAGGCTTTTAAAAACTCCCAGCCTGGTTCATTACTCAAAACTGCAATCATGGGTAAGACTACCGACCTGACTGCTGTCCAGAAGGCCATCATTGACACCCTCAAGCAAGAGGGTAAGATACAGAAAGAAATCTCTGAATGAATAGGCTGTTCCCAGAGTGCTGTATCAAGCCACCTCAGTGGGATGTCTGTGGGAAGGAAAAAGTGAAAGAAGGGCCGATTTCAGACCTTGGGGGACCTGTGGAAGTAGTGGACTGAGTCTGGAGTGGAAACATCCAGAGCCACCGTGCACAGGCGTGTGTAGGAAATAGGCTACAGATGCCGCATTCCCCAGGTCAAGCCACTTTTGAACCAGAAACAGCGGCAGAAGCTCCTAACCTGGGCTACAGAGAAGCAGCACTGGACTTGCTCAGTGGTCCAAAGTACTTTTTTCGAATGAAAGCAAAATTTGCATGTCATTCGGAAATCAAGGTGCCTGAGTCTGGAGGAATTGCCAAAATGCCTGAAGTCCCGTGTCAAGTACTCACAGTCACTGATGGTCTGGGGTGCCATGTCAGCAGCTGGTGTTGGTCCACTGTGTTTTATCAAGGGCAGGGTCAATGCAGCTAGCTATCAGGAGATTTTGGAGCATTTCATGCTTCCATCTGCTGAAAAGCTTTATGGAGATGAAGATTTCATTTTTCAGCATGACCTGGCACCTGCTCACAGTGCCAAAACCACTGCTAAATGGTTTACTGACCATGGTATTACTGGGCTCAATTGGCCTGCCAACTCTCCTGACTTGAACCCCATAGAGAATCTGTGGGATATTGTGAAGAGAAAGTTGAGAGACACCAGACTCAACACTGTGGATGAGCTTAAGGCCGCTATCGAAGCATCCTGGGCCTCCGTAACACCTCAGCAGTGCCACAGGCTGATTGCCTCCATGCCACGCCGCATTGAAGCAGTCATTTCTGCAAAAGGATTCCCGACCAAGTACCGAGTGCATAACTGAACATAATTATTTGAAGGTTTACTTTTTTTGTATTAAAAACACTTTTTTTTTATTGGTCGGATGAAATATGCTAATTTTTTGAGATAGGAATTTTGGGTTTTCATGAGCCATGTATGCCAAAATCATCAGTATTAAAACAATAAAAGACCTGAAATATTTCAGTTGGTGTGCAAAGAATCTAAAATATATGAAAGTTTAATTTTTATCAGTACATTACAGAAAATAATGAACTTTATCACAATATGCTAATTTTTTGAGAAGGACTAATATATATATATATATATATATATATATATATATATATATATATATATATATATATATATATATATATATATATATATATATATATAAGTTATGTAGCGTGTTACCCTTGTGTTAAGACGTCGTCGCTGTGATTTTTGTGTTTACACTGTTTTTGCGGACTTTTGTAACCCTAAGCAAATATGGTTGGTCAGAAGTGTAAGCCTACTAGCATGGGTGCAAGTCTCATACACAGAGATAAATTAACTATCTGCTCAGATTTGTGCAATCTTCCATGAATACTCAGTTAAGCAAAGAGAGATGTAAAATGAATGAAAACTCAAATCCAGAAAAGAGAGAGAACTCTCCACTCTGCTGGTGATTCACATCAATGCAGGCTGAGTACTAAACCAGTATTCAATAGCTTCCTTGCTCACTTGAAAGACTGGAAGTCCGTATAACGCCTCACATATTGTAAGGGTTGACTGGCTGTTTTAAGTTTCACGTAAAGTGACTAGACTCAGCTTCATGTAATGTGACTCGGCTCAGCTTCATGGAAAGTGATCATACATCAACCATCGAAACGATTTACAAGCAGAAAGATCGCATCACAGAGCATGTTAAAGGTTATATTTGATACCGTATTTGATATTTGATGAGTGAATTTGATTAAAATTTATCTATTTTAAATTAATGTTGATATTATTTTACAATGTTATGTTTATAATAATTGATTTAGGGGTGTTTTATGAGATACAGTAATGGTATTTATGGATGTATAGTGCAGTATGAGCATCATACATCACTGTAACAACTAAAGTTCACTTTCAACTTGCGTTCGGCCATCTGGAACCAATTAAAAATGTAAGTCGGGGAGCGTCTGTGTATAAATATATTCAGTGGTATTAAAAAGTATGTGAACCTTTTGGAATTTCTCTCATTTCTGCATAAAATCACCATCAAATGTGATCTGATCTTTGTCAAAATCACACAGATGAAAAAACAGTGTCTGCTTTAACTAAAACCACCCAAACATTTATAGGTTTTCATATTTTAATGAGGATAGCATGCAAACAATGACAGAAGGGGGAGGAATAAGACACTGAACCCTCTGCCTAAGGAGACTTAAAGAGCGATTGAAACCAATTTTTACCAAACAATTTAAGTCAGGTGTGTGCCCAATCACTGATGAGTGGTTTAAAGCTGCCCTGCCCACTATAAAACACACGCCTGGTAAGAATTGTCTTGACGAGAAGCATTGTCTGATGTGCACCATGGCTCGCTCAAAAGAGCTGTCTGAAGACCTGTGATCAAGAATTGTTGATTTGTATAAAGTTGGGAAAGGATACAAAACCATCTCTAAAAGTCTGGATGTTCATCAATCGACAGTCAGAGAAGTTGTCTACAAATGGAGAGAGTTTGACACTGTTGCTTCTCTCCCATGGAGTGGCCGTACGCCAAAGATGACACCAAGAGTTCAGCGCAGAATACTCAGAGAGGTTAAAAAAAAAAACCCTAGAGTGTCTGCTAAAGACTTACAGAAATCACTGGCACAGTCCAATGTCTCTGTGCACACATCAACTATATGTAAAACAATAGCCAAGAATGGTGTTCATGGGAGGACTCCAAGGAGGAAGCCACTGCTGTCTAAAAAAAACATCGTTGCTCGTTTAATGTTCACAAAAAGGCACTTGGACACTCCACAGAAGTTTTGGCAAAATATTTTGTGGACTGATGAAACCAAAGTTACATTGTTTGGGAGGAACACACAATGTCATATGTGGAGGAAAAATGGAACAGCTCACCAACATCAACACCTCATCCCCACCGTGAAGCATGGTGGACGGTGCATAATGGTTTGGGGCTGTTTTGCTGCCTTGGGGCCTGGACAACTTGCAATCATTAATGGAAAAATGAATTCAAAAGTTTATCAAGATGTTTTGCAGGAAAACCTGAGGCTGTCTGTCAGACAGTTTAAGCTAAAAAGAGGATGGATGCTGCAACAAGACAATGATCCAAAACACAGAAGTAAATCAACTTCAGAATGGTTTCAGAAGAACAAAATACACGTTCTGGAGTAGCAAAGTCAAAGTCCAGACTTAAACCCCATTGAGATGCTGTGGCATGACCTCAAGACAGCGATTCATGCCAGACATCCCAGGAATCTGACTGAACTAACTACAGCAGTTTTGTAAAGAAGAATGGGCCAAGATTAGTCCTGATCGATGTGCCAGACTGATCTGCAGCTACAGGAAGCGTCTGGTTGAAGTTATTGCTGCCAAAGGGGGGGACCACAAAATATTAAATGTGATGGTTCGGTTACTTATTCCTCCCCCTTCTGTCATTGTTTGCATGCTATCCTCATTAAAATATGAAAACCTATAAATGTTTGGGTGGTTTTAGTTAAAGCAGACACTGTTTTTTCATCTGTGTGATTTTGACAAAGATCAGATCACATTTGATGGTGATTTTATGCAGAAATGTGAGAAATTCCAAAAGGTTCAGATACCTTTTCATACCACTGTCTATATATATATATATATATATATATATATATATATATATATATATATATATAAGAGAGGGAGAGAGAGGATTTTCTGAGTAGATCCTTCCGTAAGCGAGTGCTCAATACTTTTTGGTCGAGCAAATAACAAAAATAAAAGGACAGGACAAAGACTTTCTATTGAAACTCCATTTATCACTACAGATCTGTTTTGAGGGGTGGTGAAACCATCCTCTCTCTTCAGGTGATTATAGAAGAATTCCTCTATAATCACCTGAAGAGAGAGGATGGTTTCACCACCCCTCAAAACAGATCTGTAGTGATAAATGGAGTTTCAATAGAAAGTCTTTGTCCTGTCCTTTTATTTTTGTTTTATATATGATGGAGCAGCTGTGTATTAAGGATTGTATTGAATAGGAGACCCATTGGCACACTTGGTGCAACTGACTCACAGTTCAATTTGACTGAAACAAGCAAATGAGTAATACTGTGTATAGAGTCCAGTACCACATGTGCAACAAATAAAGAAAAAATATGAGATACTTAGACTGCAGATGAATTCTGTCACGTGTAAATTGTCTTTGAAGCGGTGTTTTTTCAAGACTAACATTTTTTTCCAAGAATCCTGTGAGATTCCTGGGGGATGGGGGACAATTTCACTATTCATTAAAATAAGGGAATTGAAGAATGAAAAAGTAAACGAGGCAAGGGAGGCAAGAATGGGATGGGAGTCAATATTCTACAATGGGATAGGTAGGATTTATTTTTTGTATTATAGCAAAAGACGTTGAGTTTTTTGTGGTGGTGGGCAGAACAGGACGGAAAGTCAGGTGAACTGTCACCCTCTGTTTATTTGTGTGTTATGCGCTGAGGATATGCACATTGTGTGCGTGCGTGTGTGTGTGTGTGTGTGTGTGTGTGTGTGTGTGTGTGTGTGTGTGTGTGTGTGTGTGTGTGTGTGTGTGTGTGTGTGTGTGTGTGTGTGTGTGTGTGTGCGTGCGTGTTGCGTGTGCAACTAACATCATAGCCGCTGTTGCGGATTCCCCTCCTGGCACGTTCCCTCATCACCAGGAGATCTAGCTCAGTCTCGACAGGACTCGGGGTGTTTAGGGATTGCCTGCTCCAGTATGCTGGCTCTCTCTGACTTTCACTGGACACATAACACATAACCACCTTAAAATTCTGACATCAATTTCAAGAGACTCTAGACCAGTAGATACAAATCTTTCCCATAATCTCCCACTAGATTTTACAGCTCATTGATCAACTTTTTTGATATGCAGGCCAAAACTTTGAGCTTGATTTCATTTGATCACATTATTATTTAATGTAGCTCCAATAAAGCCTGATATAGTGCAACAGTTTTCCAGCAATACTGTATTTCAATTTTCATTCACGCTTTACAACAATATTGTTCTAGCCTGATTATCAGCATTTTAAGCCAGTACTAGCGTTTTATGAAAAAAAGGTAAGTCTGTTGGGTTTTTACTCCCGAGCCTCGTGGCTCATCAGGCCGGTGCTTATCCCCGGTTTCCATAGCATGAAGCAACCAGGAGTTCAACTCCCCCTGGATGGGATGCTAGTACATCGCAGATTACCTTCCCAGTATATTTTTACTGGTACCCATTTATACTGCTGGGTGAACAGAGGCACACTTGTGGTTGAGACCTTGCCCAGGGGACTCAGCACAGTGAGGGTCCCAGTGGGATTCGAACTCACAACCTCCCAATCATGAGGGTAGCACCCTAACCACTACGCCACCGGCCCCAGTGTTTTATGACATTTAGACAAAAATGCTGTACTTGGTGTCTTGTTTCATTTCCAAGTTGAAATTCATTATTGTCATAATTTTCTCGCTTTCATGCAAACAATCATGTGGCCAGTTAGAGTACCAATATGTTTTCAATATATTGGTTTAATAGAACAAAACCAATGTGCAGCATTTTTTTATTAATTTATTTGTAATGTACAATCCTCTGTGCCGGTGTGCTGCCATTCTGATTAAATTATTCAGCTTTTTAAAATATTTAAATTTTTTTAAAATTATTTTAATAAGATGAAGATGCTTATAGTTTGTACATTTATGATTTCCAGCATTTTATGGAAGATGACAATAATTCTGTGCTATTTTCTTTCCAGTGCTGTTACACAATGGATTTTCTGTACTGTACTGAACTACACTGTCCTTTTCCTGTTGACATTATTACTATTTATGTTTGGCCTTGTCTTGCATAGATCATTAAGGAGCCTTTCATTTTACTGTTCTTTATACTGTGTATATGAATGAGACAACAGTAAAAATCACATTACTGTAATTAAAATATCACAGCTATTATATTACGTCTGGTACATAGTAAGGTGACACTGATCTGAAGTGATTTTGAATTCTGTACTTTTCAGCTGTGCAGATTTCCCCAGACCTGAGTAGTATTAAAATATTAATACAACTGCCTTACGAAATAGAATTCAATGAAATAATGATGATATTTCTATTTCGGTGAGTAAACCTAGAATTTTCAAATACTTTTCTATTAAAATTTGATTTGTACAGTTTTCATGCCAGTTTTGATTTGTACAGTTTTCAT
Source organism: Plotosus lineatus (assembly GCA_024760905.1). Classification (NCBI taxonomy): domain Eukaryota; kingdom Metazoa; phylum Chordata; class Actinopteri; order Siluriformes; family Plotosidae; genus Plotosus; species Plotosus lineatus. The sequence continues at coordinate 47,054,500 of CM045733.1, forward strand.
GAGCAACACTCTAGACCAAGAAATTAAACTCTGATTTTAATTTCTCAAAATCATGACAGCAGGTGGGACTTAATTCTCATAATTTTTTATGTATTTTATGTATGTATTTTCAACCACCACTGTTCATTTTCTGTCCTTATTTAAGAATATATTAGGTAAAAACAAACAAACAAACCAAATAAACAAGGGGCAGTGGTGGCCTAGTGGTATAGGTGCTGGATCAGTGATCAGTGGTTGGGGGTTTACCCACAGGTTGTCACTACCCCCACCCCCCTCCACACACACACACCCACACACACAGCTAACTGGGTTATCAAAGGCCGACCATGTCTCTCACTGTCTATGGTGTGAGGTTCATGTAAAAGAACCATTGCTGACTTTTGACGAGAGTAGGCTGCAAAGCCATCAGTGTGTTTCCATCCTGCAATGGCCTGACGAACTGTCCAGGGTGTACTCTGCCCTCAGCTGCGACGCTAATTAGGATTAAGCGGTTACAGAAAATGAACTGAACCAAATAAACAAACAAAAATGCATATACAATACAGTATATCTTTCTTTTTCTTTCTCTCTCATTGATTCCGCCCATCCCCAACACCTCCGACCCTTGTGTATGGTCCTTCCCCTACCTCCTGTGGTATTTGACATAAGTGGATGGATTTCGGTCTTCCATAGGTCCCCTTGTATCCTCCAGGTCCAGAGAAGCATTTTCACATCGCAGTCTCTCTCGGTAACTGTGTCTCTGCCCTCCACTGTTTGTTGGCCCATCACTGTAGCCTTTTCGCTTAGCCTTTAGACGAAGTTTGTTTCTGTAGTGCTCTATATCGGACTTCTGCTTCAACCCCACATTTACCTACAAAGACACGCACACACACACACACACACACACACACACAAACGCACACGCACACACACGCACGCACACAAACGCAAACACAAGCAAACACTTATTTTTGTAGGTATATAAATGTGTGTCAAATTGTGATTTGAAAAATCTAAGGCATCACTGACAGTATTTTATAATATAAACTTATTTTATACATTCTGATTAGTCATATCATTAAAAACATTACAGTCACCGACAATGGTGACTTCTTGTTAACACCCGCCAAGAAGTGCAATTTATGAGAAAGTAACAACCAGTGTTCAAAGTTGATGTATTGGAAGCAGGAAAAATGAGCAAGCATAAGGATTTGAGTGACTCTGACGGATGTCACATTGTGATCGTTAACCCATTGGTCTATTTATCTCCAAAACACCAGGTCTTGTGGTGTTCCTTGTATGCAGTGGTTCATACCTACCAAAGCTGGACCAAAGAAGGAGAACCAGTGAATTGACAAGAGTGTCATGAGTGCCCAATAGTCATTGAGTGCATGGGAAGCAAGGTTGTGTACAGAGTTACTGTAGCAAAAACTGCTGAAACTGCAGTTATAATAGAAAAGAGACAATACACGCTGCAGTCTGCTGTGTATCAGGTCGCCTAGCCATCAGGTGGTGTTAATGTTATGGTGGATACTTGTACTGCGTGAACTGGCTCTGGTTCTCTATCATGGCATAGTTAAATTCAGCTGATTTACTTTTAAAAATCTGATGTGACTTGTGCATCTACTTATTCAGGAGGGTATTGATCGCTTCTTCAATTACCTAGCTCCACCTAGCAGCAAGGATAATTATCATGCATCCCACACGTCCTACTTACATGTTTAAAAAACATTTTAAACGATAAATAAGAAAACAACTATAGAGTGTTCACTTATATAATTATTATATAAATAATTATATGAATTTCACAATATGTTATATTATCATGCAATCAAGTGACCATTGTCAGGTTTTAAAAATATAAAAATAAATCATAATGTTTTGGTTTTCTTTTCTTATGTTCCCATGTAGGATATTCTAAAACTATATATATATATATATATATATATATATATATATATATATATATATATAAAATGGCAGGTTTTTGTGATGTAAAAAATGAACATAAAATTAATTATTTTCGAACTTTTTCCACCTTTAATGTGACCTATAATCTACACAAATAAATAGAAAATCAACAAATGTAGAATATTAATATCAACATGAGGAGGCCCAATGTCCAGTAAAAAGTGAAAGCATGCTTACCTCTCCGTTGAGCATGACAGAGTCTTGGCTGTGATTCGAGGAGTCGGGGTATGAGTAGTTGAGTGGAGCGGCCATGGGCTTAATGCTGATGAGCCTCAGGGAGCCAGTCAAAGAGTCATAATGCTCTGTAGGAGCTTAAAAAAAAAAACAAGTCCTAACAACCAAAACCAAGTAGCATAGGGTGGAAATGATAAAACAGAGCTGTACATATTTGATCCTGCAAGTCTCCATCCAAAAGATACACTCTTATTAGAATTCCTTGAAATAAATAACAGTCATTAGGCATGTATCTCTAAAGTGGCAGTGGGGGCCTGGTGGTAAAGGGTGCTGGATCGCTGATCCTAAGGTTGGAGGTTTGAATCCCATTCTCCACAAGGTTGTCACTTTCAACCCAGTGCAGCTAATTGGGTTATCAAAGGCCGGCCATGTCTCTAGCTGTCTATGTTGTGAGGTTCATGTAAAAGAACTATTGTTGACTTTTGTAAAGAGTGGCTGCAAAGTCGTCAGCGTGTTTCTGCCCCTAGCTAAAGGGCATTGTCTGTTGTCTGGAAGGGCATCCAATGTAACAATCTATGCCAAATCAAACATGCGAATCAGATCATTCGCTGTGGCGACCCCTGAAAAGGGCGAAAAGAAGAAGAAGAAGAAGAGAAAGAAGGTATGTATCTCTAAAAATTCCGAAATGTTGTAAAATTGGAAAAATATATTCTCTAAGCTTCAGAAGTGACTGACTGAGTTTCTAATAATCTAAATATCTGGATACAGGTCAGACCTCTAAGCAAAATCAAGCGCTCCTGAGGTGATATGACGTGAGGGAAGCTTCACGTTCCTCATCAAGCTGAGTTCTGCAGCAGCAGGACAACATCCAAAACATATTATCTCTTAAAAGAGTGGAGGGTACAGCACAGTGGGTGCTAATGCACCCCACACACACACACACACACACACACACACACACACACACGCGCACATACACTTTATCTTTCTCATCCAAATTGGTTCACTAACTTTTTTGGAAGCATCTCTTAGCATCTGAACAGACTTCACTGGCACTCGTTCAGTTGCTGCTCTAGCATATTGTGCATGGTCCAGTTTATTATTGTACACATACTCTATATATGTGACATATTTATTTGTTCTGTGGCCTGTATAGAAAGTGGCAGAGTAACAAAGAATAGCTATCCCAGTATCATGGCAGGATTTCTGTATTAGTCTTCATATAAATACTTGTTTGGAAACACGTCAGAGTATTTGTCCCTTTATTGTTATGGTAAATATATGTTAGAACTCTTAGATGATTTTTTTTTTACTTTTTAACTTTTTTTAATTTGCAATAACTCGTAGTGATTTTATCTTAATAAGAAAATTTAGAAGTGGTATGTATATAAAAATATCATGGGGTTGTTTAACATAAACAGACATTATTGTTATTGTTGCCAACACTGATTTTAAAAAATGCCCTTCTTCTTGGTGTGGCCTTTAAAAAGCTAATGGACTACAAGAGATAAACCGCCTGCCACTCTGGTTGGCTTCTTTTGGCACATTTGTAAACACTGGGCCAAAATCCTCAGGCTTCTGACCTCAAGATAGCCCCCAAGGAGCCCTGATCAAGCCTGAGAAGTACCAGCATAAATGATAATTATCTTGGCACACACTAGCCTGCTCAGCTTTGGTGCCAAAGTGCCAAAGTGGAAAAGCAGCAAATAAAATAAAAAGTGAATAAATATTTTACATTGTATTCTGTGTTACTGCACTATGGAAATAATGATGTCTTAGAAAGAGTGGAATAGAGTAGTGGTGGCTCAGTGGTTAAGGCACGGGATTAGTCATTTAAAAAGTTGGTGGTTCAAACCCCAGTACCACCAAGCTGACACTGCTGGCCCTTTGAGCTGTTAACCTTCAATTGCTCAGGTGTCTAAAAATGATAAATGTAAGTTATTCTGGATAAGTGCGTCTGCGAAATTCCATAAATGAGTGGACTTATATAAAATTGTACTGGAATTCTCTAGAGCTGTTGTGTGATAACAATATTGAATAAAATGAATTTGACATGTTAGACATATTATACACTGAAATAATATGTTTGTATTAATAAGTGTTGTTTGCATTTATGGAATGTAAACAAGAGTGCTTTATGTCAACTGCTGTGATAAAGACAGTAATCTTTCTTTGTCCGTGTCACATATTCTAATCTTCTATATTTTTAAATGTGTCACTGTGTCTCTCACCAGTCCTTGAATGTGTTTCCTCCTTTGGGGGTTTCTGGCCTGTATTTCTGAGCGCTAAGGAGCTCCTTCCAGTGTTCAGCTTCGCAGACCCATTGCTTGAAACCGAGCCGTCCTCACTCGGCACTTTGCTGTGGGTAGCCATGGAAACAAGAGGCAGTGATAAGCGGGCAGTGTGTGGTAAGATGCAGTTTTAGTGACAGGTTGGCACACCCCTCCAGCACTGCTGGTAACCTGGGTAAAATCGCCTTGCGTCACAAAAACTCCTCCGCCTGTGCCATTAAAAAGGAAGCGCAACATGGCAGAAGCAATGCTGTTCCTATCTGGGTATTTTTAGCAGAGACTCTGACCCTTTGATCTGAAGGAATATACATGTGGACAGACTGAAGAGTTCTGTTGCATGATAAATACAGGGGAAAAAACATGACTTTTGTATTTGAGTTTGGGAAATAGTGTCGAAATGCCATCTTAAAAGAAAAAAAAATTCTCATACTAGCAGGATTCAGGAAAAGTGTAATTTTAATTGCCATAGGGTGAGATGGTTTTTCATAACTGCTCAAGTTAAAAAGCTCTGAGGAATAAAAAATAAGAAAAGTGGAGTAAATCTGCTAATCACTTGGGCGTTTGTGCCAACAATCTGACACACACACACACACACACACACACACACACACACACACACACACACACACACACACACACTTTCGTGTGCAACATAAACACACATATGCTTACACATTTATAACTATACACACTGTGTGAAAACAGGCAGACAGGGGGCTGGGAGTGAACACACACCTTCACATCTCTGCAGGATCCCTAAAGGCACTCTGAATCATATATGAGTCTGTAGCCAGGAGCAATTCTCTCTCTCTCTCTCTCTCTCTCTCTCTCTCTCTCTCTCTCTCTCTCTATTATTGTGTTGCTCTCATCCTCTTACTCTTTCTCTACTCATCTTTATGGTGTGTTTTAGTTATCATTCTCTCTCTCTCGCTCTATCTTTCCCCAGCACTTTCTACCCACATCCTGTTCTTATGTGTATTCTATTTTTTCTTGTCTCTCCCAAGATATTCTCTTGCCTCCTCTGTAATCGTTTCGCTTGGGAGGTTGGCAAAGGTGAAGACAGACAGCACATTCTCTCACTCTTGGTCAGAAACACAAAGCATGTACAGTATATACATGTGTGTATGTACATATATATATATATATATTTTTTTTTTTTTTGGGAATATGAGACTCTATATGAGGAAAAGACTGCAACAGCAGAATAATGTTAAGCATGATATAATGCAAAGATGCAAAGTAGAAAACGTGAATGGAAATGAAAAATGTGTGATTGCAATGCTTTTTGATGTGAGAACAAAAAAGAAAATGAAGAAAGAAAATAAATTTTATTGTGCAAAGGCAAAGAGGTGAACCGAAAGCAAGTCGTGACTCTGATGGTTTGAAAGATACCGAATGGCGCACCATCAGGGAAAAGGCATGATAAAGATCATCATAACTGGTAAAGTGAGAGACAGACATGTCATTCATTTCAAGCCTCACTCAACCAAATCAGTTTGGCTGAATACGACTCTGCTTACAGTGGTATGAAAAAGTATCTGAACCTTTTGGAATTTCTCTCATTTCTGTATAAAATCACCATCAAATGTTATCTGATCTTTGTCAAAATCACACAGATGAAAAAAACAGTGTCTGCTTTAACTAAAACCACTTAAACATTTATAGGTTTTCATATTTTAATGAGGATAGCATGCAAACAATGACAGAAGAGGGAGGAATAAGTAACTGAACCATCACATTTAATATTTTGTGGTCCCCCCTTTGGCAGCAATAACTTCAACCAGACGGTTACTGTAGCTGCAGATCTGTCTGGCACATCGATCAGGACTAATCTTGGCCCATTCTTCTTTACAAAACTGCTGTAGTTAGTTCAGTCAGATTCCTGGGATGTCTGGCATGAATCGCTGTCTTGAGGTCATGCCACAGCATCTCAATGGGGTTCAAGTCTGGACTTTGACTTGGCCACTCCAGAACGTGTATTTTGTTCTTCTGAAACCATTCTGAAGTTGATTTACTTCTGTGTTTTGGATCATTGTCTTGTTGCAGCATCCATCCTCTTTTTAGCTTCAACTGTCTGACAGACGGCCTCAGGTTTTCCTGCAAAACATCCTGATAAACTTTTGAATTCATTTTTCCATTAATGATTGCAAGTTGTCCAGGCCCCGAGGCAGCAAAACAGCCCCAAACCATGATGCACCGTCCACCATGCTTCACGGTGGGGATGAGGTGTTGATGTCGGTGAGCTGTTCCATTTTTCCTCCACACATGACGTTGTGTGTTCCTCCCAAACAATTTAACTTTGGTTTCATCAGTCCACAAAATATTTTGCCAAAACTTCTGTGGAGTGTCCAAGTGCCTTTTTGCGAACAATAAACAAGCAACAATGTTTTTTTATACAGCAGTGGCTTCCTCCTTGGAGTCCTCCCATGAACACCATTCTTGGCCATTGTTTTACATATAGTTGATGTGTGCACAGAGATATTGGACTGTGCCTGTGATTACTGTAAGTCTTTAGCAGACACTCTAGGGTTTTTTTACCTCTCTGAGTATTCTGTGCTGAACTCTTGGCGTCATCTTTGGTGGACGGCCACTCCTTGGGAGAGAAGCAACAGTGCTAAACTCTCTCCATTTGTAGACAACTTCTCTGACTGTCGATTGATGAACATTCAGACTTTTAGAGATGGTTTTGTATCCTTTCCCAGCTTTATACAAATCAACAATTCTTGATCGCAGGTCTTCAGACAGCTCGTTTGAGCGAGCCATGGTACACATCAGACAATGCTTCTCATCAAGACAATTCATACCAGGTGTGTCTTTTATAGTGGGCAGGGCAGCTTTAAGCCACTCATCAGTGATTGGGCACACATCTGACTTAAATTGTTTGGTAAAAATTGGTTTCAATTGCTCTTTAAATCTCCTTAGACAGAGGGTTCAGTTACTTATTCCTCCCCATTCTGTCATTGATTGCATGCTATCCTCATTAAAATATGAAAACCTATAAATGTTTGGGTTGTTTTAGTTAAAGCAGACACTGTTTTTTCATCTGTGTGATTTTGACAAAGATCAGATCACATTTGATGGTGATTGTATGCAGAAATGAGAGAAATTCCAAAGGTTCACATACTTTTTCATACCACTGTCTATGAACAAACGAATGCATAAAAATATAATTAAAAAAGAGCATTCCGCATGCAACCTTCAGCAACAATGCTGAACGCAGTATGTATTAATTATGTGCATTAGCTAAATTTGTAATATGATTATTAACTTGGTGAGCTTTTGAACCCAAGGCTATTTTAAGAGTAATTTCTTAAAGGTCTCATCTTACTCACTACAAGAGATGGCCAAAATTGCTAAAACAGTGGGATTTTTTCCTATAACTGTGATTAAATCTGACATATGTATACTGAAGGCCCTTGATATTCGTGGGGGTTTGGTTCCGGCCCCTCCCACGAATGAAGATAATCCACGAGTTCTGTACCAGGAAGTAAAACCCCATGTATCATATTACATGCGTGAATGAGCAACCGGAAGTAAAATACTGTGCATCTATTACATACGCTAAAATATGCTTCTTAAACACATTCTATAGACAGTATTACTCATTAATACAGTATTAATGTATTAAAATGTAGTAATGATGAAGAAAAACTTTTCAATTTTTACTGTTATATTTACTGATGATAAAACATAAACATTATACAGCATATACTGTTAAGAATGACAGGAAAAGTGTACAAGACAGTGTTGAGACCAGCAATGTTGTATGGTTTAGAAACAGTGGCACTGAGGAAAAGGCAGGAGGCAGAGCTGGAGGTAGCAGACATGAAAATGTTGAGCTTCTCTCTGGGAGTAACGAGAATGGATAGGATCAGAAATGAGTAGTACATCAGAGGGACAGCCCATGTAAGATGCTTTGGAGACAAAGTCAGAGAGGCTAGATTGGTGGTTTGGAGATGTACAGAGGAGGGATAATGAATATATTGGTCATAGGATGCTGAGGTTAGAACTACCAGGCAGAAGGCCTAGAGGAAGACCAATGAAGAGATTTATGGATGTGGTGAAGGAAGACATGAAGGTTGTTGGCGTAAGAGAAGAAGATGCAGAGGACAGGGTGAGATGAAGGAAGATGATTTCCTGTGGCGACCCCTGAAGGGAATAGCTAAAAAGAAAAGAAAAAGAAGATACAGCATATACTGTTGTAAAGCACAAGTATTAAAGTCTTTTTCAATTATTATTCCAGTACAGTACCTAAGTTAATGTTTAGAATGTTTGTGCATGAGATTTTATGTTCTGTAGCATGTTTAACAAACAATACCAAAAGGGTAAACTTTATTACGCTTCATGTCCTTTTACATTGAACGTGACATCTCCAAGATGGCTCTGCCTAGAGGGCGACGTCGCGGAGTTCTCAGAGTCAAATTGTTTCTTTGTTCATTTTAATTTGTTTTATTTGTTGTCTTGTTTGTTCATGTTTTGCACTATGCTCGTCTATGACCGGTCGACCCTACTACAGCTATGAGATCGGAGTCTTTGGGCGTGTACAACCCAACTTACTCAATTCCTATCCAGAGCTAATGTGCTATGGTAGCTAACAATAAGCCCAGGCGGGGAGGGGCCTGACAACTCCGGCGCTTGGGATCACAGGGGATGAAGGCCGTGTAGCCAGCTGGTGCAATTGCCTCATTGGGTGTACTCTCCTCGAGCCATATTTCACAGAAACATAGTATGGAGCAGTCCTGTAGATCCATCTGCTTGTTTTGCAGGGACTGAACATTTTCAAGCAGTATGACCGGAAGTGATAACCTTCCACTTCTATCCAAGCGCCGGACACTCTGAGAACTCTGCCTGGGCTTATTGTTAGCTGAGGTGCGGCTAGTATTGAGCTACCATAGCATATTAGCTCAGGATAGGAGTTGAGTGTGTTCAGTTGTACATGCCCGAAGACTCAGATCTCATAGCTGTAGTAAGGTCGACCGGTCATCAACGAATAAAACAAGTTAAAACAAACAAAGAAACAATTTGACTCTGAGAACTCCGCGACGTCGCCCTCTAAGAAGCGCCATCTTGGAGACATCACGTTCAATGCAAAAGGACATGGAGCGCAATAAAGTTTATCATTTTGGTATCGTTTGTTAAACATGCTACAGAACATAAAATCTCACGCACAAACTTTCTAAACATTAACTTGTATACTATACTGGAATAATTGAAAAATACTTTAATACAACAGTTCAGAGGAAACTATTGTTTCTTCAGGAGAAAGTCTTATTTCTTCAGAAAAGACATCCAGCATTTTCTATCGCTTAGCCAGAGAAGACGCACAGCATTTGAGTGGCATCATAGAGCATAACTGGTACTTAAAACACACTAAAAAAGACACTCATTGACAACTTATGCGCAAATGAAGAAAAAGGGGCATTACATCATTTCAACCAATCAGCAGGAAGGAGGACAGCCATTGGCTGAATTTGAGTGACGTTTCAGTTGCTTGGCAGTCCGCGAATACCCAAACCATGAGTGCAAAACTGCAAATAGTCAAAGGCCTACTGTATTTTAAATTTTCTTGCCATTAGTTAATCATCTTCACAACCGAAACTTAGCTGAGCTAAAGATTTATTTTTTTTTTCTGGTATTCATCCATCCATTATCATAACGTTTATACTTCAGGGTCATTGCCAAGATAATTCAAGCTGACTTTGAGCAAGGGTGGGACACACCCTGAAGTTTATTGTAAGAAAAATGGAGGAAAACCCAGAAAGCCATGAGGTTTCAACCAAGAACCTTCAAGCTGGGAGAGGACACTGCTAACTCCTGTACTACCGTGCCCTCCTGTTATATAACCAGTGATTGTATATGTCTATGGACTTCTTTTAAATTTCTGAGACCATTTAATGGCTGGCTGCTCTATTTTTATCTCCATCCATAACTATGTGAAAGATGGAGAGCAAGTAAAAATTACAGTTTACATGATAGCACCAGGGCAACACGGTGGTCTAATGGTCAGCCTTTCTATTTAACAACATGAATGTCATGGGTTCAAGTTCTGGCTTTGATGAAGGTGTTTCTGTGGAATTTGTTTGTTCTCCCAGTGCTTGTGTGGGTTTCCTCCAGGTTCTCTGGTTTCCCCCATCAGTCCAAAGACGTACATATTAGGCCGATGGGATATTCTTGATTGCCTCTAGGTGTGAGGATGAATGAATGTGTGCCTGTGTTGGCTTTGCAATGATTTGGTAAGCTGTTTATCATGTAATATGTTTTCACCCAGCGTCAGATTGAATTGCCTCCAGCATCCCCAAACTCCTAATAAAGGACAAGGCAGCTTGAAAAATAAAACAAATGATTGACAGCTCAATAAAATATTTATATGTACAATGTCTTATCATTTTACAAGTGTAATTGTGTTTGATATCTCCTTATCAATGTGGTTGATGTGGTGATGTCAGTTATTTTCCGGTTACTATTCAAAAAGTTCTGCAAGCAGTCATAAGGCACATAGTAATCATGATCTGATCTTCCATGTTGATGTAGGCAGAATAATTAAACTCATGTTTATGATTCCCTATTAAAACATTTATAAGAACTCAGTGTTTGGTGGTATTTGTCAATCAACCTTATCTTTAAGCTCTAATAGAGATTAGGTAAACGACGAACCTATGAAAAGGGGAGAGGAGGACCTCACTTTGGATTCCGCCTTATCAGTGCTCATTTTCCGGCCGTCCACTGATGTTGCATGATCTTTCTGTGTGGGCACAGCTTAAAAGGTACTTAAATTTCTGGACAGCTCTAGAGTAAAACCATCTTTTGTGGTGACCTTATAACAGACCCTGAGCAGAAACTACTGTGCAGGTCTAAATCCCTAAATTCTTTTCATACCAGTGGAAGTGCAGGATTAGTTTTTTTTTTTTTTAATAGCATTAACTTATTGTTATAAACCTACTAATTAAATTTATCATTATAATATTAATGTGTTCACTGACAAACAAGTGGCTTTTGAGAAAACTTTGAAAGTAGGATGATGTGAAGGCTGAAGTAAAGGCTCCTAGTACAAACATCTAGTAGCCAGACAGCAAGAAGGTTTCTCCCATTTATAACAGAAATGGCTAACCGTCTATATTAGTGGACCAAAACGTTCAAATGTTCATATGTAATAAACAAACAGAGCACATTGCTGAAGCTACAAACTGACTTTTTCTGGATTTCTGTCGATGGAAAACATTTTCGACACGAACAGTCGTCTTCTAAGCAGCACAAATTATTAACCTGAAAATCATTGGTTCTAACACTGGTTGATGCCGCAGCCATCCATCACAGGGAGTACATGGGAGCTAATTGGCTCTCATGGGAGGGAGGGATGGCATACACTCTCTTTCCTGTCACTCACAGTGATCATCAGACAGTCGGGGGTGTCTGTGGGCTCATTCATTCAAGGGGTGAATAGCGATTTTCCTTTGAATATGCTAGAGTGCTACCAGATACACCTACACAGCACTAGGTGGTAAGATAGCATGAAATGTAACAGAGGGGGCCTGCAAAAAAAACAAAAAACAAAAGCATGCACACTGGCATTGAAACACATGGAGAAGTCTTGTGGTCAATATTATCCTGCAAGGGCACGAGGTGGTTTCACTTTTTGACACGGTGCATTGTCCATTTATTTATACACTCAGTGGTATACAGGTATCCCTTGCTACTTCGCGCTTCAATTCATGAGGCTTCAGTGCATCACGTTTTTTTTTTTTTAATATTGATCGAATTAAAAAATAAGGAAATTAAGGAAGAATAGGGTAAAAAGTTAAAGAAAATGCTGCAAAAACAAGGCCAATTGTGCAAAAAAAAAAAAACAACCCCTAAAGAAACAAAACAAAAAAACAACCCAAAACCTCCCATCAAAACTACTTACATTTTTGTGAGGTGCGAATCTCAGTGCATGCACGCGCATCTGCGAGCGTGTGTGTGTGCCTGTATGTGTGTATTTATAGTTCATTTACATATTGTGCATTATTTTTGAATGTTTCATTGTTATTATAAGCATTTATAGCATTGAAAACAGTGCGTCATCGACTTACGACCTATGTGAGTTACAGCTGATCGACTTTACGACCGCAAAAGTCGTGAAGCATGATTCATGGCAGTGCAGTGCGAGTGTTGCAACGACAGTTGCTTGTGCTGCCGGCAGTGCCAGCATCTTAAAAGGCCAAGCAGGAGATGATGCAGCTTCACTTTCTAACTGCTCAGAGCTGAGAGCAAATCTCTTCATCTATTTTCAATGCCACGTCACTGTGGCGCGAAGCGGAGAGCCAATCCTTTATGTGTGTTTGGTGGATCCGATACCTTGAAACTCTAATTTTATTGGACTCACACGCTGCAGTGTTTATGTGACAGGAAGCGCATCCCAAGTTTTGGCAATCAGCTGGTCTGCGGGTTGAAGTTTTTCCATGTTTGTCCATTTGTGTTTACTTGCCAGCTGTGCTTAGCTTCGTGGAAATGAGCTGATCAAAACGAGGGAAATTTATCTCTTTACTCAAAAACAATGCCACAATCTGTAGCTGCTGCTATAATCCAATAAAATTAGAGTTTAAAGGTATCGGACCCGCCCACACACTGGAGTACAGAAAGGATTGGCTTTCTGCTGCACGCCACAGTGACGTGGAATTGAAAATAGATGTACAGATTTCAATGTGTGAGATTTATTCATCTGTTTTTGGTTGGCATGAGTGTATTTGGATTTAAAGTGGACATACGACCGGTCTGCCGGAACCAAAAGCGGTCATAAGTCGACGACTCACTGTATGTATTTATTGATATTATATACACATATACATCTACGTATACGTCAGTTGTTTCGATCCTACTTCGCGGAATTCGGTGGTTGCAGGGGGATCTCGGTTCCAATTAACCGCAGAAAGTGAGGGATCCTTGTATTCAGAAAGGTGAGCATTAAGGTCAAGATGGTATATAATTTGACCAAAATATACACCTGAATTCAATGGCAGCAGTTTTCCCACCCATATACTGTATACAGTCCACGTTGTTGTTATTGTATGTTTTTCATAACTGCAGTAATATAATCACCATAGCGATATCCTGTGATGTCCCAACTCAAGATCATAATTTCCTAAAGGTAATTATTTAATATAGAAAAAAATTCACTGTTCTCATGAACTACTAAAAATGACCTTGAAGTAAAATAGCATTTGCTGATTTGCAAGCAGTCTTCCACATCAGACACAACACACACACACACACACACACACACACACGCACGCACACACACACACACACACACACGGTATTTTGTTACTAATAAAGTCTCTCTGTTTATGCAAAAGGGAAGAACCCTGCAGAGTTGTCCTTTTCCTCATTAAGTTAAATTTGAACTAAACTGAAGCTTGTTCAGGGTCCCAAAAGGCAGAAACACAATAAGCTGTGATGCATTAAGGAGAAAATTATAGTTGAGGAAATAAGTGGTTCCCAACTCACTGATGTCCTTTAATGTCTGTGATTCCAGTGAACCATAGAAAGGTGTATTTCAACTCGCTTCTAAATATATCAATGACTTTGCTTGCAAATATGAATGAGAAGCTCTTGACTTTCCTTCCTTACGACCATTTTCTCTGGCAAGATTTATCAAATACACCATCATACACCTTATATTACAACTTATCTGATGGTTCAGCTCTGCTTTTATCACCATGGGCACTGACCACTGTATCAGACATAGATTAGACAAAAACACCCCTTTCTAGCCTCACAGTAAAACGTACTGACCTGCGGTGGATCTCTGTAGACTGTGGTCTTTTGGAGGCAGTGCCATCCTGTAGGACCCCTTTGTCCTGTGTGAGCGGTGCATCACGTACTGGGGGAGACAGGATGAGGGTCTCTTTTGTAACCGCAATTGTTTCCCCACTCTGCTGACCCATGTGCTGCTTAGCATAGTCAAAACCCTGCACAGGCTGAAGGGAAGGGAAGGGAAGGGAAGGGAAGAGAAGAGAAAGCACTTGCAGAGGCTGGTAGTTTTTCATTAAGCAGTGCTCTGTTAGCTGCAATGATTTATTAATACACTCAGACTATTCTCAGAATCGCTGTATTTCACACAGCTCTGATATGACGTTTATTGTCGTCATGAGATATTAAATACTATGGAATCTCATGGATCCTCTCTTTCAGATGAATTATGGATCACTCTCCAGCTGAGGAAGCATATGGACACCGGAGCATCTTTGGTAGTTAAGAAGATTTCTTCTTGTGTGCCTGAGAGTGTCGCTGTGAGGATGTGGCAGGGGAAAATATAAAGACTTGAAAGCATTTAATAATTCAGGACTTTTTGCACTTTTATTGTCACACATATTTGAAGCAGAAATCAATAAAGTCCCATTTTCTGCACTTCTCAAGTCAACGGATGTGAAGACAGCTCTAAATCTACCTAGTAGTAAGTGTATCCATAGAGAAATCTTTCGCTGACCTTGAGCTGCACGTTTCCTCTTCTTTAATACTGTACTTTACACATACTGTTATTTTCTCAGGCTAAGTCTTTACAATAAACCTTATCAGGCTAAGTACATTTTTCCTATAGAAGGATAAATCTGCCATGATAATCTGCATATAATATAACAAATCTCAAATTCGATCTAAATGTTGTACTCTACAGGTTGTAAGTTGGAATCTTATTCTCTTTTTATAACAGGTATGCAAAAATATCTTTGTATAAATTTATATATTCCACTCATTACCTTCAGTGTTCTCTAGAGCAGTGGTTATCAACCGTGCTCCTGGAGATTTACCTAGCTGCAAGTCGTTAATTTCTAACACACCTCTTTTATCTGATCAAGATAATGATTAGAGAGTCAGGCAGGCACAATTAGTGCTGGAGATTAAGTCTTAAGGAAGGCAGAGCTCCAGAAACAGGGTTGGTGACCACTACTCTGGAGTAGGGGATCCCAACCCTGGTCCAGATTTTAGTGTTTTCCTTGTTCCCTGCATGACTGATTGAACTAATTAGCTAAGGAACACAAAAAAATATTTTACAATACTACCGTTCAGAGCAATGATTAATTTCAATCATAAATTAAAACTGTCATTTTTCATATTTCATTGTAGTGCCTCAAATTTATTACTTGAGCCTCATTTCTCATTTCACAGGAAAACGTTTAGTATACGCTAAATGTAGCTGCAAATGAATTGTTCATTTGCAAGTTTCGAATGTCTTGAAGTTCCACTGCACAGTTGAGTTGGCTCCATGGATCTCAAAAGATCATGGGGGGTTTTGTGCTGCGGGTCTTCGGTCAGGGAGCTGCAGCGTCAGGCGTGACTGTAGAGGCCAATACGGGATCTGCAGGTCCCGCCACTGCAGATGAAGTATTCGCAGTGTGGTGGGGGTGTCGATAGTCTCCGCTGTGTGCAGAGTCTCTTCTCCCCCTAGATGGTGTCTCTTCTCTCCTCTGCTGTTCTGATGACATCCTGGATGGTGGTCCACCAGTCGGAGCAGTCGGGGGTGGCTGATTTCATTTCGGAGGGATTGAAGCCTTCAGCCTTTAGGTTGCGCTTGCAGACATCATTGAACCTGAGAGCTGGGTGTCCCTTTGACCTGGTTGCAGTAGCCAGCTCCCCATACAGTAAGTCTTTGGGGACGTGGCCGTCATCCATTCGGGTGATACGGCCAAGCCATCGCAAGGCTGGCATCCTGGATCAGGATGGCAAACATACTGGGCACATCTGATCTGGCCAGGACGTCAATGTTGGAGACACGGTCCTGCCAAGTGATGCCCAGTAGACTGCGAAGGCAGCGTTGGTGGAAGGCGTTCAGCCGGCATTCCTGGCAGAAGTATAGGGTCCATGTTTCACTGCCGTATAGGAGAGCACTCAGTACACAGGCCTTGTAGACTCTTATCTTGGTGTTGGTGGTTAGCACAGAGTTGTCCCAGACTCGCTTCGCCAGACGAGCCATCATTGTCGATGCCTTGCCAATACGGGCGTTCAGTTCAGCGTCTAGGGAGAGGTTGCTGGAGATGATCAACCCGAGTTAGGTGAACTTGTCCACCACCTCAAGGGTGTGGTCGCCGATGTTGATACTGGGAGCACTGCTGACTTCCTGGCCCATGACCTCGGTCTTTTTAAGGCTGATGATGACGACAAACTCAGAGCAAGCACCAGTAAAGCAGTTGATGAGATGCTAGAGCGCTTCCTCAGTGTGGGCAGCAAGCATCATCAGCAAAGAGCAGCTCCCTGATGAGAATATTCTGCATCTTGGTCTTTGCTCTGAGGCATTTCATGTTAAAGAGGCCTCTGTCACTCCTGGTATGGAGGAAGACACCGTCTTCAAAGTCCCGGAAGGCATAGCACAGGAGCAGTGAGAAAAAGATGTCAAAAAGGGTTGGAGCGAGGACACAAACCTGCTTCACACCGTTCTTGATCGGGAAAGGGTCTGATGATGATCCATCAAACTGGACGATACCGTTCATGTCCTGGTGAAACGACTTGATCACGCTCAAAAGCTTGGGGGGGGACATCCAATTCGCTGGAGGAGGGCAAACAGGCCATCCCTGCTCATCAAGTCAAAAGCCTTGGTCAGGTCGATGAAGACCAAACAGAGGGGTTGTCTCTGCTCCTGGAACGTCTCTTGCAGCTGCCTCAAAGAGACCACCATATCGATGGTTCACCTGGGCTGCCCTGAATGCACACTGCGCCTCTGAATACACATGTACAGCAAGCAGTTGCATTCTGCTGAGGACGACATGGGCAAAGACTTTGCCAACTATATTTAGGAGTGAAATGCCATGATAGTTGTTGCAATCGCTCCGCTCCCCCTTGTTCTTGTAGAGGATGATGATTTTGGCATCACGCATGTCTTGGGGCACAGCCCCTTCCTCCCAGCACTGCAGCAGGTGCTCATGGAGGTATTTTAAGAGCGAGCTCTCCTTTGCGGTTTTGACGATTTCAGGGGGGGATGTTGTCACTGCCTGGAGTCGTGCTGTTTGAGATGGAGTCTATAGCCTTGCTAAGCTTCTCGATGGTGGGTGTAGCGTCAATTTCATCCATAACAGCGAGTGGAGGGGTGTTCTCAAGGGCCGTGTTCGAGACGGTGGTTTTACTCGATTAGAGCTCTTAGTAGTGCTCAGCCCATCTTTCCATTTGTTTACCTCGATCCTTGATGACATCATCTGCAGCTGATTTGAGTGGGGCGTTCTTGATGGCACTGGGACCGAAAGCCTTCTTCATGCCATCGTTCATTTTTCATACGTTTCCGAGATCTGCAGAAAGCTGTATGTCCTGGCAGAGGTTAAGCCAGTAGTCATTGGCACAATGCCTTTGCAATCTTTTGTGCATTGCTCCTCGCAGCACACAGTGCAGCAAGCGTTCACACAGAGCGATCCTTCTTGTGGGCGATTAGGGCTGCACGTTTGGCAGCGATGGCAGGGTCCATCTCAGCGGCTCCTGCCTCAAACTAATCTGCAGTCTTTCTTCCCAAAGGTGCCAATAGTCGTCTCAAACACAACCTCGCTGATGTGGTTCCACCTTTCAGTAGCACAGTCAGTGGGGCAGTCCACCAGGGCTTCATTTATGGCTTCAGCATAGCATTCCCGCAGTTCAGGAACTGCAATCATAGCTGTGTTGATGCGTGGCTAGGGTTTCTGCTTGGAGCAGTTGACATGTCCGAGGCAGAGACAGACCTTGGTGTCGACTAGGGAATGCTCGTTGTCATAGTCAGCACTGTGGAAACTGTGAGTGACCAGCACTTGGTTCGGCAGGGATCTCCTGGTGATGATGAAGTCCAATTGATGCCAGTGGCGAGACCTTGGGTGTCTCCAGAACACTCGGTGACAGGGCTTGGTGGAGAAGAATGTGTTGGTCAGACAGAGGTCATGAAAGGAGCAGAGCTCAAGAAAGCGTCGGCCGTTCTCGTTGAGCTTGCTGATGCCAAAGCGGCTAATGCAGCAAGGCCATGATCTGCCCCTATTCGTGCGTTAAAGTCACCGAGCAGAAACAGATGCTCCTTAGCTGGGATCTGTTGCATTCTGGCTTCGAGCGCCTTGTAGAATGCATTCTTCTTAGCTGAAGAGCTGGTCCAGAGGATGTTGTGAGACAGAGAGAGAGAGAGAACTCACGGAGTGCCTGAGGACAGTGGTTCAACAGAGGACAGAAAGGAGTTTCACACAGCGAATCCAACACCGCAATGCTCGCCAGGTTCCTGTCCCTGCCAAAAGAACGTGTAGTCCTTCTCCTTCAGGCTGCCGCTGCATAGGAGTCGCATCTTTTGTAGTGCTGCAATGTCAATATTGAGCCCTCTCAGCTCATAGTCAATTATGGCAGTTTTCCTGGCATCGTTGATTTGCTGGAGATTGTCAGAGAGGCCAGGACACTTTGTTCTGACGTTCCCAGTTGCCAACCTTTGTGCTGGCAGCTTTGATTTCTTGATGTTGCCTGGTGCAGTGATTACAGTCTATGATTCAGCTTTCGGCCTACACCTCAAACACCCATTGTAAGCAGACTGTGATGGGCTAGCACCTTACTGGCTGCGGGCTGCCCAGCTAAAGGTGGGCCGTAGCTGGCTAGTGACACACAATGATCCCTCCCACTGTCGGGAGACAGCCCTAGGCACCTGAGCTTATGCCAATTAGCCCTGGACTTTTAACCAGTATTTGTGTCTCCCCATGTTGAGTTGCCGCAGAAGGCGGCACTGGAGTGACCTCTCCACGGGGCAGGCCAGGGTGAAGTTGTAGAGGAACTGAGACACCCAGTCAACAGATCACCCTTGTCAACCTTGCTGGTAGTGTCCAACGGAAGGGATTAGCCGATACAGTTGGTACCAACTTGGCTACAGGAGTTGCCGGGAGGTGCCGCTACGCGAGGACCAACCACCTTCGGGGCTCCACTCTGGATTTTCTGTATGGGGTGTCTCCCTTAGCCTTTGTCACTCCCGTGACAGCCACAAGGCAGTGGTGCTGGTGCTATTTGACCCATAGCTGGGGCTTGGTTGGTGGAAGTCAGGGCATGTTCACATGCCAGTGGGCCTGCACCTCACACTTCTGGGTGGCAAGCTCCTCCAAGATCCCCTGCAGTTTAGCCTGGGGCCACAAGGTATTCAGTTGATGTGTTGTGCCACGAAGAGGCACTGCAGGAGTCTTGATGATGGAGAGGCTATGTACTGCTAGGGGAGGCTGACGCACTCTGCTCCCTTTTCGCCTTCGGCTAGGCAGTGGTAGCAGCTAAAAGCGAGAGGGTGCAAGCACTATCTACACTACACTACTACACTGACACTTCACATCAACCCTGTGCACACACACACACACACACACACACACACACACACACCACACAACTCCACTGCACAGCACATACGTAATTGCATATGAAATCACAGACTGCCTTCAGTCAAAGAAAAAGCACACATGTATACACAAGCATGCAACTAATCCATAAAAATAAGCTTTAAAAACTGCATTCATCCTAAGCAGTTGAATGGTGTCTCTCTGTGCACTCCTGTTTTTAACCTTAGTGGTTCTTTTTTGTATCTTCTCTAAAGTTAAAGTGTCAACAGAGGTGAAACTGGAACATGATATTAACTGCAGAGTTGTGTTCAAAATGCACGGTGGCAAGTAATTTTGATGAAAACAATTTTTAATATGATTGAGAAAGTAAGGGTTTGTGATTACGAAAAAGCAGATGGTGAGGGTGTGTGATCAAAGCCAAGGCTGAGAAGAGAATAACTATGAGATTAACAATGAAGAGTGCATTTCATCATCGGCTCCCCAAAAATCAACTCAGAAAGCCAAAATCTGTTTTACAATTTCTGCTGCTGTGTACCACTGCAAGAAAGCCATCTGTCTTCAAAAATAAAATTTCACATGTAATACTGCACTGTGGAATGTTTCATTAATTTCCTATAATAACACCTCTGACAATAGTTCCTAATAAAACAAGAAAAAAAAAGCACCATGTACATGCATGGTAGACTTTCACCTCAGTAGATTAAAAACACTTACATACTACATGAATATGAAGAGGAGAAAGTTAACATTTATGTAAGGTGTCTCCTATGTCAGTCAATGTTAAAGCTTTAACTTTATGGTTTCTGCCACAGTAAAGTCTTCAAGATGGACGGCTTTTATAGTGATTTTTCTCTAAAATGAGTACAATAGGCCCTTGTTATTCATGGGGGTTAGGTTCCGGCCCCTTCCGCGAATGAAGATAATCCACGAAGCATAGCTTATCTGGACTTCTGATCTTTCAAATGAGCAAGTGCGCATTGAATACCTGTTTAGTACTCAACCATCACTTGCTCACTTGAAAGATCGGAAGTCCGGATAAGCTGCGTTTCGTCTCACAAGCTCTGTGTCATACGCGATAAGCGCCTACTTTCGGTGGAGTGCCTCACATATATACAGTACACATTCAAGATTCAAGATTTTTAATCGCCATTTGTGCTTTTACACACATAGGAATGGAAAGGAAGGCTCAAATCAACAAAAAAACATTAATGGTTAAAAATAGTGTCAAATCTGCTCCTAGCGCACTATCTGTTCATTATCTATCTGTGTGGGGATTTAAAATAATCCAGTTTTTATACACAGCACTGGTTTAATAAATCAGAAAGTAACAAACTGGCTGGCAGAAGTCTGACAACACGATTCCAGTCAATCAGCAACAGGCTGTGTTGATGCTTGTGCATATCACAAATGCATCCTGTTGTTGATTGACTGGAACGGACATGGGAGGGGGGGTTGTCATATATTGGCCTTGCTAATGCATGTTCATGAATTTCAGAATTTCAGTGGGAAGACCTTCTGAAGAAGCAACAAAGCAAGACCTGTATTTGTGGTTGTTATGTTAATATATCAATATTCTTCCTCCAAAATCGATGACACTCCCCTTTAATGGACTTCTAACTAGATTTTAAAAAATGACATACCATTCAATAATTACTCAGACATAGCTGTGATAGAAAATGAGTAAAATATGTTATAGAATGGAGCAGTAAGCATGACACTAACACAACATGAGTAAAAAGCCATCTGAGATGGGAACCCATGAGAGCTAAATGGCTGAGCTAAATCACTCGCATGGGATACTAGCCAATCATAAACGTTCCTGTGCTCATGTATATGAGGGAGCAAATAGTACCATCCTCTGAATGTGTTATCCCAACCCGAATATACTGTACATGCTTAACAGTTTGAAAATGCAATTGACTGGTGTGATATGCCATGGAGGGAGCACATGATGCCTTTGCCTGTTTGCTGTTCAATATGAAATTAATTCTTCGTGAGCATTGGTTGCAAGCAAATCATTGAAAAAAATAACCCGGGGGCTGGGGGGCTGGGGGGCTGGATAAAATCTTTTCAAGAAAAGTAGCTGGTGTCTGTGTGGTAACAGATAATGTGCTTTGTGGGGCTTGTATTTAATAATACAGTAATCCCCCACCACTTCATGTTTCCTACTACCGTCCCCGCAATATCACGGATTTCCCATCGAGAAATTAAAAAAAATTAAAGATTACACTACAGTATTCAAAATTCCGTAGTACCCGGTGGAAACCCATGCATGGGGAGAACATGCAAACTCCACACAGAAACACCTAAGCTGGGAATCAAACCCAAGACCTTCTTGCTGTGAGGTGGACTTTATAACCACTATGCCACCATGCCACCTGCATAATTACCAAGTGAATTTAATCTGCTGTACATCCATCAATGCAAAAATAAACAAATAAATAAAAATAGCACTGATCATTATTTGAGTGGTAACCTGGTTGTAAATGGTGGTGCATTGGGAAGAGTTGCAATACTGAGGTCTTTATACGGCTTCCTGTCACAGCTCGCTCATTCATTTTCTGAACCGCTGAATCCTAATTAGGGTCACGGGGAGGCTGGCACCCATCTTGGCTTACTCTGGGCGAGAGCAGAGTAAACCCTGGACGGCTAAAATCCAGATGGCTCTCCAGGCCATCACAGGGCAGAAACATGCTCATGGTTATGCAGCCTACTCTTTACGCAAGTCAGCAATGATTCTTTTACATGCCACTCACCATAGACAGTGAGAGACATGGCTGGCCTTTGATAACCCAGTTAGCTGCACTGGGGAGACAGTGATAGCCTGTTGAGAGTGGGGCTTGAACCCCCAACCTTGGGATCAGTGATCCAGCACCTTACCAACAGGCCACCACTGCCGCCATCACAGCCGAGTTCAGAATCAAGGACAAACAGGACACTGTTGAAGGCTAACAGATGATTCACATACTCCGTGCATGTACTATCTTGAACGTTATTCACTAATTGTACACCTACAAGGTGAATTAACAAGGCAAGGAGCAAACAATGAATCTGCAGTGTTAATCTAATTGTGGTACTATGTTGCAGAAACACAGCAGCAGCTGACAAAAAATGTCAGCAATTATTTTTAAAATGTGTGTGAAACTTGTGAAATCATATTACTGTATGTATCCCTTAATTACACATAATTACAGTGGCTCTTGCCATTGTAATTTAGCACAGCAAAGCTTGGCTTATATGCCTAATTTTGCCCAAAGGATGCAGCATTGCACAGGTCAATCACTATGATAAGTGACCTTTTTCCCTTCAAGTTATTGATTTCCTACAAGCACCAGTAAATAGAGAAAGCAGATCATGACCATGCAGCTAGATACCATGCGCAGACAACACTACAAGCAGCAGTACCTGATGGTGGTAACTCCCATCTCTCCGGTACGAGGTCTGGACAAAAGGAGGATTAAACACAAATGGATTTCAAGAAATAAGCATTAGTCACATTGACATGATGTCTGTATTGTATGTATATATTTATTACTATCTCACACTGTGGCTTGTGAAATCAGAGTTCTTGGCCTATGTACAGCCTTGATTTTGTGTTGGTTTTTTGTTGTTGCTGTTGTTGTTTTTAATTCACAGCTGGTTTTCAAGACACACTTGACATAAGATGTTCAGCACTGAAAGGTGACTTGTTAACAATGTAATAATAAACAAATCTGGCTTTTCCTGAAATGTATGTTGAAGCCATTTTAGTTTCAATATGACAGAATATTTGTAAATATAAAAATATCATATCTGAGGTTATTACACTGAAACAGGGGTGTAGGGGGCTCAGGATAGAGATAGTACCCTTGTCTGCCCGCAGCTGCACCCGCTTTCGTAGGATGAACGGACAACCGGTTCTCATCCATCTCCCAAAGCTCTCACGTGCTGGCTCCAAGCACCACACCCCGATAAACCGTCTCAGCTGACGAGCCAAACCACGTGAGGGAAAAGGAGTAAACCTTCAAATCCAGAGTGGGGACCCGCAGGTGGTTCAGTGCTACAAGTAACACCGTTTCGGCATCTCCTGTAGCCAAACTGACGCCAAACGTCATGCTTCACATTCCTTTGGACCCCGCCAGCAAGGCCGAGAGGGGGATCCTGACGATTGGGCCACCCAGGATCTCCAGATTCTGGCCCAGGCTTCAAGCCCTGGAGAGGATACTCCAGCCCCACTGTAAAATGTGGACACAAATTGGAAGTTGTCAGTTTACGGGTTATAAACCTTTCCAAATTCGTATACGTGAAAGACGCCACGGGACAACTTAGACGGTGGGCGGGACCATCAAATTCATATTGACCGACTACCGCCCGCCTCAAGCTGGGCAGCCCCCGGCCAATAAGGTGTCAGTCTGCCAAAGTCTGACACTCCAGAGGGTGCCTGGAGCTCAATGTTTGTCCAACATGAAAAGTAGACGGAAACCTAGTACTCAACAGTCACAATATTTCAAAGAAAAAGAAATCATCCGTCTTGTGTCTGGCAAGTTGGAATGGCAGGACAGTGTGTCCTGGCCTCTCTGACAATCTACAACAGGTTGATGACTCCAGAAAAACAGCCATCATCAACCATAAGCTGACGAGGCTCAACAATGACATTGCTGCTTTACATGAGACCAAACTCCCATTGACTGGCAGCCTAAGAGAACAGGATTACACATTTTCTGGCTGGGGAAAGCGCCAAGGATTACTGGCTGAACCTCTGCCAGAGCATCCAGCTCTGTGCAGACTGCAGCAACATCCGCACCATGAAGAAAGCTTTTGGTCCAAGCATTACCAAGATTGCACCTCAGAAGACAGCCTCTGGCGACATTATCACAGACAGAGGAAAGCAGATGGAGAGATGGGCCAAACACTATCAAGAGCTTTACTCAAGAGAGAACATTGTCAGCACTGCAGCAGTTGAAAACACAAACACCCTACCACTCATGGATAACTAGACACTCTGAACTCAGAAAGGCCATCGACTCCCTGGCCAGCAGGAAAACTCCTGGCAATGATGGCATCCCCACAGAGGTCATCAAATGAGCTTTTACTCCAGTGCTAGGAGGAAGGAGCCGTAATGCCAGCATCATCACGCTCTACAACAACAAAGGAGACCGCAGTCACCGCAATAATCATCATGAAATATCCCTTCTCACTACCATTGGGAAAGCCTTCACCTGGGTAGTACTCAACCAGTTGCAGAAAATTGCAAAAGCAAGTCTACCCTGAGACACAGTGCGGCTTTAGAGCAGAAAAATCAACTGTCAATATGGTCTTTTCACTTCGGCAACTGCAAGAGAAGTGCCGAGAACAGAGGTGTCCACTGTACATTGCCTTCATTGACTTGATGAAGGCCTTTGACTTTCTTAGCAAGCAGGGCATTTTCGCCCTGCTACAGGATTGGATGTCCCCCCCCCAAGCTCCCAAGGATGATATCATCTTTCCATGAAGACATGCATGACATCGTTCAGTACGATGGCTCATCCTCGGACCCCTTCTCAAACAGGAGTGGCGTGAAACAAGGATGCATGCTTGCTCCAACGCTTTTCAGCATCTTCTTCTCCCTGCTGCTGTCCTATGCATTCAACCAATCAGAAGACAAAGTGTATGTCCACACCAGAAGTGATGAAAGTCTTTTCATTCTTGCATGTCTCCGAGCAAAAACCAAGGTACGAAAGGTATAAGGTAGAGAGAGAGAGAGAGATGCTGTTTGCTGACGATGCCGCCTTGGCTGCATATACACACTCACGTAATCTGTCTCTGGATGCAGAGTTGAAGAAGCGCATCGGCAAAGCAGCAACAGCATTGGCTCGCCTTGAAAAATTAGTATGGGACAACGCCATGCTAACTACCAACACCAAGATAGCAGTATGCCAGGCTTGTATACTCAGCATGCTCTTGTACGGCTGAAAAGCCTGGACCTTGTACTCCTCCCAAGAACGCTGACGCAACACTTTTCACATGCACTGCCTCAAAAAATTCTGGGCATCAGCTGGCAAGATCATGTCTCTAACAAGGATGTTCTGACACAGGTGGGAATGCTCAGCATGATCGCCTTGCTCAGCCAGAGGCGACTGAGATGGCTTGGTAATGTTAGACAAATGGATGATGGCCGAATAGTGAAGGATGTGCTGTATGGAGAGCTTGCCAGTGGCTCCAGAGCTGCAGGAAGGAAGGGCCATCCTCTGCTACAAGGACTTCCTCAAACACGATTTGAAGGCAGGCGATATCAACCCAACAGGCTGTCAGGCAGTAGCCGCTGACCATAGTAGCTGGAGGCATGCTGTCAAGGCAAGCATCCAAATCAGTGAGAAGAAGAGAGAGGATCAGTGGGAGGAAAAAAGGAGAGTGCAGACAGCAGAGGCTAGCAGTAGCCCCCGCACTGCCAGATGTGGACTTCATTTGTGACTACTGCAACAGAGTCTCTATAGCCAAAGCAGGTGTTATCACCCAACCATGAACTGATCCATGGCACGAAATCCATTGCCTCTCAAGACAGAAAGATGCCAGCAAAGAACACTGAAAAGACACGATCTGATTGGTCTGCTATCCCTGGATATTCCAAGTAAGTAATATTTAAAGTAAAACATGTACAGTGGCCTGCAAAAATACTCATACCTCTCGAACATTTCCACATTTTGTCATATTACAATAACAAATGCAAATGCATTTTACTGGGATTTTGTGTGATGTACCCAACACAAAGTGGTACATAATTGTAAATTGGAAGGAATGCTACTTGATTTTTCCCAATTTTCTTTACGACTAAAAGTCATGAAAGTGTGGCATGGATTTGTATTCTACATCATTTACTCTGAAACCCCTAAATAAAATCCAGTGCAGCCAATTGCCTGCAGAAGTCATCTAGTTGGTAAATAGAGTCCACCTGTGTGTAATCTAATCTTAGTACAAATACAGCTATTCTGGAACATATATAAATAGAAGCACAAACCCCTGTCAGCATCTTATTGTTGCAAGGAAATAAACTCATTATAATGCACCAAATACTTGTTATATAAATAATTATTAAAACCGTTTAAAACTAATGTAACTAAATCAGTTTACAATATGGCCTACATGATTTTTCTGAAGACATAGACTGTTTTCTTGTGCTAAATATGCGTCCGAATCCTAACAATGCTTTATCCATAGCTTGGAGCCCAAAAAAAACAAAATTAACTCTGACGTCTGGGAGGCAGTAGCGTACTCTCTTTGCTCTGTCAATCACTGGAACACAACCCAATTGTGGTGTATGTGAGCTCATGTAAATGTTTTAAAGAAAAAAAAGTTTCATCCATCTTCCACCCAACATAGTAGTCATATTAAATGGGAGAGTTGGCAGGTGGGTGGAATTTCAAATTAAGTCCAAATTAGGCAGAGAATAGGGGATATATATCTTATTGTGTTACAAAAATGGCAATACCTTACTACAAAAATGGCAATCATATACATTTGGGAGTCCCTCAGCTATTTCCAGTGGTTTTCTGCTAAACCACTATTCATACTCAAGTACAGGCTTGCAATTCGATGGCCTGACATGCTGTGCAGGGTGTACTCTTCTCTCGCCCAAAGTCAGCTGAGATGGGCGCCAGCCTCCCCGCAACCCTAATTAGAATTAAGTGGTTCAGAAAATGAATGAATAAATGAAGTATAGGCTCAGGTGTATTAAGCAACTTTTTGGCATCCAGCTCTCTTAAGTTTTTCAGAAGTCCTACAGGGGTTCTTCTGCACATTCTTTTGTTCCTATATTAAAATGTACACATTATGCAATAAAGTAAACACTTTGAAAAGATGAAAAGATATTATGTTTTTAGAGGTAGCTTAATATCAACCTAATTTTTTAATTTATAAACAACAGTTATCCCGAGAAGCAAAAAGGCCACTTGGGAAAATCCCATGTCCCAGATATGGCGGTATTGGCTTCAAAAAAGCACCACCAAGCAAGCATTTATTTATACAAAGATCGCGCAGGTTTTCCAAGTGCATCACATGATTTTACTACATGGGAATGGTGAGGTGTACATACCTTGGGGCGGGGGTGAAACCCACGAAATGCACTGCTCTTGAAGACATTGCGATTTCTCCTGCATATGATAGCGACTGCCATGACAATCACAACAATTACCAGTGACACTGGTGTCAGAACAGCAAGAATCCAGAGGTTACTGGGGACACTCTTCACCACGGCTATTCATGAGACATGTACGGACCAACACACATACACACACACACACACACACACACACACACACACACACATACACACACACACACACACACACACACACACACACACAAACAGTGATTACAAATTTATTCACTTCTCAATAAGTAGCAATAAATATTTTCTAGCTTTCACACACACACACACACACATATATATATTTACAATCAGTTCGAAACAGCTAAAGGACTCAACACAGGACCTGCAGTACAAGTAAGACATATCACCCAACTTGCATTATCTGTCTTCACCTAAACATTGTCTGTAATTTTCTGATACTGGAGCATTACTCCATCTGTATAATGCAATCACCAGCCACCACTTACCCATGCTAAAAATAAATAAATAAATGAATAAATATATGCTATAGCAGGTACTTCTGTGCACTATAGTATATCAACAATTCATTTATCCAAATTACATTTAGATAATTAGATAAATTGATAAATTTATGCTTTAGTCAACTCTGAGTTGATTTTTTTCTATTTATTATTTAAATATCACTAATGAAATGTAAACACTCAGCCACTGTCATAAAGCTTACATGGGGCCAGTGGTGGTCTAGTGGTATAGGGTGCTGGATCGCTGATCCTAAGGTTGGGGAGTCAAGTCCCACTCTACACAAGGTTGTCACTGTCCCCCTTAGTGCAGCTAACCGGGTTATCAAAGGCCGGCCATGTTTCTCACTGTCTATGGTGAGAGGTTCATGTAAAAGAACTATTGCTGACTTCCGTAAAGAGTAGCTACAAAGCCGTCAGCGTGTTTCTGTCCCTTGCTAAAGGGTTGTTAGGAAGGGCATCCGACGTAAAAACCTGTGCCAAATCAAACATGCGAATCATTCGCTGTGGCGACCGCTGAAAAAGGGGAAAAAGCTGAAATGAAATCTCATTGTCATAAATGTTACACATTGAAAGTATATTTCAGGGATCATTCATATATTTAGACTCATGATTGTACGTAGCATGTCAGTTTTGATTATTTTTGCCAGCAAGATATTCTCATCTCAGAATAGAGTGAGGTGAAGAGGCTGGGTGATGTGGTGTGGATGAAGTATCTGTAAGGAAGGTAAAATTAAGGTAACTTTTCTGTTGCCCATTTTTTCGAAGAAAATTAGAAATAGGGCGTACGCTCTGCTTGAACCTGGACGAAGTAACCCAGTGTAAGGGCCATGGTCTGGGAGTCCACCATGTTTAGGGTTTTAGCAGCAGATGTGCCAGGTACAGGAGCTCCATCCACCTGGATGTAGTATGTCATCTCAGCTGGGTTCTTAGGTCCAGGCAGGCGCCGGATACTAACCATCTACAACACACAAATTCATAGTAGTTAATCAATTGAGGTCACATTAAAGACAAAGTCAAAAAAAAGGTCAAGTAATATCAAATCAAAAATAAAGCAATGTCAAGGTCAAAGACAAAGAGTCAAAGTGAAGTCAAGATCTAAGACCTAACTAAGTCAACGTTAAAGACAAAGTCAGGACAGATCAAGTCAATCCAAGTCAAACTCTAATTCAAATACAGTGGTACCTCGACTTACAAAATGAATACATTCCAAGCGCGCACACACACACATAAAAACTGTAGAGACGAGGCTCACGCACACGCACGCACACACACACACACACACACACACACACACACACACACACACACACACACACAGTAGAGACGAGGCGCACACACACGCACACGCACACACACACACACACACACACACACACACACACACACATGGTGGGGGGGCATGGTGTGATGCCGGGTGGGGGGTGGTGTTATGACCCTGGAGAACATGCTACAGTAGTTGGCAGTGGTGCTGTCATTGTCGCACGATGGTATAGGAAAAAAGCACTGAGCAAATGATGTGAAGTGCAGTAAACACTACAGTATTTATAGTTGCGCATGGGGCACTGGGGGGGCTTGAAATGTTTTTTTTTCTTCTTATATGGGGCGTCACAGATGCACCTAATGCAGCCATGATGGGGGAGCACAAACAAGTGTACACCCTCACGTCTGTCCCAAGCCTGGATAAATGCAGAGGGTTGCGTCAGGAATGGCATCCGGCGTAAAACCAATGCTGCAAATTATATGTGAGTCAAAACGAAGAAATACATACCGGATCAGTCAAGGCCCGAGTTAACAATTACTGCCATCAGTGCTGTTAACCAACCAAGTGCTAGAGGAAATTAGACTACTGTTGGTCGAAGAAGTCGAAGAAGGAGAGGTGGGAGGCGTGTCCGTAGGCAGAGAGAGAAGAGTAAAGGCATGAGTCTAGGACTGAGAGTAGGAACTTTGAATGTTGGAACGATGACAGGAAAAGGGGTGCAGGTGGAAAGGTAGCAAGGCTAGAAGCTTGGAAGCAGGGTTTAAGCTGTTTTTTCATGGTGTGAATGGGAAGAGAAATGGAGTAGGAGTCATCTTGAATGAGGGGTTTGTCAGGAATGTTCTAGAAGTGAAAAGAGTGTCAGACAGAGTGATGATTCTCAAGTTAGAAATTGAAGGCGTGATGCTCAATGCTGTTAGCGCTTATGCCCCACAGGCAGGATGTGAGCTAGAAGAGAAGGAGAGATTCTGGAGTGAGTTAGATGAAGTGATGCAGAGTACCCCCAGAGGTGAAAGAGTGGTCATTAGGGCAGACTTCAATCGACATGTTGGTGCAGGCACAGAGGGGACAAGGAAGTGATGGGCAGGTTTGGTATCCAGGACAGGAATGAAGAAGGACAGATGTTGATAGATTTTGCAAAAAGGATGGAAATGGCTGTGGTGAATACTTTTTTTCCAGAAGAGACAGGAGCATAGGGTGACTTATAAAAGCAGAGGTAGGAGCACACAGGTAGACTACATCTTGTGTAGGCGATGTAATCTGAAGGAAGTCAGTGACTGCAAAGTAGTTGTTGGTGAGAGTGTTGTCAAACAGCACACGATGATGGTGTGCAGGATGACACTGATGGTGAGGAGGGTGAAGAAGGCAAAGGCAGAGCAGAAGACAAAGTGGTGGAAGCTGATAAAGGAAGAATGTCGTGTTGTCTTCAAGGAGGAGTTGAAACAGTCTTTGTGTGGTCAGGAAGTGCCTCCAGATGACTGGACAAATACAGATAATGTGATCAGGGAGACAGGTAGGAGAGTTCTTGGTGTGTCATCTGGAAGGAGAGCAGATAAGGAGACTTGGTGGTGGAATGAGGAAGTGCAGGAGTGTGTACAAAGGAAGAGGTTAGCTAAGAAGAAGTGGGACATAGAGAGGAATGAAGAGAGTAAACAGGAGTACAGGGAGACACAGCGTAAGGTGTAGTTAGCGGTGTCAAAGGCAAAACAGAGGGCGTATGATGACTTGTATGCTAGTTTGGACAGTAAAGAGGGAGAAAATGATTCATACAGGTTGGCACAGCAGAGAAATAGAGATGGGAAGGACATACAGCAAGTTAGAGTGATTAAGGACAGAGTGGGAAATGTATTGACTGATGACAGAAGTGTGCTGGGAAGATGGAAAGAGTACTTTGAAGAGCTGATGAATGAGGAAAATGAGAGAGAATAAAGAGAAGAAGAGGTGACTGTTGAGGACCAGGAAGTAGCAAAGATTAGTAAGGGTGAGGTGAGGAGGGAATTGAAGAGGATGAAGAGTGGAAAGGCAGTTGGTCCTGATGACATACCGGTGGCGGTATGGAAGTGTCTAGGAGAGGTAGCAGTAGATTTTCTGACAAGAACATTCAACAAGATCTTAGAGAGTGAGAGGATGCTGGAGGAATGGAGGAGGAGTGTGATGGTGCCCATATTTAAGAACAAGGGATACGTGCAGCGTTGTGGCAACTACAGAGGGATAAAGTTGATGAGCCATACGATGAACTTATGGGAAAGAATAGTGGAAGCTAGACTAAGGGCAGAGGTCAGCATTTGTGAACAACAGTTTGGTTTCATGCCAAGAAAGGATTTGAGGATGTTAATAGAGAAGTACAGAGAAGGTCAGAGGGAGCTGCATTGTGCCTTTGTGAATCTGGATGGAGAAAGCATATGACAGCGTGTCGAGAGAGGAACTGTAGTATTGCATGAGGAAGTCTGGAGTGGCAGAGAAGTATGTCAGAGTGGTGCAGGACATGTATGAGAGATGTAAGACAGTGGTGAAGTGTGCTATCGGTGTGACAGAAGAGTTCAAGGTGGAGGTGGGACTGCATCAAGGATCAGCTCTGAGCCTCTTTTTGTTTGCTATGGTGATGGACAGATTGACAGACGAGGCTAGACAAGAATCTCGATCGACTATGATGTTTGTAGATGACATTGTGATCTGTAGTGAGAGCAGAGAACAAGTGGAGGAAAATCTAGAGAGGTGGAGGTATGCCCTGGAATGGAGAAAAATGAAGGTTAGCCTCAGTAAAACAGAATACATGTGTGTGAACGAGAAGGACCCAAGAGGAACAGTGGAGGTTACAGGAAGCAAAGATAAAGAACGTGGAGGACTTTAAGTACTTAGGCTCAACAATCCAGAGCAATGGAGAGTGGGGAAAAGAGGTGAAGAAGCATGTGCAGGCAGGTTGGAATGGTTGGAGAAAAGTGTCCGGTGTGATAGGAAGGTATCGGCAAGAATGAAAGGAAAAGTGTACAAGACAGTGTTGTGTAGAAACAGTGGCCCTGGGGGAAAGACAGGTGGCAGAGCTGGAGGTAGCAGAGATGAAAATGTTGAGCTTCTCTTTTGGAGTAACGAGGATGGATAGGATCAGGAATGAGCACATCAGAGGGACAGCACATGTTAGAGGCTTTGGAGACAAAGTCAGAGAGGCTAGATTGAGATGGTTTGGACATGTACAGAGGAGGGATAGTGAATATATTGGTAGTAGGATGCTGACATTGGAACTACCAGGCAGAAAGCCGAGAGGAAGACCAAAGAGAAGATTCGTGGATGTGGTGAAGGAGGACATGAAGGTAGTTGGTGTAAGAGAAGAAGATGCAGAGAATAGGGTAAGATGGAGGCAGATGATTCGCTGTGGTGACCCCTGAAGGGAAATGCCGAAAGGAAAAGAAGGAGAAGATGGGGGGGGGGCATCACAGAAAATAATTGAGAAGCACTGCACAAGGCATTCTCGGCGTGCGGAGGAATACACCCGGAAGAGTACGAGGCGAATTGGCTCAGAAAAGCCATTTCCCCAGCAGAGTTTGTAAGTTTAAAATTTGCTCATTGGATGGGGCAGATTTTTTGTGGGATCGAAGCTTGTTTCATGAAAAACTCGTTATAAGGGACATCCTTAAGTCGAGGTGCCATTGTATATTCATTCCTTCATTTTCTATGCTGCTTACTCATGGTCACACAGAGGCTGTCGAGTATCTCAGCTGACACTGGGCGAGTAATTCAAATACAAGCCAAGTACATTCAGAGTACAAAACAAAAGACAAATTCAAAATCAATTTTAAATTCAAGTCAGGTTGGACTTCCAAGAGTGTATTATTATGGCTATGTTTATACACACTTCAATTGCAGCATGAAAAAATGTGAGGAGTTTTAATATATGAACCAACAATGTGTGGTATTTTGTTTATATGTAAAGTGGAGGTACAGTATAGTGTTAGCCTTTGGGATAGTATACAGTAAATGGAAGTATTTAGAATACTGACAATGGCATAAATTCTTTAACTTGACTATATTATGTGTACTATTAAGTACAATCTGCTCAATAATGTATTACTCTTTCATATTAATACTACTTACATGAATAAACATCTATTTAGATAGTCAAAAGAATGCATTCACAAAGGAGTATAACATCTACCTGTACAGTGTATCCACCAACAGTAGTGGCTCGTTTGATCCGGAGGCCGTGACGGCCAGCAATAAGAAAGAGTTCGGCTAAACGCTGCTCCATCAGACTAGCAAAGCTCTGGTAACTGCCTTCCAATGAAGAACTGTCAACATCTTGAATTACTGTGAGAGAAAAGAGTTAAAAAAGAGTTGCATGAAAGAAATCAGAGAACAAAGATGACAAAGTTATTCTTCTTTCAGTCCACCATCCAAAAAGAAAAATTCAATTACAGCTAGGCCAACCTTGCGAGAGCACATTCTTCCTCCATGGTGACAGTGATAAAACAGAGAAAGAGTGAGACATGGCATATGTTTGCAGAGACAGAATGGAATTTTCAATTTTGAATTTGTTTGGTAAGGTCACTCCCCTTACATCACAGCACAGGCTTATGAAGTCTATTTTGAAAAACTGAAATTTGTTGCACACTCATAATCAAATGTACGAAAGTTATATGTCACTTTCATATACCCAGCCTTTAATTTATTTATTTTTTATTAAGACATAGGGATTTGGGAATCGTTAGAGTGATTCACAGCTAAACGTGAAGCATGCCGAGATGAGAATCAGCACCTCCAAGTCAATGGCCATGGCTCTCAGCCGGAAAATGGGGGAATGCACCCCCCGGAGTTGGAATGAGGTCCTGCCCCAATTACAATATTAATAATATAAATGGTTCATAAATGTAATTTGCCAAACCACTTAATCGTACTTGTCTCATGGAGAGGCTGGAGCCTATCTCAGCCTATTTTAATTAAAAAAAAGAAAAGTCACGCTCCATACCCCTAAGTTTAATTTAAGAGGAGATAAATCAATGGCTATATCAACACTGAAGGGAAGATATAGGATTAGCTCTTTATTCATTTTTCACATCATTGAACTAGGTTTGAAAGGTTCTTATATACATTTAGTCTTATGTTCGTATACTACTACCCCCATTTCACTGAAGCACAGCAGACTTACGGAAGCAAAATGATGTCATTCACAAATGTTCTGCAATTATTCCCTCATCTTCCGTGTCATTCCGTGTCATTCCGTAGTTATTCCTTAAGTCTTCCTCCACTTCCATATGCTGCAGGCCAAAACATTCTGTGAACGTGCTTTTGAACTGGTGCCAATTTCAGTTGACACTGGGCAAGGGCAGGGTACCCTGTGAACAGCTGTTTGGAACAGCCAATTAACCTACTGTGCATGTTTTTGGACTGGGGGAGGAAATCAGAGTACTTAGAGAAGAGGTCCCCAACCTTTTTATCAACTCGAAACGGTCAACGCTTGACAATTTTACCACGTAGCGGTGGGGGTGTAAATAATATATAATAATAATAATAATACAGTGGTATGAAAAAGTATCTGAACCTTTTGGAATTTCTTACATTTCTGCATAAAATCACCATCAAATGTGATCTGATCTTTGTCAAAATCACACAGATGAAAAAACAGTGTCTGCTTTAACTAAAACCACCCAAACATTTATAGGTTTTCATATTTTAATGAGGATAGCATGCAAACAATGACAGAAGGGGGAGGAATAAGTAACCGAACCTTCTGCCTAAGGAGACTGAAAGAGCAATTGAAACCGATTTTTACCAAACAATTTAAGTCAGGTGTGTGCCCAATCACTGATGAGTGGCTTAAAGCTGCCCTGCCCACTATAAAACACACACCTGGTAAGAATTGTCTTGATGAGAAGCATTGTCTGATGTGCACCATGGCTCGCTCAAAAGAGCTGTCTGAAGACTTGCAATCAAGAATTGTTGATTTGTATAAAGCTGGGAAAGGATACAAAACCATCTCTAAAAGTCTGGATGTTCATCAATTGACAGTCAGAGAAGTTGTCTACAAATGGAGAGAGTTTGGTACTGTTGCTTCTCTCCCAAGGAGTGGTTGTCCACCAAAGAATACTCGGAGAGGTAAAAAAAAAAAAAAAAAACAAGAGTGTCTGCTAAAGACTTACAGAAATCACTGGCACAGTTCAATATCTCTGTGCACACATCAACTATATGTAAAGCAATGGCCAAGAATGGTGTTCATGGGAGGACTCCAAGGAGGAAGCCACTGCTGTCTAAAAAAAACATTGTTGCTCATTTAATGTTTGCAAAAAGGCACTTGGACACTCCACAGAAATTTTGGCAAAATATTTTGTGGACTGATGAAACCAAAGTTGAATTGTTTGGGAGGAACACACAATGTCATGTGTGGAGGAAAAATGGAACAGCTCACCAACATCAACATGATGTTTTGCAGGAAAACCTGAGGCCATCTGTCAGACAGTTGAAGCTAAAAAGAGGATGGATGCTGCAACAAGACAATGATCCAAAACACAGAACTAAATCAACTTCAGAATGCTTTCAGAAGAACAAAATACACATTCTGGAGTGGCCAAGTCCAGACTTGAACCCCATTGAGATGCTGTGGCATGACCTCAAGACAGCGATTCATGCCAGACATCCCAGGAATCTGGCTGAACTACAGCAGTTTTGTAAAGAAGAATGGGCCAAGATTAGTCCTGATCGATGTGCCAGACTGATCTGCAGCTACAGGAAGCGTCTGGTTGAAGTTATTGCTGCCAAAGGGGGGGGGGCACAAAATATTAAATGTAAATGTTCAGTTACTTATTCCTCTCCCTTCTGTCATTGTTTGTATGATATCCTCATTAAAATATGAAAACCTATAAATGTTTGGGTGGTTTTAGTTAAAGCAGACACTGTTTTTTCATCTGTATGATTTTGACAAAGATCAGATCACATTTGATGGGATGGTGATGTTATGCAGAAATGTGATAAATTCCAAAAGGTTCAGATACTTTTTTCATACCACTGTAATAATAATAATAATAATAAAACTCCATGAATGTTTTTTCAACAGCTGAAATAAAGTTGGTTGGGAAGTAGAGTTTGACCTTTTCTATAAAAGATAAAAAATAAAAAAAAACACAGGTGATGATGCACCATCTGGAAGAATGAAGGCTCAGGCTCACCCAAAATCCCCGCTATTGTTTGAAACATGTCCAACTCGCCTCTGTTCATGTGCCGTCCCCTTGTGGGTTACATTTTAGTGCTCAAATGACTGATATGTAACCGAGAGAATCCGATCATTTTATTTTGAAAAATAAAATTGGTGGTTGGGGACCACTCACTTAGAGGATATACAAAGTGCATTCAGAAATGGCCAAGCTGGGAATCGAACTCAAGCCTTCTTGCTGTGAGGCGTACATGCTAACCACTACACCACCGTGCTGCCTATTTCATGAAACTGTTCATCAAAAAATAAGTACATACGCTCCTTGACTTATGTTTTAGTTACGTTCCGAACGGCCGAACATAAGGTGAAAAAAAACGTAAGGTGTTACTGTACGTTCCAGTGACGTATGACGTTCACACTGTACTATACATCCATAAATACTATTACAGTATCTCATAAAACACCCCTAAATCAATTATTATAAACATAATATTGTAACATAATATCAACATTAATTTGAAATAAATTAAATTCAAGCAAAATATTTTCAAATAAATACATTTTAATAAAATTCGGGCAGTGGTGGTCTAGTGGATAGGGTGCAGGATTGCTGATCCTAAGGTTGGGGGTTCGAGTCCCCACTACATTGTCACTGTCCCACCAGTGCAGCTAACTGGGTTATCAAAGGCGGGCCATGTCTCTCACGGTCTATGGTGTGAGGCATGTAAAAGAAACATTGCTGACTTTCGTAAAGAGTAGCTGCAAAGCCGTCAGCATGTTTCTGTCCCTTGCTAAAGGGTTGTGACAGGAAGGGCATCCGACGTTAAAACCTGTGCCAAATCAAATGTGCGAATCAGATAAATTGCTGTGGCGACTCCCGAGAAAGGGAAAAAGCCGAAAGGAAGGAAGGCAGGACATTTTAATCAAATTCACTTCTTACCACTGATTCTGATTACTACTATCACTAGTAGGCTTACGCTTCTGACTAACCATATTTGCTTCGGGATACAAATAGGCAAAACAGTGTAGCAGGAAGTGTGCAAGAAGCAGGGCACGTTCAGTCTGTCGTTTGTAAACAATGAACGCCGCAGCGCCATGTAAACAATGGACGCAGCGTCATGCGTAAGTAGTGTACTACGTCTACCCACTACGTCTACATACTATGTAAGAGCATCTCGTACTACGGAGAGCGCGCTAAACTCAAAATGACTGACATTTTTTTTTTTTTTTTTTTTTTTTTTTTACAAAAAACAAAATCGAAAAAACGTAAGGCGAACAAACGTAAAGTGAGGAGCATCTGTACACAGCACGTCTGGTATCAGATCAAGTAAGTGATGCCAGTTCAAATAATAAGTCTAACAATCTTGATGGCTAGTGTCAGTGCAATTTTTGGTTCCTCCCATTGTCACATATTGAAATGGGAAACAACCTACCTTCCATGTCCCCCTTTTTTTTTGGTATAAATTACCCTTTCTACTGTGTCTAATTTAGAGTTATTTTGGTATGCCAATACAAGTTTTTACGTACAAATCTGTCTCATCCAGTTAAGCTTCTTTTCTGAACCGCAAGTATGCAGCATAATTGTAGCATGCTAAACCAAAGCTGGGCAGTGGTTTCCCAGTGATAATGTGCTGGATTTACCAATCTGAAGGTTGGGGGTTCAAGCCCCACTGTCACCAGTTGTTACTGCTCTCCTGCCCACCCCTGTAGCTAACTGGGTTATCAAAGGCCGGCCATGTCTCTCATTGTCTAAGATGAGAAGCATGTGAAAAGACCATTGCTGATTTTCATCAAGAGTAGCTGCATAGCTGTCAGTATGTTTCTGCCTGCGATGACCTACCAAGCTGTCCACGGTGTACTCTGCCCTTGGCCAGAATTGGCTGAGATAGGCATCTGCTTCTCTGTGATTAGGAATAAGCTGTTCAGAAAATGAATGAATGAATGAATAAATTGAAGCCTCCCTTAATTTAACTCTGTTGTTTTGGTACAAAAATAAATTAGCAAATTCTGGCCATCAAGCATAGGGAAATTATGTTTACTTTATTTTTAGACAAACTATTTCTTTAAATGAAAGTCTGGTGCAAATAAGGTGAGCATCAAAGAAACCAGATGGTTCATAACCTAATTTGCATACAAATGACCTGATTTTTGTTTTGTTTTTTCAGCACCTGAATTGCAGTCCTCTTGCACGAAATAACGGCTGCTATGCTGCATGTTAATAGGAATGTGTAATTAATCAAACTACACAGGATGAGAAATCTGGAGTGGAAATGAAGTTACCTGTGATTACCCAGTATTCCCTAGTGGCCACTGAGGTGTTCAGGTTGTGGTACTCAAGTGCTGAAACAGACAGATGTTATAAATGATCCTTATTTAAACCAAGCATAGTGTCATACTCCTTTTATCTTTCAATGATTCCTTTTATTTTCTTCCCTAATTTATTTATAGGCAATGTCCATCTGTCAAGTCTCTAACTCAAAACCAACAACAACCATGGAGGGGCAAAACCAAGCACATGTCTCCTCCGTGGCACAAGGTCCTGCCACCCTCATGAAGTCTAACACACTCTGATAGAAAGTGCTATGATATCACAGATGCCCATGGTTGACTGGTGATCGCTTTAAATGACAGGGAGGTGAGCATATGCCATTTGTTCCATGAGAGTTCAGCAAATTAGCTCCTATGGACTCGTGTCTGTGGATGGTTGCATGCACCAGTGTGCCATTTGTGAAACTATATGATTTTTTTTTTAACATTGGTATTCAGACTTCACAAAGCACACAGATTTTTAATCAAAAGTAATAATTTTAAACAAAGACAACTTATTATATTTGTCTATCTGTTATCCTCCATGTAATCTGAATAAATTGGATTTGTTAATTATGATCAAAATCAGCAAGGACAGGTTTGAGATATTTGATGAATGAATGAGTAAATTTAGGCAACTAAATTATTTTTCAATCCTAGTGGAATGTATAATTTTATCAACAATTAAGAATAGTAGTTTTATTATTTCCAAAAAATTCAAGTACAAAACAAAACCAAAAGTGAGTATCAAAGAAGGAACATAAAATACTCAGATCAAATATATTTCAATCAAAATCAAATATATTTTAATTACTGTATCCTTTGACATGGAAGAAATTAAATTACATCAAATTCTGCTTAGAATCACGTATCTGTTGAAATAGAAAATGTGATTAATATGTAATTCAACAGTAATTTGTGCAGTCCCACTTTTCCATTTCACATTTTGATTTTGGACAAATTATAAGGACTTAGGGTGAGGGTTTTAAATGTACAGTAAAATTAAAACAACAGCAATAATAATAATAATAATAATAATAATAATAATAATAATAATAATAATAATAATAATAATTTAGTTCTTAACTTGCTAATTAGTACACACCGAGTGTTTAAACCTGGGACAGTTAACTGAAAATATTTGCAACTTTTTCTCCATAAACTACAATATTAAAAAGCCAGATACACTTTAATTCCAGGAAAACAGTTTATAAATGAAATGGAACTGTTTTTACACACTCCTGAGCAGTGACATACTGGCATTTTTGCCCTGCATTAAGAAGAATCCTGATTCGCTATTGTTATTGCTTTAGAGGTCAATATTCAGTTGGTTCTACTAAATTCACCAGAAGAAAATCATCTTAATACTACACTGACTAGTTGTGTTATTCTGTCCAGATGATCATTAATACACTAATTAATACCTCAAAAGATTAGCACATTTTTTGTTATATCAACTATTTCAAAGAAATATGTACTTATGTACCAGTTTCATTGCCATTGCATTTGGATGATTTTAAAAAATATTACATATACTGAAAAAATGCAAGAAAAATAACCTATACCGTGATCTTTCAATAAACCTTTTAGGATAAAACAGATTTTATTAGGCTTAATCAATGTCTGACTCATAGCTTGAACTGAAGAAATAAGTCAGACAACAGACAGGTATTAAAGGATTAATGTCAGTGTTTGATAAATGATAATCATGTAAATTTGAATTCCTTTCATTTCTTTGTGTAAGAAATATAATCTGACAGGTTAGTATTGTTTTTGATATCTGTGGAAAAAATGTAAATGCATTACTCACGCTCTGCAATGATCATCGGGGGGAAAAATAGGAAATATCCGACCACCTCCGCACTCAGCTGGTTAATTAGCGCGCTCGCCATGGTGCCATTCAGTGCCACACTTCCATTCCATACCACATACACCAACGATACGGCCAGAGAATTTCCTGCCTGATAGGTGTTTAGAATCTGTTCACACACAATCCCACACACGCAGTGATGAAAAACACACACACATGCCACCACAGAGTCAAACAGAGCCAGAAATAAACATTAGCATGCATACAAAGACACACACATGTGAACATACACAAATACATGCACATATGAAAAGTAATTATATTAATTAAAGTAATTAAAATTAGTCACTTTGTCTATTTGTACCTCAACTGAAAGATTTTCATATGAGTCGTCTACTTTCTCCTGAGCCTCAGAGAATGCGTTCATCAAACGTTGTTCCATAAGCTGGATGAAAGTACATGACTTGATATTGTCTGTCGGATTCACAAACCTGAGAACTGATCCAGAACACATGCAGAAAGTTTCATAATTTGAAATGGGTCGGCACACAGCAAGAAATTCCTGGGTTCAATATCCATGCTTGGACATTTCTGTGTGGAGTTTGCATGTTTTTCAATGATTGCGTGGGTTTCCTCTGGGTACTCCGGTTTCCTCCCACAGTCCAAAGACATGCAAATTAACCTATCTTGCTGTTTCAAATTGCCCCTAGGTGTGGGTGTGAATGGTTACGTCTGTTGCTGTTCAATGGTCTGGCGAGCTACAACCCCTGGCACAAATTATGGAACCACCAGTCTCAGAAGCTATTCATTCAATTTTGCAGAAAAAAAAGCAGCTCACAGACATGACACAAAACTAAAGTCATTTCAAATGGCAACTGCCTGGCTTTAAGAAACACTAAAAGAAATCAAGAAAAAAAATGTGGAAGTAACAGTTACTTTTTAGACCGAGCAGAGGAATAAATTATGGAATCACTCAATTTTGAAGAAAAAATGGAATCACCCTGTAAATTTCCATTCCCAAAACTAACACCTGCATCAGATTATATCTGCTCGTTAGTCTTGTGATTATTGCGTAAGTCAGCCATTGCAGACATGTGTCATTCAGTATGGTATTGAACGGACGTGTCATATGTGCGCCTCGCCGTAATTGTGAATAGTGCAAACAATACGTCAATAAACAATACAGTGTGTCTGACTTAAGAATAGCACTTAACATTAACTTACACTACGATTTTTTTTTTACTTTTTATTTATTTATTATTTTTTTAAAACTGTTTTATTTCACTTCACTAATTTTGATCACTTGTATTCTGATGCTTGGCCACATTCCCATCGCCGTTGATCTCTTTTGACTTGATCCACAATAAGAGAAGCCTCTTGAGCTATGATTTCAAGCTTCATTTCAAGAGAAATTGATTTTCTCCTCTTGGATACATCAGCCACCTTCTTATGACCCATCTTAGAAACACTGTTGCATGATACTGTTACACAGGTGGAAATGCACAATAAAAAATAAGACTAAAAAAGTTACAAAATCCAAACAACAGATAAGAAAAACTTTTATGCGCGTGCACGCTACTAATGCTGGCACGGAGGAACGCACATGGAAGAATA
Organism: Plotosus lineatus; assembly: GCA_024760905.1. Taxonomy (NCBI): domain Eukaryota; kingdom Metazoa; phylum Chordata; class Actinopteri; order Siluriformes; family Plotosidae; genus Plotosus; species Plotosus lineatus. The sequence continues at coordinate 47,096,894 of CM045733.1, forward strand.
TGAGTCTAATTGGCGCATATAACCCTGGGGAACATGCTTTTTTAACATACTGGTGGACTAGCTTCATAACTGATTTCGCATCCTCTACAATAGGTGGCAGTCGCATTGGTGTAGGGAAAAAGCACCGAGCAAATGATATGAAGTGCACTAAACACTGGTTGCTGGGGGGAGGGGTGCATGAAATGTTTTTTTTCTTCCTATAGGGGAAGAAAAGAACATAATTGAGAAACACTGCACAAGGCATTCTTGGAGCACAGAGGAATACACGTGGAAGAATACAAGGCTAGTCAACCCGGAAAAGCCATTTTGCCAGTAGAGCTCGTAAGTCATTTTCAAAATTTGCTCATTGGATGGGACAGATTTTTGGTGGGATCGAAGCTTGTTTCATCTGTATGTGTGTGTATTTATATTTTATTTACATCTTATGCTCTTTTTTAATGTTTACTTGTTATTAGAAGCATTTATAGCATTGAATATGCATTTATTGATATTATATACACATATACATGTACATATACGTCAGTCAGGGGGAGTTGAGGGGTGATCCTACTTCACAGATTTTGATGGTCGCATGAGGATCTCGGTCCCAATTAACCGCGGAAAGTGAGGGATCCCTGTATATACAATTCAATACTTCAATGAATTTGGCTTCAATGCATCGCGGTTTTTTTAAAAATTAAAAAATAAATATTCATCAAATTAAAAAATAAGGAAATTAAGAAAGAATAGCTAGAAAAGTTAAGGAAAATGTCACAAAAACATGGCCAATTATGCAAAAAAATAAAATAAAATAAATACCCCGAAACCAACACAAAACAAAAAAAACAACCCAAAATCTCCCATCAAAACTGAATACATTGTTGCATCTGTGTGCGCTCGTCTGCGCAGCCACGCCCCCCTCTGCTGGAGCTTAGTATTAAATGTTCCTCAGGATAATGTTTGATCATATTTCATACTTATATTTATGATCTATCATTCTGCAGCTTTTATTCCATTTCTATTTCTACTTGTTCTTCAATTTCATTTCACTTTCACTTTCAACCTTGGACATTTTGGTATCTATAGATGTTTGCAAAACGAATGTTAGTGAGTTGGAGAGCTTCTTCTTCTTCTTTTTCTTGGAGAGCATGTGTATTTGTATTTTATTTACATCTTATGTCAATGTTTAATCATATAAGCATTTATAGCATTGCATATGTATTTATTGATATTATATACACATATACATGTACGTATACGTCAGTCGGGGGTGGGGGGGGGCGATCCTACTTTGCAGATTTGGATGGTCACATGGGGATCTCGGTCCCAATTAACCGCGGAAAGTGAGGGATCCCTGGATATGTATGTGCGTACAGACGCTCCCAGAACTTACGTTCATCTGTTTTCCTTTTTTTTTGGATTTTACCCCCCTCCCCCAAAAAAAGTCAAATTTTACGTAATACACTGACGTAATGGTAATGATGCAATGACGCTACGTCCATTGTTTACAAAAGACAGACTGAGTGCCCCTCCTTCCCAGAAATTATTTGTTTTGGAAGGTCAAAGTCAAAGTTCAGAATTTACAGAAAGGTTAAAAAACCTTTATATTTTTTAATAACATGAGGTGTGAATATGTTTCAGATGTTCAGCAGATGCCCACTAGGGGGGAGACATTTCATTATAACGGTGCCAAGCTACAATGAAGCCTGCAGCCTTATTCAGATTTTTTCAGGTGGATCGATGCATGTGTTACCATATTTGCAGAGGTGGGCTATCAGGGCCCGCAAACCTTCTCTGTTGGTCTAAAGACTATCAGAAGCCCTGACCTACATTTTACAGCTTAAATTCTAGTATTTGTTCCGATTACAGACGCTCCCCGACTTACGTTTTTAATTGGCTCCGGACGGTCGAACGTAGGTTGAAAGTAAACGCAAGTTGTTACAGTGACGTATGATGCTCATACTGTACTATACATCCATAAATACCATTACCGTATCTCATAAAACACCGCTAAATAAATTATTATGAACATAACATTGTAAAATAATATCAAATATATCTATCTAGTGCCTGAGTTGGAGGACGACCATTGGCAACCCACCATGAAGGATAACACCCTGGTTATCATCTTCATGGAGGTTTTCTTGGCAGGATTAGTGCAGTGGTTTGCCATTGCCTTCTGCATGATGCAAACCTGCGGGCAATTTAGAATGGCCAATTAACCTCCTGTGCATGTCTTTGGATTGTGGGAGGAAACCGGAGCACCCAGAGGAAACCCCCGCAAGCAATGGGGAGAACATGCAAACTCCACACAGAAACGCCCAGGCCTAGAATCGAACCCAGGCCTTCTTGCTGTGAGGCGGATGTGCTAAACACTATGCCACCGTGCCACCTAATTTCAAATAAGTCACTTATTTATACCGAGTCACTTTAGATGAAACTTAAAACAGTCAATCAACACTTACAATATGAGAGGCACTCAAAACCGAAAGTAGTGTACTTGCGAAAGTAGTGTACTTGCTGTGGGTTATACGGACTTCCGGTGTTTCAAGGGTGCCGTTGAACTCGTTTCGAACACTAAACTGATGTGAATCACCAGCAGAGCGGAGAGTTTTTGTGTATTCGGGTTTACATTCATTTTACAACTCTCTTTGCTTAACTGAGTATGCATGGTAGATTGCGCCAATCCGAGCAGATAGTTAATTCCTCTCTGTGTATGAAACTTGCACCCATGGTAGTAGGCTTATGCTTCTGACCAACCATATTTGCTTAGGGTTAGAAAAGTTCGCAAAACAGCGTAAACACAAAGATCACAGAGACGACGTCTTAACACAAGGGTAACACGCTATATAACTGATTATATATATATATATATATATATATATATATATATATATATATATATATATATATATATATATATATATATATAAAACTGAACTGGGCAGAAGGAGGGGCACGTTCAGTCTGTCGTTTGTAAATAATGGACGCAGCGTCATTACGTCAGCATACTACATATGTATGTCTAAACCAGGCCATTGCAGGGCGGAAACACACTGACGGCTTTGCAGCCTACTCTTGTCGAAAGTCAGCAATGGTTCTTTTACATGCCTCACACCATAGACCAGGGGTGTCAAACCCGTGCCACAAAGGGCCATGTGGCTGCAGGTCTTTGTTTCAACCAAGCAGCAGCACACCTGACTTGACTCATTTAATCAACTGATCTAAGTCTTCAGGCAGCTGATTGGTCAATCTGAGTGCTCTGTACAGAGACTGACCAATCAACTGCCTGAACACTCAGCTCAGTTGATTAAATGAGCCAAGTCAGGTGTGCTGCTGCTTGATTGAAACGAAAACCTGCAGCCACATGGCCCTTTCTGGCATGAGTTTGACATCCCTGCCCTAGACAGTGAGACACATGGCTGGCCTTTGACAACCCAGTTAGCTGCACTGGGGGGACAGTGACAACCTTGTAGAGAGTGGAACCCGAGCCCCTAACCTTAGGATCAGCAATCGAGCGCCCTATACCACTAGGCCACCAGTGCCTGGGGCTAATTAATGGGGCTAACAAATCAGAGTTCAGATTCGCCTCACAGCGCCAGCTAGTGAGCTTACAATAACATCAGTCTTTTCCATCGTCTGATTGGTTGATCAGATCAAAACTATCTAAATAATCTGTATTGAGCTGCACATGACGTATTTAAGTTAGAACATTGTAAGGAGAGGTCAAGGAAGTGGAGGTAAGTTTGAACCTTTTTTGCTTTTTGCTGAGGGCCAATTTACTGGCAAAACACCAGTGAAAGTTATGTAATGCTCAGATTTACTACCAGAAATGCGTAAAATACCTCTCTCATTAAGTCCCACTAAAGACCCAGGTAACAAATGCACAGCCTGGGCTGATAACGTGTCCACCACAAATGTCTATCATTTTGATTTGAACATCCAATCAGGGTCATTCTTTAAATGACTTTTATAGTAGAAAAATCAGATCATACCATGTTGGTGTACAATATACAAAATGAAAGTCCTTATGATTTCCTTTTCCCTTAGTTTCTTAGTTGTGTCTCTGCTTCAGTACACTTTCTTTTTAAGCTTTTTATGCATGTATGTTCAGGCGTCGACATTTCAAAAATTTGGGGAACCAGTTTATGGTTCATGGGTAAATGACTCTGGTAGCCCAAAGATCGTTCGGCTGAAAATGAGTTGCGTAACCCACAGGTTGTGTAAAATCATTATCTGAAGTACAAGTAAATTATTAAACAAGCCTGTGTTATTGAATCAATAAGATAAGATTTGTGCTTTTAAGTTCAATAGATGCATGTACAATATCTTATGTATTGTTGGATTTTCTAATATCAAAGGATTAAATTATTGACAACACAACTAATTATTTTGGAAACATAAAATTTTAATACAAATAATCATCAATGTCTTGATAAAACTGCTGGTATACACGAATATGCAGTTTCATAAATCAGCATAAATGTCAAACAACAGTTGCACCAACTTGAACCTTTAACTGGTTTAACTGGAATGTTCACCAATTGCTAACATTAATACATGTAACTCCATTTTGTTGTTATCATGTGATTTTGATTATTCACAAGGTATTAACAAGCTATTAATTAATAAACATAGAACAGCTTCTTCCCTAATTTGTTCGATATACGTGTAGCAAATTGTGCATCTTATTTTGGTAGCATATCCATCATCATTGATGTTTAGTATTTGAAAGTCGTCTTTAAACGAAGCTTTTCTGAACGTTTAGGTGTTTCCCCTTGCCGTGTTGTCTTTTTTTGTTTATGACATATGAACCCGTTTTCAGCAGCGCACAGTATCACGCACTGTATTACGGAAGTGAAATATGTACCCGACCGTTTCATCATTGGCAGGTTTCGTCAATTGGCGAGGCTTGCATGTATGTATGAATTTTCTCAAATGATCAAAAATACAAGGGAGAAACTCTCAAATGCTGTTACTCTCCTGCTGTGCAGAGATTTCTTTGGAGAAATTCACATAAAAATGGGAAAATCTTTTACCTTAGGTGGCCGTGTGTGTGTGCAGGTATGTGCTCTTGAGATTTGCTACACTTCCCATTTCAGAATATTTATCAGAAATAATGTGTATACTATGGATTTAAAATTTTAAAAGCTTGAATTCAAGCTTGTTCTCTATGAATTTATTAATCAATTGGACTAAATTTGTAATTTAAATAGTCCCTAGGTGTGAGTGTAACTGGTTGTGTTTTGGCCTTGCAGTGGACTGGTGAGGTTCTCAAGGCTCATCCCTCCTTCACACATAGCCAGCAGAGATAGAATCCAGCCACCCAAGGTCCACAATAGGACAAAGAAGTTTGAAAAATAAAGATATGAATAAATGAACTAATTAATAAAATTATTAATTAATAAGCGCTCTTTGTTTGTTTGGCCTAAGATAACTTCCTACAGCTATTTGCTTTATAGATCTGTGGATAATTTATATGATGTTATTTGTATTATTTAACATGTTAATAATACTCTATGAATTTTATAATAAAATTCTGAATACAATTATGATTTAAATATATAAATTTATATAGTGCTGCATCCACTGAAATTTAATATATGCTGAAAATAAACCTTGAATCTTATTGCTAAAATCAGCTTTCTATGAGAAATTCAACCAATTTTCTCATCATGACTGTAGGGGAACCCAATAAAACCTAAATTTAAAAATGGTTAAAGATAATCACATTGTTATTTGCACACAAAAGCTTTCATTAATACAGTGTTTATACACTCTGTTCTAAAGATGACATCCTCAAAATAGCAAATGCAAAGCAGTTGTCTTATCCATACACGCCTGGAAGTGATTTGTGAAGGCACAGGTCATGTTGGGTGGAAAAGCAGAAAATTCCTGATGAATAGCAACATAAGGGGCTTCAAGAGTTTGGGATCAATAAGTATATACTAATGAGTTAATGTAGCAACACAAAATATATCAGAAGGGGGGTAGCGGGTCAGGGGAACAGGCCAGACACCTAACTTCAACACCCAGAGAAATCACCTGATCCAAAAACATTTCCCTCATCCCAGCTGTGTGTGTCATAACCCTATCTTACTGAAACCACACATCGAGTTCTTTGAGCTCAAGGTGTACAAGATTAGGTTGGCCTATCAACAGACCACAGACTGCCTCTCCTGCATGATTCAGTTTCCCATGTGGAAATAATGATGAATAAAATCTCCAATGACTAAAGTTTAATGTGTGCTAATAATAATTTGATTATCTTGAACGTTTTGAAACTTTTTTACCTTTGAAATGTGGGAGGTTTTTTTGGTCACCTTATATCAGTGCTTCCCAATTATTTTCTGAGACACCCCCTGTAAGAAGAAAAAAAACATTTCAACCGTCCCCCTCCCCCACGCAAGCGATTATGGATAGTATTTGTCCCCAAATTTGTTATAGTACACCTCTGCATAACATTGTATCTTTATTAATATTAAAAACAAAAAAGAAAGAAATATAGTTCAATTTACAAAAAAATAAAACTTCATTAACGTTCATTTCCCCCCACCCCGGCGTCATACTGTGTTCGGGCACTATTTGAGAGCCACTGTCCTCTATAAACTTGCATTTTCTGATAAAATCTAATTACAGTCAACATTTAACCTCCACAAACTATATACAACATATCCCATAAAGAATGTGTAGCCTTACCTGTTTTAAGCTGCAGATGGATACCAGGAGGGTACTGCCAGGAAGCTACAGGAATAGGGATGGCTAACACCACAGGCACGTGCTGTCTGAGGTCACTCAGGAGCTTATCGAAGCCGTAGTAGGTCACAGACTCCACCACTGCCATTGCTACATATACCATTTTCTCACTCATGACATAATATCCCAGCGTGACGTTGGAGGGTGTGCACACATCCCGCTCAAGCTGAGACAAACACAAAATTAGTTTGTGTATCACTCTGAAACTGTCTCAATCAATCTGAAAGAGTCTGAATCTATCTAAATATGTCTGAAAACTTCGGAACCATTCTGAATCAGTCTGAACCCTTCTGAAAGACTCTGAAATCGCATCTGAAACGAGTCTGAAGCAGCCTGAATCGATTTGCCTTAGTCTGAAAATTCATCCAGATCACTCTTAATCAGACTGAAACATTCTTAAACAGTGTGAAATGCTCTAAATTGCCCGAATCAATCTGCATTTTTCTGAATGAGTATGAGTCTGAATTATTAGAAATTGTTTGATTATTAGAAATTATTTGTCTAAATGGTTCTTAAATAGTCAAATGATACTACATAAATTTATTTCAAGCTGTTTGAATCAATTTGAACATGCGTGAATCAATTTAAGCCCATATGAAGCCTTAGCCAGTCTAAATCAAATTGCCTAAAAAATGACAAACTTTTAAGAAAGAGTGAAAATAATGAACAAATAATAGAGATAAAAAGAGGTAAATGTAAAATGAGAACATGGAAGAAAAATGGGAATTAATGACTGATCAACAAAGAGTTTGGGAAAGAGGTAGAAAGAAAGTAAAGGAAAAATATGAGAAGGAACTGGAGAAGGATAGAGAAATGGAGAGGGGAATGAAGAGAGCAAGAAAAAGAGGAATCTTATAAATAGGATCATGAATAGGCATGGGGAAAATGAGAGAGAGAGAGAGAGAGAGAGAGAGAGAGAGAGAGAGAGAGAGAGAGAGAGAGAGACTAGAATAAGGACAAAAGGGAATGAGTTGACGAAAAATAAAACATTTGGAGGAAAAGTATCGTATTTGACGTGATAAGCGCCCAGGTTGCTTAAGAAAGTTGGAGTTGGTGGGCGCTTATTAAAATGTTACCAGCGGAGTGGAACGATCAGTGCTTATTACCGTCGAGGTGGAAAACATTAATAATAACAGAACAATAAAAGAGTTTTACTGGTATTTGTGTTATTTATTTTGTGGTATCAACCAAACTACTTACATGAAAGCTGAAAATAAACACAAAACCGCATAAATTAAAAAAAAAAGACTTTTCCTTCCCTTACTTTTCCCTCCCGGTGCTTTTCCCTTAAACATTTCCTTTAAACATTTTCCCAAGTAAAATGAGCCAATCAACACGAATGTCAACTTTAGCACATGGCAAGTTGAACCAATCAACACAAGCATAAACAAAAGCACATGACCAGAAACATCTTTAAATTTATGAAGTTAGTGAGCAGGAGAATCGGGTGAAAAATACTTGTCATCACTTTCTGATAGGTCCATATTTGGCTCATCGGTCCATTCATTCAGAGCATCCGATAGTTTTGCTCTAGCAGTTTCTAATGGCTCATCGGTTGTTGGACATTTACCAAGAGAACACAGCAAAATATTTTCCTGTTTTTTAAAGCACAGCAGAACAATCAAATGTGTTGTTACTGATGAACATTATAGACATTCCCCAGTGGCAGGGGGTCTTGAAATAAAACTTTTTTAAAGTAAAAACTCACTTTTACAAGCAGTGAACGCGTCATTTTACGGTTACAGAGACTGATCGTATGAAATTGCTAAGTTTGATCTACAATTTTGCCCCCAGTACACATGGGCGGTTATTAGACATAAGATCAAAAACATGGGGGGGGGGGGAATCACTTATTGGAGCGGAGACTTATTACGTCGAATACGGTAAATGAAAAAAGTTGCAGAAGATGAACTAATAAAAAGAGAGAAGAAAAAGAGAAAAAAATTACATACAGTGACAGGATGTAGAAACAGGCAGAAATAGACAGAGAAAATACAAAAAAAATTAATGGAGAGACAGCGAGAGAATGAGAGAGAGGGAGGAAACAGTGGCAAAAGACAAACAGCAGCTCCAGGAGCGATGTTCTCCAACAGCAGACAGCACTAATTCTTGGGTTGAGTCACTTGTGTGGTGGGTAGGACACTGACACTCTCTTCAACCAGCAATAACAAAATTCTCCTGTGTCACCCTCATTTATCATTATATCACAAATTTCCCCTTTTCCTGATAGTTGCTGACAACAAGAAAACGATTCCTCGTTTACGACACCTCTGAAAATGAAACCTCTGTTCACGTGTTTGTCATAGTTCATTCTAAATAATACAAGAGAAAAGGCATTGTCTTTTATGTGTATTAAATGACAAGACTTTTAAACAATGATATGGATGAAATGAGGCACAAATATCACTGCTGATATTGTTGGTCTTTATTAAAGGTCAGATATTATACCCATCGACCCAGAACATGTGAGAGTAATTATGTCTCTTGGCTGGTTTGGGAACGCCTCAGAGTTACCCCAGAAGTGGTGGATGAGGTGGTTGGGAGAGGGACTTTCTGAACCTCATTGCTTCGGCTGCTGCCCCCACAACCCGACCCCAGATTAAGCAATAGAAGATGAAGATGATCATCATATTCTTACTATTATTATTATTATTATTATTATTATTATTATTATTATTATTATAATACGCATTTTCAAACACTTATTTTTTTATACAGTATTTTGGATTTCAATGGAGCATCAAAGTATGATTCTGAATTTATAATTCCTGAAAGCTTCACAGTTCTTCAGGACGCTGCTTCAGCTTTGCCTACTCTTCCCTGATTGGTAGCCTAAAAACTCCACCCTCAGTATGCTGAAAGGCAGCTCAGGATTGGGGAGATATATGTATGGGGGCAACAGAGGGCAGCCCTTTAAGACATTTGCTGCCTTTCAGCTGCCTCAGGAGACCTCTGGGACAAGCAAGCCCAAAAGCCCCTCTTCTTCAGCTTAACAGCTTCCTTTGAAACTGGTGTTCACTAGCCAGTTTCTTGGATCTTATAGCCACTTCATGGTCTTCATCATCTGTGACGTCAAGGCAGCCGATCTGAAATCGTTCAGGTCCCCAGGACATGCTCTCTTTGGGACTAGGATGATGCATGACTTTTTCCACTACTGAAGGACCCTTCCACATACCAAACCTAGGTAATACGTGTTGGAGAGGGTTTCCTAGCTCCTTCATGGATACCTTCAACAGCCTTTGGGATACTCTGTCTATGCCTGCTGCTTTGCAGGGATGGAGCCTTCTTAGTTGTTGACTCACTTGGACTGCTGTGACTGTGGGTGGGGGTTATTTTCCTTTGTCACAGTATCCGCTAGTGGGGGGAGGGAGCTGGTAGAATGGAATGGTGGGTGCAGGCTTCTGGGGTGTGAATGGGTTTGTGCAGTCGAACCTGTTGGAGAATTAATTTAACTGGTTGGCCTTCACTAATGGCCTCTTACCACACCAGAGGAGACAAAAAGCTTGGTCCATACACCTTGTTTATACTAACAGCTCTGGAGCCTACATGGCTACAATTGGGACAGTCTGATCACCTTTTTTGTTTCAGCCCAAAGTACACACCACTCATCAATTATGTGGAGCCATTTCTGAAGATCATCAAGGTATGGTCAGCAAGGGTAGACTCAGTAGTCCGTGACACAGATTGGAGTATGTTTGCCTCTCAGGCCACCTATGGCGCCAATACATACAGTGACTCTTACACTCAATCAGGAGTGGAATACATGTACACCACAATTGAAAGTGTTACCACAGAGAAACCGATTATCACATACCCTAATCAGAAGCCATGGATGAACAGGGACATACGGCTTCTGCTGAAGGCACACAGCAAAGCCTTCAGGTCAGGTGCACAGACCTGCAGCACAACAAGGCCAGACCTGAAGAGAGGTATCAAAAAGGCCAAGCTGAAAAGTGGAGGAACACTTCATCAATTCTGACTTCCGGCGCATGTGGGAGGGCATTGAGGCAATTACCACCTACAAGCCCAGCAACTCCACACCAACCGCCATGAACGTGTCCTCCCTCAATGTTCTGAATGATTTTTATGTTCATTTCAACAAGGACAAGGCAGTAAAGATCAAGCCTTCGAATGACCACCAGACCCTTACACTCTCCCTCATAGATGTCCATAATGCACTGAACCAAATCAACACACGTTAGGCTGCTGGCCCTGACGGCATTCCTGGACGTGTGCTCTGAGCCTGTGTTGAGCAGCTCACAGGGGTCTTCATAGACATCTTCAACCTGTCTCTCACCCAAACAGCAGTACCAGCATGCTTCAGGAGTGCTTCTATAGTGCCAGTGCCGAAACACTCCTCTCAGATGTGCCTAAATGACTACCGCCCTATTGCACTAACACCTGCTTTGAGCGGCTGGTCCTGGCACACCTCAAGCAATGTCTGCCTCCCACACTAGACCCACATCAATTTGCATACCATAACAACAGGAATACAGAGGATGCTGTATCCACAGCTCTGTACTATGTGTACTCACACCTGGACAACAAGAACACAAATGCAAAAATATTCACCATAGTCGTTCCTTCTGAGTTAACCATAAAACTTGAGGATCTTGGAATGAATACCTCCCTCAACAACTGGATCATGGCCTTTCTGACCAATAGACCCTAGTACGTAAGGTCAGGTCACAAATGTTCCTCCACCATCACACTCAACACTGGCGCAACTCAGGGCTGTGTGTTGCCCCTGTTTCTCTACACCATCTTCACCCATGACAGCAGGCCTATGTATGGATCCGACTCCATCATAAAGTTTTCAGACAAGACCATGGTGATAGAAGTTAATGTAATCTGTAGTGCAGTCAGTTCACTCCTCAATGCCCTCACTTTGCATTACATCCCAGTCCAGCCTGCTCTGCCTCGGGAGACCACTTCCTGAATGATCATGTTGTTATGGGGAGCCTCTTCACTCTTGATTTGTAATGAGGCTGCAGGAGAATGAGATTATGATCAGATTTCCCCAGTACGGGCAGTGGAGAGGCACTATATGCATCCTTCATATTTACATACAGTAAGTCGATTATCTAATTTGCAGCCTGAAAGGTTGATTTTTTTTTAAATAACTGGTTAACACTTAATATCTTTATTATAATTAAAAGTATATTATTTATATAATTTCTAAATAATGAAAAAAACTAAGTGAAAAAACAATATATCTTTTGTGATTTGCAGAAATGCATCTTTGACATGTCAGATAATTAAGTTATTTGAGTGATTGATGGGCATAGTGGTGTACTGGTTAGCACATCTACCAAACAACTCAGCAGTTTTCTGACTTGAATTCATGACAAGAAAAACACTCCATAAGGTCTTCTCTAGCACATCCTAAAGATTTTTAATAGGGTTAAAGTCAGGACTCAAACGAAACATGGCAGTTCAAATGAAAATGATGTGAAAATGATTCCTCAAGCTTGCTGAACCGCTCTTTCAATGTCTCAGCCCTACTTTAATAACCTGGGCATCCTGTACATTTAATTTCATTGCCACTATATTGTTGCTGATTCTTGACCTGACCAACTGAAGCAATAATGTCATGGTGATTACACACTCTAATTAATGTTTACCTTTTTTCTGGCCAGGCAGTTTAATACAGTACTTTAATATTTATATAAACACTAATTTAATTATACCTTGGTTCTTCGCTCTCGATGATTGGTTGATGACCTTTACACATACTTAAATGCTTTTTTTTAACTGCCGAATTAAAGTTTTTTTTTTTTTTTTAAAGTAGGAATTTGTTGCTTTTAATTCCTGAAAGCACTATCCAGGTGGTTCCTCAGCATGGGAGACACAGTGGAGGTGGCCTTGTCTAGCTGGCTGCTTCAGAGTCATGCAATAGGACAGGTTTTGGATTCTATTCTACCACTTACCTCAGCAAATTTCATTTATTGATTTACTTGTACAGTGTGGTGTGAAATTAGAATACAAAATAGACCAAAAGTATCAATCTCCTTCTGATCCGCGTCACTATGAAACTACAATTCCCATGGTGCAGCAGTGATACATATGTAAATACCCATAAGACTCAGTGTTTGAATGGAGCACTGCAGGGGTTTCTACTTCATGTGTGAGATGTTCTGTTTAAAATAGACAGCCTTGGATTACATGACACTCATATGATGCAAGGCATAGTTTCCAATGGCAACAGAGTCATTCATTGGCATTCAGTTGATAATTTTATTTAGTAGATCTTTGCACTATGTTCTCCTCACTGAAGCTTTTAACAAGAAAAATGCTAAATTGAGCATAGAGAAGAATGAAGATACCTGAATTTGGATGCTGGAGTCATTGAAGGCTTTCTGAAGGGCCAGGGTTAAACCTTTCACCAAGCTCTGCCTGAGTCCACTCTCAAGATAATTCCTCTTCATCTGGATGGACAAAACTGGAGGAGAAACACACACACACACACACACACACACACACACACACACACACACACACACACACACACACACACACACACAAGCACAAGCACACACATACACACACAGAAACACACAAATAAGATACTGCTCTCAAGAAAAGATGCCATGAAGTACCTATTAATATCTCTATGGCTACAGCTAATAATTGCTCTCAAAAAAATGTCAAATTATTGAATATGGTGGCATGGCGACACGGTGGTTAGCATGTCCACCTCATAGCAAGAAGATCATGGATTTGAGTTCCAGGATCAGCAAGGGCATTTCTGGGTGGAGTCTGCATGTGACACAAATGTTTATAAGTGTTTCGCACTATTGTCCGAAGACATGCACAGTAGGCTAATTGCGGCACTGGCCCTGCAGACTGGTGAGACTCCAAGCATATACTCTGCCTTCGCCCACAGTTGGCTGAGATAGGCTCCAGTCTTGTCATGATGCAAGTAGGATTAAGCAGTTTAGTAAAAAAAATGCATTTAGTTCAAGTTTAATTCAAACTCTCAACTTGGCTTAATTATATAATATATTACTAACTACGGTACAGTTTCCGACTTAAGATCCTCCAGCATCAAACCATTCACAAGTCACAGGACTGTGTTTTTAGATACAGCATGTCCACCTCGCAGCGAGAAGGTCCTGGATTCAGGTGTTTCTGTGTGGAACTAGTATGTTTTTCCGGTGCCTGTGTGGTTTCGTCCAGGTGCTCTAGGCTTCTCCCACAGTACAAAGGCATGCACATTAGACTAATTGGCTGTTCCAGATTTCCCCTAGGTATAATTGTGAATAACTGTGTGGGTATGTATGTGACCACATAAATCCATTAAAGCTGGTTGCTTTTAAGGCTCTAAACCAGTGCTTCTCAATTATTTTCTGTGGTGCCCCCTCGAAAAAGAACCCCCCACCACCACCACCGCCCCACGAGCGACTATAAATAGTATTCTTTGTTTATACAATTGTTATTAGTACACCTCTGTATATAATTGTATATTTCTTAACATTGAAAACAAAGAAAGAAATATGTTAAACTTACAAGAAAGAAAAACTTCATTAACATTGTTTTTTAATCTGTAATAGAAAAGATTTAAAGTGCACAAATGTGCCTGAAATTAAAAAAAATACATCCTTATTTAAACTCAGGGCAGTGGTGGTCTAGTGGATAGGGCGCAGGATTGCTGATCCTAAGGTTAGGGGTTATCAAAGGTGGGCCATGTCTGTCACTGTCTATGGTGAGAGGCATGTAAAAGAACCATTGCTGACTTTCGTAAAGAGTAGGCTGCAAAGCCGTCAGCGTGTTTCTGTCCCTTGCTAAAAGAGTTGTGACAGGAAGGGCATCCAACGTAAAAACCTCTGCCAAATCAAACGTGCGAATCTGATGATTTGCTGTGGCGACTCCCGAGAAATAGGGGAAAAAGCCGAAAGGAAGAAAGAAAGTAAGACATCCTTATTTAAACTCATCTGACTTACTTAAACTCCTTCAACTTATTTATCTCTTAATATCTCAGTCTCTCTTTACCTTTCTCTTCGTTCTTGTTAGAAATTTTTCCGTGTTGTTTCTTGGGGGGTTGTTTACTACACTTCATATCGTTTGCTCGTAGGAAAAATTGCTACACCATATCGCGACAATCAGAGCGCCTAGTGACTAGTGGAGTGAAGGTGCAATTACACTTAATTCTCATACACTATTCCAGAAAAGCATGTTCCCCAGGGTCATATGCGCTCCCCAGGAGTCACACCTTGCCCCCTGGCATGTCCCACTATTTGAGAAACACTGCTCTAAACACATCTAATCAGAGTGTCAGTCAACTCCCCAGAACAATCTGCATTTTATTCTGAAAAGTAAGCTATATATATATTTATTAAACTGCTGATTTCCCAAAAGAGTCCGTATACTCGACATTAATATTAATTTGCAGTTCCCCTGATGTGTATTAATATTAATTAAGTTCACACTTTTGAGTGCCACCCCATAGCTGTTACTTCTCAACCTTACTTGTTAGGTCTTTGTTGATGTTATTGCTGTTATCAAGGTTTTTTCCCCTTGCTCCTATAACCAGAATTTGATTATATAGAATGTGATATTGTACAAATGTGCTGTTAAATTCATAAATTTGATTGTTCTTCAGGGTTTTTGTAGATTACTTTAATACTTTAACAGCAGCTATGACAGTACTTCAGCGGCAAGAAAAAACACAGGTTTTAATGAATCTGTTCTATGGAAATACATTATGATTTATAGTAAAAGCTCATTCACAGGGACATGTGTACGTGGGAAAAATGATCAACTCAGTAATAGTCCAAGATGCCTCGTAGGATTGTGGATTATTTTCCTAAAACAGAACAATCTCAAGAGTTTGTTTATTATTAATGAAATATAAAATGAATTTGAATGAGTTTTAAACTGATGTTCAAACAAATGGGTTCCACAATTTTAGGGCTGCATCAGCAAGGAAAACCAAGAGAAAGAAAGACAGGAAAAGAGAGAGAGAGAGAGAGAGAGAGAGAGAGAGAGAGAGAGAGGCAGAGAGAGAGAGAGAGCGAGAGAGAGAGAGCGAGACAGACAGACAGACAGACAGATCAACATAGAAAGCTCTTAGAATATAAGAAAGTCTAGTCCAGTGGTTCCTAACCTGGGTTCGATTGAACCCAAGGGTTCGGTGAGTCAGTCTCAGGGGTTCGGTGGAGGTCAAGACACACACCTGACTCATATTCATGACGACACGCCCCGCTTGGCCATCACTGGCTGCAGGTGATCACGCTATATTGCTTGGCCAATCTGTGCTGCAGGAAATTTGGTGTGCTCAGTAGTCGAATTGTGACTGTTGTTATGGTACGTCGTGTGATTTCTTTCTTAATGTTTTAATCCATACTATGTTGAGTAAAAAAAAGAAAGTGGTCGGACGAATATGTACAACATGGATTCACATATATAACGGAACGTGATAATCGTCGGTGTCCTATCTGCATGATTTGTAAAGTAGGATCAACCCTGTGCTGACTGAAGTATACGTATATGTATATGCACATATAATATCAAAAAATACATATTCAATACTATATATTCTTATAATAATGATTAAACATTCAAAAATAATGCATAAGATGTAAATAAAACAAATACACACACATACAGACGCACGCGCGCGTTCACACGTAGATGCGCGTGCACACACTCAGATGCGCACCTCACATAAAAATGTAAGTAGTTGTGATGGGGGGGTTCATGCATTGTATTGGTTTTGTTCTTTTAACACAGTGACTTTAATGCACGGTTCATTTTGGTGCCCCAGTAAAAACATATACCTATGTCTTGAATTTGAAAAAAAATCATTTTATTTTTCACTAAAGAAGGGTTCGGTGAATAAGCATATGAAACTGGTGGGGTTCAGTACCGCCAACAAGGTTAAGAACCACTGGTCTAGTCCATAAATTATGCATGATTTAATTCAGGTATAATAAAATATCATAATACATCTATACTAATGACATTAGCCCATCTGATACAATAAAATTAATCCGGTCCAGAAAGGGTTATATGTAGCCTGAAATTAAAGACAGAAGACAGGTGAGTCTGGATAGTGGTTTTTTTTTTTTTTTTTTGCTAAATCCTTACCAAGAGCTTACACTTCAGGATTATTTTACAGTGCTGTCTATTTTCAAAAATATGGAAAATTGGGGGATTCTACATGTGAGTAAAAATGTAACATGTAGGAGAAAAAAGTTAACTTAGCACCTTTTTGATTTCCAAAAAAAAAAAAAAAGGAATAAAAATTTAAATATAATGTATGGTAAAACAAACCTGATTCATATGATAAACGGATTCAGTAATTTAGAAATTGAGACTGATGAGTCAGCTAGCTTTAATACTTTGAAACTGTAGTAAGCACAGATGAAATGGACTCACCTGTTCGGACCAGCAGCTTCTCCGTAATGTTGCAGGATGGAGGTGAACTCTCAGTGGTGGCACTTTTCTTGGTGGTGGTGCTGGTAGATGTAGTTACAGTAGAGCTTTGAACTGTTGTAGTTGTCAAAGTAGTTGTTGGTGGTGGTGGCATGTTTGTAGTAGTCGTTGTTGCTGGAGTAGTTGTAGACGTTGTTGTTGTTGTTGTTGTTGTTGGAGGCTCCGTATCAATCGTTGTTGTTGTGGTAGTAGTGGTGGTGGGTGGAGCTTTTGTAGTAATAACCTCAGTAGTCAAGGTACTTGTACTGGGAGGAGTCACAGTCGTGTCAGTCACAGATAATGGTGTGGTTGTGATGGTGGTGGTGGTGGTTACCGTGGTGAGCTGGAGGCTGTCTTTGGTCACAGTGGTGGGATTGGGGTGTAAAATTGCGGTCTTCTCAACTTTTTCTGTTCCTCTGGATGTGCCATTGGATAGTGCAGTTGAGGTGGAGACCGGGCTGGTCCCATGATCTGTGCGAGCAGGTTCTGTCTGCTCCAGTGTTAACAGGGAGGTACCCGGTGCTGTAGGAAGGCCTAGGTTCACAGAAGGAGCTTCTTCTGAAAGAAAGCAACAATTGAATGGATGTATAAAGGAAATTTTATGGTATTTTGAGCTGCTACAGGCTTTATAAAAAATATTTTCAATTTGTTTTTCTCAGCTCAGATACATGCAATAATGATATAAAATTAAATATGCTTTTTTTTTTTTGTGGGTAGTATTGTTTATATTTGAAAAATGAATAGACAAAAATAGTTAAACCCAAGACCTTTAACCTCAGTTTACAGTAGAGCCAAAATATCCACGATCTCAACAATTTTAGAGAATCGTGATAATGAACCATGATGATTGTGAAGATTGATCAAAATTGACGTGAAGGTTTTTGGCACGATTATTGCAAATTATTACTAATCGAAACCAGTCATGATCATGAACTTTGTAATCAAAGTAGAGAAATAGAGCTTAACAAACCATAACAGAGTGTAGCAGATCTTGATGTGCCATCAGAGAGGATCCTGATTTACTTGGAAACACGATTCATTCATTTCATTTCTTGGATGTACCCTGCCTCCTTTTTATATCCCAATTATGCTACAAGTGTGCTCATAAATCGTAGACCTACTCACTTTTTTAAATCGATCATGGGAATCATTGTTCCAGTGTAAACCCAGGCTTAATTGTTGTTATTCATTCCTTGGATCTCCCTCAAATTTTACACTTTGGTTCTAGTTTCTATGTAGAACATCGGAGTGGTTCATGAACACTTTAGTGAGTTGAGACATTTTGGCCCAATCCCAATCATCCCTGATCCTTAACCTTAATTTTGAAATGCCTTTGCTTGGGTAGTGGTACAACAAAAACAGAGCCACAATGCCTGAGGGATGAAATCTTTACTTAACAAATGTGACACAACATGATACATCATCAATAACAGCACTTAGATAATAGACCAATGACAAGGTATGCTCGACCTAGAGGTTTTTGGTCAAGTAGGAAAATTGAGAAGGGGCTTATCGTTGAGCTCTTTACTATGTACTACGATGTTCTTGATCAGTTGCAGTTTGATTGGCCAGAATTTGTTGATTAATTTTCCAGCAAAGGTACTTCTGACAATAGTCTTGGCCACAAGACACATTCCAAGTTAAAATACATGCTCTGGTTTGTATTTTTTCATTGCCAACCGGAAATTAACATTGATTTTTAATTTGTATGTTCCACATAAACATTGGAAACCTGATAACAAAGAAAATGTGTATCATTGACGTGGAGAGATACACTATAGAAGAAATGTATTTAACACTCATGGAAGAAGTCACTGTCCACTCTCAGCACAAAACATCTTTGGTATTGAGTATTTCACTGTAAAATGCCATAAGGCTGAGGGGTTTTTGTCTGGGTAATTTCATTGGAACATAAAAAAAAATGAAATAAAACACTTCTGTACATGGTGTTTTCGGAAAATCCACACATTTCTTCAAACAGACCAGCTACAATTTCTTTTATCTCAACATTTCAACAGGCAAACAAAGGAATGAATGACTGCGTCAATGAATGAATGAGACTTTAGGGCATGTTCAACACTGTAAGTATTACACCGAAAACGATTAATAGCAGAATCAAATACATTAAATAAATATGGAGCTCAGCTTTTTATAAAAAGGATAAAATGACTAGAGTTTATAATTTATATTAATTTCTTTTAAAAAGTTTAAAATAATAGAAGCATTAAATTTCATAAACAGTTCCTTCAGTGAAGTAACACTAAAATATTTATTTCTGACTAAATTAAACTCTGTACAATCAATTAAAATATTCTTAACTGAGAAGGGTGTTAAACATGCATTACAAGTTGGTACTAATTCCCCATTCAACAAATAACCATGTGTCGTATAAGTATAACCAATTCGCAGACGTGCTAAAACTACCAAGAGGCAAACAAGACAGACTTGAAAATATTAATAATCTGGGAGGGGTCTTTCTAGTTACAAACAGGGATTTTCAAATATGTTGCAACTCTAAGAGTCAAGCTTCTCTTAGGTGAGTTTTCAACTGAATGGTATGAATGATTCGTTTATCCCTTTTGGCCAGTGCTTCTCAAGTATTTTTGTCACGCCACCCTAGGAAGAGGAAACCCCCCCCCCCCCCAATATAAATACAGCCGGCCCTCTACTTACGAAATTAATCCTTTCCAGAGCCTTTTTCGTAGTCTGGAGTTTTCGTAAGTAGAGGTGAATTTTACATGTAAAACGCGTGATTCGTTCCAAGGCTCCCAAGATAAACTCTTTAAAAATGATAAAAGTACACCAATTTTGTATGAAATATGTGTTAAAAGTAAAAGAAAATTACCATTTAAACATTTTATTAACATATTAAACCATTCTATTAACATATTTATTAATTAAACTATTATTAAACATTTTTTATTAACGCACATACACACACACACACACACACACAACACTGTCTCTCTCTCTCTCTCTCTCGCTCTCTCTCTCTCTCTCACACACACACACACACACACACACGCACACACACACACACACACACACACACACAATATTCTTTGTCGCTGTCGTGTTTTGCCGATTGTGGGCTCCGCCCACACGCAGCGTGGAGATGACGGAGAAATTTAATGTATTTAAATGTTTAAATGGACGGGATGTTGTATTTAAAGCGGAATTACAGTACCTGTTTGAAAGATCAGAGGTCCTGATTCAATATTAACTTGCTTCCTTGAAAGATCAGTCTTGTCCCACGGAGCACTCTGCTCATGCTCCTTCTGCTTCAATATTATTCCAAAATAATATCCTCCGTCACTGTATTTCCGTTTTTCTGTATTTTCCAGGTCCATGATGGATAACGAAATATAACACTGCAATGGTCAATCTCAAAATAAACTCTCGAGCCAACATTCCTGTTCAACTGTCCTCTCTCACGCGTGTGACAAACAGGAAGTATGGGAACAGGAAGTATGGGTACAGTTCAGCTGCCTCCTGGCCAATGGGAGGCCAGCGGGGCGAGATGTTGGGAGACAGCGAATGAGAGAGCAACTCGTGCATTCTTTGAATTTGTGAATGGCGTGTATGGCACTTTTCGTAAAAGGTTGTTTTCGTAAAAAGAGGACGAAAATTTAGGAAAATGTTTTTCGTAACCTGGATTTTTGTATTCAGAGGCTTTTGTAAGTAGAGGGCCGACTGTAGTGTTATTTGTCTAAAAATTGTTGTAAGAAATCCTCTGCATAAGACTGTATCCTTATTATCATTATGGAATACAAAAAAAGGAGGAAATATAGATCAACTTCCAACAAAGAATAACTTTATTAACAATATTTCAGTCTTTAAAAAGATTTAAAAAGATTTAAAGTGCACTAATTTGCCTGAAATAAAAAAAGTATTCTTATTTTAACTGTAAACAATTTGAACCATTTGATACTGAAAAATAAAATAAAATAAAATAAATAAATAATAAATTCAAATTGATCAGCAATATTAACTCAGGAGCACAATGTATAAAACACTTGAACCTACAAAACAAAAATGAATTAAACAATTTGTGTTATGTTTTATTTTTTTTGTCAAAATGATTAAGTCCAGATTGATGGTACAATGAGCCCGTTTCGCAGTGCAGTTTTTCGAAGTCGGGTTTAAAGCACAATACTGAACTTTCAGCTCCTGCTTAATGCTGAACTGGGACCTGGACTTTTTTCACAGCAGTGACGTCATCCGGCATGACAGAGACCATGTGGGCTGCAGGTAGGATCAGTTCCTCCACTCTGCTGTGGGGTTTTATGCACTGAGCAGTTTAGTACTCCACCTTATCTGATGCTAACAGAGCTCGGTTTGCTGAAGTAGCATTCACAAAGCGGGATGGTTGTTGGCAATATTCGGCATATTTTTGCTGAAAAAACTCACGCGGCTCATCACGTGATCGGGGTGTGATGTCTTTAAGTGACGCCTGAATTTATTTGGGTTCATGCTTTCCGCTGCCAATGTTTTCAGACACAGTAAATACAGCGGCCTTTCCTCATTTCTCACCGCAGCACAGTGAAGCGAAGTGCTACATCCACTTCATCATACCTCCTCAACTTATCTTTCAGGACACTTTCGGTTCTCTCATCGTCTCCGTCTCTCCGCATCTCTTTCCACCCCTGTTAAAATTTCCATGGTGGGTTTATTAACTTCACTTCTTATATTACCTCTGGGCACACTCTGACAGTGAGGAAGCCACTGCCACCTGCTGTAGTGGATGTACAATTACACTTTACTCTAGTATGGCAAAAAAAAGTATGCTCCCTGGGGTCACACGCGCCCCCCCTCCCCCGGCATCATACCACGCCGCCCCAGGGGGGCGCGCCCTTCTATTTGAGAACCACTGCTTTTGGCAGAAATCAAATTCTAAGTTTCGAGAACAGGGTATAATATGGAGTATTAACAGGAAGCAGTCTTTTAGGATATACTGTAGTATGTTCTTGAATGACAACAGTAAAATTCCCTGTTTGTGACTATAATGATGAATGGCTGAGTGAATACTATGAGTGTTCTACATGAAGACAAATGAGAATGGGTTATAAAAAATTAAATCAGATCTAATTTATGACGACAAAAATGATAAAGGTGATCACCATTCACAGATTTTTCAAGAATGATGATGATATGATGATGGACACGACAAGGACAAAAGCACAGACAACAACATCAAGTCAGCAAATCGTCTGCGAACAAAACCATTTTGATCATAAATAGCCTTGCACATATGACAGCACTGGTAAACACACATTTATGTCACGTCTACACTGCAAACCTGAAGGCTCATACCTGTGTCAGGACTTGGAGCACTTTTGGTTGGAGTTTGTTGCGTTTTAACTGGTGGATCCACTTGGATTTTACGATTGGTGAGATTGTATGCATTTGCATGAGGAGAGGCCGGATACTGCACCAGCGAATCCGAGTTGGCTCTCACCGTCAGCACAGAGGAGAAAACAGCCTGCTCACTTGTGCTGGAGGCTGCTTCTGCTGGTGATGAGTGGGAATGCAGAAGAGGATCTCCAGCTTCCTCCAGCAAGGACAGAGATGAGGAAAAGTTCAAAGATCCAGCAGAGGTGAGCGATGTAGCAGAATGATTCGATCTCTCAATCTGGCCTTCATCTGGAGAAACAGAAACAGATATAGGAGCTATAACATCATAGCACTCAGGAATAAATAGGATTTGTTGCATTGTGAGGGCGGCACCACATATAATGCAAATGTAAATACAAGTATTTAGATTTTTTTTTGTGCACACAAAATTATAATTTTGCTCAAACACAAATAAAAATTAACCATCAAGCATTTCAACCATGTCTGACATCAGATAGTATCTCGTTAATGGCCAAATGAGACCAATGTAATTGTTTTCCTTTGTGCATTGTTTTGTCACCAATATAAATATACGTATTTCATTTCTTATGGTGGAAAGCCTTACTTATTTGGGTTAGGGTTAACGTTAAGACATATTCAAGCATGTTATATTATTATGTATTCACAAACGATGGACAAATGAATAACACACACACACACACACACACACACACACACACACACACACACACACACACGCACCTATAGACAGAGAGATTTATATATATATATATATATATATATATATATATATATATATATATATATGTGTGTGTGTGTGTGTGTGTGTGTGTGTGTGTGGGTGTATATATATATTTATATATATATATATATATATATATATATATATATATATCAGTGGTTCTTAACCTTGTTGGAGGTACTGAACCCCACCAGTTTCATATGCTTATTCACCAAACCATTCTTTATTGAAAAATAAAATATGATTTTTTTTTCAAGACATAGGTTTTTACTGGGGCACCAAACTGAACTGTGCATTACCATCACCGTGTTCAAAGAACAAAACCAATACAATGCATGAACTTCGGCCCATCAAAAGTACTGAGATTTTTATGTGAGGTGTGCATCCGAGTGTGTGCATGCACATCTGTGTGTGCGCGCACGTCTGTATTTGTATGTATTTATATTTTATTTACATCTTATGCATTATTTTTTAATGTTTGTTATTATAAGCATTTATAGCATTGAATATGTATTTATTGATATTGTATACACATAGACATCTATGTATATGTCAGTCAGCAGGGGGTTGATCCTTCTTCGCAAAATCATGCAGCTAGGAAACTGACTAGCATCACGTTTTGTTATATATGTGAATCCATGTTGTACATATTTGTCCCACTACTTTCTTTTTTGCTCAACATCGTAAAGATTAAAATGTTCAGAAAGAAATCACACGACATATCATCACGACAGTCACAGGTCGACTACTGAGCACACCAAATTTCCTGCAGCACAGATTGGCCAAGCAATGTAGTGTGATGACCTGCAGCCAGTGATGGCCAAGGGGGGGCGTGTCATCATGAATCTGAGTTGGGTGTGTGTCTTGACCTCCGCTGAACCCCTGAGACTAACTCACTGAACCCCTAGGGGGTTTTATATATATATATATATATATATATATATAGTCTCAACCATGTTGTGCCACTGGACTCAGAAAGACCACGACGAAAGAGTCAGGCTGACGATCTGGGCAGCTCTCCCTCACTTAAATCCAAGTCAAGCGCAAGTCATGACTTCATCCATACCGCAGATCAACGATCTGATATGAAGTTATGAAGTCATGGTCATTTTCGACCTCTAAGGATGAAAAACTATTCTTTCATCCATTATTTATAATGTGTATCCATCAGGGACATGCGGCTAGATTACACCCTGAATTGGTTGCGAGTGCATCACTAGGCTAACACAGACATCAATTCTCAATCACATTCACACCAGTGGGCAATTTACAGTAAACCTAACATGCATATCCTTGGACTGTTGAAGGAAGCCAGAGTACCCTGAGGAAACCCTAACTTGCACAGGGAGAACATTCAAACGCCACACATTAAGTTCCTTATCAGAATCTCAGAAGCTTCTTGCTGTAAGGAGATATGGAACAACAATGCCAGAAATATATAAACATGCTATAAATATAATAAATGAATAAAATTGAATTCAATGTAAATATGTAAAGCATGATATTAAAATAATAAAATATATTGGAATAATTCCTTAACTTGATTTACAGAGGATTTTAATTAAAACTGAAATGAACTGTTAAGGTGTGAAAGTATAATTCTTCACCACTGTGCAAAGCTCATGGGTCATCATATGTCTGTCTGTCTTCGTTTCGGCTTTTTCCCTTTTACTCGGGAGTCGCCACAGCGAATCATCTGATTCGCACGTTTGATTTGGCAGAGGTTTTTACGTCGGATGCCCTTCCTGTCACAACCCTTTTTAGCAAGGGACAGAAACACGCTGACGACTTTGCAGCCTACTCTTTTACGAAAGTCAGCAATGGTTCTTTTACATGCCTCTCACCATAGACAGTGAGAGACATGGCCCGCCTTTGATAACCCAGTTAGCTGCACTGGGGGGACAGTGACAACCCTGTGGAGAGTGGGACTTGAACCCCCAACCTTTGGATCAGTGATCCAGCGACCTATACCACTAGACCACCACTGCCCCTATGGGTCATCATATGTAGCATTGAAAAATAAGAAAGAAAACACTAAAGTTTTGGAGTTTTTTCAGGTCATGAGGAAGACAGCCATGCAGTCATACATAATACAGTACAATGGAAAATGTGTCATCTTAGACACAACTGCACACATATTGCCCTGAAACATTGCAATAATGCCACACTGTACTTTAAGAAATCACCTACTACACACAGTTGCAGAAAGACAGAAAAAAAAGGATAATGTTTGAATGAACTTCCAAGTACAGCAGAGGTGATTAATGCCAGTGAGTCATGTATCCCGGACTGTGTCAATGTTATGCTCCTTAAAATAGGAATCAAATAAAAGGCAATAAGGGTCTATTAATAATGGTAT
>CM045733.1:47127500-47242500 GCA_024760905.1 Plotosus lineatus
CACTTCATGCTTCCATCTGCTGAAAAGCTTTATGGAGATGAAGATTTCATGTTTCAGCACGACCTGGCACCTGCTCATAGTGACAAAACCACTGCTAAATGGTTTACTGACCATTGTATTACTGGGCTCAATTGGCCTGCCAACTCTCCTGACCTGAACCCCATAGAGAATCTGTGGGATATTGTGAAGAGAAAGTTGAGAGACACCAGGCCCAACACTGTGGATGAGCTTAAGGCCGCTATCGAAGCATCCTGGGCCTCCGTAACACCTCAGCAGTGCCACAGGCTGATTGCCTCCATGCCACGCCGCATTGAAGCAGTCATTTCTGCAAAAGGATTCCTGACCAAGTATTGAGTGCATAACTGAACATAATTATTTGAAGGTTGACTTTTTTTTGTATTAAAAGCACTTTTTTATTGGTCGGATGAAATATGCTAATTTTTTGAGATAGGAATTTTGGGTTTTCATGAGCTGTATGCCAAAATCATCAGTATTAAAACAATAAAAGACCTGAAATATTTCAGTTGGGGTGCAATGAATCTAAAATATGTGAAAGTTTAATTTTTATCAGTACATTACAGAAAATAATGAACTTTATCACAATATGCTAATTTTTCGAGAAGGACGGGTATATGTGTGTGTATGTATGTATGTATGTAATTTTTTTCTATTTTATTGTTCTGTTCTATTAACTCAAGGATGTTACACCTTTCTAAGCTATTTTGTACCCCCTAATGATGGTACTTCAAGAGCCTGTAACAGTGAATTTATCCATTGTGAGATTAATAAAGCTGTATCTTGTCTTATCTTATCTTCAAAAAACGAATGTCATTAAAAACTTACACCTATTTTTATGTAATGTTAGGAATATAAGGAACTCTGATGGCTCTCTTTCTTCTTCTTCTTCTTTTTTTACTTTCGGCTGCGCCCTTCAGGGGTCGCCACAGCAAATCATCAGCCTCCACCTCACCCTGTCCTCCGCATCTTCTTTTCTGACTCCAATGACCTTCATGTCTTCCTTCACCACATCCATAAATCTCTTCTTTGGTCTTCCTCGAGGCCTTCTGCCTGGTAGTTCCAACCTCAGCATCCTACTGCCAATATACTCACTATCCCTCCTCTGTACATGTCCAAACCATCTCAATCTAGCCTCTCTGACTTTGTCTCCAAAACATCTTACGTGGGCTGTCCCTCTGATATACTCATTTCTGATCCTATCCATCCTCGTTACTCCCAGAGAGAACCTCAACATTCTCATCTCCGCTACCTCCAGCTCTGCTTCCTGCCTTTTCCTCAGCGCCACTGTTTCTAATCCATACAACATCGCTGGCCTCACCACCGTCATGGTAATACTCATGCAATATATGTATATGTATTGGGCCAGTGGCCTTATACTGAATAAAATGTCTGTCTGTCATAAGAGGTTTTATGTCTCTGAAACGGTATTATTGTGTACTATCCTGCTTGCTACCCTAATCACCATCTCACTTTCACAATCCTTAAAATATGACGCAAGTTTAATGCACTTATACTGCAAAAATATCCATTGTTCATGCACGGCTTGAACAATTAGCTACTAGGCAAAATTTACAGCCTTTTGATGTACACGAGTCTGGTTTGTAACCAAACCTAACAGAGATGAGCAAAGAATAGAAATGACGCATCAGCTGGTCTTTTTCTGGGGGGTACTGTGGCATGTTTAGCATATTCAATTCACAACAAGAAAGTCTTGGGTTTGATTTCTGTGTGGAGTTTACATGTTATCCCTGTGCTTGTGCAGTTTTAATCTTGGTATTCTGGTTTCCTCCAACAGTCTCATTAGCTGTTCCAAGCTGTTCCTGGGATGTCAGTGTGCGCAAGAATGCTTATGTGTGTTATCTCTATGATGGACTGATGAGCTGTTTAGAGTATTCCCCACCTTTGCCCATAGTCAAGTCAAATGGGGCCCAGCCGTACTATTTTTAAGTGTAAAGGAACATGTTGGAGCAGAGATCAGTCCTCAAATGCTTCAGTTTGCTCTCCGAGTATAAATGGCTATACATAGAATCATCCAAAGAACCCTTGAGGTACTTTTATTTTTCTAAAAGTAGCTCAAAAAGAAAGCCAGCAGCCATGTACACAACCAACAGCTGAAAAGCCTGAAGGTGAAAAAACTTGATGATTCATCTAAATCAGATCTAAGTAGCCCACAAATTAATGCAGAGCCTGGAGCAGTTCTTCTGTGGCCCACAAAAGCATTTTTGTTTCTATGTAATATATTGTTCATTTATATGATGTGGGTGAGATGAAATGCAACACTGCAGTTCGGTCTCCACCATTTCAAAGGAACCATCTGAGCACCCAGAGACAATTCAACTCAAAACTGAGACTGGTGCCTTCAGTATGTCCCATACACTAAATCTACTCAATGCACCCATGAGCATTTTCAAGTAACACAGGAAAAGTACAGCGAGACCAAGAGACTGTCTCAGTGGGATTCTGCTGTGACAGCACTAGTAGCAGATTGAGAAGCTCAGCGATTATAAAGGCCTGAAGCTTTGATCATTATCTGCGTTTCTATCCTCTGCGTGTCACATCTCCCAAATCCACTCAATCCACTATTCCTGCCTAATGTAACTCATGCTTTAAAAAAAAAAAAAAAAAAAAAAAAAAAAAAAATTCATGTAATCACCAGGCAATACCCCCTCTCTCTCTCTCACACACACACACACACACACACACACATATACATACACACACACACACACACACACACACACATACATACACACACACACACACACACACACACACACACACACACACACACACACACCCTGTTCCCCTCTCTCTCTCTCTCTCTCACACATACACACACACACACACACACACACACACACTCTCTCTCTCTCTCTCTCTCTCACACACACACACACACACACACACACACACTCTCTCTCTCTCTCTCTCTCTCTCTCTCTCACACACACACACACACACACACACACACACACACACTCTCTCTCTCTCTCTCTCTCTCTCTCTCTCTCTCACACACACACACACACACACACACACACACACACATACACACACACTCTCTCTCTCTCTCTGATGGCATGATTCCTACAACAGTAACAAGCAACATGCTGAAAGAAAAACATGCCATGTTTAAATGTGCTGTATATACTGACTGAATTAAATACAATATGAATCAAATCAGGCCCAACATGCATGTTGTCTGATTCAACAAAATATATTATCTTTCTACCTACTAAATCTAACTGTAACCTCTGAAAATCACAGCTGAAATGTCATCTTATCTGGCAGTTTTGGTGATATAACTCCTTTAAAGCATGGCCTCAAACGGATTTTAATGCTACCAAAGCTGCAGCTGAACATTATGGGGGAGGGGGGAGAGATAATTAGCTCTGTAGGGAAGAAAGTCCTTGTTTGACCCTTTTTACACCCAATTATTTCCTGCATCTTATGGATTGTGCAACAGGGTGTGCCACTATAGAAATATCATACAGAGTGATATAATGATTCATTTTCTAAAACACCCCATTCTGATGTATTTTTCGTTGTTTTTTTTTACGGCAAAAATCAGTTAATGATTACAGTACTAGTCATTTTATATAATGAAAGGTGTAATTTTTATCTATATATTAAATGACATTTTATGTTGGGGAAAATCAACAATTCAAGTTCTTTCAGTTCATTTACTCCTTCCATAAATAGTAAATAAACTTCTACTTGCTGTAACATACATACATTGCACAACAGGTATATGACAGTTCCCTGACAGAAAATTAGACAAAATCCTAGGAGAGCCTTAGTCATAGTTGTGAAAATGCTGTTGTAGACCGTAGGCATCAAGTTTTAAGCATGGTCACATTTTTATGGCTTGTCTGTAATTCTCAACAACTATCAATTCCCTAGGTCTGTTGTATGACGACCTATGACGTCCTGTAGCTGTGAGAGAGATCAATTTCATTTGATTTTGGTGTCTAATGCACTCAGAATCATACTGCTTCTCACAATCTTTCTGTGATTTTTATTCTGTGCGAGTCTGAGTGGTGGTCTCTGAGACAGTTTTTTGGGTTTCAGTTTAATTTCAGCACAAACCTATCCCAGCAATCCACCATATGAATCATAATGTCAAAAATCACTATTTCACTCTACAGTACATGTTAAAGAATAAATCAGTTTTTTGGGTTTCAGTTTTGATATCAATAATTAGTCTGTTTTGTTATTGTTTTTACTACTGCTCATTATCATACAAGTAAGAAATACAAAACAGTCAGTCAGCATCAACTTAGTGACATGGTAGTCCTACTCGGTTTCCTGTACTGGGCATGTGTGAACAGTAGACAGGATATGTAACAACCATCCAAGCCATGTTTCATGAGTGCGATGCTTTGCCCAGGAGTTTTGTTAGTATGAAAGTTATAGTCTGGCATCAAGCCTTAATGCCTTTCTGAATTTCATAATTTCTGCTTATTCATTTTTACCACATGTGACATTTTTGTGCCTTTTCTTTGTTAAGGCTTTGATCTGATGTCTTTTATTTGAGTTTCTGGTTCTTATTGTGAAGTCTTGCTGTGCATTTGAACTCATTGGGTCTACTGTTTCCTAACCCCTTATTTCCAGTTTCTGTTTCCTGTTGATATCTGACTAATTTGGTAAAAATCATTAGACAGTCCCTAAAAATATCAAATTCTAACATAATAAAAATACAATTGCTGCATGCTCTTATTTCTGTCTAATCGTACACATAGACCTATCCATCTACTGTATTTTGAATTTAAAGACATTTTTTAATGTTACTAGAGTAAGTCTTTATGTGTGATCCCATTCTGTCATAGTAACAAGATGATATGTTAAGAAACCTTCACAACCTCTATGACAATAAAACACACACACACACACACACACACACACACACACACACACACAAACACACAAACACACACACACACACACCTTAGTATCCTTTGGTTGCTCAGTTGCAATGCATGAACATTCACACAGCCTTTATTTGTCTGTGTGAAAAGACAAGTTCGTTGTGCTTGTAATTACATGCTGTCTCGTTTCTCGCCGCATTTAGTGAGATGGTGCGATGAAATATTGAGGAGGTTTCAAAATAGGGCTGGATAAACAAGTCCGCCTGCCTGAGCCTCTCTTTACCAACGTAGTTCTGATGCATCACTGATTGGATCAGCATAGTCATGTGACTTACTGGCAGGGATCTCAATAGGTCATGCAGTGCCAGCTGAGTCAGGATGCAGAGCGCAGCATGAGTGTGACGGACTACAGCAAATCATCAACACCGAGCAAGAAACACTTTAGGTAAACAAGCGTGCATGGAGACACACACACACACACACACACACACACACACACACACACACACACACACACACAGTGTAATAACACATGATAACTCAAAGCCATCAACCCACGCTGTAAAAAAAACAGTGTGTCTGAAACCACAAATCACCATACAGCAAATATGATGCTTGGGTGCACGTGTGCGTCCCTTAGTAATGCTGCTCATATGACGATTTATTGTCTTATTTTGTCTGAATGATGATTGCAGATGCCTGATAAGACCTCAGTGTGCTAGTGCAGCACAATGGAGCCCTGCAACACTTCATGCTCCAAACTCTAGCAATCGTTCCTAATGCACCTGGTCCCTTCAGCAATCTCCCATCATGTCTTTTAACTCTATAAATGTACTTCTGGAATTTCTGCTATGATTAAAATAATGTACATACATCCATTCATTCATTTTCTGAACTGCTTAATCCTAATTAGGGTCATGAGGAGGCTAGCGTCCATCTCAGCTGACTCTGGGCGAGGGCAGAGTACAGCCTGCACAGCTTGCCAGGCCATCGCTGGGCAGAAACAAGTGACGAAAGTCAGCAAAGCTTCTTTTACATGCCTCTCATCACAGACAGTGATTTGATAACCCAGTTACCTGCACAACAGTACAGGAGATAGCAGTCACAACCATTGGCAGTGGGGCTTGAGCCAGCCAGCACCTTACCACCGGGCCACGATTGCCATTGTACACACATATAGTTTTCCTAAATATGAAATATAATCCGATTCCCACACCTATTACGATCAAGCATCTGTGTTATTTATCGGCTTTTTTAACACCTATACATCTGATGTTGTTTCAGTCAGGATCGTGGGTATTTCTTTCAAATAATTCTATCTATTTGACTATAAGAATGTCAAGTTCTCTATGCATATGTTTTCTGCTGTCTGGATGCATATTACATACTCTTGCTGAAAAGAAAACTGGTCAGACTTTAATACTCTCTGGTGTTTATTTATTTTGCAGGCATGATTTGGATCCATTAGTCTCCACAGAGTGAGTCATCACTTCGAATCAATTCTGCAGTTCTTTTTTTATTGATTGCATTTTGTCCTATAATGAAACATTTTTATTCTTGCGGGAAGAGTCTCTTTAAGAATAACTCTGCCTCCATCCAAATCCTTGAGATTGTTAAAAGATGTAAATGGACATCCTTCTGAGTCTCTGAAGCTCAGCCTCAGTGAAGACTTGGAGTGACGTGTTAAAGAGTGGTTTCTATCACCTCCATCAAAAATGAACCGAGGAGAAACCAGTCCAATATACTTCAGGAGAATTGTCCAATCAACAGTCAATGAATGCCAATGAATCTGGCACCTTGCTCAATCCCTCGTCTTTAATTCACTACCTGTCACACCAAGTGATTGTGCTGTGATTGTACATTGATTAAGATGATGATTACCATAGTAAACAACATAATAGTAGGCCATTTGAGCATCATAAGCTATAGTGTATTACCGTTATGGCTGACAGATCAAAACCCACTTGAAGAGCCATAATATTAATATCAAAGCAAAAAAAACAATATGTTAACACCCATTTCACAGTTCCCATCAAATAAAGTCAGACTCCCTATTAATTTTAGCAAATCACTTGTTTTAATTTATAGCATGTGTAGCATACCTTAATTTCGTATTTTTAATAATAGATCTATTCATTCAGTCCGATCTGACTCTTGAATACAGAATCTGTTGCCAAATCAGTTATTGGTAAGATTTTTATAGGGTTGGGTCACTAGGTCTCTCCATACCGAGGATTTAGCTCAGTTGGTAGAGCGTTCGCTTTATCCTCCGGAAGGTTGGAGTTCGAATTCGGCCGCGTCATACCATGAGATGTTAAAATTTGAGCGTTGTTGCTTCCTGCTTGGTGCTCAGCATCAAAAGGATAGAACAACGCAACAACTACTGTTGTATAGTGGCGACGGGTACCCGGAGCGCAGGGAGCGCTGGGATATCATGCGCATTGAGCATACGTGTGTATGAAATTGTGCTATATAAGCATCCACAATAATAATAATAACACCAGTAGCTAGTTATCCAAGTTTAGGACCATCATACACATGTGTTGCAACATTCACATGGCTGGGCACAAACAATTCACAGTTACATTCACATCTACAGGAAATCTGCAATAGCCAATTCACCAAATGTACAAATATTTAGACTGCAGGAATAAACTTAAGTACCAGGAGAATATATGAACCTCAAACAGAAGCATCTTTGATGTGAACTGTTCCCAAAACACAGAACCTTATTGCTGTCAGGTGAGAGTGCTAACCACTACACTACTCCGTCACTGTGACCCTTGAGAGAAAGACAGACACAAAGACAGACAGACAGATAAATACATACACAGGTAACATTCAGTACAGCATGTAATTGCACTGGCATTAGTTCCATAAACTTTAGCAACATCTCAATTATTTGCATTCAGATTTGGGGTAAATTTTCACAGACATCTTAAATTAATAACTGAAAAATCAAACCATTCCATAAAATCATCTGCAACATATCGCAACGTCTTTTGATAGGATTAAGGTCAGGACACTGTGGTGCCAATTCAGGTGTAAAATCATTATTTCACTATTTTACATTTAAAGTGACCAACACAAAGCTACACATTTTCTTCTAAACTGGTTTAAGAACTTTAAATATTCCACAGTAACACTTTTCCTTTTTTGAAACCGATACCAATACTGAGATCGTATCGCTATCATCTGTTAGCTATCTGATGTCTTTTTTAAATATTACAAAGCATTAAGTGATTTTTTTCATATAAGCACTTTGCAGATAAACACCCCCACACAAAACTCTCCTACATTGTAAATATAATAGGCATAGAGCCTATCTTTCAAATTTAATGCACACCATCAATTTCTTTCCAATTTAAAACGTCAGATAGCCAAGCCACCATTTTAATTTTAAACCTTTACCTCTGCTGGTCATCGAACCAATCCTATCTCTAATAACATTTTTTTCAAAATTGAACAAAATTATGAATAATCAGTTCAAATTTCCATTGAGGAAAAATCCAAAGGAAAGACATTTTTCTCAAACCTATTTCTTCTGCAAAGCGGAGCGTGTACCGGTCCGTCGTGGTGAAGAGGGAGCTGAGCCGCAAGGCAAAACTCTCAATTTACCAGTCGATCTACATTCCAACCCTCACCGATGGTCATGAGTTTTGGGTAGTGACTGAAAGAAAAAGACTGCGGATACAAGCGGCAGAAATGAGCTTCCTTTGCCAGGTGGCGAGGTTCTCCCTTAGCGATAAGATGAGAAGCTCAACCATCTTGGGAGAGCTCGAAGTAGAATGGCTGCTCCTCCGCATTGAGAAAGCCCAGTTGAGATTGCTCGGGCATCTGATTAAAATGCCTTCCGAACACCTCCCTGGTGTGGTGTTTCGGGCATGTCCAACTGGGGTCGACCTAGAACACGCTGGAGGGACTATGTCTCTCAGCTTGTCTGGGAACGCCTCAGTGCCCCCCTGGACGAGCTAGAGGAAGTGGCTGGGGAGAGGGATGTCAGGACTTCATTGCTTAAGCTGCTGCCCCTGCGATCAGACCCCGGATTAAGCTGAAGAAGATGAGATGAGACTTCTGACAGAAGTACAACTCCTGCACTTGACACAAATCCCAGAGGTAGCACAGGTGATCTTACTCGCATTAAAAGTGAATGAGGGCTCACACTTTCCTTCAGCTCTTTCTTCAACCACCCTATCTCCTAATTTTCTTTGTCTCATACCGTTATAGTCCTGTTCATATCCCTGAGATGAAGTGACCCCTTGTAGAAAGTGCTTAGCAACAGAATTCTCTTCAATCAGGGTTTTGTGCAAGATATGTGTATGATCTTAAGTATTGCACGGTCCGCAAAGATCGGTGTGTTGCTGGTCACATCTACATGATTCCGGGGTTTTCTGGTCACCAAAAAAGTCAGTCTTATCATCATCAGACCATGGAAATTTTTTTTTTTTTTCATTATATAAATCAAGATTCTAGCAGTAGTGAGGAGGAGAAGTAGAACGAGGTTGGCCAAGCTCATAAATGTAACATGATATGATCTGTTTTATTCATTTCAATTTAATGAATGCGGTGGAGTGTTTGACTGAAGGCGTGAAAGTTCACAGAGAAGCAGCTGAGAACCTCATTTTCTACAGAAGCCATGAGGAACAGGAACACATCCGAACAAACAAATCATGTGAATAACAAACACAAGTGAATACCACAAATTTCCTCACATAATCACTTCCATATAGTCACTCAAAGGTGATTGAAAATCTTTCCATCAAAATGGAATTTTCTTCAAGATCTGAGTCAATGAGTCTAAACTCCATTCTTAACTTCTGAATAACTACAATGGTATTTACTGAAATGTCACAAACACACCAAAACTCACAAACATAAACTATCAGTCCTTGTTTGACCCTTTTTACACCCAATTATTTCCTGCATCTTATGGATTGTGCAACGTACAACGGGGTGTGCCACTATAGAAATATCATACAGAGTGATATAATGATTCATTTTCTACAATAACCCATTCTGATGTTTTTTGTTTTTTTTTTTATGGCACAAATTAGTTAATGATTACTAGTCATTTTATATAATGAAAGGTGGAATTTTTATTTATATATTAAATGACATTTTATGTTGGGGAAAATCAACAATACAAGTTCTTTCAGTTCATTTACTCCTTCCATAAATGTTAAATAAACTTCTACTTGCTGTAACATATATACATTGCACAACAGGTATATGACAGTTCACTGACAGAAAATTAGACAAAATCCTAGGAGAGCCTTAGTCATAGTTGTGAAAATGCTGTTGTAGACCGTAGGCATCAAGTTTTAAGCATGGTCACATTTTTATGGCTTGTCTGTAATTCTCAACAACAATCAATTTCCTAGGTCTGTTGTATGACGACCTATGACATCCTGTAGCTGTGAAAGAGATCAATTTTATTTGATTTTGGTGTCTAATGCACTCAGAATCATACTGCTTCTCACAATCTTTCTGTGTTTTTTATTCTGTGCGAGTCTGAGTGGTGGTCCCTGAGACAGTTTTTTGGGTTTCAGTTTAATTTCAGCACAAACCTATCCCAGCAATCCACCATATGAATCATAATGTCAAAAATCACAATTTCACTCTACAGTACATGTTAAAGAATACACACACACACACACACACACATATATATATATATATATATATATATATATATATATATATATATATATATATATACACACACACACACACACACACACACACACACACACACACACACACACACACACACACTGTATATCCTTGGGTTTAACTTTTTCAGGCTACATCTACAGGATCATAATCTTCTAATAACCTTCAAGGTGTGATATAAATATTTTCTTCAACTAACTTCTGCTATACTTCTATGAACCAGCTCATGTAGCATTGAAATCGAATAAGCTGAATGATTACAGGGATCCTTCACTTTCCGCGGTTAACTGGGACCAAGATCCCCACGCGACCATCAAAATCCGCGGAGCCCCCCCTCCACCGTATACGTACATCTATCTGTGCATATAATATCAATAAATACATATTCAATAAATGCTTATAATAACAAGATGGAACTGCATGAGAAGACGACACACATACATATGCATGCACACACGTGCGCTGGTGAGCGTGCACACACAGATGCAACAATGTAAGTAGTTTTGATGGGAGATTTTGGGTTGTTTTTTGTTGTGTGGTAATTTAGGTGGGGTTTTTTTTTTTTTTTTGCATAATTGGCCTTATTTTTGTGGCATTTTCCGTAACTTTCCCCCCATTATTCCTTAAGTTCCTTATTTCCATATTCGATTATGAATATGAATATTTATTTTCATTTATTTATTTTTTTTAAACCGCGCTGCACTGAAGCCGCCTGAATTGAAGCGCGAAGTCGTGAGGGATCCCGGTGGTGTATTGCCCAATTGAAACACACCAATGTTGTGTCATATCAAATAGATGCGCTACGGACCACAGCAGACAGCTCCACCTGTCTGCCATCTTGGTTAGTACAACTTATTAGCTGCAGTCGTGAACTGTTAAAACTTCATTATATCGTCTCTATTTATGCTGCTGTAAGCATATCTGGGACTGTGTAGCAATGACCAAGACAGTAGCGCCAAGTTCCACTATCCAACAGCACTGTCAATAGGGCATAGCCTATCTATCTATTTATCTCTATGTTCCTTCTCTCTCATCTTCCAAGAGAAAGCGAGTGCTCACAAGAAGCCGGTGGAGTCACGTTTGGATGGGAGGAGGTTGATTCTTGAAAATAAATAATACATCCTTATAATTAAATACTTTATTTCAATATTTTTGTGTAATTTGTCTGGAATTAATCAAAAAATTGCATTAGCAGGGGAATAGCACATAGCACTTCTGGCTGACTAACACAGGCTACAATGTGCTTTCCTCCTGACTGGAAAATATTTTTTAATAAAAATTAAAACCAATTATAAAATTCAGCTTTTTTGTATGATATGGACAATTATTGAGATCTTGCAAAGTTTTATCCAATCGAATAAAACCCCTTCAGTCTGAGTAGTTCACCATATCATACTTTGTCTCATGAAATAATTGCTTATATTTGTGTAAACACTTTCTCATGAGACTAATCTGGTTTTTGTTTGCTT
The DNA here is from genome assembly GCA_024760905.1 of Plotosus lineatus. NCBI lineage: Eukaryota > Metazoa > Chordata > Actinopteri > Siluriformes > Plotosidae > Plotosus > Plotosus lineatus. Next base: position 47,139,529 of record CM045733.1, read on the forward strand.
GTTTGTTTAAATAAGGAAAATTCATTCATTGATTTTCTGAGCAGCTTAATCCTAGTTAGGGTCTCGGGGAGGCTTGCACCCATCTTAACCGATTATTGGCGAGGGACGCCCTGGACAGCTCACACACTGTCACAAGGCTAACACTCAAACCTAGGGATGATTTTGCAAAGCCGATTAGCCTACTGTGAATGTTTTTGGACTCTGGGAGGAAACAGGAGTACCCGGAGGAAACCAACGGAAGCAGGTGGAGAACATACAAATGCCACACTGAAATGCACACGCGAGGAATCGAGCCAAGGACCTTCTTGATGTGAGGCTGATGTGCTAACCACTATGCCACCGTTCTGCCAAAAATGACGACAGTGTAAATTTAGATGTCGTTTGTTGGCATATACCAGAATATCACTCACGGTAGTTTTAAATCCAGTTCCTACAATTCACCATCATCCTCATCATCTTCCTCCACTTAATCCGAAGTCGGGTTGCAGGGGTTGCAGCCTACAGTTCAAGTCTACACTAATCTTAAATATGGTCTTATATGAGTTACTTTGGGTTATATCCAAATGCAATTCCATTACTTTTCTGTTTGTGGATATTTAATCCAAAAGAGTTTGTCTTAAGCTTTTAATCTCAGAAAAATCAACATGAAAAATTGAGATACGCATTTGTGAAACAGAATTCATGGAAATGATTGAAGTAGAATGAATAAATGAAACTGTGTGCATTGTCTGTTAGGTAATAGGTGAAATGAGAACAACCTTTCCAAAGCTGTTTCCCAGAACCCCGTCAGCTGATCTTATCCAGCGTTATCATGTACGCATAATGAAAAAAAATGTAGGCTTATTATGAAACAGATGTCCCTAAATGAGGCAGGTGGTAAACAATCTGATCCAAACAAGGTACAAAACAGTAAAGCCTATTCCAAGGTTCCTCTTTTAGTGTATCAAGCCTTTCTGAATAAATAGTATTTTATTACATGATCGATAACTAGCATTGAGATAACAAATGTCTAGGTGTACTAAACAAATATGTATTATCATGACTTATTATGTATTATTTGTTATATATGTAGTGTTGTAGTATTATTCATTCATTGCCAAACTGCTTCATTCCATTAAGATCACTTGGAAAAGGTGTGGTACACCCTGAACCAACACACAATTCACAAAAAATCATTCACATCCACACTCGCACCTTGAGGCAATTTTGAACAACTGGTTATCCTAATGTGTATATCTTTGGACTAATGGAAAAAACCCAAGCAAGTACAGGAAGAACGTGCTCAAAGTATGTTCTGGATCCATGACCTCATGTGAGAGGTGCATGCTAACCACTAGACCACAGTGTTGTAGTATTGAATGTATATTTATTCAGAAGAAAAAGAGATTTATTTGTTTGTTATATACATTAGCACTTTTCCCAATCCATTCAGACTGTGATAAACAAATTTGGTGCCATACGATACAAAAATATTTTAGGCTTTAAAGGTTACATTAAATGCATAAAACCATTGTAACTTCACTGTAATAGTGGATGAGTTTCAATTTAAAAAAAATAGAACTATGACCAAAAATAACTCCTGCGTTCACTTAGCTAGAAATTCTCTGAATTTCTGAAACTCTGAAAGTTATTTAAACATAAAAGGCAGGTAATAGTGGCAAAGCACACACACACACACACACACACACACACACACACACACACACACACACACACACACTCAGAGAGATGCCTTGATGCATGGCTTGCATGGCTCTTCCCCATATCATGAATTTAAAAATATTGGCTAAATAAGACCCAACTTGTTTTGACTGTCTGTTAAGTCCTTGTGATTTTTAATTTTTTCTCCTATAATGCATCTAATAGAAAAAAATTAAAATAAGTGCATTAATATAATCCTCCATGGTAGCTGAAAATACTGTCAGAGATGCTGTTCCAAAAAAAAAAAAAAAAAAAAAAAAAGAAAAAAACCCTACACCTTCTGACCAATCAGATTTGAGAATTCAAAAGCACTGTGATATAACATACTTCATTTCTGCAATATGAATTTTACCTATAGACTATTCCAGGCAGGGTGGCTTATACTGTTATAAAGATTAATAATGCAGTTCGGATGTATTCAATATCATCAGCTCCTGTGATCACCTTCAGGACATTATTACACTTGTTCTGGCTAACAATCTGTCCCTGTGGGCTTATATTAAATATGCGAGAAATGTTCCATGCATCGTTTTAGCACCATTATCTAACTGAGTGTCAGAGCACATTGATTCAGTATTAGTAATGATGCATTTTCATCTTAATACCAGAACCAAGGTGATATAAGGGTGATGAGGAGATTAAATGCTGTGACTTGAGTGGAGTGAAAAGGGTACCGGAATAAAGATTTTCTGAAAGGTCACCAAAGGGCTACCTATACTTAAGGGTTATTGTTAACTTCTTGCAAAGATACACAGCAGCCGTGGAAGAGCAAGAACCCTGTATTACAACCTTATAAAATAATACTGTAATGTTATTATACAATAATATTACAATATTATAAAATAACTTACTACCCAAAATCAGGGAAAGTTTCTCACAAGAGTAAAACTGTAATTAGAACTGAAGATCATGAATTTTAAATCATCATGCACTGTAAAAAAAATACATAGATTTCATCTTTAATTCAAAAGAAATATTTAAATTTTAACTGAATTGCAAATATTTCAAAGCAAGTCTGGAAAGTAAGGAATGTCACCATTCCTTTACACAACATTTAAAAGACATTTAAAGACTTAAGAAACCAAGTTATAGGGTGTTTCAGGTGTTATTTAGTGCCATTCGTCCAGCAAACAGGTCTTAAAGTGTACAGATCTATGTGGTCAATGTTTTAAAATTCTATGGTCTGAACTGCAGACAGGCCAGTCCAGTGCCAGAACAATCTTCTTCTGTTGCCAAACCTTTATAATCTGTGTATATGTGTGGATGTTTGTCTTTCGTAAGTATGCATGGGTGTCTCTGAAAAAGATGTCGTATTGAAGACTGCAAATATTGGTCCATAATCTCAAAGTACTTTTCTGTCCGCTTGCTAAAATGTTGTATCAGGAAGGGCATCCGATGTAAAAACCTATGCCAAATCAAACGTGCGAATCAGATTCGCTGTGGCGACCCCTGAAAAAGGGAAAAAAAGCCGAAAGGAAATCTCTCGATCTCAATCTCAAAGTATTTTCTGCATTAATGCTGCACCACAGTAATGTTAATTACCTTAACCAAAGGCTCTAACTAACAGCTTATAATAGTCTCTTTCATCTTTGTTCAGGCGCACATGACATCAATTTATTCCAAAATCAGACCTTCAATACTAATTTGTTCGTCCACACATATTTCCACTGTGTGATGGTCTCAGATGCTGCCAAGCACTGCAAATTTGATGACATTTCTGAATACAGTGATCAAAAAGCTTCCCTTTGCACAGTAAAATTGCAATGTTTCTATTGTACCCAAAAATGAAAGCTTAAGATGTCTTTCAAGATTACTTGTTTCCACTGTGATATGAAGGGTTGGGAACTAGAGTGGTATAACCAACAGAAAGCTGTTCTTGATAAAAATGACATGAATATTTTTACAATACAGTATAACAAATCAAGGATAACACTCACAATGTGATTTCAAGGTCAAAAGGAAGATTAAGGGACCATTTTAATTTTTCAACTTTGTGGTTTGAATCACTTTGGTTGACGCCTCTAGGTACAGAACGTAAACAGTAAAACACAGCTTTTACAGGAAAATAAGCAACACAGCCAACATGGAGATGACTACTTTCCAATTCCTCTTATGGCAAAAAGTTTGGTAATAGTACAGTAGACCCTTGACTATTCGCGGTTTTGCACTCACGATTTGAGTATTCGCGGACTGCCAAGCAACTGACATGTCACTCAAATTCAGCCAATGGCTGTCCTCCTTCCTGCTGATTGGTTGAGATGATGTAACGCCCCTTTTCCTCATTCGCGCACAAGTTGTCAATGAGCCTCTTTTTTTGTGTGTTTTAATTACCCGTTAAGCTCTATGATGCCACTCAAATGCTGTGCGTCTTCTCTGGCTAAGCGATAGTAAATGCTGGAAGTCTCTTCTGAAGAAATAAGACTTTCTCCTGAAGAAACGGTAGTTTCATCTGAACTGTTGTATTAAAGTCTTTTTCAATTATTATTCCAGTACAGTGTCTAAGGTAATGTTTAGAATGTTTGTGCGTGAGATTTTATGTTCTATAGCATGTTTATCAAACGATACCAAAAGGATAAACTTTATTGCGCTTCATGTCCTTTCCCACACAAACATTCTAAACATTAACTTGTGTACTGTACAGGAATAATAATTGAAAAAGACTTTAATACTAGTGCTTTACAACAGTAGATATATATATCTACCATATATATGTATAATGTTTATATTTCATCATCAATAAATATAACAGTAAAAATTGAAAAGTTTTTCTTAATCATTACTACATTTTACTACATTAATATTGTATTAATATTATAAATGAGCCTGTCTATAGAATGTGTTTAAGAAGCATATTTTAGCCCATGTAATAGATACAATGTATTTTACTTCCGGGTACAGAACTCGTGGATTATCTTCATTCGCAGGAGGGGCCGGAACCGAACCCCTGCAAATAACGAGGGTCTACTGTACTGCAAAATTGTAAATCTTTAATGTAATTCCTCACTGTTTTCAGATGTTTTCATGCAGTCTTGTTTCAAATCATGTTTCAATTCTCTCAATAAATTGGACTCATCAGTTCTCTATTCATTGCTCATATTTGCATACCTCAAATCTGTTTGGGTCTTATATTTTTTGACACATTAACCCTCAGGTTCAATGCTTGTTGAAGGAAAATTGTGGTATGTTTTTTAACCTGAGTCCATCCTGAGTTTAGCATTTCAATATGGATAAGAATGTTTAAGATTATTCAGTAAGCATGCTGTCATTGGCAAATAACTATGGAAAATTGCTTTGGCAAGTAAGCCGCCTGTTTTGGCTACTGACAAGCTCATAAAAAATAATTAAATAAAAAAATTCCTTAAGGCAGTTTCTTCATTTGTGACAAAGAAAAAAATCCAGTGGAAATTTTAATTATATAAAACCTAATATTTCCTGAATAACCTACATTTTGAAATTTTAGCTTTGGTTTTATAGCAGCAAAAAGAGAAAATCTGACTGAAATGCCTGAGAACAGCAATTTAGCCTTACCCCTGATCCTTCTGGTTTCTAATTATAAAGTCTAATTTTCACAAGAGCAAAGTGTAAACTCCTAATGGCCGTGTCTTAATTTTAGAAAGTCACTTCCTCACATTGTAATTACTCTCCCTTCCGCTATTTACTGATACACTTGTGTCAGCCATAGGCTCTTTGTACAACATCCAATTTTGAGTGACCATTTCACAGTTGACATGCTCCATGTCCAGATGCAACCATGCTTCATTAGACCATTTGTCTGTGGGAAAGTTGATTAGGCCTGTGCATTGACACAGCTGAGTGCTTGTCTTATTTCTTGCTCTTGATAGGTGTTTGGAATGGTTATTTTTGTTATTGTCATCTTAATATTTTGAATCAGCACACATTATTTTTGTAATATATCTACATGAATTTTAAAACAACCTTACTTATTGCTTCATGTTAAACACATTCGTGATTAATGACTGTGCACCACTGGTGCAGCCAAAAGCTCACATTATCCCTGACAAAATCCCTGACTACAATGTAGTAATGATAAAGAAAAATGTAATTTTTTACTGTGATATTTATTGATAAAATATAAACATTATACAGAATATATATATATATATATATATATATATATATATATATATATATATATATATATACAAAGGACAGGACAAAGGCTTTCTATTGAAACTCCATTTATCCATATGTGATAAATGGAGTTTCAATAGAAAGCCTTTGTCCTGTCCTTTTGTTTATTTGCTCTACCAAAAAGTATTGAGCACTCTCCTACGGAAGGATCTACTCAGAAAATCCTCTATATATATATATATATATATATATATATATATATATATATATATATTTTACAGTATATATATATTTTAACCAGTATAAAATCATATATATATGATTTTATATCTAAAAGATTTTTTTCCCTTTAAACATACAGCAATGTAGTTTTCAAAAAATGCCCACTAGAGAGCAGCATTGCATTATATTTACTTTGCATTGCATTATATTTACATGTAGTGGATACGGATAAGATGACATGATGTGGATACTTCGCTTGAATAAACATTCTACAGAACATAAAACATTCTAAACATTAACTTAGGTACAGTACTGTACTGAAATAATAACTGAAAATGGAACCTGCTGTACTGGAAAAATAACTGAGAATGGAACCTGCCTTAGTATTCTGGATACTTCTAGTTACTAAAGCAGGTTCCATTCTGATGATGACCTTGTTTCATACAACATTCACTTAACACTTCCACAAAAACGCCATGCTACACTAGCTCTCATTGCCTTTTCATTTTTCTTCAGTGGACTGTACTTTCATTCATTTTATATTGGCACCCTACTGCAGTAAAATGTTTTCCTTCCTGAATCATATCAGGCAGTTCTACTTTTTCATGCAGTGTCATTACCTTTTTCTGGCACTTTGGTGCCTTACCAGAAACCTGAGAAGGTGCACAGCGTTTGGGTGGCATGATGGAGCTTAACGCTAATTAAAAACACACACACTACAAAAGCACACGCACCAAGTGTGTGCGAAGGAGGAAAAAGGGGTGTTACACCATCTCAACCAATCAGCAGGAGGGAGAACAGCCATTGGCTGAATTTGAATCACGTGACAGTTGCTCGGCAATCCGCGAATATGCAAGGGCGCGAGTGCAAAACCGTGCATAGCCCAGGGCCTACTGTACATTGAAATCAATAAGTATAAAATACTATTCCTTTAAATCTTCCTAAAAATAGCTCTCACTTGAGATTCAATACACTCATGGTATTTTGGCTACAACCGGAACATCAACAAAATATTATGCTGTAAAACAACCTATAACAATGACTTTTTAGACCATATAAGTGTGTGCAATGTATGAATCTCATTGAACAGATTAAATGTACAGTTGATTTTCTCCAAATTTGATTTTTTAATATATTCATTCATTCATTTTCTGAAACGCGTAATCCTAATTAGGATTGTGGGGACGCTGGCACCCATCTCAGCTTAACTCCAGTGTACACCCTGGACAGCTTGCCAGGCCATCGCAGGGCCAACACTCACACAACCATTCATACTCACAGCGGTTCTACTCCGAGTTCTCCCTAGATAGCTGAGCTCCTCCCCCTGTGAAATAAGAACCCCACCACCCTGCGAAGGAAACTCATTTCAGCCGCTTGTATCTGCGATCTTGTTCTTTTGGTCACTCCCCAAAGCTCATGACCATAAGTGAGAATTTGAACGTAGATTGACTGGTAAATTGACAGCTTCGCCTTGCGGCTCAGCTCCCTCTTCACCACAATGGACCGATATAGGCTTCGTCTTAGGGCAGAAGCTGCAGCGCACCGTCTGTCGATTTCCTGCTCCATCCTTCAGATTGGGCAAACTCCCGTGCCCCTTCCAGGATCCTGTGGAACATATAGAGTTGGTCAAGAGTGCTGCAACCAGAACGAAAACCGCATCTTTCCTCCTGAATGCGAGGTTCAACTATCTGTTCGGATCCTCCTCTCCAGAACCCCTGCACAGACTTTCCCAGGTAGGCAGAGGAGTGTGATTCCATGATAATTGGAACACACCCTCCGGTCCCCCTTTCAAAAAAAGGGACTACCACACCGGTTTGTCAATCCAGCAATACAGCCCCCGATGACCACACCATGTTGCAGAGATGTGTTAACCAAGACAGTCTGACAACATCCAGAGCGATATTCAGGGTGGATTTCATCCATCCCCCGGAGCCCAACCACCGAGGAGTTTTTTGACTACCTCTGCAACCTCAGCTCCAGTTGGGTGGATCCCCAACCCAAACCCCCAGGTTCTTCCTCCTCCACGGAGGGCATGTTGGTGGGGTTGAGAAGATCCTCAAATTATTCCTTCCACCTCCTGACAATAACCCCAGTCGAGGTGAATACTCCCATGTCTACTGTAAACAGTATTTGTGGAGAACTGCTTCCCCTTTTGAGGTGTCAAATGGTGGTCCAGAACCTTTATGAGGCCAACTGATAATCATTTTCCAGATCCTCACCAAACTCCTCCCATGCCTGAAATTTTGCATCGGTGACAGTTTGGGCTGCAGCATGTTTGGCCTGCCGGTACCTGTCTCCTGTCTCTGGAGTTCTACAGGCCAATATTACCCGATAGGCCTCCTTTTTCAGATGGGTGGCCCCCTTCATTGCAGGTGTCCACCACCAGATTTGAGGGTTACAACCACAACAGGCATCGATGACCTTCCATACACAGCTATTGTCTGCTGTCTCAGCAATGGAGGCTCAAAACATGGTGCATTCGCATTCCATGTCACCCGCCTCCTTCGGGACATGGTTGTAGCTCTATCAGCGGTGGGAGTCAAAGGCCCATCTGACAGGAGACCCTAAATACACGCTTGGGTTTGCAAGGTCTGGAGGGCGGCCACCCCATCACTAGAGCCAGCTCACCACCAGGTGGTGATTGGTTGACAGCTCAGCTCCTCTCTTCACCTGAGTGTCCAGAACATGCAGTCGCAAGTCTGGTGACACGACTACAAAGTTGATAATCGAACTGCTTCCTACGGTGTCCTGGTGCCAAGTGCACTTATGGACACCCTTTTTGTTTGAACATGGTGTTGAAGTCTCCAATGGACAACAAGTGAGTCCCCCTGGAAGCGTTCTCAAGGACACCCCCTGAAGACTCCAAGAAGAGTGGGTACTCTGAACTGTCATTTGGTGAATAAGCACAAACAACAATCACGACCCATCCCCGCACCTGAAGGCTTGTGGGCACCGAGATGGGGGACAACAAGGATGCCCACACCGGCTCGCCATCTCTCTCCATGAGCAACTCCAGAATGGAATAAGGTCCAGCCCTCTCGAGATGAGTGGTTCCAAAGCCCAAGCTATGCATTGCGGTGAGTCCGACTACATCTAGTCACTATCTTTCCAGCTCAGGCTCCTTTCCTGCCAGAGAGATGACATTCCACGTCCCAAGAATCAGAGTCAGTAGCCAAGGATCGGTCTGACAGAACCCATGCCTTCAGTTTCCAAAAAACCTCACACTGCACATGGCCTCTTATTATTGCTATCATTGTTATTTGGATTAGAGTTTTTTTTGTCACTCAAGAAACCTATTTATTATGTACACCTCCATTCCCCCCAACCAAAAATAGTTCAAAATTTCAACAAACCATTCCCAAACAAATTGAAAGGTACTGAACAAAATAAACCTATAAGTACAAAACTAATAAAAACCTGGGTTACAGTTCAAAAATTTTCCCTAACACGAATGCTCACTCATTCTATAGCCGATTCCTATGTTACAGCAGTTCACAAGCACTGGATGAAACAAAAATCAAATCAAACTAAATTTAGCATTTTCACATATTTCCAGTTAGCCCCTTTGAAGAACCGAGTCCCTAAAGCAGGGGTGCTCAATACGTCGTTCGCGAGCTACCAGTCGATCTTGAAGGTAATATTGGGCGATCGCGAAGGTAGTACTGTATTGGTAAATGACATGACGTTAAAAAAAAATAGACGTATTTTTCTGACCTTTAGCTCACCGCACATGTGCAAACAATGGCACTAAGTACAGCAAAACAAGCTAGTCAGCGAGTTCCCTCCTATTTTAAGCTCTCACTTTTTTCTTAAAGTAAGGAAAGCTTATCAAACATGAGTATGGATGTTGGAGCAAAGAAGAAGACAAAGTATCACTTTCATACGGAACGGGAGGCGGACTTTTTTTTCACGATGTCATTTTCGAAGTGTGTTTGGAAGTGTGCTTGAGGCTGGCTGTCAGCAGATACTGTCCGGACTATGCATCCCTGGCTGATTCAATTCAGTGCAAGTCATCAAAGTGAGCTCAGGTAGTTATAAAAAATGTTCATAGTTAATTATGTTGTGTTGTGCAATATTGGTTCATGCGGTAATGCAAGGCACATAAAAATACATTTACATATAAAGAATCATCAATATACTTTAAAATAAATATATGTTTTGCACTTTTGTAGTGGGTAGATCTTTGTGACTTGGTCATTCTATAAGTAGCTCACGTGCTGGAAAAATGTGAGCACCCCTGCCCTAAAGGGTCACATTTTCCAAATTTTACATTAAATATCTCTCAACTGTATTGTTCAATATAACAATGTCATCTACAATGAAAGAGTAAACATTAAAAAGCTTGTAGTTTATAGGACAGTGGTACCTTGATTTACGAGTGCCTTTTATAACGAATTTTCCATGATACGAGCTTCGATCCCACCAGAAATATCCCCCAAAAATGCCAACTATAAATCGTGTTGACTGCACTTTACATTGTTTGCTCGGTGCTCTTTCCCCTACACCAGGGGTCGGCAACCTGCGGCTCCAGAGCCGCATGCGGCTCTTTCATCCTTATGCTGCGGCTCTGCATGGCTCGGGAAAATAAATTGCAAGTATCCAATTTTAAGTATATTGCAGGGAGCTGAGTACAACAATTAATACACTGCTTCTGTCTGCTGTGCAATTGACAACTGACAGCTACTTTTATTGTGACATGTTCAACACAACGTCGACAGCACTTGACGTGTCAGCAGGCAGATTTGACAGCCGGCATGCACGGAAAGCCCAGCAACACCAAAACTGCACAATATCTTAAAGTATTTTATTTGTGTCTGTTCGTTTGTTTAATTGTAGCTGTAAATTGTATGATTATTGTGATCTGTAAATATTAAAATAAAATAATATATGTAGATTGTATTGTTTTTCGTTGCTTAAAATATGCGTCACACTCTCCGACAGCCCGCCAAAACGCCGTACATTTATCGAGACTTTCAACCCTAGGTAGGCCACGGATGGATAAATCTAAGAAAAGAAAAATATTTGAAGAAAACACAGCATTTAATGGTGAATGGGCAGATTCATTTGTAAAAGGTTCAAATCACCATCGGTTTCGTTCATTACTGGATGAGGTGGCACGTACTCTGATCTGATGCATAACAGAGTGCGGTGGCTGTCCAGAGGAGAAGTGCTGAAACGCTTTGCTGTATGTCTGGGACAGGTGAAGACTTTCATGAGCAGCAAAGGACTCACCTTTCCTGAGCTGGAACGGCAAGAGTGGCTGGAAAGGCAGTATTTCATGGTGGACATGACAGCGAACCTGAATGCGCTGAATACAACTCTTCAGGGGAGAGGAGGCACAGCGCTACACATGCTGGAAGAGGTGTTGGCGTTTGAGCGCAAGCTGACAGTGTTTGTGAGAGATTTAGAGAGAGGAACACTGTCTCACTTCCCCTCCTTAAGGGAGTTCAAACAAGCGAGCAAGGTGATAAATTCAGAGTATTTGCAGTCTGCAATCACTACAATGCAAGCATCGTTTGGAAACGATTCCAAGAGTTTAGAGAGGAAAAAGCTACATTATCCTTCCCCGTCGCTCCCCTGACCATCGACCCATCCCTGTTAAATGTGTCTGCATTTGCAGGTGTAAGTCAACCTGATCTTGAGCTGGAGCTGGCTGACATAGCTGACAGAGATATATGGGCGTCTGAGTTTGAACACATGAGAGATATATTTATATATATGCGAACATATTCATTTCAGATGTCAAAAAGTGTTTGCGGCTCCCAGTGTTGTCTTTTCCGTGGAAACCGGGTCGAAATGGCTCTTTGAGTGTTAAAGGTTGCCGACCCCTGCCCTACACCATAGGGAACACAGTGAGAGCACCGCTGTATACGATGCACAATTACACTTAATTGTAGTACAGTATGGCAAAAAGCATGTTCCCCAAGGTCATTTGCAAATCAACCCCCGGTATCACACTGCTCCTCCCAAGGGGAGCACTCCCCACTATTTGAGAAGCATTGGCCTTGTGGAAGCTCACCGCAAGCCTTTCCTCGCTGGCATTCGTAGCGTGCACATGCACAAAATCCTCGTCCTCCTTCTCTGTTATGCATCACCTCATGCCTGCCCACATGACATCTTTACGCTCATGTGACATCTTTGCTGCAATCAATGATCAGAAGGGTTAGTTGACTTGTTTATTCTTTTTTTATTATTATTATTTATTGTCAATGTGAATGTACATGAATTATTATTATTATTATTATTATTATTATTATTATTATTATTATTATTAAATATTTATTGTTTTACATGTTTATCTTTAATACATTAGATACAATATACGTGTTTGTGGCAGGTTATATGAGTTTGGGAGGGGGTTGGAACGGATTAATTGCTTTTCTTTTATTTCCTATGGGAATTTTTGTTTTACCTAACGAACATTTTGACTTATGAGCTTGCCCTCAAAACGGATTAATTTTGTAAGTCAAGGTACCACTGCACAGATAAAAGAGCATACTTAAATTTGCTGGAGAATGTGGAATATCCTATTTTAAATCAAATGTGAAGTCCAAGTCTTGGCTAATGTAAGTTAAGCTTAAGCTTTTATACCTCAAAAACAAATCTTCTTCTTCTTTTCCTTTCGGCTTTTCCCTTCAGGGGTCGCCACAGCGAATCATCTGCCTCCATCTCACCCTATCCTTTGCATCTTCTTCTCTTCGTCTTCGACCAACAGTAGTCCAATTTCCATCAGCACCCTGTTGGTTGACGGCACTGATGGCGGTCGTTGTTAACCCGGGCCTCGACCGATCCGGTATGTCATCCTTTCTTGTGATTCGCATAGTTTATTTGGCATTTGTTTTACGCCGGATGCCCTTCCTGACGCAACCCTCTGCATTTATCCGGGCTTGGGACCGGCGTGAGGGAGAGACACTGGTTTGTGCCCCCCCCTCACGGCTGCATTTATACCTCAAAAACAAATACTGTACTATAAATCATCTTTGTTCTTCACTTTTATTATACTACAGATTATTATTTCGCCAATCTTATTCACCCCGCTACACAAACATAATCTTGTTTTACCGCAGCTGTAATATAACTAAAGCCTGACCCGCATGTCTACTGTAACAGAATCCAAAGCTCGGCTCCAACACTGAATATAGCCTGAAGTGGACAGGTGAAAAAGCATCCCTTTAGAGAAATCAAATGAAAGATGGACCCATTCCATGCATATCTGGCAGTGAGCTAAACACAATCCCTGGTCCATCCACAGATAACACACACACACACACACACACACACACACACACACACACACACACACACACACACACTGTGAGGGAGAACAAAAATCAACCGGCAGAATTCATCATTGTCATTCTGATAATACACTTGGTTCTCTTCTCTCAAGGATGAAAAAAATGTTAGGCAGAGCAGTTCCCATGGCAACACAGCACAGTAGGTTCGCTGTTGACTCGCTGGAGCATCACTATGGAGGCTTTGAAGGAAACCAATGGCTGTGTTTCCAGGAAAACACACACACACACACACACACACACACACAGCTGGTGTGGATAAAGGTGAAGAATACAAGCAAACCTGCCTTCTCTGCATTAAGCTCTGTATTGCTAGGGCACACTTATAATCTGTCAAAACTGACACAGATATGCCAACATACACCATATGACACCAGCTAGCATTTACATTAAAATTTTCAATTTTGCAGTATAGCAAAATCAGTAATTATAAAATGCTACTCCATAAAATTTCCAATAAACAGTGCACACTTGTATGGTTCAATACAGTCATGGTATTTTGGCTACAACTGGAATATTCTAATCATTAAATAAAATGCCACTGTAGATTAGGCTTCCGTGACCCGAAGAAAAAGGAAGGAGTATGTAAATTAAAATTTATTTGTACAACGTTTAAAAAATCTACAGTACATTGAAATTTCCTGGAAGATATACATTATTCAGTCATTTATTCATCTTTTGGTCGCATTACTTTTCATGCTAGTATCGTGAGTGGGATGTTGGTTGAAGCCTATCACAATAAACCATGAGCGAAGGCGGGGTACACCCTGGACAGTGTGCAATCCCATATCTTAGCAACACACAGACACATAGCTATTCACACTCACTCTCATTTAGCCTAATGTGCTTGTCTTTGGACTGTGGGAGGAAACCCAAGTAGAAACACACGCAAGCACAGGGAGACCAGAAATAATTCACACGAAAATGCCCTCACTGAGCCATGAACTCATGGCCTTGCTGTGATGTTGACGTAATAACCACAATGCCACCAAAGATACCCATCAATAAGATTATATGTACTTTGGATAGGAAAGAAAACAATGTTTGCATTTGACATTCACAGCATTTGCAGGAATTCTTATAGAAGTTCTTTTGTACCGGGAAATGTCCCGGTGTTCATTCAGATCGGACCGAGTCTCAAGATCCACTCAAGCTAAAAGCTTGGCAAAAAGAGGAGCCGGTTTTGATACATAAAAAGCAAACAATGTGTCAGTGATGGATGTGTTAATGAGTTTGGATACTCTGCAAAAAAAAACGTAATGTAATCTCGCCAAATTAAGTCTGCAGCACTCCTTTTTTGCATTGTTCATACATTACAGTGATGTGAAATATTACGTTTCATTTCAATTTTATTTGTACTTGTATAGTGTTTTTAACAGTAAAAATTAATCACCAAACTTCATAGTGACTAGGGGGTGAATTCACTGGTTCCCTAATAAACAACCAAGGGTGACAGTCGTGAAAAAAAGTCTTGCCCTCATTACTCCTTCAATTTTCAAGATATTTACTTTAAACCAACTTATCCACCCTGTGCATAGTTTTAGGAAAGACACACTTGTTCTCATGTTTTTCTGTCATTTATTCCCAGATTAAAATGACTGCGGAGCTAAAGTTAGTCTTGTTGCCCGGACAAACTTCAACCAAAAGCCATCAAAATTCATATGACAGCTACAAAAAACTTGCACTCTTCCTTTTCTTGTTTTTAGTGCACCACTTATTCTCCTATGGGCAGCAGTACATTTCTGCAGAGAAATACAACAAAATGAATGAATGAATGAATCTAGTCTACTACCTTAGATGTGCTTCATCAGTGAGGCAACAAACTTCATTTCATAGCTCAGACCATCTCATCCAACAAAACCACTCCACTATCACAAGCTGCTCTTGTCTTTTTTTGGCATTGCAGTGCAATTAAATTTATTTTTGCCTGTTAATTAATTCGAAATAATGTCCTTACTTTAAGAGGTTAGTACAAAGCTTTCACGAACCATCACCTCAGTTACTTCCAATAGAAAAATATGTTATTATTGTAACTACACTGAAGTTCTGTACAGTTGAAATTATTCTTTGGTTTTAATTATATGACTAATAAAATTATCAAGGCAAATTATGTTCATGTACCCCCATTTAGCAAAAATTATTTTGTTATATACTATATGTGGAAATGCATGAAAAACAGATTAAGACAAAAAATTTTATTGGTTCATATTCCATTTTTAAATGTGACAATGATAGCACCACCTGCCTCAGGTGACTGTCAAATGTGCCATGACACACCAGTCAAATTGTGCCACTCCTGTACAGTACATGCAAATTAATTATATTATTATAATGTTATTCTCATTCTATACTCTGAATACTATATACAGTTCAAGAAGGGACAAAAAGCTATAATTACACATATAAACAGAAGCATGGTCCGAGCACAGTTTGCCTGAGGACATCAATACTGGATCAGTTTCATGTCTTCTCTGAATTTCAGAGCTCTTTTATTGGAAACAGACTGAAAATGAAAATTTTGAATCAACACATTGTAAGTGCACCGTTTATTGTAGGTAATTTTAGCTTGAGGGTAGACAGTTAACATGGCTGTAGGTTTCTTATTCACTGAAGCAAGAACACACATCATTCCTTTTGTATAATCTGTTCATGCCAGTGTTGTTTAGCTGCATCTGATGTACATACATCAATTTGTGATATACATTGGAGGGATGAAAGTTTTCCACTTTTTGACAAAATTCAGCGTTTTTTTTTTTTTTTTTGTCAAAATGGACCTATTTGAATTGTTGAAAATTCATTGAGAAAAATTTAGGGGGGTAGGGTATGGCCTGGTATTATTTCTGAGTGGCTGAACTGACTCGCCGCCAGCTGACTCGGGACTCGTGTAATGTTTATAATTCACAGATTTGTAGGCATCCATTTTGAATATTGTACTTTCTTATAAGACATGAGTTTGCAGTTAGTTTGTATTTGGTGTATAACCAATGGCTCATGTGTTGTGATTGGCCCCTGTATCGCCATTAGCTAAATGACAGCCAATCCGTATTCACCTTCTTAAACCACCTTACCGCGTGTGTATGTAGTTTTGTATCAATCAAAATGCCGAATGTTATCGAGACTCGAGACGAAGCTAAAGTGCGTGAGATAGATGCGGATCTGAAAAACAAGTTTTGATGGGACTGGTTGGATAGAAAGTGGGAAGCAGTAAGCAGGAACCATTATCTGTACTTGTGTCTGATTTCGTGAAAAAGCTCGATGTCAATGGCAAGTCTCTTTAGAACTTCACTTGCACATGTAAGAATCTACAGCTATCAATTTTTTTACATTTTATATAAATACTAGTGATAAACCATTATTTAATATAGCAGTGAATGTGTTGCCTTAGTTTGTATTTAGAGCAGCAAATTTGAAGTATCAGCTTGGTGCTCACCTGGAATGTATGTATAAACTACATCACAAAAGGCCTACGTCAGTGTTTCCTTTACATAGGTGTAGTTGATCTTTTATCAAATGAAAGTTTAAGTAATGTATGTACTTGAAAGAGACTTCTACTTTTGTTTAAGTGTCAAGTTTGTAAGTAAACAGGGGATGGCATTTCAACAAAATTTGTAAAATTTTAATGATGAAATTAATGGGTTTTATGGTAAAAAAAAATCTCTAAAATCCATGAGCTGCCAGGGGCTTCGATCCTGGGCCCGACTGGGGTCCTACGGCCCCTAGACCCCAGGCGAATTTTTCAGATTTTTTCAACGCAACCCACTCTCATCCCTGACACTGTGATATAATCTTTATACCATGTAAATAAGCTGGAAGTGCGTTCTTACCCTGCAGTATGAAGATGTCATGTCTGTACAATCTGATCGACTGTGTAAACCAGTTCCACTGTACATTATCATGCAGTTACACACCTATCTCATCTCATAAAAGCCTTGATCACAAAAAAGAGCTGAATCAGACATATCAGTCATGTGTTGTTCACCAGCTGAACCACAAACATATAGGCCACTCATTATCAAACAGACAAACCAAAAAATGATAACTGACCTATATCCTCGCTCATTGCTTACATATGTGTAGATTATAGGCTTACAATCTAGGTCAATGTAATTATATAGTGGGGGTTTTTTCCTCTTTTTTTTTTTGGGGGGAGGGGTGTTCATTGACTACAAACCCCAGGATAAGCTTCCATTTTCAGTGTCCAGTGCAGCTAACTGGGTTATCAAAGGCGGGCCATGTCTCTCACTGTCTATGGTGAGAGGTTCATGTAAAAGAACCATTGCTGACTTTTGTAAAGAGGAGCTGCAAAGCCGTCAGCGTGTTTCTGTCTCTTGCTAAAGGGTTGTGTCAGGAAGGGCATCCGACGTAAAAACCTATGCCAAATCAAACGTGCGAATTATTTGCTATGGCGACCCCTGATCATTTTATCGAGAAGAAACAGACAAATAACCAGTAGCCAAATAATCGATCAGTGAACTAATAAATCCTGATTGTCCACAATCTTCACCGCATGCAAATTGTCAAAGCAAGAAAAGAAAGACAAAGGCAGAGGCCAGAACAGATGTGCACACATATACACACAGACACACACACACACACATTGCACCAGTTCATCACACAAACATAAAGCCAGTATTGTTGACACACACACACACACACACACACACAAATAGAGTATATAGTGTGTAGTATTTGTACAGTAACAAGATGTAAATTTATAAACAATTATACTGAATGCAAACCTTACACACACACACACACACACACACACACACACAATACATACATATATATATATATATATATATATATATATATATATATATATATATATATATATATGTATGTATTGTGTGTGTGTGTGTGTGTGTGTGTGTAATATATATATATATATATATATATATATATATATATATATATATATATATATATATATATATATAAAAGAAACAGAAAGACATTAACATTGGACATTGGCTGTATAATATCGGTCATACTTACATTACATAATAATAATAATTATAATAATAATAATAAATGCAGTCTTATGTATTCTCAGCACGTATACGTGGAAGGAGGTGTTTACATATACTGCAGATAATTTTCTACTGTAAATGTTTGTGAGGGGTATTTTTTTGTTTGTTTGTTTAATTTTTTAACCTTATTACTGCTGCTATGTATACAAAGAAACCGAAGGGTATTGATAAAAAAAAAAGGCTGGAGTCCGATGTGGCGCATTGCGCTCTTTAAGGCTGCGACTTATTCCGATAAAATGACTGAATGGTTCAACAGAGCCCAGTGTGAACAGAGAGGGAAAACCCCATCTCAGAATGCTGTGGACTCAAACAGGTTGTCAGGGGAAGGAGGGATGAGCAGTTGGATGATGTCTCACCGTGTCTGGCGGATGCAGGCTGCAGGAGAAGCAGTGTGATCCCGGCGGCGCATATCAGACATCGGCTCCACACCGAGCCCAGTCGCTCTGGAGGGCATCTCGTCTTCCTCCAGCACCCCAGCGCTCTCCGGCTTCCCACCACACGCACGTCTTTTCTCGAGGCCATGTGAACGTGTTGGCGTACGAGCCTGGACGCGCAGAAACGAAACACGCATTGGATCGGGACGTGTCCGCTCCGTTCCGGTGTGTGAAAGCAAGCCTGAGTCCGAGTCCGAGGGCACCGGGCTTTAGATGGCCAGCATGGGGAAGTTTAAAAGCAGCGTTAAGGGGACGAGTCGATTTCGAACCGAGTTTCCTTCATACCGAGCGCGAAAAAAGCGCATTTCATTCGGAGCGCGCGCGCGCAAACACGCGCACACGCACGAGCGCACGCACACACACACACACACACACACACACAGACGCACGCACGCACGCACACGGTTCCACCACCGCTGCGACGTGCTGCTAATAAAAATGAGAAGTGAAAGGTATCAAGAGCGCGTCTGACGCGCAAAATACAGAGCGCGCGCGCGGGGGGAGGGGGAGGGGGTCACCGAGGAATCGTTCTTATGAACGACTCTCTGGTTTGATTCAATCAACCGAATCGATTCATAAGTGAATCATTTCATTCATTAATTCATTCGGTCATTTTCTACGCCCATAAATCGTAATTAGGGTCACTTGGACGCTGGCGCCTATCATCACCCATTCTGACCGTTGGTAAGATATACCCTGAACAGTTCGCCAGACCATCACAGGGTCAACACACCATTCACACTCACAGCTCAGGACAATTTTGGAGTGTGGGAGGAAACCAGAGGACCAGGAGGAAACCCATGCAAGCACAGGGAGGACATAGAAACTCCACACAGAAACACTCCAAGCCTTGGGAATCAAATCCAGGACCTTCTTGCTGTGAAGCGGACGTGCTCACCACGACACCACCTTGCAAAAGTGTTTAAAAACACACACATATCAAAATTTAATTTATCAAAAAGTAAATTAAAATCTCTCCTGAACAAAAATATTATATACCACGAATACATTAATTCATTTGCCAGGTCACTTAATCCTACTAGGATCTCAGTGGGGGTGAGGTCTAACTCAGTCAACAGCGGGGTATACTCTTTACAGCTAGATTGATTAATGTTGTGCAGCACATACACACACACACACACACACACACACACACACACACACACACACACACAAATCCATTCACTCTCACATCCACATCTAGAAGCAATTTGGAATATTTACAATTACAGTATATGGCAGAGATCTTAACCAGAGTGACTGGAGTGACAGAGTGACCATTGCTTTGTACAACTTAGCAGTTGAGAGATAAGGGCCTTGCTCAAGGGCCCAAAACTGGTGATAGTGTCCTGGAAATTCAGATAAAGGAAGACAATTATATGGGTGAGGTTTAAGACTAAAGAATTTTAATACTCACTGGAGTATCACTCACTGATCCATACAGCAATAAATGCTCCCAGGATCGAAGACCACATTCATCAGCAAAAGCGTCCTCAACATCCAGCTCTGGAAAGGCACAGCAGATGGTTTCCTTAGCTATTATTTTGAAACTGACACTTTTACTTCCATGACCTTTCCATAACCCTTCCACCCAAGATTAATCATCTATTATCTTGAAACACAGCCACAAACCATCATGTACACAGGAAAGAATGTGTGACTAACCATCCATTTTATTCTTGGTAGAGACTAGATAAAAATATTCTACAAGAATTATGGTAATAATCTCATGCAATAACAGGTTACCAGATCATGCTTGATACATGAATAATACATGGTAAGATAAATCAACTAAACAATTTGTCCATAGTTACAAATGGTAAAGAACATTAAAAAAACCCTCAATATTTATTTCCGTCACACTAATGGGGGTTGAATTACTGACCTTTGAACCAGTAACCCATCACCTTATCTATTAAGTCACCTCTGCCCTTCAGTTAGTCACATTTGGCTAACAGTCAGTTAGCCAAATGTGCACGTGTTTGGACTTTGGGAAGAAACTGATGTCCCCAGAGGAAACCTATACGACCACAGGGAGAACAAGTAAATGCCACACAGAGACACTCGACCCCAGGAATTGATCCCAGGTCCTTCTTTCTGTTAGGTGTACATGCTTACCATTATGCCAGAGTGCCATACTATACCATAAATTAAATCTGTTAAAACACTCTTGCGTTAGTTAATACATTAGTTTTATACAATGATCAGCCATAACATTAGCAACACCTAACTGTACTATAGTTAGACAGCCCCGTACACAGTAAGCCTTCACTCTCCACACAAATTAAAAATCCTTTCCATTCTAGGCAGTTCAGTGGTCAACCTTTCTTGAACTACCTTTGGTCAGTTCTTACCACTAGATGTCAGGAAAAATCTGGGTATAGGGATAACAATAAGCGGCAGAGAGGGTCTCGGGATGGTAACAAGACAGAGCTGGGCTGCAGCAAACCAGACTGAAAGAAGAAAATTAGTCCAAGACAATATTAGACAACAAGAGGATGAAGTCAGAGAAGCAAAGTCTGTCTGGTTATGGAGCTAAGGCGCATGGACAAAGTGAGACACAGATCCAAGAAAACTTAGTCGGTCAGAGATCTGGAGAAGAGAACCAGTTAGGATACAGTTTTTGTTAAGGTCTGTGTATGACCTATTACCAACACCAGCAAATTTGTGCAGATGGGGTCTGACAGAAAATGCATCGTGTCTACTGTGTGGCACGACCGGAACACTACGTCATGTGTTGTCTGCATGCCGTGTTAGCCCTCAGTCAAGGAAGGTATCGGTGGAGGAGGCATGACAAGGTGTTGATGGAACTGGCTGACATTTTGGAAAGAGCAAGACAAACGAAGAGAGATCTAGTGACCCCCAAAGCAAACGCCATCAGATTTGTGAAAACTGGGGGAAAGAAGACAACATCAGAAAAACCCAGAATCATACTAGACGGTGCACGCAAGTGGGAAATAAGAGCAGACCATGGCAAAAGACTCAAGTTTCCAAGCATCGTTACTACTAACTTACGACCAGGCATAGTCCTGTGGGCAGTATGCGAAGAGACTCATACTGGTAGAATTGACTGTACCATGGGAGGAAGCATTTGAAGAAGCTTATGAGAGAAAAAAAGCCTGATATGCAGAATTGGAAGAGTCGGTCGGAAGTAAGTGATGGTCAGTTGGGCTCTTCCTGTTGAAATTGGTGCAAGAGGTTTCCCTGGGAGGTCAGCGTACCGCCTCTTGTCATCAATGGGAGTAAGAGGTAGCGATCTTCAGGGTGCAGTTAGAAGACTAGGTACAGCAGAGAAAGCATCATGTTGGCTGTGGTGGAAGCCTTCGTCAGATGGGCAGTGATCTGGCCAGTCACTGTCGACTCGCCACCAAGAGACCGTTCAGTTAATTTTCTGTAACCGCTTCATCCTAATTAGGGTCGCGGGGAGGCTGGTGCCCATCCCAGCCAACTCAGGGCGAGGGCAGAGTAGACCCTGGACAGCTCGCCAGGCCATCGCAGGGCAGAAACACGCTGACGGCTTTGCAGCCTACCCTTGTCGAAAGTCAGCAATGGTTCTTTTACATGCCTCACACCATAGACAGTGAGAGACATGGCCGGCCTTTGATAACCCAGTTCGCTGCACTGGGAGGACAGTGACAACCTTGTGGAGAGTGGGACTCGAACCCCCAACCTTTGGATCAGCGATCCGGCGCCTTATACCACTAGACCACCACTGATCCTGGTGGATCCAAGAGACCGTACCAGGTTTAATAGTTGAAACGGTTGCAGACGGGTGGTGACCTGGCTGATGACATCTTCGGAAGGAGCAGAGAAACATCTCTGTTTATCTCAACTGATTTTTTTCTCATGTCGTTTGGCGTTTCACCATGGGGAATCTGCCACAGTATAACCAATTATGGAAGCTTGACGAATACAGTAGGTAAAACTGTGGCGCAAGCATGCCTCTGCATCATACCCTGATCAACCTGTTCTCCTCAAGTCATCCTCACCTTCTTCAAGTGACTAAGCAATACAAAGCTCTCGCAGTTCATTCAGGCTAGTTTGTCTGCGTAACTGTTTGCATACAGCCCGTTAACGACATGGCCTTGCGCACAGTTTCTTCTCGATTTACTGAGTTAGTCCTTTGCAAGTACATTCAAAGTTACACAAAATATAAAGAACCACTCACTCATCCTCCAAAAAACTCAATCTTATTAGTAGGGTTGCAAGAAGGCTGATTCTATATCAGCCGACACTGGGTGAAGACGGGGTACACCATGAACAGCTTGTCAGACCATCACAGGGCAACAAACAAAACTATTCACACTCACATCCATACCTATGGGAAATTTGGAACAACCAGTCAGTCTAATGAACATGTCTTTGGACTGTTGGAGGAAACCTATGCAGGCAGAGAAGGAACATGCAAACTCCACACAGAGGCCCTTGAGCCTGGGACTCAAACCCAGGACTTTATTGCTGTTATTTCTTTTTCTTATATTTTGATATACAGTATTAATCCCACAAGGGAAATTCGGTTTCTGCATTTAACCCATCCAAAGTAAGCACACACACACACACACACTCTATGCAGTGGGGTGCCACATCCTGCGGTGCCTGGAGAGCAGTTCAGGGTTAGATGCCTTACCCAAGGGCATTTCAGCCATGAAGTTAGAGAAAGGAAAGGTTCACTCCCTCTGCTGTCACACATTTTTCCTGCTTGTTTGGGAATCAAACCTTTTGGTCTCAAGTCCGCTACTCTAACCCTTAGGCCATGGCTCCTGTGCGGCAGACACTATGCTAATCACTATGCCACTGTGTCGCCCTATAAAAAAAAACAGGGTCTACATAATGTAACCCAAGTTTCTAAACTTATTTAAAGTTTTATTATATACTGTGAAAACAAGAAAAATTAAAATAAAACACATTTTTATGATTTACTTTTAAAGTGTGATAATGATGATGGCGCCTGCTCCAAGTCACCGTGACAAGTGTCCATAGTTTTGAGTAAAGAATTTTCCACTCAGGATTTCTTTTCCTTTTGGCTTTTTCCGTTTTTCAGGGGGCGATACAGCAAATCATCTGATTCACATGTTTTATTTGGCATAAGTTTTTAGGTCAGATGCCCTTCCTGACACAACTCTTTAGTAAGGGGCAGAAACACGCCGACGGCTATGCAGCTACTCTTTATGAAAGTCAGCAACGGCTCTTTTACATGAACCTCTCACCACAGACAGTGAGAGACATGGCCCGCCTTTGATAGCCCAGTTAGCTGCACAGGGGGGACAGTGACAACCTTGTGGAGAGTGGGACTTGAACCCCCAACCTTAAGATTAGCGATCCAGCACCCTTTACCACCAGGCCAATACTTCCACAATTATCCACTGAGGACAATGTCCTTAAACCTGTAGGTAGCTGAAGAATCACACTACACCATTCCAATATTTTAATCAATGTCACTCACTTCACCTGTTAGCAAACAGGAGCTGATTGTATTTGTACATGATTGAGTATTTTGGATTAAAAATGTAAAACCGGCCCCACTTTGTTTGTTCTAATCCTTCAGAAACACATTTTTATAGTGCTTAAAAATATCCATTGTCTATCATAATGAAAGCTGGTGAGAAGTGTGACAATAAATTACAATTATTTTCTAAGATATTTTGGCAAAGGCCTCCACTGATTTTTTTTTTTTTTGAGAGAAAATGGCAAAAAATGTTTAAAACATCAACGTAATAATAATAATAATAATAATAATAATAATCCCTTTTTGGAGTCTTTGGGGGGGGTGTTGGAGAACGCTCCCTCGGGAGACTCGCTCGTTGTCTTGGGAGACTAGCGCCCATGTAGCAACGATAGTGTGACCTGGAAGGGTGTGATCGGTGGGTCACGGCCTCTCCAGTCTGAATCCGAATGGTGTGTCGTTGTTGGACTTCTGTGCTCGTCATAGTTTGTCTATCACGAACACCATGTTCGAACATAAGGGTGTCCATAAGTGCACTTGGCACCAGGACACCCTAGGTACGAGTTCGATGATTGACTTTGTAGTCGTGTCATCGGACTTGCGACCATATGTTCTGGACACTCGGGTGAAGAGGAGCTGAGCTGTCTACCGATCACTACCTGGTGGTGAGTTGGCTTCAGTGGTGTGGGAGGTTGCCTTCCAGACCTGGCAGGCTCCAAGCGTGTAATCAGGGTCTGCTGGGAACGTTTGGCGGAGCCCCCTGTCCGAGAGGCCTTTAACTCCCACCTCGGCAGAGCTACAGCCACGTTCGGAGGAGGCGGGGACATGGAATCTGAATGGGCCATGTTTCGTGCCTCCATTGCTGAGGCGGCAGCCCATGGCTGTGGCCGTAAGGTCGCCGGTGCTTTGTCGTGGCGGTAATCCCGAACCCGGTGGTGGACACCTGCGGTGAAGGGGGCCGCCCAGCTGAAGAAGGAGGCCTATCGGGTTTTATTGGCCTGTGGGACTCCTGAGGCAGCAAACGGTACCGGCAGGCCAAGCGTGCTGCAGCCGAGGCTGTCGCAGATGCAAAATCTCGGGCGTGGGAGGAGTTCGGTGAGGGCCTGGAAGTGATTATCGGTTGGCCTCAAAAGGTTCTGGGCCACCATCCGACGCCTCAGGAGGGGAAGCAGTTCTTCACAAACACTGTTTACGGTGGAGGTGGGGAGCTGCTTACCTTGACTGGGGATGTTGTTGAGAGGTGGAGGAATACTTTGAGGACCTTCTCAATCCCACCAACACGCCCTCCGTGGAAGAGGAAGACCCTGGGGGTTCGGGTGAGGTCCGCCCATCACTGGAGTGGAGGTCACTGAGGTTTGTCAAAAGCTCCTCGGTGGTCGAGCTCCGGGGTTGGGCGAGATCCGCCGAATACCTCAGGACTCTGGATGTTGTAGGACTGTCTTGGTTGACACGTCTCTGCAACATCGTGGTCATCGGGGCTGTACCTCTGGATTGGCAAACTGGGGTGGTGGTCCCATTTTTAAGAAGGGGACCGGAGGGTGTGTTCCAATTATCGGGAATTACACTCCTCAGCCTACCTGGTAAAGTCTATGCAGGGGTACTAGAGAGGAGTGATCCGACCGATAGTCGAACCTCGATTCAGGAGGAACAATGTGGTTTTCGCCCTGGTCAGCAGCACTCTTGACCAACTCTATACGCCTCCACAGGATTCTGGAGGGGGCATGGGAGTTTGCCCAATCTGTCCACATGTGCTTTGTGGATTTGGAGAAGGCTTTCGACCGTGTCCCTCGAAAAGATCTTGTGGGGCGTGCTCGAGAGTACGGCGTTCGGATCCGTTGCTCTGAGCTATTCGGTCGCTGTATCACCGAGCCAGAGTTTGGTCCGTATTGGTAACAGCAGCTTCGGATTCAAGCTCGGTGGGAGTTGGAGTCCGCCAAGGCTGTCCTTTGTCACCGATTCTGTTCATAATTTTATGGACAGAATTTCTAGGCGCAGTCGAGGCGATGAGGGGTTCTGGTTGTGGCCATCGGATATCATCTCTGCTTTTTGCGGATGATGTTGTCCTTTGGCTTCATCAAGTCGGGCCCTCCAGCTCTCATTGGGCGACTCGCAGCTGAGTGCGGCAGCCGGGATGAAGATCAGTACCTCCAAGTCCGAGGCCATGGTTCTCAGTCGGACAATGGTGGAATGCACCCTCTGGGTCGGGGATGAGGTCCTGCCCCAAGTGGAGAGTTTAAGTATCTTGGGGTCTTGTTTACGCAGTGAGGGAAGGATGGAGGCGAGAGATCGACAGATCGGATCGCTGCAGCCTCTGCTGTTAAGCGGTGCCTGTACCGTCCGTCGTGGTGAAAAGGAGCTGAGCGCAAGGCGAAGCTCTCAATTTACCAGTCGATCTACGTTCCAACCCTCACCTATGGTCACGAGCTTTGGGTAATGACCGAAAGAACAAGATCACGGATACAAGCGGCTGAAATGAGCTTTCTTACGCCGGGTGGCGGGGTTCTCCCTTAGAGATAGGGTGAGAAGCTCCGCCATCCGGGAGAGCTTCGGAGTAGATCCGCTGCTCCTCCGCATTGAGAGGGGCCAGTTGAGGTGGCTCGGGCATCTGGTTAGAATGCCCCGGACGCCTCTCCCTGGTGTGGTGTTTCGGGCATGTCCAACCGGGAAGAGACCCCGGGTCGACCTAGAACACGCTGGAGGGACTATGTCTCTCGGCTTGTCTGGGACCGCCTCGGTGTCCCCCCGGGAGAGTTGGAGGAAGTGGCTCGGGAGAGGGATGTCTGGACCTCTTTGCTAAGGTTGCTGCCCCCGCGACCCGACCCCGGACTAAGCGGAAGAAGATGAGATGAGATAATAATAATAATAATAATAATAATAATAATAATAATAAATAAATAAACAAACAGACATCACAACCCACAAAATAATGGCGTGCTTTTTTAATTAGTATGTAAATCTATATATTAGCTAGTTAGATTCAACTGATAATGCATTTCACGAATATAATTGGAGATACAACTTTCTGAATATTAACACTTGCCAAGTGAGTGAAGTTGTCAACAAAACCTTTGTCACATGTGCGCCTCATACTCATAACTTCATGTCTAATTAACTGATTTTCGTCAACTATTCCTATATTAATCCTACAAGTATAGAGATTGTGAAAGCAACAGGAAATTCATTTATTCATTCATTTTGTAGGCCACTTAATCCTAATTTAGGGTTGTGGGCAGTGCTGTAGTGGTCAAAAAATAAGTGAGTACACTATGGCAGAAGCTGCCATTCAAGGTCGCGAAGCGACCGCGGCACATGGCAGCACCTCAGCCCACGAAGGGGATTGAGGTGCGCAGAAAGTAGGGGTTCTGGGGGGTCACCTCCAGAAATTTTTTTAATGCGAAAGGCTGAGAGGTGCATTTTTGAGCATTTCAACTTTAAAATCAGTCAGTCTGAGCTATTATAAAATTTACAGAACTTGACAATTATATCTGTAATAATAAAAAATAAAACAAAGAAATTAGTAAATAATACTGTATGTTCGGCTTTGCAGCTACTCTTTATGAAAGTCAGCAATGGTTCTTTTACATGCCTCTCACCATAGACAGTGAGACATGGCCCGCCTTTGATAACCCAGTTAGCTGCACTGGGGGGGTTGTGATAGGAAGGGTCTTCTTCTTCTTCTTCTTTTCCTTTTGGCTGTTCCCTTCAGGGGTCGCCACAGCAAATGAGCTGCCTCCAACTCTCCCTATCCTCAGCATCTTCTACTTTTACTCCAACGACCTTCATGTCTGCCTTCACCACATCAATAAATCTTCTCTTTGGTCTTCGACTCCTGAGATAGGGAAAAAGCCGAAAGGAAAAGAAGAAGACTGTATGTTCATTATCATTTATATATATACATTTTGTTGTTAAAATGTTAGTGCTGAAATCTATAATGAGTATGTTATATATGTATTTTATCAAACAATTATCAAAAATTGCATAAAAAACACAGACAAGTTACTTGGTACATGTATTAGACCAGTGGTTCTTAACCTTGTTGGCGGGACTGAACCCCACCAGTTTCATATGCTTATTCACCGAACCCTTCTTTAGTGAAAAATAAAATATGATTTTTTTTCAAATTCAAGACATAGGTATATGTTGTTACTGGGACACCAAAATGAACCGTGCATTAACATCACCGTGTTCAAAGAACAAAACCAATACAATGCATGAACTCCCCCATCACAACTACTTACATTTTAATGTGATGTGCGCATCTGAGTGTGTGCACGCGCATCTGTGTGTGAACATGCGCGTGCGTCTGTATGTGTGTGTATTTGTTTTATTTACATCTTATGCATTATTTTTGAATATTTAATCGTTATTATAAGCATTTATAGTACTGAATGTGTATTTATTGATATTATATGTACATATACATGTACGTATACGTCAGTCAGCACAGGGTTGATCCGACTTTGCAAATCATGCAGAAAGGACGCCGACTAATATCACGTTTCATTATATATATGAATCCATGTTGTACATATTCGTCCGACCACTTTCTTTTTTACTCAACATAGTATGGATTAAAACAATAAGAACGAAATCACATGACGTACCATCACAACAGTCACAATTCGACTACTGAGCACACCAAATTTCCTGCAGCACAGATTGGCCAAGCAATGTAGCGTGATCACCTGCAGCCAGTGATGGCCAAGCGGGGCGTGTCGTCATGAATATGAGTCAGGTGTGTGTCTTGACCTCCGCCGAACCTCTGAGACTGACTCACCGAACCCCTGGGGTTCGATCGAACCCAGGTTAGGAACCACTGTATTAGAAGTACAATATGCAAACCACAAATGACAATATATTATATATACACTGCAAGACATTTAGGCCATTTCCAATGTTCCATATACATATGTAATTATAAAGAAGTGTTGTTAGCGCTAATTATAATTATTCATTCCTTCAATAACTAATGGTGACTTAATAAATGAAGATATCCAAGAAAGTACTTGTTCAATATGCATAGGCATAAAATCTTTTAAGTTAGATATTTTCATTGTAAAAATAGAAAAGGTTATAATAGATCTAAAGTATATAATATGTTTACAACGTTAGCTTGGATTAACCATTTAGTTATTACCAAAAAGTAAGACCTGTCAACAAGGACAAACAGGGCATAAACTGACTGCAGAAATGCTTGTTTGATATTAAAATGACAGTTTTTTGGGATGTAGGTCTGTCACCGGGTGTTACCGTGTGAACCAAATATAAACACAGGCTAGTTTAGCCTTACTTACCGGGGACTTTGTTGGACTCGGCTTGCAAGCTTTCTGCGCTCTTTACACGAGTACAGTAAACCTGTGCATGGCTAGTGACTGTGTGCCTGTGCGGGAGATCATTTGGCTTTCTTTGTTTTACGCATGATAGCAAAACGAATGAAAGCCGGAAGTTCATTGGACACTAATCTTGAGCTCAGCTAGCAGTATCCAATCAGAGGTATAATACTATAAGGCTGATTCGTGTTGTTTATGGAATCATGTTTATGACTAGATTTACTAAAATAACCTTTGGCTTTGAAACTATTTATCACTTCATCTCCGCTTTTTATTTACAGAGTCGCAGAAATTTACATTGATCAACTATAAAGTAGACCAAATTGAGTCAGTACACGCAACTCAGCTACTAAAACAAGTGGGTACACAGCATGTACCGGCGTGTACCCACCACTACAGCACTGGTTGTTGGGAAGCTGGCGCCCATCTCAGCTGACGCTGGGTGGAGGTACGGTACACCATGGACAGTCCACCAGGCCATTGCAGCGCCAACACTCACACAACCATTCATACTCACTCACACCTAGTGGTGAGTTGGAACAGACAATTAGCCAAATGTGCATGTTTTTGGACTCTGGGAGGAGACTGGAGTACTCAGAGGAAACCCACGCAAACACTTGGAGTACATGCAAACACCCCACAGACATGCCCAGACCCAGGAGTCAAACTCAGGCCTTCTTGCAGGAATGCAAACATGCTAACCTTTACTCCGCCGTGCTTCCTGCAACTGGAAATTGTAAATGTATTTATACTTTTTACAGCTAATAAAAGATGAACATATTCATTCTAGGCTGGACAAAAGTCTTGTCGCAAACATGTAACATCAGATTCTGGATCAAAGTAATTAGTAAAATTAATAAAATTAATAATGTGCTTAAACTAAATATGCACAAAATAAAGGTATTAAAGCAGCTTTCAGGCAATTTATAAGACATTTTTGTAAAAATTGTAGAAACCTCTCCTAAAAGCAAAAGAAAATAATTTGCAGGAAGCAGTAAGAAACTTCAGATCCCTTGGTACACATAGGTAAGCTCGGTCATGCATGGAAGACTATCCACAAAACAACCGGCTCCACAAAAGTTGTGGTTCAACCCCTGATGACTCCCTCAAAGGCGTCATTAGGACTCATAGCTTGCAATGTCAACTTCAGCACCAACTGTACTTCATATTTCTATCAATGGTCACCATACAGGTCCTGTACAGGACACAGCTGAAGCTGACAACTTCTTCTTTCGGCTGTTCCCTTCAGGGGTCGCCACAGCAAATGATCTGCCTCCATCTCTCCTTATCCTCTGCATCTTCTACTCTTACTCCAACGACCTTCATGTCCGTCTTCACCACATCCATAAATCTTCTCTTTGGTCTTCCTCTGGGCCTTCTGCCTGGTAGTTCCAACCTCAGCATCCTACTACCAATATACTCCCTATCCCTCCTCTGTACATGTCCAAACCATCTCAATCTAGCCTCTCTGACTTTGTCTCCAAAACATCTTACGTGGGCTGTCCCTCTGATGTACTGGTTTCTGATCCTATCCATCCTCGTTACTCCCAAAGAGAACCTCAACATTTTCATCTCTGCTACCTCCAACTCCGCCTCCTGTCTTTTCCCCAGGGCCACTGTCTCTAAACCATACAACATCGCTGGCCTCATCACCGTCTTGTACACTTTTCCCTTCATTCTTGCCGATACCTTCCTATCACACATCACACCGGACACTTTTCTCCATCCATTCCAACCTGTCTGCACACGCTTCTTCACCTCTTTTCCACACTCTCCATTGCTCTGGATTGTTGAGCCTAAGTACTTAAAATCCTCCACCTTCTCTATCTCTGCCCCCTGTAACCTCACCGTTCCTCTTGGGTCCTTGTCGTTCACACACATGTATTCTGTCTTACTGAGACTAACCTTCATTCCCCTCCTTTCCAGGGCATACCTCCACCTCTCTAGATTTTCCTGCACTTGTTCTCTGCTCTCACTACAGATCACAATGTCATCTGCAAACATCATAGTCCATGGAGATTCTTGTCTCACCTCGTCTGTCAGCCTGTCCATCACTATAGCAAACAAGAAGGGGCTGAGACAACATGAACACCATAACATGCTTACCAAGGCCCTAATACATGGAAACTGTTATTAGTAGAAATGTGGACAAAATAATTCTATTATAAAATTTAATTTCATATTGTGATGCCACAATGTTATTACTGACCATCTAGAAAATTGCTGTACCCAGAGTTCACTGAAGAGACAGTCATGTTTGAAAGTGAAACATCATAGTATAAGGCCACCTCCAGTACACAGGGTGGGGACATTACCAGATGCAAATATATAGGTTATTGCTTCCCATTACGTTTTAACCTAAAGTTTTCTCACCATAGACTTGATAACAGAGTGTTTTCTGACAATTTGATGAATGAGCCACCCTCTAAAACATCTTACTTGAGTCTTTGGCCTCAAAAGTTTTTGTAGCACTAACAAATTTGTATTATTTGTAATTTGAATATCTTGAAGGTGTCTGATTCTTTTAATATGATAAATACTCATTACGACAAGCACCTGGGTGTCTGGTATGATCATAGCCATGTTTGCAGACTCAGTATAGACCTTGAATGATGCATTTAATTTTTTAGTGTGATGTTATATTTGCAACAATATTATATGCAGTATTTAGTTATATACAAGGTAATTTGATTATTTTTCATTCATAAATTTAGTCCTGAAAGTGAAATTAGGCGGCATGGTGGTTTAGTGGCACATCCGCCTCACAACAAGAACGCCTGGGTTCGATTCCCTGCTTTTCTGTTTCTGTGTGGAGTTTGCTTGTTCTCCCTGTGTTTGTGGGGGTTTGTTCTGAATAATCCAGCTTCCTCTCACAGTCCAAAAACACGCACAGTAGGTTAATTAGCTGTTCCAAATCACCACTAGGTGCGAGTGTGAATGGTTGTTTGAGCGCTGGCCCTGCGATGGCCTGTCCAGAGTGTACCCTGCCCTCTCTCAGAGATGGTTGAGATCGGTGCCAGCCTCCCCATGACCCTAATTAGGATTAAGTGACTTAGAAAATAAATGGATGAAAGTGAAAAAACAAAAAAATATATATTTAAGAAGATGCTAGCACATAATATTCAGCATCATCAGAGGGTTATATTAAGTCATAGTTCATTAAAAATCAGTGTAAGAGAAGAAAATGCAAACGATAGGGTGAGATGGAGGCAGATGATTCGCTGTGGCGACCCCTGAAGGGAAAAGCCGAAAGGAAAAGAAAAAGAGTTGATTAAAATCAGTTCATAGGTTGATGAGATATCCAATCTCACCAGCTCATAAATGTCCACAAGTGCGACAAGACTTTTGTCAATGATTGTACTGTGATCTCCTCCACCCTGACCAGTGAATTGATTATGGAACTTGTTCCATCCAACAGGATTTCTTTGTATGTATGCGTGTTTGTAATAAAGGGCCACATGAATGGAATACCATTGATGATCAAAATGTGTCAAACCATAAAGTAGCTTTTGAAATGTCACGAAAAACCTATAGCATATGTTTGTCCGTCCAACCGGTGAAATGTGCACATGTAATTTCAGACGTAGTTACACGTTTACCTTAAGTACGTATACTTCACACACAGTGGAAACACCAGAAGGAAGAAAGAAAGAAAAAACAGTCAAGAGCACTAAATTCAAATATACAAACAAATATAAAATCAGCTGAGTAGAGATGCATATCTTGAAAAAGGAAAAATGTAAAAACATTTTTCTGGAAGAGCGCAATACAGTATAGAGAACAACAGGCAGAGACAGTTGTGTTTACAATAACAGTTAGACATGACCAAGCTGATCAATCACCATTTTTGGTAGAGATGATATGTCTGCTTGGTAAATAATTTACAATATTTATAATGATCCAACAGTCATGACATGCACGCTGCTGATTCTGTGCAACTGAATCATTAATTGAAAGGGGCATGTTCAAAATAATAGCAGTGTGAACTTCAATAAGTGACATCATTCATTTTTTGAAAAACAGGTGCCAATTATTGCCCTCATTTAAGGGAGGAAGGCAGCAAATGTTGAACAAGTTGGTTCGAGTGTATTTCTGTCTGAAATTCTGAGGAAAATGAGTTGTTCCAGAAATTGTTCAGCAGAACAGTGTATTTTGATGACAATTTTGATTGGAGAGTGGAAAACTTGTAAAGAAGTGCAGAAAATGATAGGCTACTCTTTAGCCAAAATGGCAAGCACTCAGCCAACAATCAGCTCCAGGAAGATCAAAGAAGGTCTAAAGTTACCTGTGAGTACTGGTACAATTAGAAGATGCCTGTGTGAAGCCAAGCTATCAGCAAGAAGCCCCCACAAGGTCTCACTGTTGAAAAGAAGACGTGCTGAAGAGATCACAATTTACCAAAGAGCACATTGACTGGCCTAAAGAGAAATGGCGCAACATTTTGTGGACTGATGAAGGTAAGATTGTTCTTTTTGGGTCTAGTGGCCAGAGACAGTTTGTCAGATGACACCCCCCCCAAAACACTGCATTCAAACCATAGTCTACTGTGAGGACAATGAAGCCTGGTAGCACAAGCATCTTTATATGGGGATGTTTCTCATACTACAGTGTCGGGCCAGTTTATCAATTACCAGGAATCATGGATCAGTTTGAATCTATTAGAATACTTGAACCTTAGCTGCCTTATACTGAAGAGGAAATGCCCAATCCCAGACCTTAATCCAATGAAAAAAGCTTGTGGGGTGACATAAAAAAAAAAAAAATGCAGTTTCTGAGGCAAAACCAAGAAATAAAGAACTGTGCCATGCAGTGCAATCATCATGGGCTGGAAAACCTGCTCAGAGGTGCCAGATGTTGGTCGACTCCATGCAACACAGATGTTCAGCAGTTCTCACAAACAGTGGTTATACAACAAAATATTAGTTATGATTCAAAGGAAACCAAAATATGAAACCAAATTTCAGTTTATTCAGTGAATATTTGAGTTTGTAAAGAATGCAAAAACTGCTGGTTTTTGAACAGTTATTCATGACATTCACTTTTCAATTTCTTTAAAGGACTAACAAATTATATATATATATATATATATATATATATATATATATATATATACATATATATATATATATATATATATATATATATATATATATACACACACACACACACACTTTCTTTTCCTTTCAGCTTTTTTCCTTTTTCAGGGGGCAACACATCGAATCATCAGATTGACATGTTTGATTTGGTATAGGCCTTTACGTCGGATGCCCTTCCTGACATAACCCTTTAGCAAGGGGCAGAAACACGCTGATGGCTATGCAGCTACTCTTGTCGAAAGTCAGCAATGGTTCTTTTACATGAACCTCTCACTATAGACAGTGAGAGACATGACCGGCCTTTGATAACCCAGTTAGCTGCACTGGGGATATATGTATGTATGTCAGTGAATATATATATATATATATATAGATAGATAGATAGATAGATAGATAGATAGATAGATAGATAGATAGATAGATAGATAGATAAAAAAAAAACACACAAGCACATAAAACCCACTCAAGCAAACCTGAGATTATGATTGCTACACAGTGTAGAAATAAAATATCTTTGTGTGTGTGTGTGTATATATATATATATATATATATATATATATATATATATATATACACACACACATACACACACCCAGTCGGCGCTCTATTTACGAAAACCTCTGAATACGAAAAATCCAGGTTACGAAAAACATTTTCCTAAATTTTCATCCTCTATACAAAACAAGCTTTTCTTACGAAAAGTGCCAAACGCGCCATTCAAATGTTAAAACGCACCATTCAAACAATGCGCGAGTTGCTCT
This sequence comes from Plotosus lineatus, assembly GCA_024760905.1. Lineage (NCBI taxonomy): Eukaryota > Metazoa > Chordata > Actinopteri > Siluriformes > Plotosidae > Plotosus > Plotosus lineatus. The sequence continues at coordinate 47,174,936 of CM045733.1, forward strand.
CTCATTGGCTGTCTCCCAACATTCCGCCCCGCTGGCCTCCCATTGACGAGGAGGGAGCTGAACTGTACCCATTCCTGTATCCATACTTCATGTTTGTCACTTCCTGTTTGTTAGTGAAGGAGAGTTGAACAGAACTGTTGGCTCGTGAGTTTTTTTGAGAGTGATCATTGCAGCGTTATGTTTCGTTATCCATCTTGGACCCCAAGAAAGTGATTCCCGGTGACACCGAAAAGAAGAAGCGGGCTCCGTTATCAATCGAAGTGAAGCAGGAGATAACAAAAAAAAATACAAACGTGGGATGCGGTTGAGCAAAATCACAAAGGAGTATGGCTGAAACCCCTCTACAATCGGGATGATATTGAAGTAGAAGGAGACCTTAAAAGCGGAGATACAGTGACAGAGGTGATTATTTCGGAAAAAGCAACCGCCATATTTAAGGACCTCGTGAAGGAGGGTGGGGGTGAGGGTGGGAGTGGGAGTGAGGGTTCTTCAGACCAGCAACCCCCGGATTTTAAAGCGTCTCATGGGTGGTTTGAGAGATTTAAACAAAAGGTAAATAATTTTCTTTTACTTTTAACACATATTTCATACAAAATGTGTGTACTTTTATCATTTTTAAAGGGTTTATGGGGTAGTCTTGGGAGCCTTGGAACAAATCATGCATTTTACATGTAAAATGCACCTCTACTTATGAAAACTCCAGGTTACGAAAAAGGCTGTGGAACGGACTAATTTCTTAAGTAGAGGGCCGACTGTGTGTGTGTATGTATGTATGTATGTATGTATATATATAAAATTTGCTATTATTTTGAACACGACTGCCATAGTTTGGTCATGTGTTGCAACATCACTGTTCATTACATTACCCGACTCTAGATGAGGGTAGCTACACCATAAACAGCTCACCGGGGACAACACACATGCCAAATGCCACATGCCACGAGTCAAATGTCAAATAAATAAATGACTTATTATATTTTTGTTATAAGTAATATTTTCTATACCTACAGTTTCTAAATGATGTACTTTACATGTTGGGTTTAAGATTATGTGCTTGGTTACCTCGATCATATGGGAGCTCTGCTTAAACGCAGTACCAAATTATTGCTTGATTGTATGCATGTTTACAAGTAATTAAGCAATAAATGAGACCCACCAATACATTTTAACTCAGTTTATTATTAGGCCTTGAGCCAGTGGAGCATCCACAAGTTAGTGGGCTAATTGTTACCATAGAAACAGAAATTCAACACTTTGACACACAAAAATAATGTTTCAGTTTAGTTCACTTTTCCCACTGTGGCATCAACAGTTTCCATGGAAACCACACTTCAAACTTTGATTATAAGCTTTAGAATTGTACCAGGTTCGCCTGTTTTGCTGATGCAAATGTGTTTTGTAATAATTCAGTAGCAGACTTTCTTTCTTCTGTACTAAACATTTTTATTTAAAACAAGCAAAATAATTGATAGGCAGACAGATGTGGCGTTAATGTTACTTTAAACAGAGGAAAAAGCTAAAGGTCATAATTATAGCTTCACAAAAGAGCTCCTCTTCAGCAAATATCAAACTAAACAAAAAATTTCTATATTTTATTAAAAACTCTATTGGACTACAATATAACAGTGGTGCTGAGCACGCGAGAGTGATGGGTTGGACCGGGCTATTTTATGCTCACTCTTTTTAGACTCTAAATTAGACGCCTTGGAACTCGATTCACTCACAAAGATTTGATTGAATGAATCGATTCAGGAAAGTGACTCAATAATGGAGAATCAGTTACAGCGTCCTCTGCTGAATGTAAATACAGTATTATTAAGCAGGACCAGCAGGGATAGGCATGTACACACGAATCTAACGTAATTACCAACCAATTTAAAATTATTTAAGGCATTTCTATATAATTCGAACAATTAATGTATATTGTGTGATTCCCCATTACCCCCATTATGTTATTATATTTAAAGTGGGGAAAACTGTGAAACGGGATAAACATTTAAAATTGATTTTAATATTTGGAATATATGACAAAATGCTCAAAAATGATAAAATAAATATAAAAGTATACAATGATAAAGTATACAATATGTAAATCAACATAAACTTAATTTACATATTTTTTTCATTGTTAAAGTGATGGACTAAGCAGCCGCGTTGTTTTAATATTGCATTTGGGATGGTTAAATGTATCTTGAGTTTAGCATGTTTTCAAACCTTCTGCCTCAAAGATACGTAAAAAAAACAAACAACAAAAAAAAAAACAAATATGAACAACATTTCACCTGTGACGGGAGTATGACTTTTCTGCAAAGGCGATTACACTTCTAGCCACGTGATGTCGCTGTTTATCAAGTTCTCCGCAATTTAAAATATACAGTCGTTACACAGTAAGATTGCTATAATACGGATCCCCCCCCCCCGAATTCTAAGCCATGAAAGCATGTGGCGTCTTATAAATTGGTCAGAGTTGTATTTTGCACCACACTAACTTATTATTCGTGTACTGTACTTCAATTTTTATCATGCTGCTGTACAAAGTCATGTCCTTATCTTTGTACTTTTGTTAGTATATATCATTACTGTTGGTGTTATTCATTTAAAGTTTCTTATTATCCAGAACGACTGAATTGAGGGTTAAGGGCCTTGCAGTGGTGACTGAACGGCTGACCAGTAACGCATCACATGAATAACCACGCCAACCTGTTGGACTTGTGTGTACATGCACCTGGAGCCCACATGAAACTTTTTTTTTCCAGCTATTTGGTCTATATATAGCTGAATTGCAAAGTTGGGTTTTAAAAATGGCCAAAGCAATCCGTCAAAGCAGTTAACAGCTTTAGAAGCTTGAGGTCATTATTGTATATAATGATATATTCATGCACACACACACTCAAGCACATGTAAGATGTTGTGGAGACAAAGGCAGAGAGGCTCCATTGAGATGGTTTGGACATGTACAGAGGAGGGATAGTGAATATATTGGTAGTAGGAAGCTGAGGTTGGAACTACCAGGCAGAAGGCCTAGAGGAAGACCAAAGAGAATATTTATGGATGTGGTGAAAGGAGGACATGAAGGTAGTTGGTGTAAGAGAAGAAGATGCAGAGGATAAGGTGAGATGGAGGCAGATGGTCCACCGTGGCAACCCCTGAAGGGAACAGCCAAGGAAAAGAATATATAGAATAGGATGGATGGATGGATGGATGGATAGATTGATACTCAAAAAGAGAAATGCACCACCTTTTTCCATTTTCACAAACTGAATTAAAAAAATTCTATGTACCCAAAAGGCTTATTTTTCCTAAACGTTGTTCATAAAGCTGTGTTAGTGAGCACTTCTTCTTTGCCGAGATAATCTGTCCACCTTACAAGTGCCGCAAAGCAATTTGACGGTATAAATATTGCACGTGTGCCTGACGCTGGCCATAGTGAGACGCCATCTAATAAAATTGGCGCAGCCTGGAAAAAAAGTGAAGTTAAAATGGTTGTTCCTAATGCAATCTTTGCCAATATTTATAATATAGAATCTACAAGTTCACATAAAATATTTGAAACAAACTGGGGCAGTGGTGGTCTAGTGGTATAAGGTGCTGGATCGCTGATCCAAAGGTTGGGGGTTCGAGTTCCACTCTCCACAAGGTGGTCACTGTCCCCCCCAGTGCAGCTAACTGGGTTATCAAAGGCCGGCCATGTCTGTCACTGTCTATGGTGTGAGGCATGTAAAAGAACCATTGCTGACTTTCGATAAGAGTAGGCTGCAAAGCCGTCGGCGTGTTTCCGCCCTGCGATGGCCTGGCGAGCTGTCCAGGGTGTACTCTGCCCTCGCCCTGAGTTGGCTGGGATGGGCACCAGCCTCCCCGTGACCCTAATTAGGATGAAGCGGTTACAGAAAATGAACTATTTGAAACAATTCATACATTAATGCCATATAAAGAAATGTCTTAATTACAAGATAAAATAACATTAAACATTTTATTTGATAGAGCGCCAGTCTTGATAAAAATCTTCAAAGGTGCTTTGCAACATAAAAAGATAAACATGCGATTCTGATAAACATAAGAAAAAAGTGGTTAAACGTGATAAACATATTATAAATACAACTACTTATAGATAAAATGCGCATGGATGAGTTTAAAACTGTAAAAAGATGCGTCTTTAAGACGTGTTTAAAGTGATTGACTGCTTCCGACTGCTTGATATGGTTCGGAAGTTCATTCCAACAGATGGGTACCGTGACGTTGATGCACGATCTGCGAAGGTTTCCCTACAAACAAGTGGAACCTTAAGCTTGAGATACTGATGGTTGGAACACATATTTTCCCTGGGATTCTCCTAAAATGTCAATGTTGACCGGAGGTAGAGACTGTCAATGAAGACACTTAAAACTCAAGACTTTGTGCTTAATGCCAAGCCGTGTTGGGAGCCAATGTAACTTTTCAGTGCAGCTGTTGCATTTGAATGTTTGCCTGCCTGCAGTACAAGCTTAGCAGCAAAGTTCTGGATTAGCAGTAGCTTCTGCAGTTGCTTGTCCAGGAGGCCAATATAAACAGCGTTTGCATACTCCAAGCGTGAAATCACTGTTCCCAGCACCAACGTCTGACATGCTTCCTGTGTCAGAACTTGTCTAATATTTCTTATGCATTGAAGACTGTACATCGCCTTTTCGCACTTTGAAGTTACGTGCTCCGAGAAAGTGAGATTGTCATCCAGGACCATTTTAAGATACTGAATCTTGTGTTTTCTCTGAACATTTTCACCATTGATGTTAATATCTGTCGCCTTGCACTTCCTAAGTCTTTGCCGAGAGCCGACGTATATGAACTCTGTTTTAGCCAAATTCATTTTGAGACGGTTTTGGTCCATCTAGGTTTAAAACTGCACTGCAAGTTGCTGCCATTGATATTTGGCTTGTATTTCAGACTGAACATTTGTTGTCCCAAAGGAGTTCATAAAGGCATGATCGTCCACATACCCATAGATGTTGATGGGTTTTTACACAAGATCTTCCATTGTGCTGGCGTAAATAGAGTACAACACTGGTCCTAGACACGAAACCTGTGCTACAGAAAACTCCAATGGTCTGTCTGTAAAGTACACCTCACGGATATTGATCTTGCATGCTCTCAGGCACAGGTACATGTCAAACCAGTTTAAAGCCGAATCTCCAACTCCAAAGCTGATTTCCAGTACCGCCAATAAGACATCATGGTCTACCGTGTCAAACGTGGCACTCAAGTCTATAGTAACAAGCGATGACACTTGCTGATGCTCCATGTTCCACAGTATATCAGTAACCAATCTCACAAGAGCGGTTTCACAACTGTAGTTCTCACAGTAGGCGGATTGGTAATCAGGCAAAAGATTGTTGGTATTGCAATGCTGCATGAACCTTTGAAAGGAAACCTAGGTTACTCACTGGTCGATAATTGGACAAAACCCGATTAAACCCCGACTTTTTAAGCAATGGTCTAATTATTGCTGATTTCTATTGTTCTGCAAAGACACCAGTCTTCAAAGATAAATTGACAATTTTTGTAATAATTGGTAGGATGGATTCACTAACTTCTTTTAGCAGACGAGCTGGCATACAATCCAATTCACAAGATCTTGTTTTCAAGGAGGCTACTATTTCTCCTGTCTCAGAGAATGGTCTGAATTTTTCAAATTTTGTCACATCTCTACCTTTTGGTTTTACACCTGAGCCTATTGGCTCATCAGGCTGGTGCTTAACCCCAGTTTCTGTAGTGTGAAGCGACCAGGAGTTCAAGTCCTCCTGGATGGGACGCTAGTCCATCGCGGTTACCTTCCCAGTGTATTTTTACTGGTACCCATTTATACTGCTGGGTGAACAGAGACACACTTGTGGTTCAGACCTTGCCCAGGGGTCAAAGCACAGTGAGTGTCTCAGTGGGATTCGAACTCACAACCTCCCCGCTCATGAGCGCAGCACCCTAACCACTACATCACCGGCCCCACCACCTTTTGGTATGTACTCAGCTATAAGTTTCAAATCCTCTCTGATGTTCAAAATTTTGTTCATAAACAGATCAGCAAAGTCCTCCACCAGCTCTAGATTTGATTTAGCGTCCGGAAGTGGGTTAGATTGATTACACACCGTTATGGATTTTAAAATATGATAAAGTTGTTTTGTAAACCTCTTGCCTCGACAATCCTGTCAGAGATCACAGCATTCTTAGCTTGCTTCAATAACCAGTTGTATTTGTTAATCTCTTTCGTTAGCGCTGTAGCATGGTGATCATCTCCATATCGACGAAATATCCTTTCACTTCGGCGCACTCGATGTTTCTGCTGTGCCAGTTCCCGTGCGAACCAGGACTTCTTGCGTCTGACCGTCACTGTCCTTAATTAAAAGATAAACTATGCCAAACTATTTAAAACTACCAAGGAAATTGATGAAGTGACCACTTAACACATCTTTTCTTTGCCATAACATTTAATTTACAATGTATACCCTATACACAACTATAAGTACTTAGGCTCAACAATCCAGAGCAATGGAGAATGTGGAAGAGAGGTGAAGAAGCATGTGCAGGCAGGTTGGAATGGTTGGAGAAAGTGTCCGGTGTGATGTGTGATAAGAAGGTATCGGCAAGAATGAAAGGAAAAGTGTACAAGACGGTGATGAGGCCAACGATGTTGTATGGGTTAGAAACAGTGGCCCTGGGGAAAAGACAGGAGGCAGAGCTGGAGGTAGCAGAGATGAAAATGTTAAGGTTTTCTTTGGGAGTACCGAGGATGGATAGGATCAGGAATGAGCACATCAGAGGGACAGCCCATGTAAGACGTTTTGGAGACTAAGTCAGAGAGGCTAGATTGAGATGGTTTGGACATCTACAGAGGAGGGATAGTGAGTATATTGGTAATAGGATGCTGAGGCTGGAACTACCAGGCAAAAGGCCTAGAGGAAGACCAAAGAGACGATTCATGGATGTGGTGAAGGACATGAAGGTCGTTGGTGTAAGAGAAGAAAATGCAAAGGATAGGGCGAGATGGAGGCAGATGATTCGCTGTGGCGACCCCTGAAGGGAAAAGCCGAAAGGAAAAGAAGACCACCCTATACACAACTACAGTTTCAGCAAAGGCTTAGGTGTCTGGGCATCTCTTAAAACTTTTAGGGAGTTGAAAAATTTTCTCCTAATACAATAAATAGCGATCCATGTTATGATCCATTACTGACTATAAATAACCAAATTGTAAAAAATGAAAAATCTTTAGTTTAATTTGTAGGTCAAGTTTACTTTCATTTTCTATTTGATAGGACCTGAACTTGATCGTTTCTGAACACTCACAAATACGCAATCCTGAGATGCTCCATTTTTTAAGCCACATTTCAAATTTTCGCCATTTCGGTCATGCTTCTTGGGCCATTCCAACCTACATTTATTTCGAGACATCTTTTCCAATTCTTTTGTATTATAGCATTCCGATAAAAACATTATTTTGACAGCATTTCAGTTCTTGGGACCATGCAGTATGCTCAGCAGCAACTGAAGGCCACGCACATGGATGCGTTGCTATCCAAAGCAACACGTTTTATAATAGCTGCAGTTTCATCGACCGGGCAGTTAGTGAGCCAATCAAAAGCATCGTTGTAGCTTGCACCAAAGAAATGAGGAATTCTGGGAACAACTGTCTGTGTTTTGTTTTTTTTCTTGCAACAATGTACTTGTTTGTTCTGATGTAAACAACCACCACACTGCACCCCGTGATTCAACAGGCTTATCACAGCCATGCAGAAGTGAGCATGGGAGATTGAACGGTGTTCATCATGAAAATACCACTACAACAAATGACCGTGCAGACAAAGCCAGTATCGTAACCCACTTACGCAGATACCGCCCCACACCACCCGTGAAATTTCAAAGGATTTACAGGACTTGGAAAAATTAGACTTGAAAAACTGGAGTTTCCGGCACATGCCAGAAAACTTGCACCCGTGATTTTGCAACCAGCCTCAAGCACACCTTTGCAATATTCATACCTTCTAATCTGCATCTTTATATACCACACCTGAGAGGTGCACAGATTATCTTGGCAAAGGAGAAGTGCACACTAACACGGGTTAAGACAGATTTGTGAATATCACAGGGGTGGAAGAAACCTTAAAAAAAACAAAAAAAATCAAACAAACCCTGAAATAATCAGAGACCAAGACAATTTGCCTGCAGCAATATATATTTTAATTCAAAGTGAATTTTGACAATACACCATAATTTCTTTAATTTGACACACCAAATAGTCACCAGGAAAACCCGCTTTTGTGACAAAGTACATAAGGCTTGGTCACAGAAATCACTGAGAACCAGAGAAATAACGACCAAAAACTGAGACACTACACATTTTAAAACAAAACAAACCAAAACAAAATGTTCCCAGTCCTTATATACTGAATATTGCACAGTGTAATGGCTACATGGCAAACTAATGTAGCAAAAACGAGTTAGAAAGCCACAAAAACCTACACATAAAACAGTAACAGTTCCAATTTAGTAAATCAAGTCCACTTTAACTCTGAAATCTAAGTCTATTCTCCGATAACTTGCAGTGAGATTTAACTCGAACTAAAATATCAAATGCATGGGGAGGGGGAAAAAAGGTTAATAGCTATAAAGCGATCAAACCCAAATATCAGGACTGAAACTGGTATACAGTAGCACATGTAACAAATATCAAGACCCTGAATTTTGGTATACACTAAAAGGAAAAGCACTCAAATTCATTAAAAGAGAATACAGCAAAACAAAACCGAAAACAAACCAAATACAATCGTTTGGTATGATGGAAATACTTAATCAGGGTGTGTGTAGGACACTCTGGGAAAAGCCAAAATTGAGATGGGGAAGATGGTGCTTTTTTAGATTCGGTGCTGAATAATAATCTGTTCCACTTGTTAATATTCATCCAAATTTATTTTCAAACTTTAACCTTGCCATGATGTTTGTTGTTCTTGTCAAGACTATGCTGACCACAGAGAGTCTCTGCTGAGCCTTTGGTCAAAATGTGACTGTTGGAGTTAGATATTCAGAGGAAAGGCGAAACCGCGCACAGCACAAATAAGCTTAGTAAGAAGATAATAAAAATATGTGGTCATTTCTGTGATCGCTTGAGGCTGACCTTGAGCCCTCACAGTGATCAGAGACATAGATGAAGCTGACAAAGAACTTTCGGGATGTAAACTAAGAATTCTTTCATATCGGACAGTAATATTTATCTATTCGCTGCTACATCTAGTAGTAGATTTAGAAGGAAACATTCAATTCTGTGTGATTTATCTGAGCTGTCCATAACTATATTTTGTAGAAAATGTCAAAATAGGATCATGTGAAAGTTTTCCCAGAATGCCTCACTTACACCTGCTTAATAGGAGTTCAAATCAATTTGGATTTTATTTTTATTTGGTAGATCTTTTAGAAATGTAGATTTAAATTTAACTTTTTTTTTTTTGAACAATATGTTTGTGTACCTTCTTTTTCTCTTGTGTTACAGGTTTCAGAAAATTGTGTGGAAAAGTGAAAAGTTTCTGATTTCGTAGCTCTGCAGCCACTTATTTTTTTCCTGACCAAATTTTAAAAAATACATTAAAGCAAATAATGTGCACATCAGTATGAATGTTCATTGTATCCTGTCGAATGAAGAGTTCATTGATTCATGAAACAGGGCGAAGTTTTGAACTGCTGGATGACACTAATTCCAAGCTTATTACAATCACAGTGTACTTATATGTAAAGCTTCAGATACAGGAGAGGACCATGTCAGCAGAGAGTAATGATCCCTGAAAGCAGTTCATTATTGTATTTCTGTTGGATTTTTTTTAAAGCAAACACACACACACACACACACACACACACACACACACACACACACACACACACCAAATGAAATGTACGGATTAAAAATTAAAAAATTGCATGTTTGGCATGTGACCGCCAACTGACAACCCCGACCAAAAACAAAATTATAGTGAAGAGTAAAACATCATATATACCCTTCCACATATACACACACACTACTGCAAACCAGTGCATAACTAATTTTCCAACACTAAGAGGTCCAAAAGAAACACAAGCACACAATCAATACAAAACACAACACTAACTGACCTTACAGGAGAGAATAAGAGATATCGGGGTTGCTGTGTGTGTGTGTGTGTGTACACACGCACGCATATGCACAGGACATAAAGGTCTGAAGCACATCTGAAAGGCACTAATTCAGCACTGCTCCTCTCCAGAGCAGAATACAAGGGTGGGATGATTCCCACAACAATGCCACGAGAAAAATGGCCACCGGTACTATAATCCATGCATTAGGGAATTCATGTTAACAAATTGCCATATTAGCTTATAGCTTAAGAAAATACATCAGGCGTAATCTACATATAACATGAACCGACTGAAAGGTGTGTAATGCATGCTGATTAACAATAATCACTGCAATCAATTACAAACAAGCAAAGCTTCTTCCTTAAACTGTGCACTAATCGGTAAGTGAAGTATCAATTCATAACAATGCATTTTTCACCATTTCAAAATCAAACATACACACACCAAACAAAACAAAAAGTTAAATCTATCCTGCAAGCTATGCCTCACTGAGATACTAATATATATCTAAAAATACTCCGATATACACTAATAGGCATCTCATATGCAACAACAAGCCCCAAGATTACAATTAGCACTACCTACAGATAATACATGGTTGCAAACCAAGGGATTTGAGGGGGTAAAAACACCCCAAAAACACGAGTAATCAAAAACTTCCATCAATTGCAGTACAGTAGTTACAACAACACTTCAAACAGAAAATCCAAATATATAGGCAGATTAAAACAGGTTTGTTGAAGCTCAGTAGAGTAGAACCAAAAGAGCAAACCACACGTCTATCTTAAGGTCGTCAAGACACAAACAAACAAACAAAAAAAAAATAGCAAAAAGAAAGCTAAGAACAAAGTTAATCACTTTATCCTCACAGCTATGACGAAGTGGTGATCAGTGAATAGCAGCTTATCTATGGTACATTCAAGGATAAATGCAAAGATTAAACTAGCTCAAACGAAGCTAAACATCAACCTCAATCTTTGTAGAGTATATTTAAAAAAAAAAAAAATTCTTTGTCGCTTATTTTGTACATCCCCAGCGAGAGTAATAGCTGAGGTCTAGGCTAGAACAGTAGCTACGTCACGTAAGAAATCAATTACTGTCTTTGGTGTAGCAAAAGCCTTATATTATATATTTATGTGTCTATAGACACGCACACATGTTTGTGTGTGTGTGTGTGTGTTTGTATAGTCACAAAATAAAATGCTCTGAATAAAAACACAAAGCACACGAGGAAAAAAAATAATCAAACAATAAATGACTTCTCCCTGACGGAATGTATCAAATTAAAAACGACCAGCATCAAAGACGGAACGGTGTGAATGAGTGGGAAAAACCATCTCTTCACATGCTCATAAATGAAGGAGCGGAGGAAATCACACACGATTATATCACACCTCAGAAAAGCACTAAATACTCCAACAAGGACAGACAGATAAATACTGAAACCATGTCAATGATTTAAAGAGTTAACTTCAGAGTTAATTCATTATACACACACACACATATACTGTATTATATATACACCCACACACACACACACACACACTTCTAATTCTCAAAAATTAGAATAGTGAATTTAAAATAAAACACACCCAGAAATGATGAATTGTATTGCAGTTTTGTTGAACAGTGTCAATACTGTTAGTATTAAGAGTAGCACTTGATTATCAAATAGGAAATGAAAATCAAAAATGTATGCATTTCAAGAACTCTGGCTATGACCTGGGGTTGGGGAGTGTCCTGTGATTCCACCAAACAAAGGTGGCTTGAAATTTAAACTATTAGACATGAAAGGGGCTCACTTTTCACCAAAAACAAGGCAGGATCAATGTCAAACTATTCCTCACATAGATTAAAAAGTATTTATAAAAAAAAACAAAACAACCCCAAGCTTTCCATAGTGCGTTTTTTGGAATACTTGAACTCCTGCTAGGAAGGTCTGCCAAAATGATTAACAGAATACAGCAGAAGTGGAAATGAAAAAAATTCATAAAGGTTACATCCTCAACATTTCCATTTAAGATACAACAATCCCAACAGAAAATTAATGAAGAAAAAAACAAACAAACAGGGAGCGGAGAATATACACAAAGCATTCATGACATTCCTAGTCCAGTTTTCAATAAGGGATCAACCTGTAATTTTTTTCTACACCACAGTAATGTACAGATCACATTCTGACTCATTAATAGGGAAAAAGAAAAAATCCTTCTTGTGTACATTTAAAAAAGTTGAAATTTCAAGTGCTGCAGTCCCATTGCAGTCATCGACATGGTACAGTGTCATGTCACCCTGCAGTGACACCGTTTTTTTTTTAATAATGAAGGCACTTTACGGAGGGATCAAGTTACACTCCTATATTTTATATATATATATATATATATATATATATATATATATATATATATATATATAAAAACACCCACATGAGTGAGTTCTGAGTCTGGGATTTCCTCAATGAAGAGTGTAGGAACCTGAAATTCTAGGGTGTTTTACAGGAGTTAACACTGGGGGCACGAGCCTGTTACAAAAATACAAATATGTGTAACTACAACAAAAAAAGTCGCTCATGCCAAAGCACAGGTCCTACCGCCAAACTTCAAGTCACATTAAGAAGGCAATATAAAAAATAGCTATGGAGAGAAATATCCCATCATGCCTGTGTATACAGAAAAGGATTTAATGACTAAGGGTATTTGGGATGGTCGGGGTTATTCTTTTCAATATCAAATGTGCAAAAGGCATGAAAAGTGAGTTTCAGATTAATCATATACCAAGCGTTCCTTTTTTGTCTTCCATGATATTTGTTTCAAATGCATTAAACACCACGATTTTTGCGAACAAGTATATCAGAGCAGTACGGGCCCCTGGGGTTGGTGTGAGTGTGTGTTAGATGTATGGATACTGGGGCAATTTGGTGGGGCTGAGCGGGAAGCCTGTGTAGGCGGGTGACGTCACGTATGAGTGTGGCGTGAACAGGGCTTTGAAGGCAGCCGGTGGGTGCAGTGTGGGTGAGGGCAGGAGGCGTGGGTCGATGCCCGGGTTGATTCCCATGCTGATACCCTGAGGCACCAGACTGTAGGCGGGCTGCAGCACGGGCCGCGGAGAGGGCAGCAAGTGGGCGACGGGAGCGGATGGAGGGTAGGAGAGGAGGGCGTGAGGGGCCGGGGGAGGCACCTGGGCAGAGTGGGTGGGGCTTGAATGAGGGAAGGTGTGGCCTTGCACTGTAGGAGGGATGAATGCTTGTGGACGCCGAGGCTGGGTGCAGTTGCTGTTCCACTCGTTGGGGTTGTAGTGCTGGACCTAAGATGAAAAGGGAAAAGTTCAAAATTGAATAATCAAATAATATCTAGACTAATTAGGACTGAGAATCCCCGATGGCTATAACATTTCTTTCAATCAGCCATTCAATTCATGTTACATATGATTTGCAAATGTCGATTACTTTCTTTGAGGTTTTTAATTTTTTGCAGGGCTAACACAGAAGTAATCCTGCAGCCATCACTACTAATGTGTAAGTTAGTAAAGCAAAATGTTTCATTCTTGCTGAACCAAAGGCCTAAAAACAACTACTGCAATGTACAAGGGCCTTGATGATAATATAAATTGTAGTGTGATGATGCATGACGAATGATGTGTGAAAAATCAGTTTATACAAAGAAAGAGCAGCAGGTATAACAAGACGGATTATTTATTTCACTCCCACCAAGGTCAGGACTATAAAAAAGACTATTATAAAATTGTCTTCAATAACAGTACAGATGGTCCGTTTTTAATTGGTTCCGGACAACCGAACGCAAGTTGAAAGTGAACGTAAATTGTGACAGTGACTTATGACGCTCATACTGTACTATACATCCATAAATACTATTACTGTATCTCATAAAACACTCTTAAATCAATTATTGTAAACATAACATTGAAAAATAATATCAAATATATCAAATAACATTAATTTCAAATAAATTAAATTCAAGCAAAATAATTTCAAATAGATAAATTTTAATCAAATTCACTCATCAAATACGGTATCAAATATAACCTTTAACAGTCTCTATGATGCGATCTGTCTGCTTGTAAATGGTTCCGATGGTAACATGACGAAGCTGAGCTGACTCACTTTACATGAAGCTTAAAACAGCCAATCAACTCTTACAATATGTGAGGTGCTCAATACCAAAAGTAGTGCACTTGCTGAAAGTAGTTTACTTGCTTGAAACAAAGCGCGGGTTATACGGACTTCCGGTCTTTTAAGTGCGCAAGGGAGCCGTTGAACTCGTTAAGTACTCGGCCTGCACTGATCTGAACCACTGATGTGAATCGGCAGAAGAGAGAGTTCTCTTTCTTGGGTTTTCATTCATTTTACAACTCTCTTTGCTTAACTGAGTATGCATGGGAAGTTGTGCCGATCTGAGCAGATAGTTAATTAATGTCTGTGTATGAGACTTGCACCCATGCTAGTAGGCTTACGCTTCTGACCAACCATATTTGCTTCAGGTTACAAAAGTCCACAAAACAGTGAACACAAAGATCACAGACACGACGTCTTAACACAAGAGTAACACGCTATATATACATACATAAAACTGAATTGGGAAGGAGGGACACGTTCAGTCTCCTTTGTAAACAATGGACACAGTGTCATTACGTCATTATGTCAGCGTACTACGTAGGTACATCTGTGGTGGTCTAGTGGTATAGGGCGCTGGATCGCTGATCCAAAGGTTGGGGGTTCGAGTCCCACTCTCCACAAGGTTGTCACTGTCCTCCCCAGTGCGGCTAACTGGGTTATCAAAGGCGGGCCATGTCTCTCACTGTCTATGGTGAGAGGCATGTAAAAGAACCATTGCTGACTTTCGTAAAGAGTAAGCTGCAAAGTCGTCAGCATGTTTCTATCCCTTGCTAAAAGGGTTGTGACAGGAAGGGCATCCGACGTAAAAACCTCTGCCAAATCAAACGTGCAAATCAGATGATTCGCTGTGGCGACTCCCGAGTAAAAAGGAAAAAGCCGAGAGGAAGACAGACAGACAGACTACGTAGGTACATCTAAATTCAAAATTTGACTCTTTATATATATATATATATATATATATATATATAAAAATATATAAAAAGACGTAAAAGTGAAAAAACAAAACGGATGAACGTAAGTCAGGGAGCGTCTCTACTATTGTCACTTTGTTCATTTTTAAACTACTATTCTTTTTTCTTAGTTTATTGTACCATCTAATACTATGTATGTATATTGCATTTGTTAATATCTGTATTTATTTTTACCTGTATGTAAACATCATTACAATGTGACACGATCTCACAAAATGAATCGAAAGTACCACTTCGGACATACAGGCCAAAATACATAATACATTAAGATCGCAATTTTTCAGTGATTTGACAGATGGACTACTAATCCATCACTTCCCAAAGACTTGTGGCTGAGATCCTCTTACAGACATTACAAAGCTACCTATTTCGCAGAGGATGACAGTAATAAAGTATTTGGCTGTCTGAAGTACTGTTACTTCATGCTGTACTTTTGGCCCTGTGAGCCAGTACAGATCGTGGAAATTTAATAAATTTAATTTAAAATCTGACGTTTTCTTACTTTTCTCTTGAAATTATGGAAACGAGGTTATCAAATGACCTGCTAAGTTTTATATAAACAGAAGGAAGACAACCCATTGGTTGAGAAAGACAGCTGAAGGATATTTTATCGGAGCAGTCTTAAATCTTTCAATGAGTTTTCCTCTTTTTTCTTTAACCAGCTTGGAAACATTGTAAAGCTTACTACTGTATCTTCTTTCAATTCTGTAACCAACTAATTTTTCAGTTTTTGGTAAATTCAACTCATTCTAACAGATGGAGTCACATATGTCAATATTTGTCATGTAAATAAAACAAGCTTTGAGAGTAAGTTTTCAATGGACAAGAATTCAGACAGAGAGAGAGAAAGAGAGAGAGACAGAGAGAGAGTTTCCATCACTACATCAAGCTCTTGCAATATAGAGAGTGGGAGAGTAGGAAAAAACAGCAAGAGAGAGACCTGGCCAAAGCCCAGAGGCCGCTGCTGCTGGAACGTGGAGGTGATCTTGTGTTGGCGGGGCAAACTTGGAGGGGCGTGCAGACTCAACCTGCCCGGAGCGCATCGGCCTCGCAACTGGCAGGATGACTCGAGCACTGAGAGAGGGAGAGAGAGCGAGAGAGAATTAACACAATAATTTAATAGAAGAGGGGGAATGACAACAGAATGGGAATTTATTAAAATAAACAAAATGGTTATACATCACCACCACACATGTAGGTCATAACTTTTTCCCCTTTTGAAAATGGCTCACAATTCATCAAAACGCAATGTTTACATTACAAGATCTATGACTCAGTTCTGTCCATTTGTTCCCATCTTCATTATTACCTGAATCGTGTTTGTTAATCTCAGCTGCAGTCAAAAAGTCATGCACATGAGCCATATGGATCATGGCCCACCATAAAAAACATGTTTGTGAGACAGTCCATGCAAGTAGAGTAAGATGAAATTTTCTGAGGCTTGGCTGAAGCTCATCAGCTTGGAAAGACCAGAGGGTTCTTTTTTTTTTTTTTTTGCAGTCATTACTTGCATGTCTGTGCATGAAGAGTCCGTGAAAATGCAGCACATTCTGATCAGGTTTTCTTATTACAGTATAAGACACTGAGTACATCTTAAATCTCAAGTTGCAAAGCCCTGAGATTTTTTTCATCTTGTAATGTAAACACACCCTGAATATTCTATAGCCATTAATGAATGCAGGGAGAAAATCCACAAAGATGAACAGAGAACGTTTTTTTTTGTCATGCTGCTAAAAAGAAAAAAATCCGATAAATGTTATTCAAAATGAAGTGCATTATTACTCACTACAGAAAATAAGCAGGTACTTCAACTGAAATTATTTTTCTGCATCTACAGTTTTAAATCATCTGATAATATTTCTGCTTATGAAGAATCACACTCACTCTCTCGATAAGGAGGCAGGAAGTCTTCAGCTATGAGCTGTGCCAAAGACTGTGGCAATGCACAAAGACATTATTTAAACTGGTGTGTTCATGTCTGTGGTGATTATTTTAGCGGTAGACAGAACTGTTACAGGACTATTATTTTGTGTGCTGCACTGTAAACATATTTGATTTACTCAGTTTTCACATCCTTTTGTGATTTGGTTATGGTAAGTGGATCTTGATTTTGTTGAAACTAATTATATTATTTAAAAAAAAAAGGATTCATTTTTTTACACCCCTCCACAAAAACAAACAAACAAACCTGAACCACATCCTTGGTTTTTGTGTATTGCAGCAGGAGCCAATAAAAATTAGGGCAGGGTGTTCAAACTGAAATTCCTAACAAGCCTCCAATTGAAATTCCGTAGCAAGCCTAGTTTGAACTTCTATTTTTATTAGAATTACACTCTCTAACCTTGCCAAAGTTGCTCAGATGGGCCAGTTAAACACACTAGGGCCAGTGTATTTAAAGCGAGTGTATTTTTCTCATGTCCTAATGGCATGCTTCCACACAATCAGCACACAATAGAGGAGAAAGAAATATAACGTAGATGTGAACAGAGGACACAGAAAGTCAAAAGAAAACCCAAAGGTTTTTCACTCAACGCTGGAGTGCATTGCACAAGACACACAGGTCACAGTGCACTCAACGCCCATAATCACCTGGAACAGCCTCTGTGGTAACCTCCTGTCTCTCCCCCATGACCTGTAAAGTAAGCATATGGGCTGTGACTGTAAACGTACTCATGTCATGCTCAACTGGAGAATGGCACGCCACGCTTCTCAGTTACCCCACAATGATCAATGAATATTAAGTAATAAAGTGATTTGAAAATTGTTCAAAAATAAAAAGTTTTGTGTTTTGTCCCCACTTACCCCGAGCTTGCCGCATAATGGAGCAAAGACTTTAAAAAGTTGAATTTAAAAGACACAAGTACTTATTTTCGATAAATGTGAACACACCCTAAAGTACTGCGACATACAGTACGCCCTTGACTATTCGCGGTTTTCCACTCACGGTTTGAGTATTCGCGGACTGCCAAGCAACTGACACGTTACTCAAATTCAGCCAATGGCTGTCCTCCTTCCTGCTGATCGGTTGAGATGATGCAATGCTCCTTTTCCCTCATTTGCGCACAAGTTGTCAATGAGCCTCTTTTTTTCCTGTGTGTTTTAATTACCAGTTAAGCTCTATGATGCCACTCAAACGCTGTGCGTCTTCTCTGGCTAAGCGATAGAAAACGCTGAATGTCTCTTCTGAAGAAATAAGACTTTCTCCTGAAGAAATGGCAGTTTCTTTTGAACTGTTGTATTACAGTCTTTTTTAATTATTATTCCAGTACAGTATCCAAGTTAATGTTTCGAATGTTTGTGCATAAGATTTTATGTTCTATAGTATGTTTAACAAACAATACCAAAAGGATAAACTTTATTTCGCGTCATGTCCTTTTACATTGAACTTGTAGTGTCGTCTCCAAGATGGCGCTGCCTAGAGGGCGACGTCGCGGAGTTCTCAGTCAACTTGTTTCTTCGTTCGTTTTAATTTGTTCATGTTTTGCACTGCGCTCGTCTAAGACTGGTCGACCCTAGTACAGCTATGAGATTGGAGTCTTCGGGCAACTAAGCACACTCAACGCCTATCCTGAGCTAATATGATATGATAGCTCAATGCTAGTCGCAATCCGGCTAACAATAAGCTCAGGCGGAGTTCTCAGAGTCATGTTTTTTCAAGTGATTTGTTTTGTTTGTTCATGTTTTACAATATGCTCTTCTATGACCGGTCAGCCTTACTACAGTTATGAGATCGGAGTCCTCAACTCCTATCTAAGCAAATATGCTATGGTAGCTCAATGCTAGCCGCACCCTGGCTAACAATAAGCCCAGGCGGAAAGGGGCCGAACGACGACTCCGGCGCTTAGGATCAACAGGGGATGAAGGCCTGGTGCAATCGCCTCGTTGAGTGTACTCTTCTCGAGCCACATTTCACACAAACACAGCATGGAGCAGTCCTGTAGATCCCTCTGCGCTGCAATCTGAGCATGAAGTTCTTCCATCTTGTTTCGCAGGGACTGAACATTTTCAAGCAGTATGATCCAACGTGCTAACCTTCCACTTCTAACCAAGCGCCAGAGACTCTGAGCTTTACAACAGTATATGCTGTATAATGTTTATATTTTAATCATCAATAAATATAACAGTAAAAATTGAAAAGTTTTTCTTAATCATTACTACATTAACACTGTATTAATGAGTAAGACTGTCTATAGAATGTGTTTAAGAAACATATTTTAGCACATGTAATAGATACACAGTATTTTACTTCCGGTTGCTCATTCACGCATGTAATATGATACATGGGGTTTTATTTCTGGGTACAGAACTCTCGGATTGTCTTCATTTGCTGGAAGGGCCGGAACCAAACCCCGGTGAACATCGAGGGCCTATTGTACACCAAAAGAAAGCAAGGGTGGGTTGTACGCGCCAGCGCATGTGTTTTACCTGTGTTGCCGTGCTGCTGGTGGTTGTTATTGTTCACTCTGAGTGGTGGCACCACCACTGTCCTGATAGCCGGTTTTATTTGCACCTCTGTGCGTGTACTGCTGCTCTGTACTTCAGCTTCCGGCTTTTGATTGGTGTTTAGAGTGCGCCTCTCAGCAAACGGGCTACTGTGCGTGTCTGATGCTGGGGAGCTGTCAACTGTATCACAGCCACTCTCGTGACTATCATCTTCAGACATGCTAAAAGAGACAGTCACAAATAAGTTTTGCTTATTACATCAACAGCACCATCTAGTGGTCAATTTGAACATCACCTGTCCAAGAATCAAATAATCAGTAATGATAGAATTACTCATTCAGTTATTTAATAGTTTCTAAAACTTTTAATGTCAATTCCAATGATACATAAAGCTGATTGGACATGACTAAAAAGGGGGAGGGTTGGATTTGTGAGAAACTCTCACAGTAACATGAGTGAGGGCACAAATATTGATAGCTGCTATGATAGAAGTAACAACAAGCATGAACCTTCGTGGCCATGATTTCTTATTGTTAAAACATGCAAATAAAATACTTGCAGTACCAGTAATGTTATCGGGGTGAATAAATGAGAATATTGATTAAACAAGACAAAAAAAAATTCTACCCTTCCAGTCAAATGAGGGGTGTGTAAAGAATGTTATGGAGTGGGTGTATTGCCTGTTAGGTCTCTTGCAGGGAGAGGGACTGGACTGAACCGAGGCAGAGGAACTTGTGCTCAGGCTGCTGTCAGGGCTGCTGAGTGAACACACGCGCTCCATATTCAGCGAACCTTTACATGCTTCACAATCTGGACTGCCCTTACAGCTGAAACACACACACACACACACACACACACACACACACACAAAGTATTAAATAAAACAAGAGTGAAGAGATGTGGCAACAGAACTCATGGAGTTCTCATATTGAAGAGCAGGGTTTGCATATTTCGGACTTCACAGATTGTTCTAAATCACTCAGAAAGATTTAAAAGTAAAATCAAACACTCCAGTTAATAATTTTTACATTTTCATTAATGTTTTTCAGTCATTCTGATTTTTCTTTAAGTTTTAAGTGCAGAAGTAGTTTTATTTTTATTTGGAGGAAATAACGAGTTTTAATTGGTACAAGTTTGTACTTTAGTACACATTACTGCTACCTTCTGCAACTAGTTCAATACTGTCTTATGTAGGGGGAAAATAAAAGAAAATGATTTTACCTCCAATTCCATTTCATTTAGTTTTTGTTTCATTGCTTTTTTATCTCCCCCCAAATTGTTAAGTCTTGGTTTTTGTTAACTGTATTAACCATAAGATCTGTGACAAGTTTTAAATAGAAACAAAAAATAAAATGCAGAAGCAGTTTTTTCAAACACCCTCTCTTGTCTGTGACATTAAAAGCAATGCAAACAACCACTCATTTCCTCTCCCCCCTTTGTGTTATCAATTATGGCCAAAAGTTTCACATCTCTCATTTGACCTGGAAGTTTATACAACTCACATGTTAGAGGCACACCTCTGCTCTTCTGTATCCCTCTCACCATCATCGCTGCTAAGGCTTATGACACTGACGACCGGGCTCGGTGATTCGCCAATAATGATAGACTCGCGCTGCTGATTAACCATTAATAGCTGCTCTTCAGAGCCCTGCTCTTTTTTCTTACAGCAACTCTCTTCCTCGGTCTCTTCTATGTGGTTTGGCTCCTTTGTGGGCTTCAGTTCTACCCCCCTGTCCTGAGGTCTCGTCTCTGGGTTTCGCAGGACGTCCTGCCTGAAAGCCTTTGGTGAGAGGCACACTGAAGCATGCGTTTCTGCATAGTGTGTAATATTCACACTCCTGTGAAACATGCAATCGTCCAATCAGAATTAAACTGGTTCAGCTATAACTTTCAGAATGACACATGCACATTACAAATAGCTTACCTGGTCTGACTGGGCTTGGTGCTCTTGTTGGCTGTAGTCTGTGGCCAAACCACATGAGCAATGCCTATGTTCATGGGCTGGTGGGCAGATACAGCCATCTGATTGGGCACAAGGGGCTGTGGCATCATGGAACCATAATGGCTGGTGTGTGAACGCACTTTCCTACAGAAAATGTCAAAACCGGATATTACAAAATAACTGCTATGATTTATGGACCTGCACAAAGTCAGCATTTTTAGGGGGATCTCAAACAGAAGCAGCCTTTTGCAAAAGAGGACAGGAAATTGCCCAGGGAACAATATTTCAATACAAAATACCGCCTCTAACTCCAAAGATAGTTTAAGATTTCTGTGCAGTTCAGCCTCATTAAAGTGGCATCAACACAGGAATTGATGACGATAAACAATATGACCCACATGCAAATCGCTTCTCACACAATTAAATAGTACTTGAGGCCAGCTCTTATTTCTTGTCTAGGTAACACGAACTTTCCCAGTTAAAAAAAAAAAAAATCTGCATGAAAGAATGACCAATCAACAGTTAAATCCATACATGAAAAGAATATCGAGAAGCAGTATATAGCTAGTTCATGAATTATCAAAACAAAAGGGACGTCACCAGTATTATGTGACAAGTACAGAATGGATGATTGTAAACTGAGAAGAGTTAAATTATATATAAAGACAATTCACAGGAAATGCCACCTGTTTCAGAAACATGGACCCAAGCATCCTTTGGCTATTATCCTGTAAAATCTGTTACTCTCATGTTCATTATTCCCACGTATTTTGGAGAACAAGTGTTTGGTGGCATCTCTCAATCAATGCCATCTTTAAGCCTCGACTGAACTTCACACCCACCCACTTACTTGAAAAAAAAAGGTATTTTAACAATCAATTTTGTTGGATTTTATTAACTTGGCATAGTCACTAGATGTTTAAAACTCCTTGTGTGAACGCATCTTATGGGACAGTTTGCGTTGTTGCTTGACATCCTACATTAAAAGTGCTTCTTCTTTTTCTTTCGGCTGTTCCCTTCAGGGGTCGCCACAGCAAGTGATCTGCCTCCATCTCTCCCTATCCTCTGCATCTTCTACTCTTACTCCAACGACCTTCATGTCCACCTTCACCACATCCATAAATCTTCTCTTTGGTCTTCTTCTGGGCCTTCTGCCTGGTAGTTCCAACCTCAGCATCCTACTACCAAAATACTCCCTATCCCTCCTCTGTACATGTCCAAACCATCTCAATCTAACCTCTCTGACTTTGTCTCCAAAACCTCTAACATGTGCTGTCCCTCTGATGTACTCATTTCTGATCCTATCCATCCTTGTTACTCCCAAAGAGAACCTCAATATTTTCATCTCTGCTACCTCCAACTCTGACTCCTGTCTTTTCCCCAGTGCCACTGTCTAAACCATACAACATCGCTGGCCTCATCACCGTCTTGTCCACTTTTCCCTTCATTCTTGCCGAGACTCTCCTATCACACATCACACCGGACACTTTTCTCCATCCATTCCAACCTGCCTGCACACGCTTCTTCACCTCTTTTCCACACTCTCCATTGCTCTAGATCAGGGGTGCTCAATCCTGCTCCTGGAGATCTACCTTCCAGATGACTTTATCTCCAACCCTAATGTGGCCCATGTGACATGTAAGATCCAGTCAGGTCTTGATGAGATGATTGGATGGTTAGGTGGGCGTGATTAGGGTTGGAGTGAATGTCTTCTGGGAGGTAGATCTCCAGGAGCAGGATTGAGCACCCCTGCTCTAGATTGTTGAGCCTAAGTACTTAAAATCCTCCACCTTCTTTATCTCTGCCCCCTGTAACCTCACCGTTCCTCTTGGGTCCTTGTCGTTCACACACATGTATTCTGTCTTACTGAGACTAACCTTCAATCCCCTCCTTTCCAGGGCATACCTCCACCTCTCGAGATTTTCCTGCACTTGTTCTCTGCTCTCACTACAGATCACAATGTCATCTGCAAACATCATAGTCCATGGAGATTCCTGTCCAACCTCGTCTATCAGCCTGTCCATCACCATAGCAAACAAGAAGGGGCTGTGAGCTGACCCTTGATGCAGTCCCACCTCCACCTTGAATTCGTCGGTCACACTGACAGCACACCTCACCACTGTTTTACATCTCTCATACATGTCCTGCACCACTCTAACATACTTCTCTGCCACTCCAGATTTCCTCATACAATACCACAGTTCTTCTCTCGACACCCTGTCATATGCTTTCTCCAGATCCACAAAGGCACAATGCAGCTCCCTCTGACCTTCTCTGTACTTCTCTATTAACATCCTCAAAGCAAACATTGCATCTGTGGTGCTCTTTCTTGGCATGAAACCAAACTGTTGTTCACAAATGCTGACCTCTGCCCTTAGTCTAGCTTCCACTATTCTTTCCCATAATTTCATTGTATGGCTTATCAACTTTATCCCCCTGTAGTTGCCACAACTCTGTACATCTCCCTTGTTCTTAAAAATGGGCACAAGCACTTCTCCTCCATTCCTCCGGCATCTGCTCACTTTCTAAGACCTTGTTGAATATTCTTGTCAGAAAATCTACTGCTACCTCCCCAAGACACTTCCATACCACAACTGGTATGTCATCAGGGCCAACTGCCTTTCCACTCTTCATCCTCTTCAATGCCCTCCTCACTTCTCCCTTACTAATCTTTGCTACTTCCTGGTCCTCAACGGTCACCCCTTCTACTCTTTTTCTCCCTCTCATTTTCCTCATTCATCAGCTCTTCAAAGTACTCTTTCCATCTTCCCAGCACACTTCTGTCATCAGTCAATACATTTCCCTCTCTGTCCTTTATCACTCGAACTTGCTGCACGTCTTTCCCATCTCTATTTCTCTGCTGTGCTAACCTGTATAGATCATTTTCTCCCTCCTTACTGTCCAACCTATCATACAAGTCATCATACGCTCTGTTTGGCCTTTGACACCGCTACCTTCGTCTTACGCTGTGTCTCCCTGTACCCCTGTTTACTCTCTTCGGTCCTCTCTGTGTCCCAGTTCTTAGCTAACCTCTTTTGTACACACTCCTGCACTTCCTCATTCCACCACCAAGTTTCCTCATCTACTTTCCTTCCAGAGGACACACCAAGTACTCTCCTACCGGTCTCCCTGATCACATTGGCTGTGGTTGTCCAGTCATCTGGAAGCCCTTCCTGACCACTCAAAGCCTGTTTCAACTCCTCCTTGAAGACAACACGACAACTATTCCTTTTTCAGCTTCCACCACTTTGTCTTCTGCTCTGTCTTTGCCTTTTTCACCTTTCTCACCATCAGTCATCCTGCACACCACCATTCTATGCTGCTTGGCAACACTCTCACCCGCTACTACTTTGCAGTCACTGACTTCCTTTAAATTACTTCGCCTACACAAGATGTAGTCTACCTGTGTGCTCTTACCTCTGCTTTCATAAGTCACCCTATGCTCCTGTTTCTTCTTGAAGAAAGTATTCACCACAGCCATTTCCACCTTTTTGCAAAATCGATCAACATCTGTCCTTCTGTGTTCCTGTCCTGAATACCAAACCTGCCCATCACTTCCTCGTCCCCTCTGTTGCCTGCACCAACATGTCCATTGAAGTCTGCCCCAATGACCACTCTTTCACCTCTGGGGGTATTCTGCATCACTCCATAATCTCTCCTTCTCTTCTAGCTTACATCCTGCCTGTGGGGCATAAGCACTTACAACATTGACCATCACGCCTTCAATTTCTAACTTGAGACTCATCACTCTGTCTGACACTCTTTTCACTTCTAGAACATTCCTGACAAACTCCTCCTTCAAGATGACTCCTACTCCATTTCTCTTCCCATCCACACCGTGATAAAATACCTTAAACCCTGCTCCTAAGCTTTTAGCTTTGCTACCTTTCCACCTGGTCTCCTGAACACACAGTATGTCCACCTTCCTCCTCTGAATCATGTCAGCCAGCTCTCTACCTTTTCTTTGCATAGTTCCAACATTCAAAGTCCCTACTCTCAGTCCTAGGCTCACGCATTTCCTCTTCTCTCTCTGCCTACGGACACGCCTCCCGCCTCTCCTTCTTCGATCAACAGTAGTCCAATTTCCATCAGCACCCTGTTGGTTGACAGCACTGATGGCGGTCGTTGTTAACCCGGGCCTCGACCGATCCAGTATGAGTTTTGTTTTGACCATTTGCATTTTTAATGTGGCAGAAGTTTTACGCCGGATGCCCTTCCTGTCGCAACCCTCTGCGTTTATCCGGGCTTGGGACCGGCATAAGGGGGAGAGACACTGGTTAGTGCCCCCCCCCCACCTCATGGCTGCATTATTCCTACATTAAAAGTGCATTTTCTGTTATCTGCTACGATACCCACTTTAGATGAGATTCAACTGTCATTACGTATGCATAAATACAGGGTAACAACAGAATTTAATATCCAATCAGAAGTGCAGAGAGCAACAAGTGGCAGTACAGTAGGCACGTGACTATTCGCAATATAGTAGGCCCTTGGCAATACAGTAAGCCCTTGACTATTCGCGGTTTTGCACCCACAGTTTGAATATACGCGGACTGCCGAGCTACCGAAACATGATTCAAATTCAGCCAATGGCTGTCCCCCTTTCTGCTGATTGGTTGAGCTGATGTCCCATGCCTTTTTACTTATTCGCGCAAACTTTGTGCATGTGTTGTTGGGTTTTTTTTCTGTTTTTAATTACAGTAAGCACATTTAAGCTCAGTAATGCCACAAAAACGCTGCACAACTTCTCTGGCTTCTGGTAAGGCACCGAAGCGCATCAAAAAAGTAATGACGCTGCATGATAAAGTTGAATTACTTGATATGCTTCAAGAAGGGAAAAGTTTTGCTGCAGTAGGGTGGCATTATAAAGTAAATGAGTACAGTCCGCTATATAAAAGAAGAAAGAGAAGGCCATCAGAGCTAATGTAGCATCGAGCTATTGTGGAAGTGCTAAGAAGGTGAATGTGGTAAGAAACAAGGGAATCGTCAGGATGGAATCTGCCTTGGTATTCTGGATACAAGACTTACGGCGGAAAAATATCCCTTTAGACACAAAGATGATTTGTAAGAAGGCACCGAGTTTATATTCTCAATTCAGCGGAGGCAGCGAAGGTGAACCACAACCAGGACCATCAACAGCAGAGCCCTTTCAAGCCAGCAAGGGCTGGTTTGACGGTTTTCTAAAACGTTACCAGATTTGAATTGGAAAATCACATAGAGAAGGCACAGCTGTAAATACACACGCTGTGGAGAAGCACTGCATCCTGATGCATTTAAGCAAATCGTTATGGAAAATGGATACAAGCCAGAGCAGGTATTCAACTTTTTTTTTTTTAATTAGGTACTATATTCACTTTATTCCGGAGAGGGCTTTATTAAGTTGGATAACTTGTGCCTCATCCTTTTCTTGAATGAATAAAATACTGTATGTTTCAATCCATCAGGTATTTAACATGGATGAGACAGGGTTGTTTTGGAAAAAGATGCCTTCCAGAAGATTCCTCATGAAGGATGAAATTAGAGCCCCGGGTTTCAAAGTGCAAAAGGACAGAGTAACACTTGTGTGGTAATGCTGCTGGGTGGATGATGAAACCTGGATTTATTCATAAGTCTGCAAATCCCAGATGTCTCAAGAACAAAAATAAAAACACCTTACCTGTCTTCTGGATGCATAATTCCAAGGCTTGGATTTTGAAGGTCCTGATATCCAAATGGTTTTATAAGTACTTCATCCCTCAAGGAGAACAAGACCTCCATGAAAATGGAATGGAATTTCACGTGTTGCTGCTTATGGACAATGCTGGTGGTCACCATGCGGGATTTGCACCCTGAGGGAGGACAGATAGAGTTTCTTCCTCCCAACATCACTTCCCTCCTCCAGCCTATGGATCAAGGGGTGATTCGTGCTTTTAAGGCACTTTACACTAGGAATTGTCTTCAGCTATTAGTTGATGCTATAGATGAGGATGAAGACTTCCAGTTGAAAGACTACTTGCGCAGTTTCAAAATTGAATCTTCCCTGAAAGTCATACACAAGGCACTTCAAGACATGAAAAAACAAACACTCAAGGCATGTTGGAAAACAGTCTGGCCAGAATGTGGGCATGACTGCCAAGGATTCACACCTGATGAAATTCATCATGATGCTATTAACAAGTCAGTGGAGCTGGCACAGTTAATTTGTGGTGATAACTTTGATGATAAAATTCACGACAAGTTCAATGAACTGACTGATTCCCACTCTCAGCCTCTTACAGATGAAGATTTAGCAGAGATGACAAAATCTGTCAGTGAAGACGAAACAGAGGACCAGGAAGCGCCATCACAAGAGAACCAAGAGGATGATGGTCTAACTCTAGAAAGGTTGATGGATTCATGCAATCAGCAAAGTTATTGCAAAAGAATATTAAATTATGGGACCCTAACATGGTTCGTTCACCACAGTTCTCAGATGGACTTGATTGTCTCTTGGAAACTTACAAAACCCTTTTCTTGTTCTTAAAGGCCAAGAAAACTTCTACACAACCCACACTCGAAGAAAATACACCACCTCCTGTCTCTTCTGAAGTAATAATACTCTCTCCTGAAGAAACAACAGTTTCTTTTGAAGTTCTTGAAGATGATTAATCTGAACTGTTGTAAAGTTCTATAGTACTGTACAATATTAAAATGTTTTAAGTTATTATTCTAGTACAGTACTGCACCTGAATTAATGTTTAGAATGTTTGTGTGTGAGATTTTATGTTCTGTAGTACACTACGTTTACAGTAGTCAAGTTTCTCCTTTTGGCATGCAGTTTGTTAATTACTGTACACTTCATGTTTTTCATGTCCTCAACAGTCCAATGAACAGTGCAAGGGTTCCCTCGAGTGGGCGTCTGAGAAGCATTTTTAACCACTAATGTGAAAATACACAGTGGGGCAGTGGTGGTCTAGTGGTATAGGGCGCTGGATCGCTGATCCAAAGGTTCGAGTCCCACTCCCCACAAGGTTGTCACTGCCCCCCAGTGCAGCTGACTGGGTTATTAAAGGCGGGCCATGTCTCTCACTCTATGGTGAGAGGCATGTAAAAGAACCATTGCTGACTTTCGTAAAGAGTAGCTGCAAAGCCGTCAGCGTGTTTCTGTCCCTTGCTAATGGGTTGTGACAGTAAGGGCGTTTGAAGTAAAAAACCTCTGCCGACTCAAACGTGCGAACCAGATGATTCGCTGTGGCTACTCCCGAGTAAAAGGGAAAAAGCCGAAAGGAAGACAGACAATTTGAAAATACACAGTGCTGTAACTATATGATTATCCAAATTATCAAACCATTTTATGACACTTCATCGCTGTGGTGACCCCTGAAAAAGGTAAAAAGTCAAAAGGAAAAGATGATGATCACTTCATGTTTTTTTATGTTGATTATTTAGAGTACAGTAGAGTTAAAAATAATGTAATGATTCCTTCTAGTGGGTGTCTGATAGGCATTTTTAACTACTAATGTGCAAATTCAGTACAGTACACGGTGCTGTATGTTTATCCAAATTATCAAAAATTATCAAACCATTTTACTGTATTACACTTGATGTTCTTTTATATGTACAATAATATACGTATGCAGTACTGTGTACTCTATATCTATCTATCTACCTATCTATCTATATATATATATATATATATATATATAAAGTATGCTGTATAATGTTTATATATTTTATGACTAAATATCACAGTACAAAATTAAAAAGTTTTTCTTAATCATGACTACATTTTACTACATTAATACTGTATTAATGAGTAAAACTGTCTGTAAAATGTGTTTAAGAAGCATATTTTTGCGCATGTAATAGATACATAGTATGTTACTGCCCGCTGCTCATTCGCGCATGTGACGTCATACATGGGGTTTTACTTCCGGGTACAGAACTCGCGGATTACCTCGATTTGCGGGAAGGCCCGGAACCATACCCCTGCAAATGTCAAGGGCCTACTGTATACAGAATGTGCAGTATGTACAGATGAGAGGAGCGTAAAATGTGGGAGAAGTCATAATTCGATTGTATGGATTGCCTACACCTAAATGTAATGACGACACTCAAAATAACTAAACAAGTCACTGCACAAATGCAACTAGACATGAAATTAAAAGATATAAAATGGGGTTTGTACGTTTATACTGGAGGCTGAAGTTCTGTGATATTTATTTAAAATGAAGAATCACAGAATCATCACCCCCCCATGTTTATATAGAATGATAGGTCGCTGAAATTTTACTTTATCTAACATCTTTTACAGCAGTATAAATTGAGGCTTGAAAAGCTTGAAGTCTACAAAAAGAAACAAATAAATAAAACAAACAACAACACAATTGACTTAAGTGCATTAACCAACATACAGCCTGTTTCAGTTTCCCCTGTCCTTCCTGTACTTTTAACTCTTTTTCTTGTAGTTATTTTATTGTTCATAAGCAGCTTCCCTCTCAAGATGTGCACTGAAAAAAAAAAAGCGTGAGCTTGTTCTTCTAGCTGTGGCCATCTAGCTTAAAGCCCGCGATTAGCTTTTAGCTTTTAGCGATTAGCTTTTATTGTTTTCTTCATTGCAGTAATAATCTCCGCTTTTCTCCTCTCTTGTTGCGTTCTTGTGGTTGTGAGTGTAAAAATAAACATGTGAAATTATGTTCATTATTGTTAGGACGAACAGAATTAAATGTAATAATTTCACTACCTCGGGCAGTAGTGGCCTAGTGGAAAAGGGTGCTGGATAGCTGATCCGAAGCTTGGGGGTTCGAATCCCACTCTACACAAGGTTGTCTATATCCTGCCCAGTGCAGCGAACTGGGTTATCAAAGGCCGGCCATGTCTCTCACTGTCTATGATGAGAGGCATGTTTTAAAAAAAAAAAAAAAAAATTGCTGACTTTCATAAAGAGTTGGCTGCATAGCAGTTGTGTTTCTCTCCCTCGCCTAAGGGTGAAGGGCATCCAATGTAAAAAAAAAAAAAAAAAAAAAAAAAAAAAACCCTGTGCCGAATCAAATGTGCGGATCTGATGATTCGCTGTGGCGACCCCTGAAAAAAAGGGAAACAACCAAAAGGAAAAGAAGACTACGTGGAGATGCAACTGCACTGTTGACAAGCCTCTCCCTGCAGAACGTTGCTCAAGCTCCCATGTGTGAGCATGTTCCTCTAGCTGTGGCCATCGAGCTTTCAACCCATGATCAGCTTTTTTGTTTTCTTCATTGCAGTAATAATCATCTCCCCTTTTCTCCAGTTACTCAAGTTTTTCGTCCACTCCAAACTTTCGTTCTGCTTCTCGATTACCATTTTTGACTCCATATTTCACGACTTGCAGCTTGGAATCTGCACAATAGGATTTTCTTCTTGAGGACATTTCATCAATGGTGTATGAACAAGTACTGGTACCCAAGCCTAGAGTGCCCTCTTGTGGTTGCGAATGTAAAAATAAACATGTGAAACTACGTTTGTTGATGACAAACAGAATTATATGTAATAATTTCACATACAAGTCACTCTGGAGTACAAGTTGCACCTTTGGCCAACGTATGAAAAAAGTGTGACTTATAGTCCGGTAACTGGATTATGATTACAAGTCTATTAAGAAGATCCAGTCCCGATAATTCAGGTGGATGAAAATACAATACACATTTTTGTAATAAACCTTCAAAATGATCACACAGACTGTTTATTCTGAGATGGAAAGAAGAATGTTTGTGAGAAGCCAGAACCACATTAAGAAGAATCGGAGTGAGCAGTGTAGCCGAGTGTCTTACCCCCAGTCTACTCTCCTCTGAGAGCAGGAGACAGTGTCTGAGGGTAATGTGGTGGGTGGAGGAGGAACCTGCTGCCATGCTGGTACTAGGATCTGTGGTGTCCTGTTGGACCATGGCTGCTGCAAAAACAACAAAAGAAAAGTTGCTGTTAAATTATATTAAAAAAATGTATCCAGTGATTTCAGGCATAATTTATCAGTTCGGGTATCCAGGCAGTGACCTGTGCTATGACTCCTGGTCTGAGAGGTAAAGGCTGGATGGCTGGCGCTTGCGTCACCAGTGGCAGTGTATTATCTATCCGCACCGAATATCCTGAAGGCTGGTTTGGGTTGGACCCAATCCCTGCAAAAATAAATATTATTAAAATACAGTACAACACATGTTTAGACCCAATTATTAACGCAAAACAAACACGTTTCCATTATTTAAAGCAAAAAAATCCATCTGCACACCTTGAATGGCTGGAGGGCAAAGGACAATGGTTTGCTGAAAAGAGTCAGTGCAGGCCAACTGGCTGCTTCCAGTCTGCAGGGGAATGCCAGGATGTACCACAGGTGGTGCAGATGGACGCAAAGCCTAGATGCAGAGATGCAAAGACAAAAGGTCATGTTCTAGTGTGTTTCTTATCAAGAGAAGCTAACTATTAAAATGATAAGCTATCAAAATTGTAATACAAAAGGTGACATCGTGCAGTATTAGAGCTTTGTATACATCTGTATAAGAAACAGGCCAGAAAGGTGGAAAAGAGATAAGCAACACATTCTTTATGAATGTAAACATAAATTTAAAAGGACATACAGTGTAAACCTTTAAAGGACACAGCATAAAAAAGCAAGGCCTTTAAGCTGTTTTAGCGACAATACAGTTGTTCTTGTTCCAACAGCTTTTGTTTTTCCACAGACACACCTCTACCAAATCGTTAAGATTTCCGATAAAGTTAAAATGACTTGGAGTTTAAAAAAAAAACTAGATTTGAAATCATCTACTGAAAATTAAACAGCAAATGGTTTCTTATTCACTGTTCATGAAGGTTTGTGAAGGATGTACTCAGGTGGAAACATAATACTAGTTCATCAACCCGCATGTTTTATTTTATCTTTTTGAATCATCTTAAAAAAAAAAAAAAAAAAAAAAAAAAAAAAAAGACTTATTTGGAAAAGCAATCATACAAAAGCTTTTTCCATATTCCAGGATTGAGTTTCATGTATTTTTTGAAGCTCTGGAAGTGTGTCACTTCATTCTACAGTGACAACAGGTACATTATGTAAGTATGTACATATATACAGACACTCCCCAACTTACATTTTTGTTTGGTTCCGGACGGCCGAATGCAAGTCGAAAAATAACGCAAGTTGTTACTCTATGTTCCAGTGACGTATGACGCTCATACTGTACTATATACATCCATAAATACCATTAGTGTATCTCATAAAACACCCCTACATCAATTATTAGAAACATAACATTGTAAAATAATATCAAATATATTAAATAATATCAACATTAATTTCAAATAAAGTAATTCAAGCAAAATAATTTCAAATAGATACATTTTAATCAAATTCACTCATCAAGTATCAAATATAACTTTTAATATTCTCTATGATGGAATCTTTCTGCTTGTAAATGGTTTCAATGGTCGACGGATGGTCACTTTACATCAGTGCTTCTCAAATAGTGGGGGGCGCGATGGGATGCTGAGGGGGGCGCGTGTGACCCAGGAGAACATGCTTTTTTTCCGCCGTACTACAAGAAAGTGTAATTGCACATCCACTCCAGTAGTTGGCAGTGGCGCCCTCATTGCCCATTGTGCGCAGCAAGTACAGGTCCCAGCTAAACATTGAGCAGGAGCTGAGAGTTGCAGTGTCATGCTTCAAACCTCGCTTTGAGAAGCTGTGCGCTGCAAAACGTG
Organism: Plotosus lineatus; assembly: GCA_024760905.1. Taxonomy (NCBI): domain Eukaryota; kingdom Metazoa; phylum Chordata; class Actinopteri; order Siluriformes; family Plotosidae; genus Plotosus; species Plotosus lineatus. Next base: position 47,208,222 of record CM045733.1, read on the forward strand.
CTCATTGTAGCCATTAATCTTGGCTTCCTCATTTTGAGAAAAAAAATCAGCACAAATTGTTCTATTTGTTCTTGTTTTGTAGGTTAAAGTGTTTATATATTGTGCTCCTGAGTTAATGTTTCTGAAGTCAATTTGAATTAATTATTTATTGATTTTATTTTCAGCAGCAAATGGTGTGGTAAGTTTGTCAAAAATGTAACAAGGATATTATTATTTTTAAATTTAAGGCAAATTGATGCACTTTCTTTTACAGACTAATAAAATATGTTAAAAAAGTTATTCTTGTAAGTTGAACTATATCTCTTTCTTTTTTTTTTATTTATGTTAACAAGGATACGATATAATGAAGAGATATACCTGTAACTATATTATAGAAAAAAGTTATAATTTATAGTTGCGGCGGAAAGTGGGTGGTGGGGGGGCGCGAATTGTTTTCTTCTTGCTAGGGGGGGGCATAACAGAAAATAATTGAGAAGCACTGCTTTACATGAAGCTGAGCCGAGTCACATTACATGAAGCTTAAAACAGCCAATCAATGCTTACAATATGTGAGGCACTGAGCACCGAAAGTAGTTTACTTGCTGTGCTTGAGACAAAGCCTGGGTTATACGGACTTCCGGTCTTTCAAGTGAGCAAGGGCGCCGTTGAACTCGTTGAATACTCAGCCTGCACTGATGTGAATCACCAGCAGAGCGGAGAGTTCTTTCTTTACTGGATTCGGGTTTTCATTCATTTTACCACTCTCTTTGCTGAACTGAGTATGCATGGTGGATTGCGCCGATCCGAGCATATAGTTCATTCATCTCTATGTACAAGACTTGCACCCATGCTAGTAGGCTTACGCATCTGACCAACAACTCCAGCCAGTACACAGGGCAGTGTCAGAGGCTCTAGTGGTGCGAAGGTAGATCTTCTGATGGCGGTCGTTGTTATATTTATATATATATATATATATATATATATATATACACATATATATACACACACATTTATATATACATACATATACACACACACACAGGCATTATATATATATATATACACACACACATATATATATATATATATATATATATATATATCCTAAGGTTAGGGGCTCGAGTCCCCACAGAGTTGTCACTGTCCCCCCCTGTGCAGCAAACTGGGTTATCAAAGGCGGGCCATGTCTCTCACTGTCTATGGTGAGAAGCATGTAAATGAACCATTGCTGACTTTGTAAAGAGTAGGCTGCAAAGCGTGTTTCTGTCCCTTGCTAATGGGTTGTGACAGGAAGGGCATTCGACCTAAAAACCTATGCCAAATCAAATGTGCGAATCAGATGATTCGCTGTGACGACTCCCAAGAAAGGGAAAAGAAGAAGATACACACACACACACACAAGCCCTTCTCAAAAAATTAGCATATGGTGATAAAGTTCATTATTTTCTGTAATGTCCTGAGAAAAATTAAACTTATGTTTTAGATTCATTGCACACCAACTGAAATATTTCAAAGCATTACTCACACTGCTACTAGTTTGGTTTCCAACAGATAAAGTACATTTAAGTGTACAGTACTTCTATAACAAGGTTGTGTTAATGCCACATAGTAAAACTTGATCTTTAATGCTAGACTGACTGTTCAACGTTTTTTTAGTTCCAAATATTTCTGATAATAAATATACATCCGTATTCATTAAAAAATATTTTTAAGAGTATATACTAGTCCTTCTCAAAAAATTAGCATATTGTGATAAAGTTCGTTATTTTCTGTAATGTACTGATAAAATTAAACTTTCATATATTTTAGATTCATTGCACACCAACTGAAATATCTCAGGTCTTTTATTGTTTTAATACTGATGATTTTGGAATACAGCTCATGAAAACCCAAAATTCCTATCTCAAAAAATTAGCATATCATGAAAAGGCACTTTGAATGCGCTATTAACCTAATCATCTGAATCAACCAATTAACTCTAAACACCTGAAAAAGATTCCTGTGGCCTTTAAAAACTCCCAGCCTGGTTCATTACTCAAAATCGCAATCATGGGTAAGACTGCCGGCCTGACTGCTGTTCAGAAGGCCATCATTGACACCCTCAAGCAAGAGGGTAAGACACAGAAGGAAATCTCTGAGCGAATAGGCTGTTCCCAGAGTGCTGTATCAAGGCACCTCAGTGGGACATCTGTGGGAAGGAAAAAGTGTGGCAGAAAACACTGCACGACCAGAAGAGGTGACCGGACTCTGAGGAAGATTGTGGAGAAGGGCCTATTCCAGACCTTGGGGGACCTGTGGAAGCAGTGGACTGGGCTACAGGTGCCGCATTCCTCAGGTCAAGCCACTTTTGAACCAGAAACAGCGGCAGAAGCGCCTGACCTGGGCTACAGGGAAGCAGCATTGGACTGTTGCTCAGTGGTCCAAAGTACTTTTTTCGGATGAAAGCAAATTTTGCATGTCATTGGGAAATCAAGGTGCCAGAGTCTGGAGGAAGACTGGGGAGAAGGAAATGATGTTTCAGTGATGGTCTGGGGTGCCATGTCAGCTGCTGGTGTTGATCCACTGTGTTTTATCAAGGGCAGGGTCAATGCAGCTAGCTATGTGTGTGTATGTGATATATATATATATATATATATATATATATATATATATATATATAAATATATATATATATATATATATATATATATATATATATATATATATACACACACACACACACACATACATACACTAGTCCTTCTCAAAAAAAGTAGCATATTTATATTAAATTAGCATTTTACACACACACACACACATATATATACACATACATATATATATATATATATATATATATATATATATATATATATATATATATATATAAACAAAGGACAGGACAAAGGCTTTCTATTGAAACTCCATTTATCACTACAGATCTGTTTAGGGGTGGTGAAACCATCCTCTCTTCAGGTGATTACAGGTGTAATCTGTAATCACCTGAAGAGAAGAAGGATGGTTTCACCACCTAACAGATCTGTAGTGATAAATGGAGTTTCAATAGAAAGCCTTTGTCCTATCACTATTTGCTCTACCAAAAGTATTGAGCACTCTCCTACGGAAGGATCTACTCAGAAAATCCTCTATATATATATATATATACACATACATATATATATACACACACACACGCACACACACGAAGGCAGTTGGTGGAAGAGAAAAAGATGCAGAGGATAGGGTGAGATGGAGGCAGATGATTCGCTGTGGCGACCCCTGAAGGGAAAAGCCGAAAGGACATTATATATATATATATATATACACACACACACATATATATATATACACACACCGCATTTTTTTTTTTTTTTTTTGGGGGAAGGGAGTAGACAACACGGCTAAACAACAAGGATTAATTTACAATGTACAATGATTAAACGATTAAAAACAATTTTAAAAAATTCATACAGTGTAAACATGAGACATGCTGTCAGGTTTCTATGAAAAGTTTTTCTAAAACACAAAACTCCATAACCAGAGATGCTTCAAAAACTCTTTAAATTGATCATTTAGAACAATCTATGGTGTGGCTAATCACACAATCATTACAACATCTACCATTGAGGAAAGTGTGCATTCGAAATCCCCTTTTATTATAATGTGGGGGGGAATTAAACAAAATCCCGAAGCAGCTTTATACTTTTACACAGTTTGTTTCAACTTTTCATCTCTCTCTTCTAAAACTGCAATAGTTAAAGTTTACGATCTGTCTGATCCATCTGTTCATTTTATTTGATTCATTAATGAATAAATTCAACAACTTTTCAAGAGTCTTTCATTCTGGTCAAGGTCAAGTAAATATTTTCCAGGATTACCTTTACTCAATTATTTGTCAATAAGTACCTGGGAGGGCATGGAGGCGATTTTGTTGAAGACAGCAATGTTGGGACCACTGGGTAGTGTGACGGGTTTCATGAGAGGGGGTGGGGCTTTGTTGCGGTTAACTGCATCATATGGGCTGGTCCTTGAGTGGCACACATCCATGATGTGGAAACATGACTGCACGCTGTATGGAAGAGAGGACAAAGTCTTATTTCACAGTCAGTGTAAAGCTAGGTAATGTCTTATTTTATTTAAAACCTTGCTTTATTGACTACACAGTCAAACAAATTCTGTGACGAAATGTCATTTCCCATGTCTACAGGATCAGATCTGTTTAGACAGGCTGCTGAGGGAGCGATCAGACAAGTGTGGAGGAGTGTTAACATATAAAGCAGATTCCAGAGAGGACTGCCTCAAATGGTATTTATTTATATTCCTGGTGAGAACAATGAAATACAAAAATGCTCAAGGAAAACACATCTTCCTCCACTTTATCCGGGGTCAGATCACGGGGCAGCGGTTTAGGCAATGAAGTCCAGACGTCCCTCTTGCTGGCCACTTCCTCCAGCTTTTCCGGGGGGGACAGCGAAGCATTCCCAAACTAGCTGATATAAGATATAATCCCTCCAGCGTGTTCTAGGTTGTCCCTGGGGTCTCTTCCTGGATGGACATGCCTAAAACACCACACCAGGGAGGCGTTCAGGAGGCATTCTATCCAGATGTCTAAGCCACCTTAACTGGCTCCTCTCAGTGCGAAGGAGAAGCGGTTCTACTCCAAGCTCTTTCCCAGATGGCTGAGCTTCTCACCCTATCTCCAACGGAGAGCCCCACCACCCTGTGAAGGAAGCTCATTTCAGCCGCTTGTATCTGCGAACTTGTTCTTTTGATCACTACCTAAAACTTGACCATAGGTGAGGGTTAGAATGTAGATTGACTGGCTAAATTGAGAGCTTTGCAGCTCAGCTCCTTCTTCAACATGACAGACTGGTGCAAGCTGCACTTTATAGCAGGGGCTGCAGCGATCTGCCGCTCCATCCTTCCCTCACTCGTAAACAAGACCCCTAGATACTTGATGTCCTCCACTTGGGGCAGGACCTCATTTCAGACTTGGAGGGGGCATTCCACCCTTTTCCTGTTGAGAACCATGGCCTCAGATTTGGAGGTGGTGATTCTCAGACCAACCGCTTTGCATTCAGCTGCAAAATCGCTCCAATTGTGACTTGCTCCCGGACTTGCAACCGCATGTTCTGGACACTCGGGTGGAGAGGGGAGCTGAGCTGTCAACCAATCAGCAGCTGGTGGTGAGCTAGTGCTGATGGTGGGAGAGACCACTCTCCAGTCTTGGCAGGCCAAAGCGTGTAATTAGGGGCTCCAGGGGACATTTGGCAGAATCTCCTGTCAGAGGGGCCTTAAACACCCCCTCTGGCAGACCTGCAACCGCGTGCTGAAGGGGGACAAGGAATCTGAATGGGCCTTGTTTCGTGCCTCCATTATTGAGGCGGCAGCCCATAGTTGTGGCTGGAAGTTCATCGGTGCTTGTTCTGGCGGTAACACCCGAACTTGGTGGTGGTCACTGCTGGTAAAGGGGGCTGTCCAGCTGAAAAGGGAGGCCTATTACAGACAGGTACCGGCAAGCCAAGGGTACTGCAGCCCGAGTTGTCGCCAATGCAAAATCTCGGCATAGGAGGAGTTTGGAGAGGGCCTGGAAAGCGATTATCGGTTGGCCTCAAAAAGATTCTGCACCACTATCCGATGCCTCAGAAGGGGGAAGCAGTTCTCCACAAATTCTTTCTACAGTAGAAATGGGAACTGCTCATTTTGACTGGGATTGTTGAGAGGTGAAAGGAATACTTCGAAGACCACCTCAATCCCACCAACACACCTCAGTGACCTCAACTCAAAAAAACCCCAGGGTCTTCCTCCTCCACAGAGGGTAAGTTCCCCGGTGGCCAGGCTCCGGGGTTGGATGAGATTCACCCTGAATATCTCAGAGCTCTGAATGTTGTAGGAGTGTCTTGGCTGACACGTTTCTGGAACATTGCAATGTCATCGGGGTCAATAACCCTGGATTTGCAAACCGGGGTGGTAGTCCCCCTTTTTCAAAGGGGGACTGGAGGGCGTGTTCTAATTATCGTGGAGTCATATTCCTCAGCCTACCTGGAAGCAGGGGTGCTGGATAGGAGGACCCGACCGACAGGTGAACCTGGATTCAGGAGGAACAATGTTGTTTTCGTCCCGGCCGCGGCACTCTCGACCAAGTTCATATGAACTACTGAATCCTGGAAGGGACATGGGAGTTTGCCCACGTCCACATGCTTTTGTGGATTTAGAGAAGGCTTTCAATAATGTTCCTTGGACCATCTTGTGAAATGGGATATTCGGTCTCTCTCACCGGACCCAGCGCTTGGTCTGCATTGATAACAGGTTGAATTTCCAGTGAGGGTTGGAGTCTGCCAAGTCTGTCCTTTGTCACTGATTCTGTTCATATTGTTTATGAACAGAATTTCCAGGCACAGCCAAGGCGTTGAAGGGTTCTGGTGTGGTTGCCATCAGATTTCGTCTCAGCTTTTTGCAGATGACATTGTCCATTTAGATTATTCAATCCAGGACCTCCAGCTTTCATTGAAGCAATTTGAAGCCGAGGGCAAAGCTGTTGGGATGAGAATCAGCACCTCCAAATCTGAGGCCATGGCTCTCAAGTGGAAAAGAAAAAAGAAAAAAAATGCACCGTCCAAATGCACCTGGCCCTGCCCAAGTGGAGAAGTTCGAGTATTTAGGAAAACACATATGAAGTGTAAATTTATAGAATAGTCTGCTACTAAAGGAAGCATCAGACAGATGTAACTGTCATATTGCAAAAAGTTTTTCAGCTAAACCTGACCAATCTTAAGTTCTACAAGATACCACAGCAATGGAGATTTGTTTTACCCTCCGTAAAAAAAGTGGACATAGTGGTGTGCCAATTACAGTGCTTCTCAATTTTTTCTGTTACCCACACCCCCAGAAAGAAAATATTTCATGTGCCCCATTCTCCCTTGTGACAGATAGTATCATTTTACTATAAAATTGTTATAAGGTATCACTGTATAATACTGTATCCCTTTTAAAATTAAAGAAAGAAACAGCTCAAATTTTAACAAACAATAACATTCACAACATTGAATATTTTCTGTTACAGAATAAAAAAACCCAAAGTGCATCAATTTGCCTGAAACTGAACAAAATTTTAAATCATTACTGCCAGTTGACTGAATGGACAGCTCCATCCTTCAGGTTGCCAGGAAGCTGAACTCCCCACTTCCATTTCTTTTGTCTGCTATTGTGTACTGTATTTTCCAGATGCTATGTTGCTCCGGAGTACAGGTTGCATTGGCCAAAAAATGCATAAGGTATGGGGAAGGGAAAAAAAAAGTCAAACTGGACTACAAGTTGCAAACTAATGGAAACTGTCTACCTTGGCTGGAAATCTGCTGGCAGTTTTTGTGACGTTGTGGTTCTTGTTCTGTTAGAGGCGGTTGCGTTGCATGAAGTGGTAACACCAAGAAAGTCCTCACACAAAGATGATATTCATCTCCTTGACAACTACCTGGACGTGGAGACGCAACTGCACTCTTGGCAAGCCTCTCCCTGAGACACATTTTCTCAAGCCCCCATGCGCAAACTCATTCCTCTAATTGTGCCATCTCGGTTTTAGCTCGCGATTACCTTTTTCTGTTTTCTTCATTGCAGCAGTAATCTTTTCAGCCCTTTTGTTGCCTTATTGTGGTTGTGAGTGTAAAAATAAACATGTGAAATTATGTTCGCTATTATGACAAACAATTATATAAGAGCTGGGTATTGCCTAGATTTTTTGTATTGTGGAACATTGCAATTTCTAGCATGTATTGCGATATGTATTGCGATATATTGCAAGAAAAATTCTAAATGAAAAGTAAGCCTGTTCTATATTTCACAGTATTTATTTATTTCAAAAAGAGAAATCAGCAACATTAAAAAAATGTTTTTAATCATTAAAAAAATTCTAAGCATCGGAAAAAAATCTATTTATGAAAATTTAATGTTTCTAATGTTTAACTTTGGTATAAACATTAACACTGAACTAGAACTACATATTGAGCAAGATAAGCTATTTAAACATTAAATAAACAAACATTAGAAGTGCATCTTGTGCTTTTATTAGCATATTATGAAGCCTTAATCATTAATGCATGCATATTAAGTTTTTAAGGCAGGGTTAAAGGTGGAGCATCATCTGCGCATGTGCAGAACTGTATCATGCAGGACTAGACCTCATCTGACCTTTGATTCTACGAGCAGTAGCTTGATATATTTATATTGAACAATATTAACATTACATGTACAGTAGGCCCTTGACTATTCGTGGTTTTGCACTCACGCCCCCGCATATTCGCAAATTGCCGAGTAACTCATGTGATTCAAATTCAGCCAATGGCTGTTCTCCATCCTGCTGATTGGTTGAGATGATGTATATGCCCCTTTTTTCCTTATTCGCGCACAAGCTGTCAATGTGCATTTTTTTAGTGTGTTTTAATTACCAGTTAAGCTCTATGATGTCACTCAAATGCTGTGCGTCTTCTCTGGCTAAGCGCTAGAAAAAGCTAATGACATTGGATGTCTCTTCTGAAGAAATAAGCCTTTCTCCTGAAGAAATGACAGTTTCCTCTGAAGTGCCTGAAGAGGAATAATCATCCGAACTGTTGTAAAGCACTGTAGTATTAAAGTCTTTTCAATTATTATTCCAGTACAGTATCCAAGTTAATATTTAGAATGTTTGTGTATGAGATGTTATGTACTGTGGTGTAGCATGTTTGTCCTTTTGTTTTTGCTTTTTTATCCAATTTATTACACTTCATGTTTTTTTATGTTCTTTTGTTATGGTCTGTATTTTTGGGGGACTTTGATTTTGGCGCCTGTGCCTCGAACTCTCCTCGTTCCGGCTGAGGGACGTGGCTGAGCTGCCGGGGCTGATTGCAGTAGCTCACACCTGAATTCACTCCTCATCTACTCCCTATAAACACAAACCGAATGCTAACCTCTGCTCCTGAAGATTGCCTCACATCATGTCCCTGTTTCTTTGTGTTCTCTCTGGCTCCAGCGCTTAATGTTTGTGTTTTTCTTCGTCATCAGTACAGTATTTAAAGTATGTGTGCTCTGCTTAAGTGCTTCCCCTTTGAATAATAAATCCACTCTGCCACCTCACACTGCCTCCTGCATTCTGGGTCCGGCTGAAACTTCATTACGTCACACTTTTATGTTATTTATATATATAGTGGTACCTCACCTTACGAAAGACACAACAAATGAAAAATTCAAGTTACAAAGACGTTTACCTAAAATTTCCATCTCTGGATATGAAATAAATTATGCATCTCCATAATACCCATGATGCTTTTCGTGTGCCTTCGACCCATTGTTCGTCACAGAGATGCAGCTCTCTCCCATTGGCTATTATGGAGCTGCATTCCATAAGACCCATGATGCTTTTTGTGTGCCTTCGACCCATTGTTCGTCACGGAGTGCTAACACACGTTAAGGACAGAGTTACTGTTGTTTTGTGGGTTTTTTGACTGTGCTCATTGCAACTTTATTTTTTGGCTCAGGCTTTTAACCTTGCTCAAACATTTGTAAGATTATAACTCTGCTTAGACGATATGGTCAATACACGTGCACACACACATACACACGTGTGTGATTCCCGGTGAAAGTGATTCCCAGTGCGAGTGAAAAGAAACGGGCTCGTGGCATGCGATTGAGTGATATTGCAGAAGAATATGGCTGAAACCCGTCCACCATCGGTACAATTATTGAAGCAGAAGGAGGCCTTAAAAGGTATACTTTTATCATTTTTAAAGGGTTTAAGGGGTAGTATTGGGGGGCCTTGGAACGAATCAGGCATTTTACATGTAAAATGCTACTCAACTTACGAAACCACTTCTAGAATGGATTAATTTCGTAAGGTGAGGTACCACTGTATTTTTAATATTTATATACATTTTATATATTTTGCACAAACATTTGTAAGATTATAACTCTGTTTAGACGATATGGTCAATACACGTGCACACACACATACACACGTGTGTGTATATATATATAAAAAAAGTAGTGATGTAAAAACTTTAATTTTGTTCTGTGATATTTATATTATATATATAATTTTATCAATAAAATACATTAAAAAGTTTTTACTTAATTACTACATTTTACCACATTAATACTGTATTAATGAGTAAGACTGTCTATATTTTTCTGTTTGAAAAGCATATTTTAGGCATGTAATATGATACACAGGGTTTAACTTCCGGTTGATCATTCACACATATAAAATGATACATAGGGTTTTATTTCCGGGTAAGGAACTCGCAGCTTATCTTGATTCACGGGAGGGGCCGGAACCAAACCCCCATGAATAACAAGGGCCTACTGTATATATATTAATTCCATCATAGAGATGCACATAGGCCTGCTGGGCACATGTCACACGTATAACACACAGTGACACTGAAGGCTCAGGAAAGTATGTCGAACTTTAGAACTTTATAATAATAACATACAATATCGATTATCATAAACCACATTATGATTATGATGCTGGAGAGAAGTGGAATGTAATTTACCAGAATCGGGGATGGATTTGGAGCATGTTGAGCCTGAGGCTGAGTCCGCAAATTGTGTGACGTCATTTTTTTCCACAATCAACTGATATTATCAATTGATATTAGCGTTTAGCAAAAAAAAACCAACAAAAAAAAACAAAACAAAAACCATGCATGGTTAATGTGCCTTATTGGAGATCAGGTTCATGGAACCGCTTCCCTCTTTTGCTCATTTGAAAATAAATCTTTAAGCAAAAAACTGGATGCAGTAGGTCAGTACATTTCTTAGCAGTTAGCAACATGAACCCTGGCTTTGTTTTTAGCTGGAATTTTCGTATCCTGTATAAAAATAAATTCTATTGGCTGAAGGCCCTCGGGATATCTGCACTACCCAATCACATCATGGCTTTTATCATACCTGGCTCGCCACACACTGAATGACTGTAGATAAGAGAACGGAAACACGATTGTGTCAGGATTACATGCTGGAACCTCTGCGGTTGCCATTTTTTTCAACAAAAGTATTACTTCCTTCTATTAACGGTTCTATTAACGGGAATAGCCCAAGTTTTTTTTTTTACTGCTCCGAAGTTTTCCGAGTGCATGTCAAAAAACCGGTTTTGCTTCAGAGTATCGCAATATGCATCGTTTGCATGTTAGAACCAGTTTAAACTGATAAACCGGTTTTATTGCGCAGCTCTTATAATAATTTCACTATCTGGACGTGGAGATGCAACTGCACTGTTGACAAGCCCCTCCCTGCAGCACCTTGCTCAAGCACCCATGTGTGAGCTCGTTCCTCTCGCTGTGAGTCTTTCTTCATTGCAGTAATAGTAATCTCCACTTTTCTCCAGTCCCTCAAAAGTTTCTCATTCACTCCAAACTTTCTTTCTGCTGCAAGATTCCCATTATTTGCTGCATATTTCACTACTTGCAGCTTGTTTTCTGCAGAATAGGATTTTCTTTTTGGGGCTATTTTTTCAGTGGTGAATGAGCAGGTACTGGTACCCAAGCGTAGAGTGCCCTCTTGTGGTTGTGAGTGTAAAATTAACAAACATGAAATTATTATTATGATGATGAACAGAAGTATATGTAATAATTTCACATACAAGTTGCTTTAGAGCAGTGGTTCTTAACTTTGGTTCGATTGAACCCTAGGGGTTTGGTGAGTCAGTCTCAAAGTCAGGCGGAGGTCAAGACACACCCAACTCATATTCGTGACGTGAATTTTATACCATTTGTTAAATCTTTGCGAACAATCCTTTTCAAGGATGCTAGCCATAAAAACAAAGAAAATGAACAGACTTTGCTGTGAAAATGACATTAGAGTGGCACTGTCCAAGGTGAAGCCACACATTTCTGAACTGGTCTGTCAAAGGCAACAGCAAAAGTCAAACTGATTTTCAGTGAATATTCATTATTATTGTAGCCTGATGGAAATTAGGTGATGGGTGTGTGTTGAAATGTTAAAAATAATAAATAGCATAATCAGTTCATTATTGGAATGCATAAGGTTAAAAATTAAAACCATTTCAGTGTGGTAGTATTAAAAAAAAAAAAAGTAATGTCTTTGTGAAGAGGTGTGTAATTTGTTGTGAGTTCATGCATTGTATTGGTTTTGTTCTTTGAACACAGTGATGTTAATGCACGGTTAATTTTGGTGCCCCAGTAAAACACGTCTTGAATTTGAAGAAAAAAAAAAAAAAATCACAAGGGTATATTTTATTTTTCAATAAAGAAGGGTTTTGTGAATGCGCATATGAAACTGGTGGGGTTCAGTACCTCCAACAAGGTTAAGAACCACTGCTCTAGAGTACAAGTCGCACCTTTAGCCAAAGTATGAAAAACGTGCAACTTATAGTCCAGAAAATAAACTACATCTGCATTTGATATTGCTCAGTAATTTTCATCTTTTTTTGCACCATGCTTTGAGAGAAAACAAAATTTCAGTTCTCTGCAAGTGTTTTCTTGCAAAAGAATGACAATATAAGGAACCTGAATTTGATACTGAAAAATAAAAAAATTAAATCAATAAATATCAATAAATTTCGAATGGTCCTGTTTGGTCATAAAAAAACCCAAATATGATATTGTAAAAAAAATTACAAATTTTGAAGATTCCCTGAATCTCTCTCTCTTTGCATGTGTGAGTGTTCTTGTACGTGTGAAACTGCATGGTAGGAAAAGGGTGCAGTTTCCACCCCTTTCTTCATTATTGTGGGTGGTTAAAAATGTTATTTTCAAGTGAAAGATCTCCAAGCAGAGCATGCACAATTTTTTTGCAAAGAGGACACTTGGATCTATGAAGTTCAAAGAGCAAAAAACGTGAATTTGGTGAACACGGAAATTGACCGTATTTAGAATAATTTTAATCATAAATGAGTGTGGTCAAGTGAGCTTACAGGCTGCTGTGTGGAAAGTCCAGTAAGTGCTGCATAGTGACAAAGGGGTGGTTGAGAACATCTGAAGGAGTGATGCGCTGGCCAGCATCGATCAGCAACATCATCCTGAGCAGATCTACAAATTCGCTCCTGTCCGCTTTCTCTGCAATCTGATCACAGCCCTCCATGTTCAAAACCAGGTTTACCTGAGACAGACAGACACATGCACGGCATACTTGTGTGTACAAAAAGTAGCATTAATAAATCTGATATTTCAAGTAAAAATTTAATTTGCTGCAAGGTTCTCTTCTGCAATTTCAACACAGAATTCAGAAGTCAATTGTTGGAATTCTTACATGTCCAATGTCATCCAGACAGCTGAAGATGTACTTCCTAGCCTCCTTCGATTTCATTCCAGTCTCAGTCTCGTGCTCCTCAGTTGTCTGAAAAAAAATCAATACATGATAAGCAAAAAAGGGAAGGAAAGCAATGTAGCTATAGTGGGCTACCAACCAGGAACTTCAGGGATCGAATGGCACCTTGATAAGAATGGAAGTTCTGATATTTGATGAAAGAGATGAGACTTGAAGAAAATATTTTGTAGGAATGGGTTAACATCAATATTTCAACTCCACTTTAACTTAAACCTACATTGTGCAGAATCTTAAATGTGTTATTGAAGCCGAAGTACTTTTCCCCATTTCTCTGTTTTTAGATTTTCATAGATCTAATATTTATTGGTTATTTACAATTTTATTGTTGGAAATAAAGCTCTTCAGTATGTTTACAAAATTTTTTCAAAGCTTACACGATGTGAATTTTTCATGATTGAGAGACATAACAGATTCCAAGTCACTTTAAAAAGGCTCACAGATGACGCATGACCAGGTATGTAACCTGATAAAACTACATTAATTGATACGCAGCAGCATCTGTCTCACAAAACTTTTTTGCATGCTGGAAAGGTCAGGAAAGTCATGATGTTTATTTTCCAGCAGGCTGACACCTAATATTATAAGTGGAAAAACTGATGTGCCATTTTTGGGACTGTGCTGAGCCCCTCCCCCAGGGAGGACTGGAGCGCAGCGGATAACAACAAGGCCCCGAGCGGATAGCAACAAGGCCCCCAGCGGATAGCAACGACCCTTTGTTTGGGGGAAAAAAAAATGATCAATTTTCTGGGTAAATAAAATGGCTGAAACTTCTAAGTTAGATGTTCCACATTCTCAGAGCAAGATTTAGAGATAATCTACAGTCAGTACACCAGGTTTATTTAACGAAATCCGCCGTTCTTCCGCCGCGGGCCTTGTTGCTAGCTGCTGCGCTCCGGTCCTCCCTGAAGGCCGTGTAGCCGGCTGGTGTAATCGCCTCGTCGAGTGTACTGTCCTCGAGCCATGTTTCACAGAAACACAGCATGGAGCAGTCCTGTAGATCCCTCTGCACTACGATCCAAGAATGAAGCGCATCCATCTTTTTTAGTAGAGACTGAACATTTTCAAGCAGTATGACCGGGAGTGCTAACCTTCCACTGCTAACCAAGCGACGGAGTCGTCGTTCGGCCCCTCCCTGCCCAGGCTTATTGTTATCCAGGGTGCGGCTAGCATTGAGCTACCATAGCATATTCGGTCAGGATAGGAGTTGAGCGTGGTCAGTTCTAAACATCCAAAAGGACTGCGCCGTCATAGCTGTAGTGGAGTTACCCGATCAAAGACAAGCATAATGCAAAAAAACAAACAACCACCAAAAATAATTTGACTCTGAGAACTCCACGATCTCGCCCTCAAGGGAGTGCCATCTTGGAGCGGTCACATTCAATGTAAAGGAGACGAAGCGTAATTATTCAAGTTTAATCTCACACACCAACATTCTAAACATGAACTTAGGTACTGTACTGGAATAATAATTGAAAAAGACTTTAATACTACAGTGTTTACAACAGTCGAGATGATTATTCCATCTCAGGCACTTCAGAGGAAACTTGTTTCTTCAGGAGAAAGTCTTATTTCTTCAGAAGAGACATCCAACGTCATGACCTTTTTCTGGTGCTTAGCCGGCATTTGAGTGGCATCATCGTGCTTAACTGGTAATTAAAACACTAAAAAAAGGCCCATTGACAACTTGTATATGCCCCCTTTTCTCATTCGTGCATATCATCTCAACCAATCAACAGGAAGGAGGACAGCCATTGGCCGAATGTGACAGTTCCTCGGCAGTCCGCGAATATGCACATGCGCGAGTGCAAAACCGCGAATAGTCAAGGGCCTACTGTACCATAGTTTCCGAACTATAAGTCAGACTTTTTTTTTGTTTTTTTCATACTTTGGCTGAAGGTGCAACTTATACTCCGGAGCAACTTATACGGGAAATTACCACATATCATTCTGTTCGTCATAATAATCAATTTCATACGTTAATTTTTACGCTCACAACCACAAGAGGGCACTCGAGGCTTGGACACCAGTCAGTACCTGCTCATCCACCACTGAAGACATAGCCCTAAAAAGAAAATTCAGTTCTGCAGATTACAAGCTGTAACTAGTGAAACATGCGGCAGAAAATGGAAATTGAGTAGCAGAAAGTTTGGAGTGAACGAGAAACTTGTGAGGGAGTGGAAAAGCAGAGATTACTATTACTGCAATGAAGAAAACAAAAAGTGAACTGCAGGCTAAAACCTAGTTGGCCACAGCTCAGGAAACGAGCTCGCACATGGGTACTTGATGATCGTGCCTCAGTGAGAGGCTTGTCAACAGTGCAGCTGCATCACCACGTCCAGCTAGTTTTCAAAAAGATAAATAGAAATGACTTTGCGTGAGGACTTTCTTGGTGTTACTGCTTCATGCAACACAACCACCTCTCGATCAGAGTGAGGACCACAGTGTCAAAAAAACTGCCAACAGATTTCCAAGCCAAGGTAGACAGTTTCCACGAGTTTGCAACTTAAAGTCCAGTGCAAATTATATATGTTTTTTTTTTCCTTTATTGGGCATTTTTTCGCCAATCCAAATTGTACTCCAAAGAGACGTATAGACCAGACAATACGGTAATAGAAACGAGCACAAACATTTTTAAATTTCCATTTCTGTATTGAGAAATAGGCTTAGAGTTGTTTTCAAATTCCAAGCCAAATGTGTGAGTAACCGAATGTACTTCTAGTCATTCATTAATTCTGTGATAGTTGGTTAATGATAATTTATTCAGACAAACAATCTGCTTTTGTTTGTGTATTATATATATATATATATATATATATATATATATATATATATATATATATATATATATATATACACACACACACACACACACACACACACTAGTCCTTCTCAAAAAATTTGCATATTGTGATAAAGTTCATTATTTTCTGTAATGTACTGATATAAATTAAACTTTCATATATTATAGATTCATTGCACACCAACTGAAATATTTCAGGTCTTTTATTGTTTTAATACTGATGATTTTGGCATGCAGCTCATAAAAACCTAAAAGTCCCATCTCAAAAAATTAGCATATCATGAAAAGGTAGTCTAAATGAGCTATTAACCTAATCATCTGAATCAACCAATTAACTCTAAACACCTGCAAAAGATTCCTGAGGCTTTTAAAAACTCCCAGCCTTGTTCATTACTCAAAACCGCAATCAAGGGTAAGACTGCCGAACTGACTGCTGTCCAGAAGGCCATCATTGACACCCTCAAGCAAGAGGGTAAGACACGGAGGGAAATCTCTGAGTGAATAGGCTGTTCCCAGAGTGCTGTATCAAGCCACCTCAGTGGGACGTCTGTGGGAAGGAAAAAGTGTGGCAGAAAACGCTGCAAAACCAGAAGAGGTGATCGGGCCTTGTGGTAGATTGTGGAGAAGGGCCGATTCCAGACCTTGGGGGACCTGTGGAAGCAGTGGACTGGGCTACAGGTGCCACGTTCCTCAGGTCAAGCCACTTTTGAACCTGAAACAGAGGCAGAAGCGCCTTACCTGGGCTACAGAGAAGCAACACTGGACTGTTGCTCAGTGGTCCAAAGTACTTTTTTCGGATGAAAGCAAATTTTGCATGTCATTCGGAAATCAAGGTGCCAGAGTCTGGAGGAAGACTGGGGAGAAGGAAATGCCAAAATGCCTGAAGTTCCGTGTCAAGTACCCACAGTCAGTGATGGTCTGGGGTGCCATGTCAGCTACTGGTGTTGGTCCACTGTGTTTTATCAAGGGCAGGGTCAATGCAGCTAGCTATCAGGAGATTTTGGAGCACCTCCTGCTTACATCTGCTGAAAAGCTTTATGGAGATGAAGATTTCATTTTTCAGCACGACCTGGCACCTGCTCACAGTGCCAAAACCACTGCTAAATGGTTTACTGACCATGGTATTACTGTGCTCAATTGGCCTGCCAACTCTCCTGACCTGAACCCCATAGAGAATCTGTGGGATATTGTGAAGAGAAAGTTGAGAGACACCAGACCCAACACTGTGGATGAGCTTAAGGCCGCTATCAAAGCATCCTGGGCCTCCCGAACACCTCAGCAGTGCCACAGGCTGATTGGCTCCATGCCACGCCCCATTAAAGCAGTCATTTCTGCAAAAGGATTTCCGAGAAGATTCTATAATCACCTGAAGAGAGAGGATGGTTTCACCACCCCTCGAAACAGATCTGTAGTGATAAATGGAGTTTCAATAGAAAGTCTTTGTCCTGTCCTTTTATTTTTGCTATTTGCTCTACCAAAAAGTATTGAGCACTCTCCTACGGAAGGATCTACTCAGAAAATCCTCTCTCTCTCTCTCTCTCTATATATATATATATATATATATATATATATATATATATATATATATACACACACATACATATATACATGCATATACACACACACACACACACACACATTATATATATATATATATATATATATATATATATATATATATATATATATATATATATATATATATATATATATAAATAAATAATGCAGCCATTAGGATGGGAACAAACAAGTGTCCGTCCTCACGCCGGTCCCAAGCCCGGATAAATGTACAGGGTTGCGACAGGAAGGGCATCCGGCGTAAAACCGTTGCCAAAATAGACCATGCGAACTGCCAATACTAATTTCATACCGGATTGGTCAAGGCCCGGGTTAACAACGACCGCCATCAGTGCTGTCAACCAACAGGGTGCTGATGGAAATTGGACAACTGTTGGTCGAAGACGTCGAAGAAGGAGAGGCGTAGCCGTACGTAGAGAAGAGGAAAGGCATGAGTCTAGGACTGAGAGTAGGGACTTTTTATGTTTGAACTATGCAAGGAAAAGATAGAGAGCTGGCTGAAATGATGCAGAGGAGGAAGGTGGACATGCTGTGTGTTCAGGAGACCAGGTGGAAAGGTATCAAGGCTAGAAGCTTTGGAGCAGGGTTTAAGCTGTTTTTCCTTGGTGTGGATGGGAAGAAAAATGGAGTAGGAGTCATCTTGAAGGAGGGGTTTGTCAGAAATGTTCTAGAAGTAAAAAGAGTGTCAGACAGAGTGATGAGTCTCAAGTTAGAAATTGAAGGCGTGATGTTCAATGTTGTTAATGCATATGCCCCACAGGCAGGATGTGAGCCAGAAGAGAAGGAGAGATTCTGGAGTGAAATTGATGAAGTGATACAGAATACCCCCAGAGGTGAAAGGGTGGTCATTGGTGCAGACTTCAATGGACATGTTGGTGCAGGCAACAGAGGGGACGAAGAAGCGATGGGCAGGTTTGGTATCCAGGACAGGAACACAGAAGGACAGATGTTGATTGAGTTTTTTTAAAAAGGGGATGGAAATGGCTGTGGTGAATACTTTCATCCAGAACAGACAGGAGCATAGAGTGACTTATAAAAGCGAAAGTAGGAGCACACAGGTCAACTACATCCTGTGTAGGCGATGTAATTTGAAGGAAGTCAGTGACTACAAAGTAGTAGTGGGTGAGAGTGTTGCCAAACAGCATAGGATGGTGGTATGCAGGATGACGCTCATGGTTAGGAAGGTGAAGAAGGCAAAGGTAGAGAAGACAAAGTGGTGGAAGTTGGAAAAGGAAGAGTGTCGTGTTGTTTTCAAGGAGGATTTGAAACAAGCTTTGGGTGGTCAGGAAATGCTTCCAGATGATTGGACAACTACAGCTCATGTGATCAGGGAGACAAATAGGAGAGTTCTTGGTGTGTCTTCTGGAAGGAGGGCAGATAAGGAGACTTGGTGGTGGAATGAGGAAGTGCAGGAGTGTGAACAAAGGAAGAGGTAAGCTCAGAAGAAGTGGGACATTGAGAGGACCAAAGAAAGTAAACAGGAGTACAGGGAGACACAGCGTAAGACTAAGGTAGCGGTGTCAAAGGCCAAATAGAGGGTGTATGATGACTTGTATGCAAGGCTGGACAGTAAGTAGGGAGAAAATGATCTATCCAGGTTGGCACAACAGAGAAATAGAGATGGGAAGGACGTGCAGCAAGTTAGAGTGATTAAGGACAGAGTGAGATACGTATTGACTGATGACAGAAGTGTGCTGGGAAGATGTTTCCATCTTTGTACTTTGTACAAAGTACTTTGAAGAGCTGATGAATGAGGAAAATGAGAGAGAGAAAAAAAGAGGAGAAGAGGTGACTGTTGAGGACCAGGAAGTAGCAAAGATTAGTAAGGGTGAAGTGAGAAGGGCATTGAAGAGGATGAAGAGTGGAAAGGCAGTTGGTCCTGATGACATACCTGTGGAGGTATGGAAGTGTCTAGGGGAGGTGGCAGTATATTTCTAATAAGAATATTCAACAACGTTTAGAGAGTGAGCAGATACTGGAGGAATGGAGGAGAAGTGTGCTAGTGCCCATTTTTAAGAACAAGGGAGACATGCAGAGTTGTGGCAACTACAGTGGGATAAAGTTGATGAGTCATACATGGGGTACTATAACAAAGTTATAGGAAAGAATGGTGGAAGCTAGACTAGGGGCAGAGGCCAGCATTTGTGAACAACAGTTTGGTTTCATGCCAAGAAAGAGCCCCACAGATGCAGTGTTTGCTTTGAGGATGTTAAAAGAGAAGTACAGAGAAGGCCAGAGGGAGCTGCATTGTGCCTTTGTGGATCTGGAGAAAGTATATGACAGGGAGCTGAGAGAGGAGCTGTGGTATTGCATGAGGAAGTCTGGAGTGGCAGAGAAGTATGTTAGAGTGGTGCAGGACATGTATGAGAGATGTAAGACAGTGGTGAGGTGTGCTGTCGGTGTGACCAAAGAGTTCAAGGTGGAGGTAGGACTGCATCAAGGGTCAACTCTGAGCCCCTTCTTGTTTGCTATGGTGATGGACAGGCTGACAGACGAGGTTAGACAAGAATCTCCATGGATGATGACGTTTCCAGGTGACATTGTGATCTGTAGTGAGAGCAGAGAACAAGTGGAGGAAAATCTAGAGAGGTGGAGGTATGCCCTGGAAAGGAGAGGAATGAAGATTAGCCTAAGTAAAACAGAATACATGTGTGTGAACAATAAGGACCCAAGAGGAACGGTGAGGTGAAGTTAAAGGGGGCAGAGATAAAAAAGGTATAGGATTTTAAGTACTTAGGTTCAACAGGCCGGAGCAATGGAGAGTGTGGAAAAGAGTAAAAAATAGGAGCGTATCGGCAAGAATGAAAGGAAAAGTGTACAAGACTGTGTTGAGGCCAGTGAAGTTGTATGGTTTAGAAACAGTGGCGCCGAGGAAAAGACAGGAGGCACAGCTGGAGGTAGCAGAGATGAAAATGTTGAGGTTCTCTTTGGGAGTAACGAGAACGGATAGGATCAGGAATGATTACATCAGAGAGACAGCACATGTAAGAGGTTTTGGAGAAAGTCAGAGAGGCTAGATTTAGATGGTTTGGATATGTACAGAGGAGGGATAGCGAGTATATTGGTAGTAGGATGCTGAGGTTGGAACTACCAGGCAGAAGGCCGAGAGGAAGACCAAAGAGAAGATTTATGGATGTAGTGAAGGCGGACATGAAGGTCGTTGGAGTAAGAGTAGAAGAGGCAGAGGATAGGGTGAGATGGAGGCAGATGATTCGCTGTGGCGACCCCTGAAGGGAACAGCCGAAAGGAAAACAAGAGGTTGAGCTGATGTCCCGCCTCTTTTTCCTCATCGATACACAAGTTGTCAATGAGCCTCTTTTTTTGTGTTTTATTACCAGAAGAGATATATAGATACACGCACATACACACACACACACGGCTCTCTACTTACGAAGGCCTCTGCATACAAAAAATCCAGGTTACGCAAAACCTTTTCCTAAATTTCCGTCCTCTTTTTAAGAAAACAGCCTCGTTTTACGAAAAGCGCCAAACGCGCCATTCACAAATTCAAACAATGCACGAGTTGCTCTCTCACTGGCTGTCTCCCAACATCCCACCCCGCTGGCCTAACATTGGCCAGGAGGCAACTGAACTGTACCTATACTTCCTGTTTGTCACACGCGTGAAAGAGTTGAACAGAAATGTTGGCTTGTGAGTTCTCTGAGATTGATCATTGCAGTGTTATATTTCGTTATCCATCATGGACCCGGAAAATACAGAAAAGCGGAAATACAGTGACGGAGGTAGTTATTTCGGAACGATATTGAAGCAGATGGAAAACAGAGTGCTCCATGGGACAAGACCTCCGATCTCGCAAGGAAGCAAGTTAATATTGAATCAGGACCTCTGATCTTTCGAATGGGTACTGTATTTCTGCTTTAAATAGAACATCCCATCCATTTAAACATTTAAATATAATTGGTCCGTCACCTGCGCGTTGCGTATGGGCGGAGCTTGCATTCGGGAAAACACACCAGAGAGAGGGAGAGGTTTTCTTGTGTGTGTATGTGTGCGTTATTAAAGACCGCCGATCTCGCAAGGAAGCAAGTTAATATTGAATCAGGACCTCTGATCTTTCAAACAGGTACTGTCATTCTGCTTTAAATGCAACATCCTGTCCATTTAAACATTTAAATTAAATTGTTCCGTCAGCTGCACGCTGTAAGTGGGCGGAGCCTGCATTCGGCAAACCACACCAGAGAGGGAGAGTTGTGTGTGTGTGTGTGTGTGTGTGTGTGTGTGTGTGAGAGAGCGAGACAGACAGTGTTGTGCGTGTATGTGCATTAATAAAAAATGTTTAATAATGGTTTAATTTAAAAATATGTTCATAAAATGTTTAAATGAATAATTTTCTTTTAATTTTAACACATATTTCATACAAAATTGGTGTACTTTTAGAATTTTTGAAGGGTTTATGGGATAGTCTTGAGAGCCTTGGAACTAATCACGCGTTTTACATGTAAAATGCGCCTCTACTTATGAAAACTCCAGGCAACGAAAAAGGCTCTGGAATGGATTAATTTCGGAAGTAGAGGGCCGACTGTATGTATACATATATACAGATACATAAATACACAGACGCTCCCCGACTTATGTTCATCCGGTTTACGTTTTGTTTTGTTTTTTCAGAAAAAAAGTAAAATTTTGAGTTTAGATGTACCAACGTAGTACGCTGACGTAATGGCGCAATGACGCTGCGTCCATTGTTTACAAACTACAGACTCAACGTGCCCCTCCTTCCCAGTTCAGTTATTTATTATTGTCCAAATGAAGCTTAGAAGGCACCGATCAGAACATAATTTCAAGACCAAAAGAACTCTGACCACATAGTATCTGCAAGCTGCAGCTTCATTTCTTTGGGGGGTTGGGGGGTTTATTCTTCTCTGTTGATGTAACCTGAAAAGCTTCTGATTAATCAGCTTCAAAAAACATCCCCCATTGCAAAGCACCCAATTCATTTTTTTAAAGATCTTTTTGTTAGAGAAATTGACTTGCCTTCAGCCTCCAGGCTGCATACGGTGAATCTGATTCCTTGCAGAAGAAGCGGGATGTTTTGGTCCCCACATTTAACAGGTGATCACCAGGCAGCCCTTGAGTTTGAGAAATGTATCGAATCTGAAAAGATAAGCAGACAGCCAGGATATCAGTTTCAAACAATTCATTTATTTAATTTGGGTTTTTTACACAAATGGTCAATGAACTGTATTTTGAACCTGATCCAATTTTCCACCTCTCCCCATGAGCAACCGTAGAATGGAATAATGTCCGGAACCTCTTGAAATGGGTGATTCCACAACCTGAGCCATGCACTGAGGTGTGTCTGTCTCTATACCTACTATACAGTCATCCCTTGCCACTCGGCGATTTGAGCATCGCAGTCTTGGTACATGGCAGTATTTTAATAAATAAAAAATATTCATAAAAAATTAACAATTTGCACCAAAACTTGCATGTAAGCAAGCAGAAGGCCGGGACCCAAGGCAGGCTGCGTCCATTGTTTCCAAACCACAGACTGAAGTGCCCCTCTTCCCCAGTTCAGGCAGGGACCGCCCACTCAACTCGATCTCGCAAGCTGATTGGCTTTGACGTGTGACGCTGTTGCCTCCCGCCCACACAACTCAATCTCGCAAGCTGATTGGCTTAGACGAGTGACGCTGTTGCCTTGCACATTCCCGCGGGATTTTTTGTGATCTTAGTGTTTGTGAACGTCCTGCACCGCGGAGAAGAGCTATTGTCAGAGGAGAGTACAGTACTTAAAGTATTTATATATAAATTCTATTTAAATATTAATACATTACAGTATTTACATGTGCATTTCACTGTAACGTTTAGTATACACTTCTTGATATTGTATAGACACAAAAACATAGAAATGAGACAACATGGTAGAAATGAGAGGGGCGTTCCTACTTTCAGGCATGTGATTTGATCATCACCAAAATATCTGAAAATCAGCCAGGGTCCGGGGAGGGGGGTTTCCACCCGTCTGCTTCCTTTTGTGCAGCCTGAACTGTCCTTCTGGAGGCTGCCTTAGAAAGTTTGTTCTCTTCTGAATGCTGAGGCATTTCAGTTGATTCATAGTTTTACCGTTCCAATATTAATGAGCTACTTATACAAGCACACACTCCCGCTGCTGTAAATGCCTATTTACATAAGTTGATTACGAAAAACTGGTGAGTTATTGCGGTAATAATTTATTTATTCTAACAGCAGGAAAATGGTTCAGTGACCATAGAGTCGGCTCATTTGATTCAGTTCACGAAGTAAACACGTGAACGTCCTACGCCTAAAAACATGCATGCATTCACAATAATTTGAAAAATATAATCGGAAACTAGACAACAAAACTCTCAAACATACCTCAAAATTAACTACTCGATCAGCGACAGAAACTGGTTGTTTCCCTGGGTCTTTTCTTTGCACAGAAGTTTCTGGTCGAACGGCAAAAACAAAGGGTGAAGTCCGTAAGGCTCTGGAATCTTCGCTTGAACGTCAAATGTTCTGGCAATTGAATGCTACGGTTCCCTTTTCCATCCATTCCCACCTAAGCTTGTTTTTAACGCCTTTGTCTATTTCTTTGATTCGAGCAGAATCTTTTCTCTGGATCACCGACATGCTTTAGATAGCTGAACAGATCGGAAGTGGCGCGAATATCCACGTACATGTTTCAACATCAGCGATTGACTATTAGAAAGCCATCAGCCAATCAGCAGTAACGTTTCAAGAGAGGTCATTTTATGCAAAACTCAGAAAGGAATAAAAGTGGGAAAGGTTATTTTGACATATTCGGCATGAAAAAAAATCTATTTATTATTATTTTTTTTTAACTGGGCCAACGAAAAATCGGAATTCCGTGAATTCGCTGAAAATTTGGATTCACGTGCTTGTACTCTGTGGTTTTTCGAATATCGTGGCCAGGTCTGGTCTACATTATCCGCGATATTCAAGGGATGACTGTACTGTACTAACAATATCTAGAAGGCATCTCTCAACACATCAATTCCATCAGGTAATATCAGTCCTTGCTCATCAAGTACAGGTGAGTGCTGCTACATTACTACTACTACTACTACTTCTTGTAGTAGTAGCTATGCACAGCTACATGCTGCATGCTTTATTGGCTGTTCCAGTCCTGGCAGTGATGTAAATTGTTTTTTTGGTTTTTTTTGTGCCACTGGCTGTGTTAGTGCACACATCAGTTTAAGACAACATATTAATGACCAGTGCCAAGCTGTGTTGCCAAGGAAAATGGTGGAGTTTGCACAAGGTTAAACAAACAAGAGAAGAAATTACAGAACACATACTGTTTCCTTTTAGGTACAATTCTGCAAAGACCACTTCGATCCAACCTACGATTGACATGACCTCAAGCCAGAGCAACTTGGCACAAAGCCCAAGCTTTTACATCTAAAACTGTTCTGACAGAATGCCTTCAAAACAAGTCAAAGTATGACAAAAACAAGAGCAGCACCTCCCCAAAAGGAAAAAAGTAAAAAAAGTAAGAGCTTTTAGTATATGGGGATTTTTAATTGCCTGTTGCTTGATGCTTAATTAGAAGTGCTGGACAACCCCGCCCAATGAGGCCATGTTACTTCCAAGCAAAAAATGGTTCCACATTACTTCAGCCCCTGCTAGTAATCCACAGGATAAAATTGCTCAGAGCAGTGCTTTACATGGTCACTTATGTCAACATAAGGTCTGCAGCGCTTAAACATATTAAATTACTCTCAAATTATGCTGCACGTATGACCGCTACCAGCACTCTTTAAAAAGCTGTAACTGTATCAATCTGGGTGCTGTGCCAGAATTCTGGCGTAGGCGGCAGCCATAACATTGCATCATGGCTGTATACGAAGAGCAAAAAATCCACAGTAGAGGCCCAAAGTTCTTTCGGCAGAGTGTTTTTATTGAGACACCATCTCTACCTAGCTGGCCGTTGACTTGAAAGAGTTCATCTGCCATTTGATAGGTCTTGTGTTTATTCCTACTGGGCTGCTAGCCACCCTACTCACCAAATTTGGAACCTGGTGGGTGAGCTGATTTGGTTGCTGACAACTCGACTATGCAACAGGTTGTACTGGCTTATATGTTGCCAGTAGCGGGGCAAAACCTGACCTGACAGACAGAATTGTATGCTAACGGTTAGATGTTCAAGGATTCGTATCCTTGTCTACATATTGACACCCCATATCAATGATAAATACATCTATCACAATATGTACTGAACATGTGCTCGGATTCCTCCTTCCATGTTGCCCAGAGACCAGAAAGTGGATGTTTATATTTAAAAAAAAAAAAAAGACAAAGAAGATCTTTGACATTTCAGAAAGTCATGCAGCAAATCAAATACCACACAACTGCTTAGGGGAGAAGAAAAAACTCCAAAGTACTCAAGTTCAGTCTGCACAAAGGGAAAAGATGACTTAAATAATCCACCACAGCATTTTCTTTTTTTAAGTGTACACTTATTTCCTCTAGCCTTGAAAATAAAATCTCCTCTATGTCAATGTGGTTCCTCTTGGCCTGGGTGAAACAATTCCACCACCACACTTAAAGTACCGAATTTGGAAGAGGAACCAAAACAAAAACCCACAAGCAACAAGGGGAAAAACCGATCCACTTCCCATCCCAGCGACAAAAATTGACTATTTTTTACTATGAGGCCCAAGAAACTCTGTGTAATGCTTTTTGTACGTTGTTTAAGCTTCGACTTTGAACTAGTTTACTCCCATTCACAGTTAAGATCAAATCTTTGTTGACTTGCCAAGCAAACATGTTCAAGTCTTCTAAGATGTGTACACCAGATGACAACCTTGGTTGTCCAGGATCAGTCATGCTTTATTCGACCAACAATATCACGTTATGAGAATAATCGAAAGTATTGTTGGGCTGGCATATAATATGCATACACATCTGAATAATGGCTTCCATACTTGTTTGTGCATGCCAAAAATGAATGTGCTTTCAAACCAGAAACTGATAAGAGAGCCATGGAAAAATTAAACCAGTTCTCTCCTTCATTCCACATCCTGGCATCCTCAATAGATCCTCAGATCACTAGTCAAACTCTGCATCATAGAGAACCTCTGACACCAATACACTTGCCACGAAGAGACAGAAAGAGTGTGTGTGTGTGTGTGTGTGACAGCGACAAGGAGGCAGACACAGAAAGGATGAGGAGAGCGGGAAGGGTGAGAGAAGGTGTACCTGAAGGGTAGACAGAGTGAGAAAAAGGGTGAGCACAATATTCAACATAAAGATGGGGAGATAGACTGAAACAGAAATGGGGAAAAGGCAGGCATAAAAAGACTATGACAGGAGGAGAGAAAGTGAGAGAGAACAGACTTTCCCCCAGGACCCACGCCCTGTGTGATTTTCTGTGCAGAGCTGTTTTACAGGCTGTGGAGCTCAGTACGGTGTTGAACAAGCACTGTTACTGTTTGTGGCATCATGAGCCAGTTATAGAGACGTGATCGAGTTGCTACAACACAAACACAAAAAAGCACTCAAGTGAGAACCTGCTGATAGTGCAGGCTGAAAAATGTGTATGCATGGCATGGTATTGGGGGGGGCAACTGCGGCTTTGGGTTATAAATACATTCTGCTGTGTGGAGTGGAATTGGACCCAACGATGGCACAGTTTGAAGTTTACAGTCAGCACAGAGCACGAGTCTCTCCGAACATCACACACAGCACAGATCTGATTAACACAAAACACAGTCATCCGTATAAATTAAACACACTTCCTCTTCTCAAGCACGTCCGGGTGTTCACAATATTTCTATAGGACCCCGAAAACACGATACATCCAGAGCAGCAGGACTGTAATAATGCAAGGATTCATATCACATTCATGACATTCCCACAGAGGAAAATATCCAATAGTGATATTCCTTTACTAAAGAAAGAAAGAGCAAATGTATTTTACCCAGTGACCTAACCATGATACACAAAGCACTCCCATGTCAAGAACAAAAAAAAAAAAAAAGGACAAGAAAAAACAGGCAATACTCTGCTCATGCGCCACACTGTCAAAACATGTGCACAGTTCCAAAATGGACAACAAAAATGGGGATGATCAGCAATACTGTTCGAGTTAATGCATAAAACACACATTCAAAATGGCAACCATGGTGGCTATAACAGAAATTGCACTTTGACGAAATTCAGTCAGCTTGCAAAGTTGATGATTACATCATACCTATTTCAAAGGGGTGCATGGCCTGTGGGATTTTTCCTGATTGGGCCTATTTTTTCTTTGAAATAAATATTAGGCATGTCACAGCAAATGAGTGAAAGGGAAGAACCAGTGTTCAATATGAACCCAATGTTCATTGATATCACGGCTGGCTAATCAGGGGCTCGCAAGCTGCATGCGGCTCTTTCGTTCATATTGAAGTTCACTTCACCTGAGTTCAATACAGGACAGTCGGCCCTCTACTTACGAAATTAATCCGTTCCAGAGCTTTTTTCGGAACCTGGAGTTTTCATAAGTAGAGGCGCATTTTACATGTAAAACGAGTGATTCGTTCCAAGGCTCCCAAGACTACTCCATGAACCCTTTAAAAATTATAAAAGTACACCGATTTTGTATGAAATGTGTTAAAAGTAAAATAAAATTATTTATTAAACCACTTAAACATTTTATTAACATATTAAACCATTTTATTAATATATTTACGCATCTGTTTTCTCTACCCTGCAACAAGTGAAATCAAAGAATCGATCTGTTCTAACCGACACCCATGAGAAAGAATTACTTCGAATGGAAACAACGGAATACAATCCTGATTTGAAAAGGATTATTCAAGGCAAATAGCTTCTTTTCCTTTCGAGTTTTCCCTTCAGGGGTTGCAACAGCAAACCATCCGCCTCCATCTCACCCTCCTTCACCACACCCATAAATCTTCTCTTTGGTCTTCCTCTCGGCCATCTGCTTGGTAGTTCAACCTCAGCATCCTACTATCAATATACTCACCATCCCTCCTGTGTAAATGTACAAACCATCTCAATCTAGCCTCTCTGACTTTGTCTCCAAAACCTTTAACATGTGCTGTCCCCTCTGATGTACTCATTCCTGATCCTATCCATCCTCATTACTCCCAAAGAGAACCTCAACATTTTCATTTCTGCGACCTGAAGCTCAGCCTCCTGTCTTTTCCCCAGGGCCACTGTTTCTAAACCATACAACATTGCTGGCCTCAAAACCGTCTTGTACACGTTTCCTTTCATTCTTGCCGATACCTTCCTATCACACCAGATACTTTTCTCCAACCATTCCAACCTGCATGCACACGCTTCACCTCTTTTCCACACTCTCCATTGCTCTAGATTGTTGAGCCTAAGTACTTAAAATCCTCCACCTTCTTTATCTCTGCCCCCTGTAACCTCAGCGATCCTCTTGGGTCCGTGTCGTTCACACACATGTATTCTGTTTTACTGAGGCTAACCTTCATTTCTCTCCTTTCCAGGGCATACCTCCACAGCTCTCTAGATTTTCCTCAACTTCTTCTCTGCTCTCATTACAGATCATAATGTCATCTGCAAACATCATAGTACATGGAGATTCTTGTCTAACCTCGTCTGTCAGCCTGTCCATCACCATAGCAAACAAGAAGTGGCACAGAGCTGATCCTTGATGCAGTCCCACCTCCACCTTGAACTCTTCTGTCACACAGACAGCACACCTCACCACTGTCTTACATCTCTCATACATGTCCTGCACCACTCTAACATACTTCGCTGCCACTCCAGACTTCCTCATGCAATGCCACAATTCCTCTCTCGGCACCCTGTCATATGCTTTCTCCAGCTCCACAAAGGCACAATGCAGCTTCCTCTGGCCGTCTCTGTACTTCTCTATTAACATCCTCAAGGCAAACTCTGCATCTGTGGTGCTCTTTCTTGGCATGAAACCAAACTGCTGTTCACAAATGTTGACTTCTGCCCTTAGTCTAGCTTTCACTATTCTTTCCCATAACGTCATCGTATGGCTCATCAACTTTCTCCCTCTATAGTTGCCACAACTCTGAATGTCTCCCTTGTTCTTAAAAATGGGCACAAGCACACTTCTCCTCCATTCTCTCCGGCATCCTCTCACTCTCTAAGACCTTGTTGAATGTTCTTGTCAGGAAATCTACTGCTACCTCTCCTAGACACTTCCATACCTCCACTGGTATGTCATCAGGACCAACTGCCTTTCCACTCTTCATGCTCTTCAATGCCCTCCTCACTTCACCCTTACTAATCTTTGCTACTTTCTGGTCCTCAACAATCACCTCTTCTACTTGTTTTTTCTCTCTCATTTTCCTCATTCATCAGCTCTTCAAAGTACTATTTCTATCTTCCCAGCACACTTCTGTCATCAGTCAATACAGTTCCCTCTCTGTCCTTAATCACTCGAACTTGCTGCACGTCCTTCCCATCTCTATTTCTCTGCTGTGCTAACCTGTATAAATCATTTTCTCCCTCTTTACTTTCCAATCGAGCATACAAGTCATCATATGCACTCTGTTTGGCCTTCGACACCGCTACCTTCGCCTTACGCGGAGTCTCCCTATATTCCTGTTTACTCTCTTAGGTCCTCTCAATGTCCCAATTCTTCTTAGCTAACCTCTTCCTTTGTACACACTCCTGCACTTCTTCATTCCACCAATAAGTCTCCTTATGTACTCTCCTTCCAGATGACACAGCAAGTATTCTCCTACCTGTCTCCCTGATCACATTAGCTGTAGTTGTCCAGTCATGTGGAAGCACGTTCTGACCACCCAAAGCCTGTTTCAACTCCTCCTTGAAGACAACACGACACTCTTCCTTTTTCAGCTTCCACCACTTTGTCTTCTTCTCTGCCTTTGCCTTCTTCACCATCCTGTACACCACCATCCTATGCTGTTTGGCAACACTCTCACCCGCTACTACTTTCCAGTCACTGACTTCATTCAAATTACATCGCCTACACAAGATATAGTCTACCTGTATGCTCCTGCCTCCGCTTTTATAAGTCACCCTATTCTCCTGTCTCTTCTGGAAGAAAGTATTCACCATAGCCATTTACATCCTTTTTGCAAAATCGATCAACATCTGTCCTTCTGTGTTCCTGTCCTGGATACCAAACCTGCCCATCATTTCCTCGTCCCCTCTGGTTCCTGCACCAACATGTCAATTGAAGTCTGTACCAATAACCACCCTTTCACCTCTGGGGGTACTCTGCATCACTTCATCTAACTCAGTCCAAAATCTCTCCTTCTCTTCTAGCTCACATCCTGCCTGTGGGGCATTAGCACTAACAACATTGAACATCACGCCTTCAATTTCTAACTTGAGATTCATTACTCCGTCTTACTCTTTTCACTTCTAGAACCTTCCTGACAATCTCCTCCTTCAAGATGACTCCTACTCCATTTCTCCTCCCATCCACACCATGAAAAAAACAGCTTAAACCCCGCTCCTAAGCTTCTAGCCCTGCTACCTTTCCACCTGGTCTCCTGAACACACAGTATGTCCACCTTCCTCCTCTGCATCATGTCAGCCAGCTCTCTACCTTTTTCTTTTATACTTCCAACATTCATAATCCCTACTTTCAGTCCTAGACTCGTACCTTTCCTCTTCTCTCTCTGCCTACAGACACGCCTCCCGCCTCCTTCTTTGATGTCTTCGACCAACAGTAGTCCGATTTCCACCAGCACCCTGTGGTTAACAGCACTGATGGTGGTAGTTGTTAACTCGGGCCTCGACCGATCTGGTATGAAATTCTTTGTTGTGTTTCACATATTTTATTTGGCATTTGTTTTACACTGGATGCCCTTTCTGACGCAACCCTCTGCATTAATCCGGGCTTGGGACCGGCGTGAAGGAGACACGGTGGTTTGTGCCTCCCCCTCACGGCTGCATTGAACCTAAGTACTTAAAACCCTCCACCTTCTTTATCTCTGCTCCCTGTAACCTCCTCGTTCCTCTTGAGTCCGTCTCGTTCACACACATGTATTCTGTCTTACTAGGGTTAACTTTCATTCCTCTCCTTTCCAGCACATACCTCCACCTCTCTAGATTTTCCTCAACTTCTTCTCTGCTCTCACTACAGATCACAATGTCATCTGCAAACATCAAAGTCCACGAAGATTCTCGTCTCACCTCGTCTGTCAGCCTGTCCATCACCATAGCAAACAAGAAGGGGCGCAGATCTGACCCTTGATGCAGTGCCACATCCACCTTGAACTCTTGTGTCACACCAACAGCACACCTCACCACTGTCTTACATCTCTCGTACATGTCCTGCACCACGCTAACATACTTCTCTGCCACTCCAGACTTCCTTCATGCAGTACCACAGTTCCGCACTCGGAAGTCTGTCATATGTTTTCTCCAGATCCACAAAGGCACAACTCCTTCTGACCTTCTGTATACTTCTCTATTAACATCCGCAAAGCAAACCCTGCATCTGTGGTGCTCTTTCTTGGCTTGAAACCAAATAGTTCACAAATACTGACCTCTGCCCACTGTGTTCTGGCTATTTTCGATCATAGTCAGCATCAACAGTTTGGGCAGTTTGTATTACAGTAACTCCCGGGACCAAGCCAGACATACAAGTCTACACTCATGGCCAATGACACTCCTGCCAGTTCACTGATTCTCCTTTCTTGAAACACCTTTGACTGGTAATTACCACTACAGACCAGGCACCCCACAAGACCCATCACTCGAGATGAATAGACCCAGTCATTAAGCATCTCAATGTGGCCCATGTGAAAGTACAGTAGGCCCTTGACTATTCGCGGTTTTGCACTTGCGGTTTGAGTATTCATGGACTGACGAGCAGCTCGTACGTGATTCAAATTCAGCCAATGGCTGTCCTCCTTCCTGCTGATTGGTTAAGGTGATGTAATGCCCCTTTTTCATCATTCACGCACAAGTTGGCAATGAGCCTTTTTTAGTGTGTTTTAATTACCAGTTAAGTTTTATGATGTCACTCAAACACCTGCTTAAGCACCAGAAAAGGGTAATGAGGTTGGATGCCTCTTCTGAAGAAATAAGAGTTTCTCCGGAAGAAAAGACAGTTTCCTCTGAAGTCACATCATTGCTGAAGTTATTGTTTGAACTGTTGTAAAACACTCCACTATTGAAGTCTTTTTAAATTATTATTCCAGTACATGTTTAAAATGTTTGTGTGTTATATTTTATTTACTGTGGTGTAGCATGTTTCTCATTGTGTTTTGTTTATCCAATTTATTACATTTCTTGTTCTTTTATGTCCTTTTTGTTATGGTCTGTGTTTTGTGGGATTTTGATTTTGGCGCTGTGCCTCTCACTAACTGTTTACTTCCTGAGGGGCGTAGCTGAGCTGCTCACACCTGAATTCACTATTCTCATTTACTCCCAATAAACAAAAGCAAGCTCACCTCTCCAGAGGATTAACTCACATCAACATCACCGCTTCTTTGGTTATTAACGCCTCCTACTCCATCACTCAAACTCTTTTGTACTACGGTTCTGGCTGAGGGGGCGTGGCCGAGCTTCTCGGACTTAATGCAGTTAATACCTGAATTCAGTCGTATCATGTCTAATGCAATACAGTACGTTCCTCTAGTGGGCATTTTTGAAAACTACAGTGCTGTATGTTTATAAAGCGAATGCACTGAAAGGTGTTTCAGTGCGTATGCTGTATAATGTTTATATTTTATCATCAATAAAACCAAGAGTAAAAATTGACAAGTTTTTCTTAATCATTACTACATTTTACTATATTAATACTGTATTAATGAGTAAAACTGTCCATAGAATGTGTTGAAGAAGCATATTTTAGCGCATGTAATAGATACATAGTATTTTACTTACAGCTGCTTATTCGCGCATGTGACATCATACATGGGGTTTTACTTCCGAGTACAGAACTCGCCGGTTATCTCGATTCGCGGGAGGGCCCGAAACCGAACCCCCGGGAATGTCAAGGGCCTACTGTAACTCTGATTCATACTCTTGCTCATTTTTCATGCTTTCATGACATAATCTTTGATAACTGACTACAGATGCTCCCCAGCTTACGAATGAGTTACGTTTCAGTCGGCCGTTCGTTTGATGAATTTGTTCGTTGTTTGTTATAGGGCGTTCTTTAGATGGGAAAGTACTTTTAAAGCTTGTATAAGTAACCTATACGAGTTTATACTATATACAATCTCTCTCTCTCTCTCTCTCTGCATAATCATCTTATTTCATTCTATTGAATTTATCAATTATTGGTACAGGTGCAAACCTAAATGCACTATAAATTATCAAGCTAACTGTGACGTCAGGAACTTTCAGCCGTACCCAAAATGCAGAAGACAGAATAGGATGAACACGGAGAGACTTTATTGTTCCAGGGGAGGCACGTGAGCAAGGGGGAAACGTAGTAACTTCTCGTGAGTGCGAAGGTGAAATCAGGAGCCAGAGAGATCACAGGAAAACAGGGACGTGAAAAGGGACAATCTTCTAGCACCAGGATGAGCGTGCTGCGTCTTTATAGGACAGTAGATGGGAAACAATGTCAGGAAACATGATTAAAATTTTTCATAAAACGTAGTATGCATAAATCAAAAAGATATATAAAATATTTTCAAATTAAACCCACATAGTGGGTATAACAAGCATAAA
>CM045733.1:47247500-47285000 GCA_024760905.1 Plotosus lineatus
CCTGCTTCACTTCGATTGATAACGGAGCCCGCTTCTTCTTTTCAGTGTCACCGGGAATAAGTTTCTTGGGGTCCATGATGGATAAAGAAATATAATGCTGCAATGATCACTCTCAAAAAACTCACAAGCCAACAGTCCTGTTCAACTCTCCTTAACGCGTGTGACAAACAGGAAGTATGGGTACAGTTCAGCTCCCTCGTGGCCAATGGGAGGCCAGTGGGGCGAGATGTTGGGTGACAGCCAATGAGAGAGCAACTCGCACATTGTTTGAATTGTTGAATGGCGCGTATGGCGCTTTTCGTAAGAGGAGGGTGTTTCGTTTCTAGAAGACGAAAATTTAGGAAAATGTTTTCGTAACCTTGATTTTTCGTATTCAGAGGTTTTTGTAAGTAGAGGGCCAACTGTATTTCCTATGGGAATTTTTGTTTCATCGAACAAATGTTTCCACTTACGAGCTTGCCCTCAGAACAGATTAATTTCGTAAGTCGAGGTACCACTATAGTTTGTTCAAGAACACCTAAAAGTATTGGTATTAAACACTTTTTCCACACAGTTTTTTGCAATAACCAAGTTAATACCCAATGCACTTTTGTTGTGTTTGAGATACGACAGCATTAACACAATTATTGTTCATGTTACAAGAGAGTAATACGGCATGAAGTAACACTGCAAACATTTTATAGCAAGCACAAATTAATTTGCTGTTGCTGTGGAGACCAAAGGGTAAGAAATCATTTGATGAGCTACGAGCACTTCACCAAGACTAAAATTGCTGGGGAATAATAAAAGTTCTCAGGTTTCTCATGTGACAAACACACTCATGAAAGTAATTCAGAGCAGCGTGTGTGTTTTTTGTGCATATGCTAAGGAGAGAGTAACATATGTGAAATTGATCTAATGAGAAAGCAATTTGAGAAACAGACAGGGCATAAAAACATTTGCCCTATGCACAGATTTCATATGGTAGGTAATGAGCCGGCACAGCAAGTGCACTCAGTTTACTAAGTTACCTGGTCATATTCCAGCGCTCCGGGGTAAAGCGGCCAGCCGAGAAACAGCTCAGCAATGACGCAGCCAAGTGACCACATGTCTATCGCCTCACAAAAGGGCAGACCCAGGATGATCTCCGGAGCCCTAGAGACAAAAAGCAAGCACGCACACGCACACACACACACACACAGGAAAAGAGAAAAAAGAGAGAAAGTTAGAGATATTCCTGTGACAACTGGATGTTCACAGCTCAGGGCTGCAGGACTTATGACTGTCATGTGCAAGTCCACTAAATGAGGCCAGAGTTCACATGATAGATCCACAAAAACATATGTACATGTTGAAGCAGATTTACCATACTGAATAAAAACAGAGCTGGTTTCCTGAGCCAGAAATCCAGGTATGACAGAAATACATCCAAAATCACGTAAACAAGTCTCTCACTCAAGTTCAGACCAAAAAAAAAAATTTAAATCCCAGTAAACCCACCACAGTGCATCTAAAAAAAAAAATCCTGAAGTTAATGTCTTTCCACACACACGCCATCACGTTCACAGACCTTCGGATGTCACACCAACACATTTGCTACTACGACAACGGTGGGATGGGGATGTTGGTTCATGAAGGAGGTTGTGCTGGCTGCCTAGTGACAGAAGTGATGTCGTCGTTAAAGGCCACAGTGGGGGTGAGAAGTACAGGAGCAAAGCACAAAATGCTCTGCATCTTCAAAAGTTTTTCAAATTTCAATATGCAACCAAGTGCAATTTTGTGAGAAACTAAAAGAGATGAGACCAGACAGATACCTCCTACTCCAACTCCCTGGTGATATAGAGACAACAAAGGACTAAACGCATTGTGATGGACCAGTGGGTGGATAGCGGGAGTAATGCAAATGTGCCAAAATATCAATATGGCAGTTTACTCAGGTAGATACACAGAGGTTAGTAATGGCTCTTCATGTCTTGTCTGTCTGAAGTTCGATGAGATCTGTCGCATTAGATCTGAGGAGGTGCAGAGCCCTCCTCTCTTACATTCACTCTTTTCTGCATCACAGTGGGCATGTACTTCATAGTAGATGGCCATTTCAACAGGCGTGTGTAACACAGTGACCTCATCACAGTCGGCGCACATGCGCAAGTAGTCCAGTAGCGGCAAACCAGTCAGAGACTAAGAGCCACATTTTATATACAGTGTTATTACACTGGGCAGTGGTGGTCTAGTGGTATAGGGTGCTGGATCGCTGATCCAAAAGTTGGGGGTTTGATTCCCACTCTCCACAAGGTTGTCACTGTCCTCCCCAGTGCAGCTAACTGGGTTATCAAAGGCCGGCCATGTCTCTCACTATCTATGGTAAGAGGCATGTAAAAGAACCATTGCTGACTTTCGTAAAGAGTAAGCTGCAAAGCTGTCGGCGTGTTTCCGCCCTGCAATGGCCTGGCGAGCTGTCCAGGGTGTACTCTGCCCTCGCCTGAAGTTGGCTGGGATGGGTGCCAGCCTCCCCGCGACCCTAATTAGGACTAAGCGGTTACAGAAAATGATGTCACCGCAAAGAGCCACATTATGCACATGGGCACACATGATCACCCATCCCCCTCTCTCTCTCTCTCTCACACACACACACAACTACTCAGCCAGATTTATTTTGATTTCACAGATTCTCATAAAACTGTCACATCTTTGAAGTTAAGAGTGTAACTGATTCAATAGCCGTGTTAATGTCCAATACAGTAGGCCCTCGATATTCGTGGGGGTTCGGTTCTGGCCCCTCCTGTGAATGAAGATAATCCGCGAGTTCTGTACCCAGAAGTAAAACCCCAAGTATTTGGAAAAACCGTTTAACGGAAAAATGCAGTTCAATCAAACCGCTATGATTTTGTGCGCAGTACATTTGATACGCGATCGATCGACTTGAAAATTTGACAGCATCCAACTGATTACATGGCGATCACGTGGTAAAAGGCGTGATATCATCGGTCGTCTGCTTCTGCTAAATTTAGACCGTAAACTACATGGGACGGCGATCGAAAGAATTATCACAAAGAAAGGATCAACAAAGTATTTCAAGGTGGAGTTAAATGGTCTGAAATAGTGAGAATTGTCAGATTACCTTCGAGCACTGTTTATAGTTTCTTAGATAGAGATTTTGAGCGGGGAAATTCGGAAAACAAGTCAAGAAGTGGACGGCCTCGTTTGTTCAAGGCTCTTGACAGCAGACGACTTTCTAAGTGTGTCCGAGAGCATCGTCGTCAATCATTCTCAGAGATTACCAAGATCTTCAACAACAACAGAGACAGGACTTTCTCGAAGAGGGCTGTTGAGAGAAAATTGCATTCTCTGGAATGTCAAACGGTCTGTGAGGAAAAATATCAGGATCCCTGAGGCGAACAGGAAAAATTGTATTGCGTGGTGTCGAGGGAACAGGTTGAAGTCAGTTGACAACTACTGGAATCGTGTGATTTTTAGTGATGAATGTAAAGTGGTTGTGGGTCTTGACAGTCGAGTTAGAGTTTGGAGACGAGTCCGCGAAGAATGGGTCGGAGATTGTATATGTTCGCCATCACGTCGGAATTTCGCACTTATGATTTGGGGATGTGTTACTTACAACGGTGTGGGGACACTTACTGTTTGTTGAAGGAAATATCAACTCCCAGAAGTACACAGACATTTTTGAAGACAATATTTGGCCTGTCATAGTGCGTCATTTCCCACATAATGACTATATATTTCAAGATGACAATGTGCCTGTGCATAGGGCCCGTCTGGTTCAAGATTTCCGCAGGGACAATAACTTAAAAACTATGAAGTGGCCTGCACAAAGTCCCGATATGAATATCATTGAGAAGGTGTGGTGGAAATTTAAAAAAATAAAAACTTCAGAAAACCTCAAGTAACATTTCCCATGTTGGGGACCTTGAGCGTGAAATCAGACGTGTGTGGGAGGATGTGTCAGTTGACTACATTCGTGGGCTTTACAGGAGTATTCCAAGTAGAATAATGCGTATAATTACTTCGGAGGGACATATAACCAAGTATTAAGGTGAGTTTTTGTCGTTTTACCTTACCTGCAAATTGTTTTTATTTCTTGAATTTACCGATGCGAATCGTCACACTGCTGACGCCATGTTGTTTTTCCGAATACGTATGGAGGAATGCTTATCATATTACATGCGTGAATGAGCAACCGGAAGTAAATACTATGTATCTATTCCATGCGCTAAAATGTGCTTCTTAAACACATTCTATAGACAGTCTTACTCATTAATACAGTATTAATGTAGTAAAATGTATTAATGATGAAGAAAAACTTTTTAATTTTGTACTGTGATACTTATTAATAAAATATATAAAGCTGATACAGCATACTTTATCCATACTGTATATGTATATATATATATATATATATTTTATACACACATATATACAGTTATACATATATACAGTGCTGCATCGCGGAGAAGAGAGATTGTCAGAGGTGAGTACAGTACTTAAAGTATTTATATATAAATTCTATTTAAATATTAATACATTACAGTATTTACATATGCATATAACTGTCACGTTTAATATACACTTATTGATATAGTATAGACGCGAAAACATATAGAAATGAAACAACATGGTAGAAATGGGGGCGGGGTGTTCCTACTTCACGGTTTTGCGAATATTGCGGCCAGGTCTGGTCTACATTATCCGCAATATTCAAGGGATGACTGTATACACATATACACATACAGTGGTATGAAAAAGTATCAACCTTTTTGAATTTCTCCCATTTCTGCATAAAATCACCATCAAATGTGATCTGATCTTTGTCA
Organism: Plotosus lineatus; assembly: GCA_024760905.1. NCBI lineage: Eukaryota > Metazoa > Chordata > Actinopteri > Siluriformes > Plotosidae > Plotosus > Plotosus lineatus. The sequence goes on from CM045733.1 coordinate 47,252,306, forward strand.
AAATCACACAGATGAAAAAATAGTCTGCTTTAACTAAAACCACCAAACATTTATAGGCTTTCATATTTTAATGAGGATAGCATGCAAACAATGACAGAAGGGGGAGGAATAAGTAACTGAACCATCACATTTAATATTTTGTGGCCTCCCCTTTGGCAGCCCTGTGATTGTGGCATACTATTAACGCAGCCAGCATGCAGGTATGGATGAAATCTGAAGCACTGGGGAGTGGAGAGGAATTCAATTCAGTCAGCAAGGGTCCATAAAGGAGTGATCATTGCATGCAAAAAAGTCACATAGAAAAGGGAAGCGAGCCAGAGGTGTAACCTTTCAACCATCATTCCAGTTTATGCTTTTCTTATTTGCATGCCGTGTGTGTGGGGGGGTTGCTTTTTTTTTTTTTTATCTTTGCCTCTTGAGAAAACAGATCAGCTTAACACGGATCATTATCAGATCCAGTGTGTGTGATTCTTCAAAAATTCACAACATGGTTTCACAGATATTAATTCAGTTTAATTCAGTCAATTTTTAAGTCATTTTTGTGAATCAAGAACCCATACATGTTTATGCCAAAATAAGACAACTGAAATGCACTCATTGTTGAATTTGCATTAATTTATAAAAATGCATGCGTGAATATCACAAGGGTGATTTTTGGTCCCAAGAGTACACCAACACATCTGGACCATCTGAAGTTATATTTGAAATCACACTTCTGCTGCACTAAAAATAAACTAAAACAAAGATTTAGGCACTGCCTAAAGGCAGAACTTAAGGGAAAATTTTACTTCTGATATATGGTTTCAATGGGAATACGTTTTGATGATGTCATGTAATCATGTTATGACCGGCACCTCATCAAAGTTTTGATATTGTCTGAATGTGTTAGGCTTTTAAGTTAAACACCTTTTTACTCAAATAAGGAATGTGTTGCATAGTTTATTTTGCCAGGTAATAAAACCTGGAGCTACCTACTGTATGGCACATTCTGTTTACACTGTTAAAAGGTGTATTTTATTTTTAAAAGTTTATTTTGTTTGATGACTTGAAACAAGTCTTTTTCTTTCGGCTTTTTCTCTTTTTTTCCAGAGGTCGCCACAGTGAATCATCTGATTTGAATGTTTGATTTGGCATGGGCTTTTACGTCGGATGCCCTTCCTGACACAACCCTTGAGCAAGGGGCAGAAGCATGCTGACAGCTCTGCAGGTACTCTTCACCATAGTCAGCAATGGTTCTTTTACATGCCTCTCACCATAGTGAGAAACATGGCCGGCCTTTGATAACCCAGTTTGCTGCACTGAGGGGACAGTGTCAACCCTGTGGAGAGTGGGACTCAAACCCCCAACGTCAGGATCAGTGATCCAGTGCCCTTTACCACCAGGCCCCCAGTGACTTGAAACAAGTAACAGTCAGAGAACAGTAAAAGTTACCATTACTCACACATTAATTCTCATTATGATTATTATACATCGGCATGAGGGATATCACCTCAGGGTCCCAATGTGTACCCATATGGACAGACCTAAGCTGGACACAATGTTTATCACACAGACACAACAGATCAATGCTATACCAATTCCTCTTCAGTATTGTGCTTCACTTGCATGGTGTGAAGTGCTGCTATTATTAAAAGGGACATTTTCTCCAATGATTCCTTCATTTATCATAACATGGAGAGCAATGGAGCAACACTGTACACCAACTCGAATAAATCAGCTTTAAAAATGGAAATTGTTTATTCTAACAGCATCATCCTCACCATCATGCGTCACGAACTGTCTCAACCTCAAATGTTTTCTGTCATTGCTATTTCTGTGATGAATTTATGGAATTACTACTGGAATCAATAATACTTGACATACTTATTTAAAATGTGTTTTTGGTCAGAATAGTTCTATAACTTAGCTGTTTGCTCACATGTCAAATGAGTGAAATACCATGATGTGAGTAAGATCTATGACAAAGGTATAATATTAGAGTGTACAAATTAGGCTTGTCCACTGAAACTGAGCTGCTTGTCTCCTTACTGAGGAACTATCAATATCCGTGAAAAGGCAGTAACCTCCCAGAAGAGCATGCAATACTGAGAATCGTGCCAATCTCTTGTTTTCCATGAAACTCAGAAGGCTACAGTTGTGACATTGTTCTTGAAAGAATGTACAGGAGAAGAGGACTGAACTGTGCTCTGGTACGTGGCAACGAATGTGCACACACATACACACAAACATATGCATGCACAGGTAAACATGGAATCAGGTAAATAGGAGTTTGGTACAAGAGGTAACAATCCACACGTGCCTTCTATAGCACATCAGTGTGTGGATTGCACATCACCATCTGGGTGAGGAAACATGGAGAAAAGGGAGAGAGATAAAAAACAGTGAGGAAGTGAGACAGACAGAGAGAAATAAGAACAAAAGGGAACTAGAAAGACAAAATAGAAGGAAAATTGAGACAGGAAGGAGGACAAATAAATTTACAGTGAACATTAAGAAAGGCACAGAATGAGAGAAAGGAGATAGAGCAAGACAGAGCAGAAAATGAGAAAGAGTCGGGGTTACAGACAAAACGTGAGACGGAGAGAAAGGCACAGAGGCAACCTGAGAAAGTACACACAACATTTATGGCATTTGGCAGACACGCTTATCCATACAGAAGAGTTCTGAGGTCTCCATCAGTAAATACAGTGGTACCTAACCTTACCAAAGTCCCAACAAATGAAAAATCCAGGTTACTAAATGCATTTACATAAAATTTCTATCTCTGGATATGAAACAAATTCACGTTACGAAAGTGCCATCTCAAAAATTCAAACAATACGCGAGTTGCTCTCCCATTGGCTATCTCCCATCATCCCGTCCCGCCGGCCTCCCATTGGCTATCTCCCAGCATCCCACCTCGCTGGCCTCCCATTGGCTAGGAGGAATGATGCAGCTCCCTCCCATTGGCTATTGTGGAGTTGAAGCTCCACAATACCCATGATGCTTTTCGTGTAAAGGACAGAGTTACTGTTGTTTCGTGAGTTTTTCGAGTGTGCTCATTGCAACTTAATTTTTTGTCTCAGGCTTTTAACCTTGCATAAACATTTGTAACATTTGATTATAACTGCTAAGACGACATGGTTAATACGCATACACGGGTGTGATTCCCGGTGCGAGTGAAAAGTGGGCTCGTGGTATGCGGTTGAGTGATATCGCGAAAAGGAATATGGCCAAACCCATCTACCATCAGCACGACATTGAAGCGGAAGGAGGCCATAAAAGGTATACGTTTATAATTTTTCAAGGTTTAGGGGTAGTATTGGGGGCCTTGGAACGAATCACGTGTTTTACATGTAAAATGCGGTTCAACTTACGAAAAATCCAGGTTACGAAACCACTTCTGGAACGGATTTTTTTCGTAAGGTGAGGTACCACTGTACATTTGGAAACTGATCCATCAGAATACAGACTATCTATACTGTACCCCGAGTCAAAACTCTGCTGGTAGAGGCTTTTTATTTATTTTGGGGGGGTGGGGGGGCACAGAAGAGAGTGACATGGTGAAAGACTCACAGAAAGAGTGGTGAGCGAACAAGAACCAGTCACTGAGTTCTCAGTAAACAAATCCCACCCAAAAACCTCATATCTAATCTATTGGAACAGAGAGCAGTTGCTTGGACGTCCCTTCCACAAACTGCCATGTATCAGTCATAGTCTCATTACACGCCTAAACTGAAAAAAACAGTTCAAAATACTGTGATGGAGACTCATGGTTTTGCACAGCTTCACAGAGTCAAAGTGTGAAATGGAACCTGGGTCAAGCAAAGGTCAGCTGCTAGAGCACATTGAACAACAAGGGCATCTCACTTACCCTGCGCTGGAATGAGAAACCCGGCTCTTTGTGGCATGTATAGAGATCGCAGTTTCTCTGGCTGGGTAGACAGCGACAAGTTTAGTCGTCTTAGCACAAAAACCAATCTGAAACCTGTTGTGAATTCTTGACCAGCGTCAGGGGCTCACTTTGTTGCTTATTAATCTTGGCACTAGAATTTGTTTGTGACGAGTCAATCCGGGCAAGGCAGATCCAGGCATGTGATTTGACCAATCCCAAAAAGACTGAAAATTGCCAGGGGTCTGGGGACGGAGCCATGGTGGGGGGGACGGGGGGGAGCCCTCCGAAGCTCCTGGATTTTCAGCATTTTCTCATGCAAAAATAACATTACACAAAACAGCAGTAAATAATATTTCCTTTAATATAATTAGACAATTTTCAACATTCTTCACCCACCTCAATGTACACGTATATGTAACAGCAACACCAAACACTGCTTAGAACTCTGTTCCATACAACTTGAAAAACATTCACTGAATTTCAGTTTTCACACAAAATTTCTTCATTTTACCATGACATGGTCACATGTGGAATTCATGCAATAGCAGTTGCATTGTCATGGATCTAGTAGTTACTGAACGGTCTACATAAAATATATATACAAAGTCTATTGACAACAGTGAACACTTTATCCCCACCTTAGCTAACCCTTAGCAGGTTTTGACTTGTTTTTAGCTTTGATGGCCCTTACATGGGCTTTTCTAGCACACTTATGGGCAGCTTGAAAGCTCCTCTTGGCCTCTGCCTTTGAGCTTTGTTCCTTGGCGGCTCTAATAGCCAGCTTCTGTCTCCTTGCTTTTCTTTCTACTTCCAACTGCTCCAACTCTTCTCTGTATCGTTTGCTTGAAGTCCTAATCTTCAGACAGAGTCTTCCAATTACTGGGTCCATCAGAATATATTTTCTCGCAAAATGCTAAACAGCATTAGTTTTCTTGGCTCTGATGGCATACTTTACAGTCTGAAAAAAGCTGTAGGTGGCTATGTCCATCCTGCATGATTTCACATTCAGAACATCTCCCATTGTGCTGAAGGCACCTTCTACTTGACCATGGAAGCAACTCATCAAAGCCTTGGCCACTTTGGACAGGGTAAGATATACTCAATCAGTGCTGACCACCAGATGTCTAGTTCAACCTCTCCACCCTGTTTGTCTGTTGCTGGACACAATGTAGTGTCAACTTGAAATTCTCTAACTTCCATGTCATAGGCATTCTGTTCCTCTTCTTTCAGGACATTCTTTACCAAAGAAGGCAGAGTCTTCAATAGCCCCAAGGTCATGCTGTGTCCCCTAGCCATGGGATCAATCACTGATGCTGCCTTCAGGAGATTGTTGTCAAGGGGCAGTTTTTGTTGAAGATACTTGCCACAGCTGATGTAAGATTCCTTAGCCTTTTCCTTAAACTCCTTTACAGTTGACATCCTATGACAGTCCTTCATCATAGTTGATGTACTTCCACCATAGAAAATGTCCTTTGAACACGACATGTTCTTCTCAATATCCAATTCTTTAAGGTTGGTGGCCTGAACAAGAGCTTCTGGTTTCACAAAGCAGGATAGAAATCTATGAAAGAGCTCCAGCTGCTTGTCATGTAGCTTGTGAATAAGAGGGGTCTTTGTCTCAAACAGCATCACATACTTCATCATCAGGGGAAGAACTGAAATGTAGAAGTTGAGGGTGAGCAGGGTCTCCGTCCTTGAGTAGAAAATCTTTTTTCACAGATTCTCTTTTTCCTCTGCTTCCCATCTTCATGTTTTTTTGGCAAGAGTAGACCATATTTCTCAAATTTGATTCCTGGCCTCTGGGGATACTTGCTTCTTGTGGAAAATGGCAACAATAGCTTGGGTATACAATGACTTGTCTTCTTTCTTCAAGAATCCATAGTAGAAAACTGTGCAGACCTCCCAAAGATGGATGTTTGAAACTGAAACATCATAGTTTGACAGCCACCTGTGATTCACAAATCTCTCTGGCATGGTGAAAGGAATGCCAAGAAGGAAGCATATTTCTTGCAAAGTCTCTTATGTCAGTTGACCACTTAAAATCATTGAACAGATCTGTGTGTAACTGCTCGATCTTGTATCCAAATGACTTGCAAAGCCTTCTTGTTGCATTGTGGACATGGTGGCGGGTGTCCCCATCAACATCAAAGAGATGTGGTGCTGGTCCTTATCTTATCAGAGTTTCTAATTCAGTTTTAGATCCACGCATTACATTGCAGGAATCCATCAAAATAGATACAAGATTGGTCCACGGAATTTTCTTTGATGCCATCAGGTGTGAAATTTCATCAAAGAGTGACAGGCTGACAACTTGGATTAGACTTAGAGGCCAGGTGTTCCACAACTACTGATTATGAAATTGGTGAAAAGTAGCTCACAAGAACACACAGTACTTTATGCAGATTGTTGCTTGTGGATTCATCCATGTTTAAAGAAAACTTGTTTGTCTGCAGTTGTTAAATAGTGTCTTCTTCCAATGTGGCAACAAGTCCATACTTCATCTTATACAAAGCAACTGTTCGTCCATTGATAAGTTATTCAACGCCTTTGGATCGCTTGCAAGTTCCTTACTGAGTTGAATCAACTTGGGTGCCATCGTGAAGGGAAGGGAATTCTCAGCCATGAATCCAAGAACCATTGCCTGAAAGGAAAATATAACCTAACAATTTTACAGTAACTTGTTAGACCTTATAAACTATAAACACATTAACCAGGGGTTGATATATATAAATTAACATTTTGATTCATCATTGCCTATGTGAGGGCCGGGGAGCAGGCTGCCCCAACTAAAAGACCACCAGCAGGCATTCTGCCCTCTGCAAGAGACTGACAGCTGTTAGTGCATCTTGAACACCAGTTGAAGTTCCCTAGCCATATTGCGGTCACCATCCTCCGTCCTGACATTGTCCTTGTGTCGGAGGCCACCAAGGAAGTAACGCTGCTGGAGATGACTGTCCCGTGGGAAGACCGCCTGGAAGAAGCCTTTGAGAGGAAGCTTTCCAAGTACACAGGGCTGGTGAACGACTGTCAGCAATCAGGATGGAGGGTGAAGTGCCTTCCAGTGGAGGTTGGCTGCAGAGGCTTTTGCGGCCCAGTCCTTCGCCAAAGCTCTGGGTTGTCTCAGCATCGTCGGGCAGCAGAAGAGAAGAGCCATCCGCAATACCACCGAAGTGGCAGAGAGGGCCTCAAGATGGCTGTGGCTCAAGGGAAGAGAACCATGGAGTCATGGTAGCTAGGGTGCCAACTGGACACAAGCGGGGGTCTGAACAGCCCCAGCTGGGTCACCTGGATGAGGGTGTATGATGTTGAAAGACCTGAAACACCCAATGATTCCAGGAACATCACTGATGATGTGTCCATTCGTATTAGTAGATGTATTTACATCGTGAACCAATATGCCAATAACGCTGTCAGATGGTTTGTTATGATTTGTTTTCTCAAAGCATGAATGATACGAGATGAAATTATCATTTATTTATATTATACTATCAATAATTGTTTCTTTGCTTATCAGCGGACAAGTCAAAATCATAATACCGTGTTTCCCCCGAAAATAAGACTGAGCTTTCATTAATTTTCATACCGAAATATGATACTCGGGCTTATTTTATAGGTGATGTTGTATTTTACATTTTTCTCTATTACATGTCTTATAATATATCTTTGTATTTATATATTCTGATTTCGTTATATTTCTTTATTTTTTAATGTTTTTACTAAATCAAGCGATTTTCGCGATTTTTATGGATGCAAGTGTATGTCCTCGTTGTAAAAGCAGTCGCTGACGTCATGGACTGAGCCTCAACGCGTAAGGATTGATGCTTTGACAGCGTACCTAAGGTAAAGCCGCCTAATAGAGGAGGCTTTCACCTAAAGCCCTAGATTGAGCGAGTAGCAGGCCAATGAATTGAGGTTTTGCAGTCACGTGACCCCAATACCTTCACGCGCCATCTTGGACGGCAAGCGTGATCCAGAACACACACGGTTCACTAAGCATGGCTTCAACAACAACCGATAATGACAGTGAAAGCAAAATATGAGAGAGTGACGAAGGCAAAAGCAATGACACTATAATATTGTCAGACGTTGTCAATCATCTGACAGGTGACCAGAGGGCACGGTTTCCGAGTGAAATAAAGCAGCTGGGGATTGCCGATCCATATCTAATGCTGCAGTCAATCAGGGATGAGAACGGGCATTTATGGAAAAGGAAGAAAAATTGGCAGGGGTCAAGGGGGCCGCCGAGGCCCCTGCAGGGGGTGTGGGCGAAGTGCCCTTGCTTGAGGGTTCAGGGGGACTAAGCCCCCCCCCAAAAGGTTTGGGGTTACAGTCATCCCTTGAATATCGCGGATAATGTAGACCAGACCTGGCCGCGATATTCACAAAATCGTGAAGTAGGGAACCCCCCCATTTCTACCATGTCTCATTTCTATACGTTTTCGTATCTGTACAATATCAAGAAGTGTATATTAAACGTTATAGTTAAACATATGTAAATACTGTAATGTATTAATACTTAAATAAAATTTATGTATAAATACTTTCAATACTGTACTCACCTCTGACAATACAGTAGCTCTTCTCCGTGGTGCAGGACGATCACAAACAGGATACAATAAGATCACAAAATCACAAAAAAACCCCACGGGAATGTGCGAGGCAACAGCGTGACGCGTCTAAGCCAATCAGCTTGCGAGATTGAGTTGAGTGGGCGGTCCCTGCCTGAACTGGGGAGGAGGGGCACTTCAGTCTGTCTTTGGAAACAATGGACGCAGTCTGCTTTAGGACCCTGCCTTCCGCTTTCTTACATGTGAATTTCAGTGCAAATTTTGAATTTTTTCTGAATATATTTTATTTATTTATTTATTTTTGGTTTTTTGTTTTTAAATACCGCGATGTGCCAAGACTGCAAGGCTCAAATCGCGAAGGGGCAAGGGACGACTGTATACTTACAAAAAAGAGCTTAATTGATGTCTCCTGAAAGGAATATTTTTAAAGAGAGCCTTATAAAAATTATGAAAAAAAAAAAAATTCAGTTATAGGCCTAGTTTTAATTTCAAATACTTTAAGCCAGAGGTCGGGAACCTTTTTGATTAAAAGAACCAAAAAAAGACATTTTAAAATCTAATCCCCTGTGTGTGTGTGTGTGTGTATATATATATATATATATATATATATATATATATATATATATATATATATATATATATACACACACACACACACACACACACACACACTGAATACAACTAAATTTAAAAAGACCAAATAATTTTAGAGTATAAGACTCTGAATTTATTTTAAACATCGTCAGAATGAAGATATTTATTAATAAGAAAACTATCAGTGCTGTAGTGGTCAAAAAATAAGTGGGTACACAATCGCAGTGAAGCGACCGAGGAGCAAAGCAGCAGGTGGACGGAGCGTGCGGCTTTTGTTTTGAAACTATTTAGCACTTCATCTCCGCTTTTTATTTAATGCAGCCATGAGGCGACGGGATGGGGGGGGCACACGACGAACCAGTGTCTCTAACCCTTATGCCAGTCCCAAGCCCAGAGAAATGCAGAGGGTTGTGTCAGGAAGGGCATCGGATGTAAAACCAATGCCAAACTTTTATGATGCAAATCAAAAGCATTACCCCCATACCGGATCGGTCGAGGCCCGGGTTAACAACGACCGCCATTAGTGCTGTCAACCAACAGGGTGCTGATGGAAATTGGACTACTGTTGGTCGAAGAAGGAGAGGCGGGAGGCGTATCCGTAGGCAGAGAGAGAAGGGGAAAGGCATGAGTCTAGGACAGAGTACGGACATTGAATGTTGGAACTATGCAAGGAAAAGATGGAGAGCTGGCTGACATGATGCAGAGAAGGAAGGTGGACATATTGTGTTCAGAAGACCAGGTGGAAAGGTAGCAAAGCTAAAAGCTTAGGAGCAGGGTTTAAGCTGTTTCTTCATGGTGTGGATGGGAGAAGAAATGGAGTAGGAGTCATCTTGAAGGAGGGGTTTGTCAGGAATGTTCTAGAAGTGAAAAGAGTGTCAGACAGAGTGATGAGTCTCAAGTTAGAAATAGAAGGCGTGATGGTCAATGTTGTTAGTGCTTATGCCCCACAGGCAGGATGTAAGCTAGAAGAGAAGGAGAGATTCTGGAGTGATGCAAAATACCCCCAGAGGTGAAAGGGTGGTTATTGGTACAGACTTCAATGGGCATGTTGGTGCAGGCAACAGAGGGGGTGAGGAAGTAATGGGCAGGTTTGGTATCCAGGACAGGAACGCAGAAGGACAGATGTTGATCGATTTTGCAAAAAGGATGGAAATGGCTGTGGTGAATACTTTCTTTCAGAAGAGACAGGAGAATAGGGTGACTTATAAAAGCGGAGGTAGGAGAACACAGGTAGACTATATCTTGTGTAGACGATGTAATTTGAATGAAATCAGTGACTGCAAAGTAGAAGCGGGTGAGAGTGTTGCCAAACAGCATAGGATGGTGGTGTGCAGGATGACGCTGATGGTGAGAAAGGTGAAGAAGGCAAAGGCAGAGCAGAAGACAAAGTGGTGGAAGCTGAAAAGGGAAGAGTGTCGTGTTGCCTTCAAGGAGGAGTTGAAACAGGCTTTTGGTGGCCAGGAAGTGCTTCCAGATGACTGGACAACCACAGCAAATGTGATCAGGGACACAGGTAGGAGAGTACTTGGTGTGTCCTCTGGAAGGAAAGTAAATAAGGAGACCTGGTGGTGGAATGAAGAAGTGTAGGAGTGTGAACAAAGGAATAGGTTAGCTAAGAAGAAGTGAGACATTGAGAGGACCGAAGAGAGGAAACGGGAGTACAGGGAGACACAGCGTAAGGCGAAAGTAGCAGTGGCTAAGACCAAACAGAGGGTGTATGATGACTTGTATGATAGGTTGGACAGTAAGGAGGGAGAAAATGATCTACACAGGTTGGCACAGCAGAGAAATAGAGATGGGAAGGATGTGCAGCAAGTTAGATTGATACAGGACAGAGAGGTAAAATGTATTGACTGATGACAGAAGTGTGCTGGGAAGATGGAAAGAGTACTTTGAAGAGCTGATGAATGAGGAAAATGAGAGAGAGAAAAAAGAGTAGAAGAGGTGACCATTGAGGAGCAGGATGTAGCAAAGATAAGTAAGGGTAAAGTGAGGAGGGCACTGAAGAGGATGAAGAGTGGAAAGGCAGTTGGCCCTGATGATATACCTGTGGAGGTATGGAAGTGTCTCGGGGAGGTATCAGTAGATTTTCTGACAAGAGCATTCAAAAAGGTCCGAGAGAGTGAGCAGATGCCGGAGAAATGGAGAAGTGTGCTGGTGCCCATTTTTAAGAACAAGGGAGACGTGCAGAGTTGCGGCAACTACAGAGGGAAAAAGTTGATGAGTCATACGATGAAGTTATGGTAAAGAATAGTGGAAGCTAGACTAAGGGCAGAGGTCAGCATTTGTGAAACAACAGTTTGGTTTCATGCCAAGAAAGAGCACCACAGGTGCAATACAGTAAAACCTCCGCTGACGAACGCTTAAGCTCACGAACTTTTCGCCTCAAGAACATTAAATTTGCGAGCATATAGTCTCTGCTGACGAACTAGTTTTCGGTGGACAAACCAAACCACGCGGTCAAACAGCACCACGGTGGCGGCCACGAGAAGTTGACGCACGCTCACAGCGTCACAGTTCGTCAACCCCTTTCTTTGAGTGCGGAAGTGGTTTGTGTTTGATAGACATTTTGGACCATATTGAGTGTACTTTTGCTATTATGGGACCGAAAAAGACCCCACCACAGGCGGAGATCATTGAAAAACACGAACAAGGTGTGCGTTTGTGTGACTTAGCGTCCCAGTACCAGTACGCCAAGTCTACCATTGCTACCATCCTTAAGAACAAGGAAGCTATTAAGGGTGCGTGTGTGGCTAAGGGTGTTTCCAAACAGTAGGCGTTTCCAAACACTCCTTCCAAACAGTAACTCCCTCCCTCCCTCCTCCTCCCACTCCATTCCATCAAGCCATCAACTACCATCACAAAGGTAAATAAAACGACTATTATACAGTACAGTTTATTTCTTTCATTACAATACAATAGCACATTTATTATACATAAAATAAGTTATATTTTTGTGTAGTTTTAAGGCTTATTTAGTAGAAAATTATGTTTTATGGGGACCTGGGAATGGATTATTCTCATTTTAATGGTTTCTTATGGGAAATGAATGTTCGGTAGACGAACTTTTCGCCTTACACACACTTTCTGGGAACCAATTATGTTCGTGAGCTGAGGTATCACTGTATTTGCTTTGAGGATGTTAATAGAGAAGTACACAGAAGATCAGAGGGAACCGCATTGTGCCTTTGCGGAAAAAGCATACGACAGGGTGCCAAGAGAAGAACTGTGGTATTGCATGAGGAAGTCTGGAGTGGCAGAGAAGTATGTCAGAGTGGTGTAGGACATGAGAGATGTAAGACAGTGGTGAGGTGTGCTGTCGGTGTGACACAAGAGTTCAAGGTGGAGGTGGGACTGCATCAAGGGTCAGCTCTCAGCCCCTTCTTGTTTGCTATGGTGATGGACAGGCTGACAGACGATGTGAGACAAGAATCTCCATGGACTATGATGTTTGCAGATGACATTGTGATCTGTAGTAAGAGCAGAGAACAAGTGGAGGAAAATCTAGAGAGGTGGAGGTATGCCCTGGAAAGGAGAGGAATGAAGGTTGGCCTCAGAAAATCAGAATACATGTGTGTGAATGAGAAGGACCCCGGAGGAACGGTGATGATACAGGGAGCAGAGATAAAGGTGGAGGATTTTAAGTACTTAGGCTCAACAATCCAGAGCAATGGAGAGTGTGGAAAAGAGGTCAAGAAGCGTGTGCAGGCAGGCTAAAATGGGTGGAGAAAAGTGTCCAGTGTGATTTGCAATAGGACAGTATCAGCAAGAATGAAAGGAAAAGTGTACAAGACGGTGGTGAGGCCAGCAATGTTGTATGGCTTAGAAACAGTGGCGCTGAGGAAAAGGCAGGAGGCAGAGCTGGAGGTAGCAGAGATGAAAATGTTGAGGTTCTCTCTGGGAGTAACGAGGATGGATAGGATCAGAAATGAGCACATCAGAGGGACAGCTCATGTAAGATGTTTTGGAGACAAAGTCAAAGAGGCTAGATTGAGATGGTTTGGACATGTCCAGAGGAGGGATAGTGAGTATATTGGTAGTAGGATGCTGAGGTTGGAACTACCCGGCAGAAGGCCTAGAGGAAGTCCAAAGAAGAGATTTATGGATGTGCTGAAGGAAGACATGAACGTTGTTGGAGTAAGAGAAGAAGATGCAGAGGACAGGGTGAGATGGAGACGGATTATTTGCTGTGGCAACCCCTGAAGGGAACAGCCGAAAAGAAAAAAATCTCAGCTTTTTATTTACACAGTCGGGGAAATTTACGTTGATCAACTATAAAGTAGACCAAATTAAGTCAGTACATGCAACTGAGCCACTAAAACAAGTGGGTACACGGCGCGTATCCGTCCGGATCATGCCGTCCAATATGGCATGTAAACATAAGTCACGTGACCCTGTGTCATCACGCTCTCAACTCTGGCTTATTTTAAGGGGAGGGTCTATATTAAAATCATCTTGTAAAATCACGCTCGGTCTTATTTTGTGGTTAGGTCTTATTTTCAGGGAAACACGGTGCTTAACACGAGCGTCGGGCAATAGTATTTTTCAACCCCTGATTATCAGGATTCATTTGTTAATTCAAAATCAATAAACACGCACAACTCAAATTTTAAATTATTTCCACACTACCTGCCTGGGGCCAGTTGTTCAAAACACCGTTATTTTTTTTTAACCACTGGTTAAGTAGAGTTAACCGACCGTTAAATTTAACGCTTAAATTATCTTGTTCAAAACTCGGTTAACTGACGTTCAAGTTAACACACCTAAGGATCTCCGTTAAATTTTTAACAGTGTGGTTAACTTGCAAGATGGCGTACATGACTAATGCTGCATTCATGATGCCGCATTAGCGTGGGTGGATTCTTATAATATTAAAGTTCAACCAAAAACATTCTCAAATATATTTCAAACTACATCTGCAAGTACATGTGCTAAATACATTTACAAATTAAGCTCAAGTTATTTATCTATTCCAAGGCACAAACAAATATTAATACATATTTACAGCACAAAAACATACGATTAATTTTATAAAAGTACTGTCCATTCGGCTGCAGATACAAGCTGGATGACTTATGATTATTTTAGCCATTCATTCTCTGTGCGTCAATGTTTGGTGTTCTAACACGTGCAGGAGCTGGAGGCGGTAGTAACAAACTGTGCTTTACTCTCACACTCCCACTTTGTTTGACTGACAGTGTTCAGCTCTTATTGCTTCCTGATAATATGTTTGTTGATCGGTCAGCTCGGGCGTGCACATGCGCAGTGCTCATTACACGTTAACTTCCAGTGTTTACTGCATGCTGAATTTATCTCAGACTTTCTCTTCAATAACAGTCATTAAGTTTATTTATAAAGATTGTGAATACACAATTTCTTTTTCAGTGGAACTCAACTCCTGCTGTGGGGGGTGCACGTGCACCCTGTGCACCCCCCAGCCTACGCCCGTGATCAGCTGCCTTCTGATGTTTCAGCAGCTGATACCAGGTTGGGTAGTATTCATTGCAGACTTTGCAGATATGCAGCACCGCAGGTGGTTGGCGAATCGCGCATTGAGAGTTTCAAACATACACGCACAAAAAAATATGTATACTCACGGGGGCATGTATTATTGTTTGACATTTTATAATATTAAAGTGTACACAGACATCTTACCCCCTACTCCATAGCGTACATTTTGTATGCTTAGGAAAATGTTAAAAATCTTGAATGACCCCTTAGTGCTAACCAGTAATGTTAACCACACTGTTAACTTTGATGGCAACGTTAACTAACAACGCGACTTACCATGCTTTGAACAACGCAACGCACGGTCGGTTAGCTAACAGCGGGTTAAAAATTTAACCAGTGGTTAAAATAACCGGTGTTTTGAACAACCAGCCCATGATTGTTAACTGCTCTATCTGCAACGGGGATCGGCTGTCGTGGCAGTTTCTTCCTTTCGATCTTTGTATTGTTGGCCGTAAACAATGAATGAATTCCATAAGGTGCAGTTACTTTCGGTTCACATCATAAAGTCCCTTCAAGCGAAGCGTTTGTTTTTCTTGCATGTACTAGTCCTTCTCAAAAAATTTGCATATTGAGATGAAGTTCATTATTTTCTGTGATGTACTGATAAAAATTAAACTTTCATATATTTTAGATTCATTGCACACCAACTGAAATATTTCAGGTCTTTTATTGTTTTAATACTGATGATTTTGGCATACAGCTCATGAAAACCCAAAATTCCTATCTCAAAAAATTAGCATATTTCATCCAACCAATAAAAAAGTGCTTTTAATACAAAAAAGTCAACCTTCAAATAATTATGTTCAGTTATGCACTCAATACTTGGTCGGGAATCCTTTTGAAGAAATGACTGCTTCAATGCGGCGTGGCATGGAGCCAATCAGCCTGTGGCACTGCTGAGGTGTTACGGAGGCTCAGGATGCTTCGATACACAGTGTTGGGTCTGGTGTCTCTCAACTTTCTCTTCACAATATCCCACAGATTCTCTATGGGGTTCAGGTCAGGAGAGTTAGCAGGCCAAACAAGCACAGTAATACCATGGTCAGTAACCCATTTACCAGTGGTTTTGGCACTGTGAGCAGGTGCCAGGTCGTACTGAAAAATGAAATCTTCGTCTCCATAAAGCTTTTCAGCAGATGGAAGCATGAAGTGCTCCAAAATCTTCTGATAGCTATCTGCATTGACCCTGCCCTTGATAAAACACAGTGGACCAACACCAGCAGCTGACATGGCACCCCAGACCATCACTGACTGTGGGTACTTGACACGGGACTTCAGGCATTTTGGCAATTCCTCCAGACTCAGGCACCTTGATTTCCGAATGACATGCAAAATTTGCTTTCATCCGAAAAAAGTACTTTGGACCACTGAGCAACAGTCCAGTGCTGCTTCCCTGTAGCCCAGGTCAGGTGCTTCTGCCGCTGTTTCTGGTAAAAAAGTGGCTTGACCTGGGGAATGCGGCACCTGGAGCCCATTTCCTGCACACGCCTGTGCACGGTGGCTCTGGATGGTTCTACTCCAGACTCAGTCCACTGCTTCCACAGGTCCCCGAGGTCTGGAATCAGCCTTTCTTTCACTTTTTCCTTCCCACAGACATCCCACTGAGGTGGCTTGATACAGCACTCTGGGAACAGACTATTCGCTCTTTCTGTGTCTTACCCTCTTGCTTGAGGGTGTCAATGATGGCCTTCTGGACAGCAGTCAGGTCGGCAGCCTTACCCATGATTGCGGTTTTGAGTAATGAACCAGGCTGGGAGTTTTTAAAAGCCTCCAGGAATCTTTTTTTCGAGTTAATTGGTTGATTCGGATGATGAGGTTAATAGCTCGTTTAGAGTACCTTTTCATGGTATGCTAATTTTTTGAGATAGGAATTTTGGGTTTTCATGAGCTGTATGCCAAAATCATCAGTATTAAAACAATAAAAGACCTGAAATATTTCAGTTTGTGTGAAATTAATCTAAAACATGAAAGTTTAATTTTTAGCAGTACATTATAATAATGTAAAAATAATTAACTTTATCACAATAAGCTAAATTTTTGAGAAGGACAAGTAGTTGTTTAACATGCTTCTGGCGTTTTGCGTGGCATCCGAATGCTTTGAATCCACGCGATCCATAGTCTATTTCACCGTGACACCACGTGCACAATACTTTTCCAGACCGATCAATCTTGCGAATGAAGCCACCAAATAACGTCGTCACAATCTTTTTTCCAATGGAAGTGTTGATTCTTTTTCCATCCAGTCCCAGCGGAACTTATTTTTGACCAATTTGTCAATTTCTTTTCTTCGTGCAGTGTCCTCTCTCTCTCCATAACAGTAATCTTTCTGCTGACATGTAGGAAATTAGACATATGGGTACTACAGAAGCATCGATTGGCCAAAATGCATGACGTCAGCATAGTCAGTCAATCACAGTCCCCATTACATGCAGGGAGCTCGTGAAAAAGTCGGATTCAGAATAAAACGAAATGAGATTTATTTAATGCGTTTTTTATGAAAAGATAGATTTATTTATTTATTTTTTGCCCCTGGAAATGAAAAGGACGGAATTCCATCTATTGACAGAAAAATCACATGCCTGAGATCTGAGAGATGTGGACCTGGCAGGCTTGCTCAATCAGTAGAACCTACAGGTAATATGTTCAGAGAAACTTGAAGCTGCCTGACAGGTATACAGTCCTGACAAAGGCACACAAATTCCTCTGCAGGTCACAACATATTACAAGACAGCTTTCAGGAGCAAGAGACAGATTTGCAGCTCAGTTCTGGCAAATCCCACACAGAGAGCAGAACACGAAATTTCTGCAGTACTGTTCACATCCTTCATGTGCAAGCTAAGCATTACATACACGTGATGACTGTTCTTTCAAAACAGTCTGTCTACAAAGGATGCAAATATTTCCATTCAAGCAGTCGAGCTCTTCACAAACATGGATTGAAATATCAAAAAAAAAAAAAAAAGGTTAAAAACATGCCTGAGCCAAAGCACTGTTGCATCAATAACATCTTTAGAAATTAGAAGATCTTGCAATGAACATGTGCAACACACCTCACACACACAATGCTCATCTTTAATCAAAAGTTTAGCCTATATCATTCAAAAACAACTCTGATATCTGATACAAGTCCTATCTGGACAGGAATAACTGTGCATGAAGTACTGGAGTATCTTCCTCCTTTACAGCTGCTCATCTGTACTTTCATTTTGATCTGGGTCAGCCATGTGTGTGTATGTGTGTGTGTGTGTGTGTGTGGACATGCACTTGTTTATTCCTCCCTGTATTTTTTTTTTAATTTAGAAAACCAGCTTGATTTACCTGCCGTTTTCACCAAACTAACTCACATGCGTGATAAAGTTAGTTGTGAATCATGTCTATGATTCATAGTGGTCACCTCACATCATTGGGTTCTAAACTGATTCTACTTTCTGGATTTAGTCTCATAGCACATGCATCAGTGACTCCTTTGAGATATTACATATATATCTTTTCCTTTCGGCTTTTTCCCCTTTCTCGGGAGTCGCCACAGCGAATCATCCGATTCGCACACTTGATTTGTCATAGGTTTTTACGTTGGATGCCTTTCCTGTCACAACTCTTTAGCAAGGGACAGAAACATGCTGATGACTTTGCAGCCTACTCTTTACGAAAGTCATCAATGGTTGTTTTACATGCCTCTCATCATAGACAGTGAGAGACATGGCCCGCCTTTGATAACTCAGTTAGCTGCACTGGGGGGAGGCACGGTGACAACCCTGTGGGGACTAGGGGTGTCATTGAAAACCTATTATTGGTATCGATATATTGATAAAAAAAATTTCGATGCATCGATACATTGGAATATTGCTGTACTGTTTCATAAATGCATTAAATAGAACAGATCAAGATATTACAGTAGTTTGTATAATGCACTGACAGGAAGACGGACAGAATTTGTATAATGCACTGAATACAGTGAGTCGTCAACTTACGACCTAGGCAAGTTTCGTCTGATTGACTTGACCACAAAAGCAGTGAAGCATGATTCATGGCAGTGCAGCGCGAGTGTTGTGTATGATGGTTGTTTGTGCTGCCGGCAGCGCCAGCATCTTAACAGGCCAAGCAGGAGATGGTGCAGCTTCACTTTCTAACTGCTCAGAGAAAATTTATTCATCTAATTTCAATGCCACGTCACTGTGGCACGAAGCTGAGAGCCAATCCTTTGTGTGGGTGGGTCCGATACCTTGAAGCTCTAATTTTATTGGACTCACACGCTGCAGTGTTGGTGACAGGAAGCGTGTCCCAAGTTTTAGAAATCAGCTGGTCTGCGGTTGAAGTTTTTCCATGTCTGTCCTTTTGTGTTTGCTTGCCAGCTGTGCTTGGCTTCGTGGAAATGAGCTGATCAAAACGAGTGAAATGTATCTCTTTACTCAAACAACACGCACAGTCTGTGGCTGTTATAATCCAATAAAATTGGAGTTTGAAGGTATCGGACCCGCCCACACAGTGGAGTACAGAAAGAATTGGCTCTCCACTGCGTGTCACAGTGACGTGAATCGAAAATAGATGTATAGATTCAGAAGATGCACATATTTGCATTATCCGGTGATAAATGCCTCTTCTTGTTCAAAATGTTCCGTGCTGTTGAGAACACGTGCTCTGACGACACACTAGAAGCAGGGACGTACCATTTCCCATACAGAGAGGTGGGACGTACCATTTACTCAGGGTGTCACTGAAAATGGCATTTACTACAGATGCTGTCATGAACACAGGAAAGCTATAATGTTAGAAGTATCGATATCCCTTTTATAGGTATCGATTATCGATCGACATAATTATATCGGCGATATTCCGATCGTCAATGACATCCCTAGTGGGGACTCGAACCCCCAACCTTTGGATCAGCGATCCTACACCCTATCCACTAGACCACCACTGCCCCTGCACACTGTATACTACACATATACACATATACATACACGCACAAAAAAATAGTCCTTCAACAAATTAGCATATTGTGATAAAGTTCATTATTTTCTGTAATGTACTGATAAAAATCTAACTTTCATACATTTTAGATTCATTGCACACCAACTGAAATATTTCAGGTCTTTTGTTGTTTTAATACTGACGATTTTGGCATACAGCTCATGAAAACCCAAAATTCCTGTCTCAAAAAATTAGAATATCATGAAAAGGTACTCTAAATGAACTATTAACCTAATCATCTGAATCAACCAATTAACTCTAAACACCTGCAAAAGATTCCTGAGGCTTTTAAAAACTCCCAACCTGGTTCATTACTCAAAACCGCAATCATGGGTAAGACTGCCGACCTGACTGCTGTCCAGAGAGCCATCATTGACATCCTCAAGCAAGAGGGTAAGACACAGAAAGAAATCTCTGAGCGAATAGGCTGTTCCCAGAGTGCTGTATCAAGGTACCTCAGTGGGACGTCTGTGGGAAGGAAAAAGTGAAAGAAGGGCCAATTCCAGACCTTGGGGGACCTGTGGAAGCAGTGGACTGAGTCTGGAGTAGAAACATCCAGAGCCACCGTGCACAGGCGTGTGCAGGAAATGGGCTACAGGTGCCACATTCCCTAGTCAAGCCACTTTTGAACCAGAAACCGTGATAGAAACGACTGACCTGGGCTACAGGGAAGCAGCACTGGACTGTTGCTCAGTGGTCCAAAGTACTTTTTTCGGATGAAAGCAAATTTTGCATGTCATTCGGAAATCAAGGTGCCAGAGTCTGGAGGAAAACTGGGGAGAAGGAAATGCCAAAATGCCTGAAGTCCAGTGTCAAGTATCCACAGTCAGTGATGGTCTGGGGTGCCATGTCAGCTGCTGGTGTTGGTCCACTGTGTTTTATCAAGGGCAGGGTCAATGCAGCTAGCTATCAGGAGATTTTGGAGCACTTCATGCTTCCATCTGCTGAAAAGCTTTATGGAGATGAAGATTTCATTTTTCAGCACGACCTGGCACCTGCTCACAGTGCCAAAACCACTGCTAAATGGTTTACTGACCATGGTATTACTGTGCTCAATTGGCCTGCCAACTCTCCTGACCTGAACCTCAGAGAATCTGTGGGATATTGTGAAGAGAAAGTTGAGAGACACCAGACCCAACACTGTGGATGAGCTTACGTTTATTCATCTTACGTTTTTTCGATTTTATGTTTGAACTGGCTGTAATGTAGAGTTTAGCGCGCTCTCTGTAGTACGAGACGTTCAAATGGTACTTATGCATGACGCTGCGTCCATTGTTTACCTGGCGCTGCGTTCAATGTTCACAAACGACAGATTAAACGTGCCTTGCTTCTTCCCAGTTCACCACGTGTTACCCTTGGGTTAAGACGTCGTCTCTGAGATCTTTGTGTTTACATTGTTTAGTGTAATTGTAACACTAAGCAAATATCGTTAGTCAGAAACGTAAGCCAACTAGTGATAGTAGTAATCAGAATCAGTGGTAATAAGTGAATGATGAAAATGTATTTATTTGAAATTATTTTGCTTGAATTTAATTTATTTGAAATTAATTATATTTTACAATGTTATGATTATAATAATTGATTTTGGGGTGTTTTATGAAATACGGTATTAGTATTTATGGATGTACAGTATGACCAATCATACGTTACCAGAACGTACAGTAACAAATTTTTTTTTTTGTTCGGCTGTTCGGAACGTAACTAAAACACAAGTTGAGGAGCGTCTGTCTAATACAGTCGGCCCCCTACTTATGAAATGAATCCATTCCAGCACCTTTTTCGTCATGTGTGAGTTTCATAAGTAAAGGGCGCATTTTACATGTAAAACGCCTGATTTGTCCCAAGGCTCCCAAGACTACCCCATAAACCCTTTAAAAATGAAAAAAAGTACACCAAATTTGTATGAAATGTGTTAAAAGTAAAAAATATATATATTTATTAACATAAACCATTTTATTAACATTTATTAATTAAACCATTATTAAACATTTTTTATTAACACACACACACACAGAGATCACTCACTACTTTGTGTGTCAATTCATCCGGCTTCAGTGCATTGCAGTTTTGTAAAAAATAAATATTCACCAAATTAAAAAATACGGAAATTAATGAATAGGGGAAAAAGTTAAGGAAAATGCCTTGAAAACGAGGCCAATTGTGCAAAAAAAAAAAAACCCTAAACCAACACAAAACAATCTAAAATCTCCCATCAAAACTACTCACATTGTTGCGCGTGTGTGTGTGTGTGCGCACGCACGTATGTATGCGTGTCATCTCAAGCAATACAATCTGTATGTGCGTATTTATTTGAAAAATGGAATACTAAATGGTGGTATTACACGCATTTAAAAGTAAGCTTTGGAAGATGTATAATGTGATTGAATAATTCACTTTTTTACAATAAATCATATCAAAATATCTTAGGAATTGTCATTACCCAATGATGTTTTACATGTGTATTCTTGTACTCTTCCACAATTTCAGTGTTCAAACGAGGTTAATACTTATTTCTACAATAATTAAAGTAATCGTAAAAAGAACCTGGCAATATCTAACATATCAATTATCTCTCCAAAAGATTAGTAATTTCATAACTTTTGGAGAGGGTTTGAAAGTTTAAAGTACTGAAGAAAAAGGAATGGCATTGCTGTATCAAATATATGTAGAAAAAGCAGATGTGCATATTATGTTACATGTTCCTACATTGTTTTTAAAAGCATACAAAAGATATGTATTTATTACAAAAATTCAATCATCTTACCTTCTAAACTTTTAAGATGAAGGGACCACTCTTAAAAGGTGTGTCTTTGAGAAAAACTATTTATTTACACCAACTTCTATGTTCAATATTTACACTATGTATAAATCTCGTTCTTGTTTTACTTCTTAAGCGTAATCTTCTTTGCAAGCGACAGAAGCTTGGATGTTCTTTCCTTCTTTCTAGCTCTCTGCTGTGCTTTCTCTTCCTGTTCCTTCCGATGGTCTCACCTTGCTCTTTTTTGCTTGCTGAAATCATTTTTATAAAATACAATCACTTATACAAATGCAAGTCATTTTCATATTTGAATGAATAAGTTAAGAAAAAAAACTAAATAATTCTACAGTATATCCGACTTTGTTTACAATATGGCGGCACCCATGAAGCGATAGGAATGAAGCACTTTTGAAATCACGCACGAGTTGCTCTCGCTAGTAAAATGATAATTCCAATAGCACAGTAGTGAGATGATTTCAGTCAATGTGACGGGCTTGAAAGTAGGCGCTTGCCACAAGTGACACACGAAGCTTGTGAGACAATGCACAGCTTATCCGGACTTCCGATCTTTCAAGCGAGTAAGTGATGGCTGAGTACTAAACAAGTATTCAACGCACACTTGTCACTTGAAAGATTGGAAGTCTGGATAAGCCGCGCATTGTCTCACAAGCTCCGTGTATCACTTGCGGCACTTCTGGTGGAGCGCGTCACAAATCACGAAGAAGACAAGACTTCACTGCAAGAACTTCCTGTTTAACACTAAGCCTCTCATGAAATATGTTCGTCGGAACATCGTATCATACAACTTCAGCGTGCTCTGAGGGGCAGGAGTTCAACACCCAAAAAAAAAAACCAAGCAAAATATTTTAATGGATTTGGAATAATATAAAAAATAGCCTCTGGAGGTCTGAAAAAGCGGATTTCCATCAAAAAGCAGAAAAATATCATGCCTGAATCAGCACTCTGTATGTAAATATGAGTTGTAAAGGACAGGTTAAGCATTACCATTTCTCTCAGCTCTGCCAGGAAAACACCGTGTTTCAAAACCATGATGCAGGACCTGAACGGACAAGGACTAACTTACTAGCATTCATTCTTGTCCACAGTGCTTTATGGAGGTTTTTAAAATGAAAGAAAAAGATTACAGATATACTACCACACTTTCCATGTGAGTACTGAACAGTAGAGTTGCAATGACAGACAAGATTTTTCATTCCTACTCGGGGAGTGGCGTGCAAATTGCATGCCAAAATCACTCACCTCAAATGATGTCAATTAACACATCACATTTAAACATACAACACAACTGGGTTAACAGTTCATCTGAATAACTTAAAACTCCAAACTGATGCATTTTACAACCTTCACCAAACTACTGAATGTGATGAGAACAAAACTGGTTTGGTTTATAAACACCAGCCATGACTGGTTTACCTCAGAAGCATCCTTTTGCCCTTATTTATCAATAGGATGCAGATTTATGCTTAATAAATGAGAGACATGGTCAATATGAAACTGTTGCTGTAAACCTTTTTTTCTGAGCAACTGAAGCGATACAAAATAGCAAGTTGTTTTGGCCAACTTGCCACGTCAGTGTCCCGAGGACACCACTAACCAAATCAAAATGCAGTTATTCAGTTTTGAAAGGCTAGAAAGTAGAGTAGGAAATTCTGAAACAGCAGAAATGGGTTTGAAAAATCTGTTTCACATAGAATCATACAGCCAACAAGAGGCTCCAGTTCCCCTTAGGAATCAAGAATATGGTCAAATGAGTGATACAGGCAATGAATTAGTCGATTCAGCCAGCCAGAGGATCTTGCCAGCCAGTAGTTCAGTCAATGAGTCTGTCAGTCCATGCTGATTTTGAGCATTTGAAAACAAAAATAAACATGTCTCAGAGACCCTAACTAAATAAATTTTACCGACAAACATTTTTGACCTTATAAAAAAAATTGTCTGTCTAAATGTCTATAGATGCAATTAAATGTCCTGTACAATAAAATTGAACCATAATACGGAACATAAATAATTGTCCATGTTGAAAAATAACCAAAGTAGTAAAGTATGAGGACTGTTCAACTGTTCTTGCGACCTAGTGCAGTAAAATCTTCCTAAAAACATTCTGGAAACAAAAGGAAGGAAATGTTACAAGGTTTGCTTAAAGGACACGCTCTACCCAGAGTAGACTGGTATAAAAACATGGGCAATTTCATTCACTTTCCACCTTCATGGTTGAACAGTTTTATTGTCCCGCAACCTCAGAACTGAGGTTTTACACACAAAGTTCTGTTTAAAATAATACTGTTGTATAACCACTGTCTCAGAGAACTGCTGTACATCTATGTTGAATGGAGTCAACCAACTTCTGGCACCTGTGAACAGGTATTCCAGCCCAGGATGATTGGACCACACTCCAGTTTTTCTGTATTTCAGTTGTGCCTCAGAAACTGCACCACTTCATAATGTCAATCTTTTTGGTTTCCAAGATATTACCCGGCGGTATCGAGGGGGATCGGCCTGTGAGGTTCGGATTACTGATCTGGACTTTGCCGATGATGCAGTGATCTTCGCGGAGACGGTGGATGTCCTGACGGAGACTCTGTTCGCTGGGTGAGGAGGCGGAACCGCTTGGTTTGCGAGTCTCCTGGATCAAAAATCAAGACCGTCGCATTTTTTTTTTTTAATATTCATTGTAAAGCTCTGAGGAGACTCCTAAAATGATCAAGCCTTTCAGGACTGACTTTGCTGAAGCCATGTATTCTATCCAGGCTAATGGCATCAGGCAGTACTACAGGGGATAAACTGCCGACTCCATCCAAAACAGAGGAAACAATGAACATGTGTACACAGCACATAAACCTACGACGCATTAGGTGGCTGAGGAAAAAAAAAAAAAACTGTAATAAGAAACAATTTGACTCCGAGAACTCCGCGACATCACTCCAACTTCAATGTACACGGACATGAGTACTGGGGATGTCATTGACAATCGGAATATCGCCGATATAATTATGTCGATCGATACTCGATACCTATAAAAGGGGTATCGATACTTCTAACACAGGGGTCGGCAACCTTTGCCATTCAAAGAGCCATTTGGACCCGTTTTCCACATTAAAGAAAACACTGGGAGCCACAAATCCTTTTTTGACGTTTTAAATCAAATCACACTGCATATAATGTTTTTCCCCTTTTTCCTTCATGTTAATATAAAATAACAATATGTTACATTGATTTAAACGACTGCAGAGACCATTACATTACAATTCTGTTTGCAACAAAAACATTTAGATTAAAAAAAAATTGCCAGCCTCCCCGCGACCCGAATTAGAATTAAGCGGTTCAGAAAATGAATGAATGTGTTCGAATGCTTCTTGTGTTTTTGTAAAGAAAAGAATATCCATCCCACGAAGCGGGACGGGCTGCAGCCAGATGTGTAACGGGTTGGGTTGCCAACCTCACCAATCACGCCCTTCGTGGGATCTTCTTTTCTTTATTCGTTATATTAATGTTGTTTTGTCATAGTTTTAATTTACAAAAATGACACCAACACAGAAAAGTATTTGAAGACTTATTTTAAGAAGGAGCCTGCTCAACATTCTTTTAAATAAATATTAATGCTTAATGCTGCACTGACCGACCCATTCTCAGAGTGGATACTGAACCACAGTGAGGACAGTTATTTAATCTGGAGATTGCTGTGTATAAACAAATCTCATCCACATCTCTTCCTTCAGCTGTGATTTCCGTTCCTGAATTACAAACCCCGGTGGCAGAAAAAAAATCTCTCTCTCACCGCACTGCTGCTTGCCATGAGCTCTTTTAGGGCTCTTTTATATTTATTTGGTGTGGGCGGGGTGATTTTGTGTGTGTTCTTGTGTTCACACACAAAATCACCCCGCCCACACCAAATAAATATCCGCCCACATCTGTGACTCTTAATTTTCATCTATGTAATTTTCAACCCGAAAAGAGCATTGGAAGGGTACCCTAGATTGGACATCACTGTTTCAATTCTGAAGTGGGGCCATCTTGGTGGGATCACATGACTGTTTAAGACTTAAAGCAAGGTGGCTCACGAAGATGGCTCTAATTCAGAATTGAAATAGTAATGTCCACTCTAGGTTTTTTTCTTTTCTTTTGATTATCAGTGATTGGTGGGAACAGGTGGAAGGTGTGGCTATTGTTTGGTTGAAGTGAAAACCTGCACCCACACCGGCCCTTTGCTGTGTGAGTAACTAAGCACTTTGTGGTGCACCAGTCAGCCACCGTAAAGCACAACTTTATTTTGAAAAGCCATGGAGCCGCACCAGAAAGGTGAAAGAGCCGCACGCGGCTCCGGAGCCGCGGGTTGCCGACCCCTGTTCTAACATTATAGCTTTCTGTGTTCATGACAGCGTCTGTTGTAAATACCATTTCAATGACACCCCAAGTAAATGGTACGTCCCGCCTCTCTGTATGGTAAATGGTACGTCCCTGCTTCTAGTGTGTCGTCAGAGCGCACAATGGATATGAAGATAAAACAATACTGAATGCACGTATCGGTTGATGGAAAAGCTATGAGTCACTGCAAGCATAAACACCTTGCATAAAATAAAAACCAGTCAAGACTGCACCAAATAGGCCACCAGTACCACAGGAGAGAAATCATGTAACACTATCTTAATCTTTCCATGACGGCTTATTGTTGCATCGGAATTAAGGCTAAGTGGATTGGGCTCCGGTTTTCAAACAGCTAAAAGGAGAGTCCGAAAAGCTGCGTCAGGTGTACCTGCAACAAAAGCTGAGCAAGAGAAATATGTAAATACAGTGTTCTTGCACCAATCAAGCAGAGTCCAATTAGCCAGAACAGATCTGATCAAATCCTATTTATTCTAGCACACAATCAGACTCTAAATCCAAATGGCTGATCAAGCGCAGAGGACAAAGTCGCCCCAATGAGCAGACACTGAGATCCTCAGAGTCGAATTTGAATTATTAAATTAAAAAAAGTTAGATTCCTAACACAGTCAGTTAATATGGATTCAGGATTTTGTCTAAACAGCCAAAGCATATGAGAACTAGGAAAGAAAGAAAAAAAAAAAATCAACTGAATTATTCAGTAAATTTTTGCCGAAGCACTGAGAACTTGTCTGAAAAGCAGAGACAGATGTCAGGCACTTTCTGTACCCCTTGATAAAACAAATCTGAGGCTGGGGTCCATGCGAGGAACACATTGGGGGGGTTGACCGGTAAATTGAGGGGGGGTGGGGAGTATCCCTCATCCATCCAAATAATTGAATTCAGGTGTTCCAAATACTGTATGTGTCTCAATGACAGCGTGTGTGCATGTGTACATGAGCGCGTCCGTATATCGTGTCCTTGGGACAGGGATAAAAAAAAAAAAAAAAAGATTGAAATTACAAGTTAAAATGTTTGTTTCTCATGCAGTCTTTGACCAACATTTATAATACAGGGATCCCTCACTACTTCAAGCTTTAAGTCGTGCAGCTTCTGAGCATCGCGTTTTTTTTTTTTTTTATAAATATTCATTGAATTAAAAAATAAGAAAATTAACAAAGAATGGGGGAAAATTCCACAAAACAAGGCCAATTGTGCAAAAACAAACCCCAAACAAAAAACAACCCAAAACCCTCAGCAAAACTACTTACATTTTTATGTGAGGTACACATCTGCCTGTGCGTGTCTGTATGTGTGTGCATTTATATTTTATTTTCATCTTGTGCATTATTTTTGAATGTTTGTTATTATAAGCATTTATAGCATTGAATATGTATTTATTGACATTATATACACATATACATGTATGTATACATCAGTCAAGGGGGGGGTGTATGGAGGAGGTTGATCTTACTTTGCAGAATTTTTTTTTTTTTTTTTGGGGGGGGGGGCAAAAAACAACACAGATGAACGCAAGTCGGGGAGTGTCTGTATAGCCTTTTTCAGATCCTCTGCACAAAACTCAGTCGGTAGGTGTTGTCCACAGGGTTTGTTTGTTTTTTTGTGTGTGTGTGTGTGTGTGTGTGTGTGTGCATCATAGCTAATCTCAGTACTGCCAAAAGGATTAGGATGACAATATGATTATCCAATCATGTCAGCATTTATTACTCATAATTGGTACTCAGCCTAGCATTTCGTCAGTCATCTCGTTACCTGTGCGTCCGGCGTCCTAGACGCACGATTTTTCCTCCAGACACACAGTTTCAAACAATGTGCGTTTTTGGGACGCAAGCAATTTTCTCCTGATGGCAAAAAAAATTACACGGCAGACAAATTATTAATAACAAACATTGCCGTTCGCTGCGCTTGACAATCGTTGCCATCTTTGTTTTGATCTCGCGACTAAACCTCGCGTGACGAGACCGGCTGATAGCAGACGAAATTTTTCTCGCGAGACGAGAGCGACCTTCACCTCGTGGTAAGCAGACGATTTAATAAGTATTAATTAAATAAGTATAAAAAAAGTATTAAATTTAATAAGTATAATAAGGCCGAATATTCCAAAGTTATGTCTCAGAAAAAGCAACAAAACCTGGATAGTTTTTTCTCTGTCAAAAGCAGTGTAAATAACAAGCGAAAGGCTTCGGATAAAACGGACGAACCTGAAGTGAAACGTAGTAAAGTTCGGACATTTCAGAAGCATTGGCTGGGATTGTTCACGGGGTTGCGATACGACGAGGAAGGAGATTTTATGTATTGTTCGGCATGCACGGACAACAAACAAGTTAATGGTATGATTCAAGCAGCAAAATGCACAAATTTCCAAAAAAGCACCCTGGATAGACACGTGCAGATCCCAGGACATAAACACGCGCTGGAAATTCCTACATTACGCAATAACAAGAGAAAAATCGAGTACAAGGCGTCGGAAACGAAAGATAAAGTCATTACTGCGTTGTTAAAAATTATTCACTGGATGTCTGTGGAGGATTTGCCATTCAGTAAATTCAGCAGCATGATTCACTTAATGCATGAACTTGGCGTTTCTGACCTGGATATTTTGAAGAAATACAAACTGAACTATGACTCTTATTTCACTGCCCATGATTTGTTGGATAGCATAGCTAAAGTAATCGAGGATGAAAAACAAATGCTATTACAAAATTCCCCTGTGATGACTATTCTAGCAGATGAATCTACAGACTCATCAAATACCAAACGTCTCGTTCTGTATGCACAAATCCTCGACGATGCCATGCAACCTTCCACTCGCTACATCTCAAGTGTGGAATGTACAGATTCAACTGGAAAAGGAATTGCCACATCCATAAAGAAAGAACTTGAGGCAAGAAATGTTCCAATGGATAAGGTTATGAGCTTTGGGAGCGATGGTGCATCAGTCATGACTGGCCACAAAAATGGCGTTTCTGCAATCCTGAAGAGAGATAGCCCCCACATGATCAACGTACACTGCATCGCACATAAAATTGCTCTCTGCACCTCTCAAGCTGCTGAAAATATCCCGGCATTAAAAAAACACCAAGAAACACTCACAGAACTCTTCTACTATTTCAAAGGAAGCAGTAAAGACAATCATCCTTGCAGGTCATCCAAATGATCATTGATGATCCTGTGCTCAAGATCAAGGAAGTACATTCTGTTAGATGGTTGAGCTACTTTAATGCTCTCACATCAGTCTATAGGACTCTTGAGAGTTTGCTGACTTATTTCAGGGATATTGACTACACAAAGGATCCAAAGGCTGAAGGACTTAGAAGAAAAATTGCAACAGAGAAATTTGTTGCACTGACTTATGTTATGATGGATGCTATGGCACCCATTACTGCTCTTTCTCAGTTTTTCCAGACAGAGAACATAGATGTAGCGCTAGTTGGGGTGAAACTGGAACAGTGCATCAGTGACCTGGAACAAATCAAGGAGATGGAAAGTCCACACCTAATGAAGCTGAAAGAAGATATGGTGGATGGTGTGTTCAAAGAATATCACAATCTCTCCAAATCACCATTCACACTGAACAAAACCATCAATGACCTTATTGACGAAGTGATTGGAAACATTAAAAAGCGCTTCCCTCAAGATAGTATCCTCCATGCCTTCTCTGTTCTGGGGATGAGACCACTGTCGTTCTTCCAAACCAAAGATGTTGAAGAGTATGGCAAAGATGAATTTGAAATGCTGTGCACACATTTTGGCTCTTCAAAGACTTCATCATGGGTGGACGATGATGACAGCAGTAAGTCAAAGACATCTGAAGCAATCATCTCACCAGCAGCAACAAAGAAAGAGTGGAGACTATTGAAGAAGGTGGTTCTTGCAGAAAGATACCCAAGAGACAAGCTGAGCCATCTATGGGGCCTGATCAACCAGTATCATAAGGCAGAGTTTCCAAATCTGATCAGATTAGCACAACTTGCCTTGACATCAGCAGTGCACACAGCAGGATGTGAGAGGGGATTCTCAACACAAAACCTTGTGGAGAGTGGGACTCGAACCCCCAACCTTTGGATCAGCGATCCAGCACCCTATACCACTAGACCACCACTGCTCCATATATATATATATATATATATATATATATATATATATATATATATATATATATATATATATATATATATATATACACATATACACACACATCTATATATATATATATATATATATATATATATATATATATATATACACACACACACACACATATATATATATATATATATATATATATATATATATATATATATACACACATATATATACACACATATATACATACACACACACATTACAATATTTACAATAATTGTACAATATACAATACATATTTTTATAAGGGGCAGTGGTGGTCTAGTGGTATAGGGCGCTGGATCGCTGATCCAAAGGTTGGGGGTTCAAGTCCCACTCTCCACAAGGTTGTCACTGTCCCCCCAGTGCGGCTAACTAGGTTATCAAAGGCCGGCCATGTCTCTCACTGTCTATGGTGAGAGGTTCATGTAAAAGAACCATTGCTGACTTTCGGAAAGAGTAGCTGCATTGTCGTCGGCGTGTTTCTGTCCTTTGCTAAAGGTTTGTGCCAAAATCGAATACGCAAATCATTATTATGACTTCCATAAAGATGGAGGCAGATGATTCGCTGTGGCGACCCCTGAAAGGGAACAGCTGAAAGGTAGTTGATAATATATGAGGTGCTCCAACGAATGTAGGCGCTTGTCGCACAGACTACTTTAGAGAAAATGGCCAAAAAAGTAAAATTGGTTTTGTTTTTATTGAAATTTGGATTTTTGCATAAACTGTTCAAACAAGTATTCAACGATCACTCCCTCGACTAAAAATCATTAAAAATGTCTTATTTCCATTTTTCTGACGAGTACCCTCATAAAACTAAATAAAAACAGTAGCAAACTTACAGGTTCTCGTTGCAATTATTCACCAAGTTCGGTACAAGACACACTACAATTCATACACCAGAAGAACAGTCGTCAAGTCATCTCTCCATTTTGGATACTGTTTTGATATTAAAATGCCGTTTCAGTGAATAAAATAAAGGTTATACAGACGATATGCACGTAAACAATGCAGGCTAGTTGCTAAGGAAGATCTGAAACGAGCACATTGATTGGTCAGCTCGGGCTTGCACATGCGCAGTGCCCGTCACACATTAATTTCTGGTTCATTTCCTGACTCTAGTATACCGCATGCGGGACTTATCTCCGACTTTCTCTTCTCTAACAGTAAGTAAGTTTATTTATAAGATTGTGAATACACATAAGTTCCTGAAAAGGAGAGTGAAATGTCATCTGTGATGTCTAGCAACATTAGTATAGATGTTAAATTCGACGCTGGAATTCGGCTTTGAATAAGATTATTTCTCTCTCTCTCTCGGTCTCTCACACACACACACAGACACACACAGTGTGCAAAGGGTTAAATGAGCAGCATCCAGATGAACTAGTGCAATTTGAATGGAAGAATATTTATGAAGGGAGTGGGACAAATGAGACCAATAGATGCACAAATGAGCAGTCACCCACTGCTTACAGTCTGTGTGTGAAGACTCAGGTCTGCTGGAACATTAAGAAAAAGACACGAGTCCATTGCAATTCAAAGAAAATCCCATATGCTCAGTACTTTAGAAAATTAGTATGAGTATTGTATGATTACTGTATTGCTATTTTTCTCTGTATGGAAAATTCTATTCTATTGATTTGATTTGTGTGTAATCTTGTCTGGACTGGACATGCTGGATCATGGGTTGTTTAGTTTTGTACAAAAATTGGTCACGACCTGAAATATACTTAAATGTTTCATTCCTTTTACATATAAACAAACGTCCGTATGTGTGTATTGATATTTTATTTACATCTTAAGCATTATTTTTTTAATGTTTGTTATATAAGGATTTATTGCATTGAATATGTATTTATTGATATATACACCAGTCACGAGGGGGTTGGGGGT
>CM045733.1:47287500-47327500 GCA_024760905.1 Plotosus lineatus
CCTGTCACAACCCTTTTTAAGCAAGGGAAAGAAACACGCTGACGACTTTGCAGCTTACTCTTTACGAAAGTCAGCAATGGTTCTTTTACATGCATCTCACCATAGACAGTGAGAGACATGGCCCGCCTTTGATAACCTAGTTAGCCGCACTGGGGGGACAGTGACAACCTTGTGGAGAGTGGGACTTGAACACCCAACCTTTGGATCAGCGATCCAGCGCCCGATACCACTAGACCACCACTGCCCCATGTGGTAATTATCTACCTAATGAATTAAAAAAAAAAAATTCACTCCTAAAAGTGTGGAGTCTTGTGGCTAATTTTCTTTCAAAAGTCAACGGATTTGCCAACTCAGCCATTTTTACAAGTTCCTGAAAATTTGTACCATTAACTTCTTTTCCTTTCGGCTTTTCCCTTTTTGTCCAGGGGTTGCCACAGCGAATCATCTCATTCGTAGGTTTGATTTGTCATAGGTTTTTACATCGGCTGCCCTTCCACACAAACCTTCAGAAAGGGGCAAAAACACGCTGACGGCTATGCAGCCTACTTTTTACGAAAGTCAGCGCTGGTTCTTTTACATGCCTCACACCATAGACCGAGAGAAATGGCTGGCCTTTGATAACCCCGTTAAGCTGCACTGGGGGAGGTGGGCAGTGACAACTTTGTGGAGAGTGAGACTCGAACCCCCAACTCTAGGATCAGCGATCCAGTGCCCTTTACCACCAGGCTACCGCTACCCTATTGGTACCATTAACATCACTTCTGAATTGTTAGTTAGGACAACCAAATGGATAAATAAATCTTGTTCCAGCTTTTAACTCTCCTATTTGTATAAAATGTTGAAGTTTTAAATTTAACTGTATTTTGAAAAACGAAACAACCATTTGGGGCAAAATACTTTGTCAAACATGTTCAAATTCAGCTCCATCAAAACTTAAGTCTCCAATAATGATCCCATAATAATATTTATGCAACATCAAGCTAAAAGATTTACATTTCCAGCATTTGCCAGACACTCCTATCCAGAGCAACTTACAAATATCACTTTTATACAACTGAGCAAGTGAAAGTTAAGGACTTTGCTCAAGGAACCAACAGTGGGTACTGAACCGTTGACCTTGGGAGAAGTAACCCATCGCATTCACCACTAAGCCACCACTGCAACATTCATACTCGGGGAAACAATCAAATTATTTAGTAACATACAAATTTCTTTGTATATTTGATCATGAACTTCTTTCGATGTTTGTGGCGCTTCCATGCTGTGGGTCCACGCTGCTGCGCCACCCCCCGAACCATCCTCAGCAGGAGACTAGACATGGGTCTAAATATCCGCTCAGCACAGATTTGCATCAAATTATTTCATCTACATATCCCCATATATTTTATATATACAGTCGGCCCCTTACTTACGAAACCCCCTGGGTACGAAAACGCCGGGTTAAGAAAAACATTTTCCTAAGTTTTCGTTGTCTGTATACGAAAACAACCCCCTCTTACAAAAAGCGTGAATCAAAATTTCACACTATGCGCAAGTTGCTCTCTCATTAGCTGTCCCCCAACATCTCACCCTGCTGGCCTCCCATTGGCCAGGAGGAAGCTGACATGTACCCATTACTGTACCTATACCTTTTGTCCACCACATGCGTGAGGAGAGTTGAAGAGGCTATCTTGGCTAGTAGCTATGAAGATTCTTGGCTTGTTTTGAAGTCGTTGCAGAGTTATATTCCTTTATCGCCAAAACCCCTCGACAATCGGGACGATATTGAAGCAGAAGGAGACCTTAAAGCGGAAATACAGTGACGGAGACGATTATTTTGGCACGATATTGAAGCAGAAGTACTTCAATGAACAAGACCTCCTATCCCGCAAGGAAGCAAGTTAATATTGAATGAGGACCTCTGATCTTTCAAACAGGGACTGTAATTCCGCTTTAAATAAAACACCCCATCCATTTCAACATTTAAATACAATTGTTCCGTCAGCTACACGTTGCGTGTGGGCAGAGGGCTCTCATTTGGCAAAAAACACACCATAGAGACATAATTTTGTTTGTGTGTGTGTGTGTGTGTGAGAGAGAGAGAGACTGCCTGCAGAGTCGGTCAGATGTGAAAGGAGGCTGAACTCTATACTATAGTTTTTAAATTTGTTTAATAAAATGTGGCGCGGTCTGCTGAATGTGAGCAAAATGCAGCTCATCTGGACCTCTGATCCCTCAAGGAATCAAGTTAAAGTTGAGGTTGGACCTGTGATCTGTCAAGCAGGGAATGCGCTTTGAATTCCCCTTCTTAAAATGCGCCAGCGTAGTGCGTGTGGGCGGAGCCCGCATTCAGCGGAGCCATAATACACATTAAATGTACATGTAATACATTACACATATAATACATAATACACATTAAATTTACATGTAAAATGCGGCTCTACTTACGAAACCCCCGCATTACGAAAAAGGCTCTGGAAGGATTAATTTCGTAAATAGGGGGCAGACTGTGTGTGTGTATATTATATATATATATATATATATATATATATATATATATATATATATATATACATATATATATATACATACATACATACACACACACACACACACACACACACTATATATATTATATATACATATACATACATATATTACACACACATACGCAAGTTGTTACTGTATGTTCCAGTGACGTATGACGTTACTGTACTATACATCCATAAATACCATTACCATATCTCATAAAACACCCCTAAATGAATGATTATAAACATATCGTAATATAATATCAACATTAATTTCAAATAAATTAAATTCAAGCAAAATAATTTCAAATTGATACATTTTAATCAAATTCACTCATCAAATACAGTATCAAATATAACCTTTAACATTCTCTATGATGCGATCTTTCTGCTTGTAAGTGGTTCCAATGGTCGACGGATGGTCACATGACATGAAGCTGAGCCGACTCACTTAACATGAAGCTTAAAACAGCCAATCAATGCTTACAATATATGA
Organism: Plotosus lineatus; assembly: GCA_024760905.1. Lineage (NCBI taxonomy): Eukaryota > Metazoa > Chordata > Actinopteri > Siluriformes > Plotosidae > Plotosus > Plotosus lineatus. The sequence goes on from CM045733.1 coordinate 47,290,507, forward strand.
GGCGCTCAATACCGAAAGTAGTGCACTTGCTTTAAACAATGCGCGGGTTATACAGACGTCCGGTCTTTCAAGTGCGCAAGGGCGCCGTTGAACTCTTTTAGTACTCAGCCTGCACTGATGTGAATCAGCATAGCAGAGAGTTCTCATTCTTGGTTTTTCATTCATTTTACAACTCTCTTTGCTTAACCGAGTATGCATGATAAATTGTGCCGATTCGAGCAGACGAGCAGTTAATTCATCTCTGTGTATGAGACTTGCACCCATGCTCGTAGGCTTACGCTTCTGACCAACCATATTTGCTTCCGATTACAAAAGTCCACAAAACAGTGTAAACACAAAGATCACAGAGATGACGTCTTAAAACAAGAGTAACACGCTATAATAACATATATATATATATATATATATATATATATATATATATATATATATATATATATATATATATATATATATCTATATGTGTGTGTGTGTGTGTGTGTGTGTAACTGGGAAGAAGAAGGGGCACGTTCAGTCTCGTTTGTAAACAATGGACGCAGCGTCATTACATCAGCATACTATGTAGGTACGTCTAAACTGAAAATTTGACTTTAAAAAAAAAAAAAAAAGTAAAAGCGAAAAAACGTAAAACGGATGAACGCAAGTCGGGGAGCGTCTGTACAACTAAACCATGGGCCAAAAAAATTTGAGCATAATCTCTCCTTACGTTGCCCTAACCTGGGCACTCCAGGAGGCATGTACCCAGTTTTACCCCCCCACACACACACACTTCCCTCAATCATTAAACTTGCCCTCACGGCTGCATTATTGGAATCATAGTACACAATATTAGTAAATGGTAAAATCTGACATCAAAAGTTAGACTGGGTATAAAGACCTGATTTCTCTGAATGCTATTTTTGTTTTTCAAGTGATTAAACTCATCAGCATGATTTTCAGTCCCTTCTTCCCGCTGGACCCATACTTTATCGTCTTCGAACAACAATCACAAAAAGCAACTCCAAAAGATGTCCGGTTTTCTCAGCCATATCCCCATTTGTCACCGTTTTTGGTCACACTCCTTTAGCCATTCCCACCGCCATATATTTCTAGATGTCTTTTCCAATTCTTTTGCATAGTTGCCTTCCGATAAAAACTTCATATTGACAGTGTTGCTAGTGGTTCTTGTTAGCGCCAATAGAGTATTTCAGGCAGCATGTGCATGCAAGGCTCACAGAAACAACAGGTTTTATAATAGCTGCATATTCATAGGATGGGCAGTTACGATGAGCCAAGCAAAAGCATCGTTACAACTTGGCCCGAAGAATGAGGAATACTGGGAAGGACTGTTGCTGTATTCGATTGGGCTTTTTTCATGCTTGACGGAAATGCGCACATCCGAATGGAAAAAATGCTTGACGAACCTGACGAAAATGCCCAATTTATGTAATCCATATGTGCTGTGTCATCCCGTGATTCAATGCGCGGTCACAGCCACACGGCAGTATGCATGGTAGCTTGCGTTGATCCGAGCAGACGAACACCTCTAACACCCCCCACCCCCCAGAAAAAATTTCAAGGGATCTATATGAATTAGAAAAATAATTCATTCAGTCTTGAAAAAAACGGAATTTCCGGCATATGCCGGACAACTTGCACCCTGAACATAGATTTAAGATCAACAAAATAATTAGACATGTATGGAAGAAATTACTCAGCCAAGAATGACTATTACTTGAGGTTTTTTGTTTTGTTTTTTTATGAAAAAGGATTTAAAAACATCTCAAATAAGTAATACTGAAGTTGTCACCTCAGTTTGCATGGAAACTTGCACATGCTAACCTGAGAAAGATGCTGAATAATGTATACCACTCAGAATACCAGTGCTATATATCACTGGATGAGGGCTGGTCACTCCCCCTTAAAATGCCAAATGAAATATGGTGTGGGTTCAACTTTTAATTTTGACATCAAGGTGAAAAAACTGCACAGGTGGTTTAACAGTGCTCATGAATCAAGTTCTTATCTAAAATGACTTAACAAAAGGACGTCCAATGTAGAGCTGAGCACCTGAGCTTCAGTTAATAGTCTCCAGTGACTAAATGTCCTTGAGCATAAAGCCAATCTGTAGTGCGTTGAACAAGGGCAACTCCTACATTATTCAAATCTATGTAAAAGTTGTCCGTCTTTGAATAATACAACAGGAAAAAAGCAGAGGTTTGTGCCAGTCAAAAGAGCAAGAGTAGAAAAGGCCTTTTGTGTGGTACAAGGGCTTCCTAGGCAACGATTGGGTTCACTTCCTGGAGGTGTCGCAGCATGTTTGCTGTAACAGAACACTCTGCTTGTCATGACATGGTGACGGGGAAGAGCACTAAAACACATGCCCTACATTTATGCTAGACAGCCAGAGAGCAAGCATGCACAAGAGAGAGACAGGAAGACAGAAAATCCCAAATTCTGATGTTAGTCTCTCAGAAAAAGGGGAAATTTTCAGAAAGGAAACCACTTTCCTCTACATCTGCATGAAACATTCACATATTGTCGGTCATTGTTTTTTTTTTTTGTTTTTTTTTGCTGGACAAAGGCTCAGAAAACCCGTTCTAAAATTATTTATATTGACTTTTACGGATTTATTTCCAGACCACGTAAAATAATTTTAAAATATCACCACAAACCTGAAGTATATTTAGTTCTAGTGCATTTAACATAAAAAGTTGTATCAGACACCTTACAATATTTTCCTACCAATAACTTTCAACCACATTGTCTTGAATTTAAACAAAGTTACATTTTAAAAGTTTTGTAACATGTTGATTGAGAATGCACATTCGGAATACAGTAGGCCCTCGTTATTTGCGGGGGGGGGGGGGGGGGTTTCCAGCCCCTCCTGCAAATCAAGGTAATCCGCGAGTTCTATACCCAGAAGTAAAAACCCCATATATCATATTACATGCGCGAATGAGAAACCGGAAGTAAAATACTATGTACAGATGCTCCCCAACTTATGTTTTTAATTGGTTCCAGACGGCCGAACATAAGCTGAAAGTGAACGCAAGTTGTTCAATGACGTATGATGTGTGACATATGACGCTCATACTGCACTATACATCCATAAATACCATGACCATATCTCATAAAACACCCCTAAATCAATTATTATAACATTGTAAAATAATATCAAATATCAATTTAAAAAAAAATAAATTCAAGCAAAATAATTTCAAATAGATAAATTTTAATCAAATTCACTCATCAAATACAGTATCAAATATAACCTTTAACATTCTCTATGATGTGATCTTTCTGCTTGTAAAATATTTATATATATAAAATAACTGTACTGGGGAAAAGGAGGGGCACGTTCAGTCTGTTTGTAAACAATGGATGCAGCGTCATTACGTCAGCACGTCTAAACTCGAAATTTGACTTTTTTTTGGGGGGGGGGGGAGCGCGTAAAATCGACAAAACAAAACGGATGAACGTAAGTCGGGGAGCGTTTAATGTAAAATATAGTAATGATTAAGAAAAACCTTTTAATTTTGTACTGTGATATTTATTGATAAAATATAAAAATTATACAGCATATTTATATATTTTACATGTATACACACTATGTATGTGTATATTATATATATATATATATATATATAAAATCCATTTAAGCTCTATGATGCCACTCTCTTCTGAAGAAATAACACTTTCTCCTGAAGAAACGACAATTTCCTCTGAAGTGCCTGAAGATAATCAGCTGAACTGTTGTAAAGCTGTAGTATTAAAGTCTTTTTCAATTATTATTCCATTACAGTGTCTAAGTTAATGTTTATGATAAATGTTTAGAAGCCACGCCCCTCAGCCGGAGCGGACAGTTAGTTTGAGAACACAGCCGTAAAAATCTAAGTCCCCCAAAAACACAGATCATAACAAAAAGAGCAAAATGTAACAAATTGGATAAACAAAACAAAATGCGAAACATGCTACACCACAGTACATAAAAATCACACACAAATATTCTAAACATTAACTTGGGTACTGTACTGGAATAATGATTGAAAAAGACTTTAATACTAGAGTGCTTTCAGATGATTATTTCTCTTCAGGCACTTCAGAGGAAACTGTTGTTTCTTCAGGAGAGTCTTATTTCTTCAGAAGAGACATCCAACGTCATTACCTTTTCTATAGCTTAGCCAGAGAAGGCGCACAGTGTTTGAGTGGTATCACACAGCTTAACTGGTAATTAAAACTCACAAAAAAGAGGCTCATTGAAAACTTGTGCGCAGATGAAGAAAAAGGGCACGAAATTAAGAACATTTTCCACCGGACAGGGGGGCAGGCAGAAGAAAAAATCTGCAGGATCCCGAAGAATTTCACTGGACCCCACTTTTTCTGGCATGATTAATTAATCTGTATTTTTTGTTCATGCACTTGTTCACCTGTCTATATATTTGGTGTACAACAGCTATTATGACTGAATAAGAAATATACATGTAAACCAATTCGCTATCATATACAACTCTATTATTCTGCAGCTCAAATTATAAACTCAGTCAACAAAGAATAACAATACAAACAAAAAGATGTAAGCAAGAACTAGATTGAGTCTCTAGATCGAGTCTAATTATGTTCTCAAAACTGAACATAGAAATCAGTAACCTCAAGTAATTACCAAAGTTGTCTCGAGATAGCATTCGACATAAATCAAATGTTCCTCATCATCGGTCTCTTCCTTTTCTTGCATCATCAACCTCACTTTCCACATGATCATCTGACTCATACTCTTCTTCAACTAGATCAATGAGTGCTTCATCTGAATACTGCATATTGCCTTTTGTTTTTTATAGGTCCATATGGAGCCGTAGAAACTCTCTTTGATCTGCTTCCAGCTGATCTCCATCGTAGGAAGGCATGTTCAGGATTATAATCTTTTACATTTGTTGTATGCAATCTTATTCTCAAAGTCTGACTCAGTCTCTGGAAGAAGTCCATTGTGCAAATTTATATGCAGTAGCTTGTACACTTGCGAATTAATGGCAAACCCTAAGTTACTGGCACGTGATTCAAATTTAGCCAATGGCTGAGAGCTTTTGTTTCTCCCTCCTGGTGATTGGTTGCAGATGACGTATACACCTTTTTTTTTTTGTCCTTCGCGCACACATCAACGTGATTGCTTGAATTGTGAATTCACAGGGTTTGTGTGCTTTCAATCATGCGACTTCAGTCAATAGCGGTTTTTAAAAAAATAATAAATAATCGAATTAAACAATAAGGAAATGAAGGAAAATTAGGGGAATCGGTTAAGGAAAATGCCACAAAAACAAGGCTAATTATGCAACAAAAAAACCCTAAACACAAAAGAAAAATCAACCCAAAATCTCCCACCAAAACGACTTACATTGTTGCATCTGAGTGTGCGTGCACGTATGTATGTGTGTCATCTTCTCATACAATACCATCTGTACGTGTGTGTATTTATATTTTATTTACATCTTGTTCTTTTTTCCATGTTTAATTGTTATTATAAGCATTTATAGCATTGAATATGTATTTATTGATATTATATACACATTGATGTATATGTACATGTGTATATCTTCTTCAGTCAGAGGAAGGGGGGGGTTGATCTTACTTCGCGGATTTCGATGGTCGCGTGGGGATCTCGGTCCCAATTAACCGCAGAAAGTGAGGGATTCCTGTATTATGGTTTCCAATATTGCATTATTCATGAGTCGACACCAATTTATTGCACCATAATTTTCCCCGTTGCTGAAAGATGTCGCATCAATGTAAACAAAACATGGACGGTCTGTAACTATTAGTGTTATTTTATCAAGTTTATGAAGTGTCATATCTCATGAGACAGCAGATTGTTGATTTAGCTGAAAAAGCCTTATGCATAACACGGGGGCCGGTACTGGGTTGGACTTTTCTGGACCTTCCACAAAAATGCCGGCAAATGCCGGTGGGCCGGAGCTAATTTCGTGCCCTGGAAATGTGCATGTGGAATCCCTGAGAAGGGAGTGGCACTAACCACATGATGCATAGAACTTCTCACCTTCACCACCACTGCCGTCTTCACTCAATAAATAGCATCTGAATAAAGACCAGTGAAAAAGGTGTGCATGGATAAAGCATTTAAATCACCTTTTAATTCATTCTTTTACCTCTTCCAGATGTGTCTAATGACTGAATGATTCACAGATGATGCAAGTTTGACTATGAATCATGAAGCTGGGAGTGTCTTGAGCATAAACACATTGGCAACACACCTTGTTAGCACAAATTCTTCAGGCCTCTCTTCTAAGTGAGCGTTGCAGGGATGTGGCAACAAGGTTTCATGGGACGACACATCAAGGTTCGAGACAAAATATTCTCAAATCAGGTTTCTAAACTTCACTGCAAAATATTGAACAAAGGGACAACTTAACACTAGGAAAACATTGTTATTTGTAACGCTTTTCTCTCATCAGCAGCACAGGATCACCATGTTCTTCCATTTTCCACCAAACATACACAGCCGGTAGAGTCTTAACTCCCAATTCCATCACTGTTCACAACAAATCAAATGAACTGCTGACACTGAATGGGTTAAAGTCTTATTTTAAATTACTTTATTGCAGCACTGGCTTTAGTTCAGATAAAAAAGCCAACACACACAGTATGATGTTAAATCCATAACATGAAACATACTACTCCCTGTTTTGAAGAAATAACCATTGATACTACAGTTAGCACCCTCAGACACTGCTGCAATTTATATTTTTTAATAAGAGACATGCTGTCATGGAAGTATCCATGTGTTTTCCTTCCACCTTGTACAAAGATGCAGAAAATAACATTATTGCAACTTGCTACTTCCAAAGTACCATTAATGACATATCTCCATTTCAATTTTATTTGGAGGACGCTTTTTTTTTTTTTTTTTTTTTTTTTTACAATTGACACTGTCGCAAAGTGGCTTTGCATAGTAAAAAACAATTTGATAATGAATTTAAACAATTATCTGTAAACCCTACATGTAACTAGTGAGCAAGCCCAAGATGGTAAGATAAGGTAAAGATGAAGATGGTGGTATGGGCAAACTCCCTCAGTCGAAATTAGAACACAACCTTGAGAGGAACCACACTGAAAAAGGGAACAACTTTCTATTAATATCTTTGAATCGTATATCTTTTAAAAACCAAAACCAAGGAGATGACAATGAACTTCAGGAGATCAAAAGAAACAGCACTCTGCCCTCTACATTGATGAAAAGGAGGTAGAGAGCGTGAAGTGCTTCAAGTTTCTTGGAGTCCATATCTGTGTTGACTTCACTTGGACCACAAACATCTTGACCAGGTGGGGAAAGCGCAATAAAAAGAACTTTCCTCAAAACGCTCTGACAATCCTGTCTACCCCAACAACTACCGACAAACCATGATGCCGCACCCTCCATCAGTGGCATTTACACTGACAGACTTCAGATGAAAGCCAGTGGAATTATCGGGGACCCCACACACCCCGGACACACCCTTTTCTCCCCTCTCCCCCCAGAAAAAGGTGCAGGACACTAAAGACAAGAACGAGCAGACTCAAGACCAGCTTTTACCCACAAATTGTTAACCCTGTCATTTCAAAACCACCACCATCAAACACAGACTAAATAACCATCATTCAGACCATCTACCTGGACACTACAATACTCATGTTGACAGCAGGTCTCAACCATCATCACATTTTAGCACCATGAACCTTATAATTAAAAGCTCTACCTCTTACCCAGTATATATCATGCACCTTTGAAATAATTCACCCTTCTTTATGTGTGTGAATATGTGATATGTATAGGTCTGTAAGTGTGTGCATAGGTGAAATAAATAAATAAATATATACATATGTGTGTGTGTGTGTGTGTGTGTGTGTGTATGTGTAGACTTTCATCATGGAGGTGTCAAGGGAGGTGAAATAAAACGTCACACTGAAATAATCCAGATCACCGTGTCAGCAAACAAACGCCAGGATCCCACACTACTGTGAGGAACACCACACTGCCAATGTGAATATGCAAAGCACACCCTAAAGCACAAAGCTGTGTAGTTTCCACATTAATCTATATAGATGGCCCTCTACTTAAGAAACCCTCTGGGTACGAAAACTCCAGGTTACGAAAAACATTTTCCTCAATTTTCATCCTCTTTTTATGAAAATACCCTCATTTTACGAAAAGCACCAAACGGGCCCTTCAAAAATTCAAACGTGCCATTCAAAATTCAAACCAAGCGTGAGTTGCTCTCTCATTGGCTGTAGCTCAACATCCCACCCCACTAGCCTTCCATTGGCCAGGAGGTAGCTAAACTGTCCCCATACTTCCTGTACCCATACTACCTATTTGTCATACACGTGAAGGAGAGTTGAACAGGACTGTTGGCTTGTTTTGAGATCATTGCAGCGTTATATTTCGTTGTCACCGAACTCCTCTACAATCGCAACGATATTGAAGCAGAAAGTCACCTTAAAGCGGAAATACAGTGACGGAGGCAATTATTTCAGCATGATATTGAAGCAGAAGGAGCATGAGAAGAGTGCTCCGTGAGACAAGATCTCCGATCTTGCAAGGAAGCAAGTTAATATTGAATCAGGACCTCTGACCTTTCAAACAGGTACTGTAATTCCGCTTTAAATACAACATCCCATCCATTTAAACATTTAAATAGAATTGTTCCGTCAGCTGCATGGTGCGTGTGGGCGGAGACTGCATTCGGCAAAACACATCATAGAGACAGAGTTTTGTGTGCCTGTGTGAGAGAGAGAGGGAGAGAGAGACAGACAGACAGACAGAGTGTGTGTGTGCGCGCGCGAGAGAGAGAGAGACTGCCTACAGAGTCAGTCAGAGATGAAAAAAGGCTTAACTCTCAAGAGAGCACATTGCAGCTTATTTTTCATTTAAGTTGTTTAATTCAGTAAATGTTTAATAAAATGTGGCGCGTTCCGTCGAATGTGAGAAAAACGCGGCTTATCTGGACCGCCGATCCCTCAAGGAATCGAGTTAAAGTTGAGTTTGGACCTCCGATCTGTCAAGCAGGGAATGCGCTTTGAATTCCCAGTCAGAAAATGCTCTGGCATCCTGCGTGTGGTTGGAGCCCGCATTCAGTAGAGCGTACCATGTGTCTTGTGTATGCGTGTGTGAGAGAGAGAGAGAAAGAGAGTGTTGTGTGTGTATGTGCGTCAATAAAAATGTTTAATAATGGTTTAATATGTTAATAAAATGCTTAAATGGTTTAATAAACAATTTTCCTTTACTTTTAACACATTTCAAATAAAACTGGTGCACTTTTATCATTTTTAAAGGGTTTATGGCAGGGGTCGGGAACCTATGGCTCGGGAGCCATCTATGGCTCTTTTGATGACGGCATCTGGCTCTCTGAAAATTTCTGAACGAAACAAATCAATCAATAATTTTACTAATAATGTTACTTTAGCAAAATAAATAATAATAATAATAATAAAGTCAGAAAAAACCATGTCAAAAAAATAAATAAATAAATACACACATTTTAATTTATATATATTTTCACCTGCAACTTTTTTCAGGCACGCAGCTAAGAGCCAATCTGTGCTCCGGTGGCGGGAGAGGTCGCTACCCGGAAAGTCTAATTTTAATGGATAATTTACAACAACCTGCACAAGTCATTTTGAAGCAAAGAAGTAATATTTCCTCGTTTTTGGTTAGCTTGTTTATGCAGAGTAAACCCTTCTAATCAAGAAGATGGCGAAAAGGAAAAAAGATGAAGAAGATTACCGTCGTTTCAGCAGGAATGGACAGAGCAATTTGCCTTTATTGAGAGAGCAGGTTGTGCAGTGTGTCTTATATGCAATGATAAAATTTCCTCGATGAAGCGATCAAATATAAGCGACACTTCGACACACGCCATGCCACATTTGCAGCGAAATATCCAGTGGGAGACAACAGAAAGAAAGGTCTGTCAGAACTACTTTCCACAGTCAGGCTAGTCAGCAGCAGCTCCGTGTATGGGCCAAACAAGGTGATTTTAACTCTGCTAGCTTTGCTGGTTCTTTAGCAATTGTGAGGCGGAAGCCGTTTACAGATGGCGATTATGCCAAATCATTCATGCTTGATGTGGCCAACGAGCTTTTTGGCGACTTTAAGGATAAAGACAAAATAATCAAGCGGATAAAGATATGCCTCTTTCAGCAAGAACTGTACGCGATCGTGCCATCATGATGTCGAATCAAGTGGAGAAAAAACAAGTGAATGACATAAATGCAGCGGAGTTTTTCCTCGCTTTGGATGAATCAACAGATGTCAGTCATTTATCCCAGTTCAGTATTATTGCAGCTATGTTGGCGGTGACTCAGCTGCGTGAGAGAAAGTCTTGCCCGTTTGCCACTAAAAGGGACAGAGGAGAAGATTTATTCAAGTCTTTCATGGAGTTTGCAAATGAAAAGAATCTACCAATGGATAAACTTATTTCTGTGTGTACCGATGGTGCTCCGTGCATGGTGAGGGAAAAACAGAGGATTTGTAGCGCTGCTTAGTGAGCAGGAGAACAGACCCATCCTCAGCTTCCACTGTATTCTACATCAGGAGGCACTTTGTGCGCCAAATGTGTGACAAGCAGCTTGATGGCGTGATGTCACTGGTCATTCGGGTGGTCAACTTTATTGTTGCCCGAGCTTTAAGCGATCGCCAGTTTAAAGCACTGTTGGATGAAGTGGAGAATAATTATCCCGGTCTTGTTTTGCACAGTAATGTGCGTTGGCTGTCAAGAGGAAGGTGCTTGCTTCGTTTGCAGCTTGCCTGAGCGAAATACGGACTTTTCTTCAAATGAAAGGCATCGAGTATCCCCAGCTAGCGGACACTGAGTGGCTCCTCAAGTTTTATTATCTTGTGGACATGACTGGACATCTGAACCATCTCAATGTGAAAATGCAAGGCATTGGAAATACAGTCTTATCCCTTCAACAGGCAGTCTTTGCATTTCAAAACAAGCTGGAAATTTTTACTGCGGATATTGAGACTGGTCGTTTACTACACTTTGAAAAACTGAAAGTATTTAAAGATGAGTGCACAGCAAGTGACTCCACTGAACATTTTGAACTCCATCAGCTCGCAGTTTTCACATCTTCTCTCCTGGCCTCATTCAAAGCAGCTTTGGGGACTTTCGTGAGCACACTAGTCTTTTCAATTCATCACTCATCCGCATGAGTGTGCTGTGAACAAAAGTAAACCTGAGTTTCATCCCCACTGTCTCTGTCAGAGATTTTGAAGTAGAAGTTGCTGACCTGAAGGCCACAGACATGTGGGTTAATAAGTTCAAGTCACTGAATGAAGATTTGGAAAGCCTTGCACGAGAACAAGCAGAGCTGGCAAGCAAACACAAATGGACAGACATGGCCAGACTTCAGCGCGCAGACCAGCTGATTGTCAAAACCTGGAGCAGCTTCCCGTCCGTACAAAACACTGCAGCGTGTGAGTCTTGCTGTATTGACCATGTTTGGATCTACATATGCATGCGAACAGTCGTTCTCACACCTAAAACACATCAAAACCAACCTGCGATCACGTTTAAAGATGGAAGCCCTAAGCAGCCTGTATGAAGCTGAACCTCACCACCTATCAACCGGACTACAAAGCCATCAGCAAAACCATGCAACACCAAAAGTCGCATTAATAGTAAGTCAGAAGTACTTTTCTTATTAATACATACCTTTGATTTTATTTTGAACAACATGTTATAACAGTCTTATTATAATATATATATTGTTGGTCTTCTTCGATTTAGATAAGAAGTTGCTGACCTGAGGGCCTCAGACAGCGGTGAACAAGCAGGCGAGCAAGTAAACATGGACAGATATGAATAAAACCTCAGCCTGCAGACCAGCTGATTGTTATAATTATAAATAATTGTTAGTTTCTTGTTATTAACTTACAATGTTGTTGCTATTAAGTTACAATGTTGTTCAAAATAAATTCTGTCTTATTATACTATAAACTCGTTGATTTTCCTCTTCCATTTAGCTGTTTTTGGTATTAAAATATACATATGGCTCTCCTAGGATTAGATTTTAAAATTTGGGTTTTTTCGGCTCTCTCAGCAAAAAAGGTTCCCGACCCCTGGTTTATGGGGTACTCTTGGGAGCCTTGGAACGAATTGTGCGTTTTACATGCAAAATGTGCCTCTACTTACGAAAACTCCAGGCTACGGAAAAGGCTCTGGGAACGGATTAATTTCGCAAGTAGAGGGCCGACTGTATATCCACACACACACACGGCGTAGCCTAGCCTTGGCGTTTGACTTATGTCATGTCTCCTGGAACCAATTAACGACATAAGCCGAGGTATACCTGTGTCGGCACTTTCAAGTTGTAATCCATGACTTCCTATTTCACTGGGCTACAAGGTGACAGAATCACCCTTCGTCATCCATCAGTATGGGATAATTAAGAGAGCACACAAACCAAAAAAGGGAGACGTGTGTTCACTACATTAAATCTTTATAAAATGCTCATAAAAGGCAATATGTTAAATAATAAAATGTAGAATGTTCATCAGCATAGATAACTCCAATATAAAAAGTCCTGTGCTGCAGTGTTTACTTCATACATTTTCAGGACATATTCTATCATACTGAACTGCTACGGTTAACTTTCTCTTAACTACTCTGGCTAATATGAACCATGCTAGACTGTTTATTTCAAGTTAATTAATCAGATTTGTACACAGTGCAAGGACAGGTTGCTGCAACACCATGCCCTGGAGACTATAACCGGAACGCACAATTGGAGACGGATGAGAAGAATGTCCCAAAGCATATAGATCATAGCTACACCCTCAGCAAACAAGGCTCAAAGTGTGTATAAACAACATATCTGAGTAGAAGTGTCAGTCTTGAACATATTTCAAGAGGAAACTAGTTGAGTGGACTGTAAATGTTGCAAATCACCCTGTCTGGCCATTCTTCTGCAAATCTCTAATTCAGGTCAGCTGGTATGTTAGAGTTTGGGTGTGACAACATAGCAGTTGAGTGAGGTCGGTCACCTTGCAGAAATCAAAATTGCAAGATGAAAAGTGTGTTACATAACTGTACTGGCAAACTAGAAAACAAACTTTTTTGCTGAAGTTCCTCACAGAACCACAAAAGCAATTTGTCAGTTCAGGAACTGATACATTAAGTGCAGTCAAGCATTGGATTGTTTCAACACCACGGACCAGGTATCAGAAATGCATACCAAGCATCTTAAACTCACAGCACTTGAGATCCTATAAGCAAGTTATTCATGAGAGCATGCATAACTGAGTAACACCCACATTATATACACACAAACTGCACAGATAATATCTAATAAAGAGATTTAAAATAATGCAGAATGATTCATGAAGACTACTTCTTTAATTTACTACTACATAAATCAAGTAAACTTCAAGCTCATTAGCTCGGTTCGAAAACATGTGCCTAAATCTTATCTGAAATCTAAAAAATAATTCTACAAGATAAATGTTGAACTATATTTTACTGCATGGAATGACATCAAACTGTGTGCTGAGGATAAAGAGTGAAGACAGTTCCTACTCCAGCTGTTGGAGTCATGCGGAACCCTCCATCTCCTCAAATGCCTCTTATAATTAGCATTATCACTCAGCAGAAATTTTCAATCACAAGACAGAAAAATCAAGCAAATCCTCACTCTCACACACACACGCACACTCACCCACACAATGACAACATACAGTCACTGGTCTAACCTGTAGTAACGAGACTGCAGGTAGGTGGAGCACACAGCTTTGGAGACATGACTGGCCGAGCCAAAGTCGATGACCTTGACGCGGAACGGCTGCCTTCTCGGATCCACCAGCATGATGTTCTCAGGTTTGAGGTCAGCGTGAATCAGGCCGAGGCTCTTGAGCTTCCAGAGTGCCGTGGCCACCTGCTGTAGCACGGCGCGAATCACCTTTAGCGGCAACGGGCTGAACTTGTTCTGCTTCAGGAAGTCGTATAGATTCTGCTCGAGCATCTCGAACACCAGGCATGTGTGGTTGCGGTGCTGAAAGCACTCAAAGGCACGCACCAGGTTGTGCTCCTCAGCATTTTCGCTGCTCAGGCGTGCCAGGATGCCAACCTCGATCTGACCCTGACGCGCATACGATGGATGTTTCTTCAGTATTTTCACGGCTACAACGTCATTGGTGCCACGCTTCCAGCACTTCACCACCTGACCGAACGTCCCCCGGCCCAAGAAGTCCAGCACCTCATATGTGTGCTTCATAGAGCATAGAACCTCGTGCTGCACTAGCTGGTAGTCCCCGTCATTAGTCCCGCCCCCTGTGCCAGTCACATTCTGATTGGAGGGCACGGTGCTACCCATGTTGTTTTGCAGCATGGCCGGCAGCACTGGATGTTCTTCTACAATCTGCATGGTCCTCACGCTGCTTCCCTGCTCCTGACTGTTTTTACGTTCAAACCCACATCTGTCAAACTTCCCTCTGCTCCCCTTCTCCTCGTCCTCTCCCTCGCCGTCCTCTCCTGCCTGTCCTCTGTCTCCCACACACCTGTTGGAGGAAAGAAACCCTCTGCGAGGCTCTCCGAGAGCCACAGTCTGTAATGAATGTCCTACGTCCTCCTGCGTTTGTGTCGTTAAAGATGGGTGAGTGCTGATATTAGTTGGATGCGCAATGCCTAGGTTCACGCCGACCACATAGGTGCGAGGAGGCTTCTTATGGTATACACAGTTGCTGGCCTGCACTTTCCTCACACTGCTAAAGGCACTTGTCTGGGGCTGATGCACATGTGGTGGGTAGACCATAACCTGTGAGGCCATACCTGGAGGGAGAGAAAAAAACATCCAGACAGATGAGCTTAAAACATTTTGTAAATCATGGCAATGACACCAAATTCGAGTCTTCTATTATAGAATAGGACAAAAGGGGAACCCATGTGTCGCGTTGACGTGTGTGACTATTGACCCCAAGATTGCAAGTTCGAATCCGGTTTTACACCACTGCTGTCCGTGGCTGGGAGTCCATGTGAGCGAAGTGGCTGAGCTCTCATGAGAGGGAATGACAGCATACGCTCACCTCCCGGTCACTCACAGCAATCGCCAGCAAATCATAAGTGTCTGTGAACTTATTCCAGGGCAGACTGTACTTTCCCTCCGCGTGTGTGAGACTGTCCCCAAATATGCATGGCGCCACAGTTCAAAAAGAGGTGAGTGGATCACACTGCACGTCACAGAGGGGGCGTGTGCATGCTTTTGCCTCTCCCTGGTCGATGTTGGGAAGGCAATACTTGAATAAGAATTGAATATGACAAAATTAGGGAGAAAATGAGGACAATCAAAAAAAAAGGAAAAAAATAAAAATAAAAATCATGGCTGATTACAACTGCACGGTCATTAAAAGAATAAGCAAAACTAACATGCATGAAAAAAAACACGCCAAGTTACACAACAGCTTCTTATGCTCGCAAAACATATGGCACAAGTTTGGACAGGAGCACACACATTCACACCCATGTCTCAGGAACATGACGTTGTCGAGCCTGAGGCGGCTGCACAAACTATGTAGATGATTATGAAATGTAAGGCATGACTAAGAATTTTAAAGAGTAAGCTGCAGCAATGCAAGATTTCTTTTAACAGGGTGGAGAGTGGTCAGGTAAACATGAGTGAAGGTACGTATGAGGGTTTAGAATTGGTACATTTGATGGTCTCAACTCAAGTGCAATTAATTCCTATTCCACTCTTGATTTGGGCCATTAAACAACTACAGGGGTTTTCCAAAGTTTTAGATCAGATAGCTTTCATACACATCAGAACCACATTGAAGTTCAGGAGAGCTGAACACCAGACCCCAGAATTCAAAAGATTCAGATACTGTGTATTGGTGAGCCCCCAATTTTGGAAAACCATGTGACTAAACAAAATGAACCAAACAATAAACATAATGAGATCCCTGACATAACTAAAAGCTATAGTGTGAAAACAACTTTAAAAAAAAAAAAAAAGGGTATGGCAAAGATCGTTATAACATACTTGCTTAAGCCTCAGCATATGTCAGCAGGTTTTTTCAGAACCCAGGGCAACTTGGCTCTGCTGAAGAGCCTCCAGCTAAACGGATCAAGTTACACGTATCTCTGTTCAACTGCTGCCAGAGACAGGTGGCCTCTCACAGATCTTTAAGTTCACAACCACCAGGGTTTCAGATGAGGATGGGGGTGGGGGGGCAAGAAAGACACCGGTTGATTCTGCAGCTGTTTCATATAAACGACAGGAAATTACCAGGAGCAGTGTTTGGTTGTCAAACAAAACTAAGCTTAATGAGAGAGAATTGCACCCACAGGGCCAGAACATGTTAGTAAACAAAACAGTTTACTTCCACCTTTTGTAACTTGTTTCTGTATATATGTCAACGTCAATAATGTTTCCTGAATAGAAAAACAAAGCCTTGTTGATGTAGCATTAATGCTAACATTACACTGGCTTTAAAAGCTAGCTTTTTATTTCTTAAGTGGTTGAAAAACAACAATGGAATTAATTACAAGCTCAACCTCATTGTGCTTGAAAACATGTCAATCATAATGCATTATATAACTGGCCCTACAATGGCCTGGCGAGCTGTCCAGGGTGGACTCTGATCTCACCCAGAGTCTGCCTCAATGTGCACCAGCCTCCCCCAATTCTAACTAGGATTGAGCGGTTCAGAAAAATGAATGTATTAGAACTACTTTTTTCCCCTCCTTTTCATGGTAACTCTTAATTACACCAGACTGGACATGATTAAACCCCTGGGCAGTAGTGGCCTGGTGGTAAAGGGCACCGGATCGCTGATCCTAAGGTTGGGGGTTCGAGTCACACTCTCCACAGGGTTGTCACTGCCCCCCCCAGTGCAGTTACTGGGTTATCAAATGCCAGCCATGTCTCTCACTGTCTATGGTGAGAAGCATGGAAACGTGTACAGGTATGGGTTTCTGCCCCATTCTATAGGTTTGTGTTAGGAAGGGCATCCGACGTAAAAATCTTTACCCAAGTCAAACATGCGAATCAGAAAATTCGCTGTGGCGACCCCTGGGGGGAAGGGGCAAAAGGAAAAGCAGGACATGATTAAACCCCTGGCAAGTCTCTTCTTTTTCTTTTGGCTGTTCCCTTCAGGGGTCGCCACAGCAAATGATCTGCCTCCATCTCTCCCTATCCTCTGCATCTTCTACTCTTACTCCAATGACCTTCATGTCCGCCTTCACCACATCCATAAATCTTCTCTTTGGTCTTCCTCTGGGCCTTCTGCCTGGTAGTTCCAACCTCAGCATCCTACTACCAATATACTCACTATCCCTCCTCTGTACATGTCCAAACCATCTCAATCTAGCCTCTCTGACTTTGTCTCCAAAACATCTAACATGTGCTGTCCCTCTGATGTACTCGTTTCTGATCCTATCCATCCTCGTTACTCCCGAAGAGAACCTCAACATTTTCATCTCTGCTACCTCCAACTCTGACTCCTGTCTTTTCCTCAGGGCCACTGTCTCCAAACCATACAACATCGCTGGCCTCATCACCGTCTTGTACACTTTTCCCTTCATTCTTGCCGAAACTCTCCTATCACACATCACACCGGACACTTTTCTCCATCCATTCCAAACTGCCTGCACGCGCTTCACCTCTTTTCCACACTCTCCATTGCTCTGGATTGTTGAGCCCAAGTACTTAAAATCCTCCACCTTCCTTATCTCTGCCCCCTGTACCCTCACAGTTCCTCTTGGGTCCTTGTCGTTCACACACATGTATTCTGTCTTACTGAGACTAACCTTCATTCCCCTCCTTTCCAGGGCATACCTCCACCTCTCTAAATTTTTCTGCACTTGTTCTCACTACAGATCACAATGTCATCTGCAAACATCATAGTCCATGGAGATTCTTGTCTCACCTCCTCTGTCAGTCTGTCCATCACCATAGCAAACAAGAAGGGGCTCAGAGCTGACCCTTGATGCAGTCCCACCTCCACCTTGATCTCTTGTCACATCGACAGCACACCTCACCACCGTCTTACATCTCGCATAGATGCCCTGCACCGCTATAACATACTTCTCTGCCACTCCAGACTTCCTCATACAATACCACAGTTCTTCTCTCAGCATCCTGTCATATGCTTTCTCCAGATCCACAAAGGCACAATGCAGCTCCTTCTGACCTTCTCTGTACTTCTCTATTAACATCCTCAAAGCAAACACTGCATCTGTGGTGCTCTTTGTTGGCATGAAACCAAACTGTTGTTCACAAATGCTGACCTCTGCCTAGCTTCCACTATTATTTCCCATACCTTCATTGTATGGCTCATTAACTTTATCCCAATGTAGTTGCCACAACTCTGTCCGTCTCCCTTGTTCTTAAAAATGGGCACAAGCACACTTCTCCTCCATTCCTCAGGCATCTGCTCACTTTCTAAGACCTTGGTGAATAAACCCCTGGCAAGTCAATAGGGCTTTTTACACCCAAGCCTAGTGGTTCATCCAAACCAGAGCTTCTCCTGGGTGCTGTAGCATAAAGTTACTCGGAGTTAAACTCCTCCTGGATGGGACACGAGTTCATCAAAAGTTACCTTCACAGTATTTTTACTGGCATCCATTTATACTGCTAAAGGGACAGAAGCACACTGGTGGTTCAGACCTTGCCCAGGGAAATGGATCTTGGCACAGTTTTGGCACAGTGCGAGTTTAACAGGGAATCAGACCCATGACCCCTCAATTCATGAGTCCAACACCGTTGTCATAACACAGCCATCCCAAAATAAATGACACATTACTAACAGCTAGGATGATAAATTTGGAGTGCTTTCACTTGTGCAGCTTTCAGTGTATTTGGATCACTGTCTGAGAGATTGGACTCTGAAACAGTCAGCTAACTGGAAGGGAACCAAACATTATGCTTTTGTTTTCTTTTTTGAAGATGAGATGATCAACCAAGTCAAAAGACATTTGTGGAAATTTTTGGACTTCTGTTCAACTTGGGGGAACAAATTTGGAAAAACCAGAGAGAGTGCACCCATGTGTGTGAGAGAGAGAGCGAGAGAGAGGCCATAAAATATCTATTTAATAATTAACAAATCATTTAGTTAGAACCCTCCATGTGCTCACTACGCTCTGGTAACTTTTTTAAGGGTTTGTGTGTTTGAGAAAAATACAATGACAAGAGAAAGGGAATTTCTGACCAATTTGACACCTCCTCTCCCCCACCAAAATAAGATATTTCGTAGTGTTTGCTTTGCAAACTTCAGTGTGAACCTCAACTAAAGTGTACCGTATTGACTTCGGAACGTTTCAGACACAAGGAATTGCATAAGCAAGACATGTCAACCCAGGTGTCAGTCATGGATACTTAAATCTAACAAATCATGTAATGAACAATCACACATTTTCCTATAGAGTTTTTCAGATTCGTAACAGAAGGAAGATGAGAGCCAAATGAAAACTATTTACTGGAAAATAAACATTCTCAGTTGCCGAAGAAAACTGCTTTAAAAAAAAAAAATACAGCAGACAGAAAGCCAATCCAATAAGAAAAACTAAGTATTTGTGTTTTAAAAAATAAATAAATAAAATAAGATTTAATTAATAAATAATTTAACCATTTCTTAATCGACCAAATAACCAGGATTATTACTTCAGCAACAGTGTGTGTATAAATAAGACTGAAAGTGCTGTCTCGTAGCATAAGCAATTTATTTGTATAGAGGTCAAATAAAGTTAACTTCTTAATAATTTTAAAGCTATAAATAATGTAATATTGTGCACTTCAAGTTGGTTTGTCACCACAGTGAGGTAACTTTTGTAAGTTAAGAACGCGCCATCTGTTGACGAACTCAAACTGCGACCAAAACTACTAAACTAGTCGAGTTAACCAGCTCGGTGTTTGACTAACTTGTTTCTTCGACCTACCTTCACAGCCAGCGACTGCAGTGGGACAGATGAGACATGTTCGGGCTCTAAAATTCACCCTCAGCAAGCTTTAAACACTCGCTAGAAGCTGCCATCTTGTCCTCCTGCTCCTGCTGTTGCTCGACTCCGACGGGAGAAACCACCTCCGTCTCCCTCATGTTCAACTGCTCACAAGTCGCGCTCTAAGCCATTCACTCGAGCCAGAATATGTCCGTCAGGGAATTAAAGGCCTCCTTGACAACAGTACAGAGTTTTGCTCTTCATTTCGGAGTAAGAAAATCCCCTCAAATAATCCCTTCGCCGAAAACGTCCTCCTTCCTAACTCGCTTTGCTTTCCTTTGCTGCAACTTAACGAGGACTTAACGCGCAAGCTCAGCGCGAGCTGCTCCGGAATCGGCCCTTCCTCCTCTTCTTCGTCAGTCTTACGTCATCGGTGGAGGCGGAAGTAACTTTTCCTCATGAATCCGCTGATCTACTGAGCTTTGAATATACCGTTATTTATTTATCTTTTTAAACGTAAAACGTAAGATATATATAGATCAAACAATTATATTTGAAAACTGAAATCATTTTTATTTAAACACAACATATGTCATAATATCAACGGCATGTTTCAACCAGTAGGGGACTGGTGCTACATCCGGGAGCTCGGACTGTATAACTTGTCTATAAAAACGTTTCAAAACTAAATTATTCTATCTATCCTTCAAGCCGTATATTTTATATTTATTGTATAAAATTCGACATGTCTGGAGCTATAAAAATGTAAAGTGCAGCCAGATGTGTGCGAGAAATCAAGTGAAGATTAGCTTCAAGCTATTGGCAGTTCTGGTGGAAAGTGGAGGCTTATGGGAAATGTGGTTTGAGTTCTCAAAGAAAAAAACGCATACAGTATGTGTACAAATAATTCACCCATTGGACATCGATACCGTTTATAATCGGTAAAGTCACTATTATTGGTATTAAAACGAAGTTTAAAAGACTGGCAGAGAATCGGAGGAGTAATAAGCGTAGGACATCACTGCCATCTGCTGGGACTATTAAAAGGCACGGCGATTTAATCAAAAAGATGCAGCGATGTGTCAACCAAGACAGTCCTACAACATCCAGAGCCCGGAGATATTCACGGCGGATCTCATCCACCCCCACAGCCCGACCACCGAGGAGCTTTTTGACTACCTCAGTGACCTCAGTTCGAGTGATGGGCAGACCCACCCAAACTCCCCACCCAACCCCCCCAGGGTCCTCCTCCTCCACAGAGGGCATGTTGGTGGGATTGAAGAGGTTATAGGGGGCCGTACCTCTGGCTTGGCAAACTGGGGTGGTCGTCGACCTTTTTAAAAAGGGGGGCCGGAGGGTGTGATCCAATTATCGTGGAATCACACTCCTCAGCCTACCCTGGAAAGTCTGTATGGGGTGATGGAGAGGAGGATCTGACTAATAGTTGAACCTCGGATTCACGAGGAACAATGTGGTTTCCATCCTGGCTGTGGCACTCTCGATCAACTCTATATGCTGTAGTCTACAGGATTCTGGAGGGGCCATGGGAGTTCACCCAAGCTGTCCACATGTCGGTTTTTGTTTTTTTTTGGATTTGGAGAAGGGTTTCGACCATGTCGAAATTTTTTATCAAGATGGCGCCGGGTGACCTGCAGCCAGTTACAGGAGCTCTTCAGTTTATTTTTCTTTTTTTTCTCTTTTCTATTGTATATAGGCGTGTTTCTTTATCTTTTTTCAAATTTTCTTTCTTCAATCCTGCATCTGGAAAACATACTTTCATGATGCTTTTGTTCTTCTGTGCACTTTTATTTTCACTTTTTGGATCGGCGTCAGGAAACTCATTCACCGACGGCTCTGAGCAACGCAGGTCTTACACACGTGAGACCCTCCTCGGCCTGCGCGCCCCCGCCCTCCTTCACGCGGAAAAGCCCGTTGTTCCTTTGGAAATACGGAGGAAAAGGAGAGGCTGCAGAGTGGGGGCGAAAGACTGGAGGACATGTGTTCCCTCTGTCATCATGGGAAATGTCAGCGCGATCGCCAACAAGGCGGAGGAGCTGGCGGCGCTGACCCGGCAGCAGAGGCAGTACGGGACTGCAGCCTCATGTGTTTCTCGGAGGCGTGGCTGAATGAACTCACACGGACTCTGTGGTTTCTCTTAACGGATTTACACTCAGCGTGCAGATCAGTGTAATGGAAGCGTAAGAAGAAAGGAGGGGTGTGGCGGTCTATGTGAATGAGCGATGGTGCCACCCGGCAAGCGTGCACGTGAAGGGAGCAGCTGTGCGCGGGACCTAGAGCTGCTCGCGTTAGCGCGGCCATATTATCTACGAGGAGTTTTCACGTGATTGTGTTTTTGCGTGTACATTCCGCCCTCGGCTGATCGCGGCGGCGCGTGTGGCGTCTACACAGCGCCGTTAATCAGACACAGACTCGTCACCCCGCGCCATGATTCTGATCAGCGGGGACTTTAACCACGCCCCTCTCTCCGCCTCTCTTCCGACGTTCACGCTGATGAAGTGTGCCACAGAGACAATAAAACACTGGACTTACTGTATGCAAATGTGAAGGGCGCTTACAGCTCCTCCCCTCCCCACTGGGACGATCAGACCACAACCTGGTCTACCTGCTCCCCCAATACACACCCAGGGTGCGAAAGGAACCTGCACAGAAGAGGTCTGTGAAAGTGTGGACCGAGGAGACCAACGAGAGGCTTAGGGACTGTTTCCAGACCACAGACTGGAGCATGCTCTGTAACTCCTTTGGTGATGACATCGACGGCCTCACACACTGTATCACCGACTACATGAACTTCTGCGTGGACAGCACTGTGCCAACACGGAGAGTGCGGTGCTTCTCCAACAACCACCCATGGGTCACCCCTGAGCTCAAAGTCCTCCTGAACCAGAAAAGAGGGCTTTCATCTCGGGGACGAGAGGAGCAGAAGAAGGTCCAGCGTGAGCTCCAGTGGAGGATCAGGAGGGCAAAGAAGGACTATGGGAAGAAGATGGAGGAGAAGCTGGCTCAGAACAACGTGCATGGGGACGTCTGGAGAGGACTAAAGACCATGTCTGGATTTGGGCAGAGTGTCAGAGGGACAGCTGATGGTGACCAGCGCTGGGCGGATGAACTAAACTGCTACTTCAACAGGTTTGATTCTCCCCCTCCTCTGCACCCCTCCCGTTCCCCTCCCCTCTTCACACGTCTCAGACCAGCTGACACCTCCCCCCCTCCCAGGCCAACTTCACTTGACTGCACACAGCCCGACAGACACATCCCCTCCCTCTGCAGCACCCCAGCCCCCTCTCCCTCACATCAGACCAGGTGAGGGAGACAGCTGGCGACTAAATCAGAGGAAATCTGAAGGACCTGATGGCATCAGTCCCAGGCTGCTGAGGACCTGCGCAGACCAGCTCTGTGGTACTATGCTACCTGTACAACCTGAGCCTCAGCCTGAGAAGGTTCCAGTCCTCTGGAAGACCTCCTGTGTGGTTCCGGTTCCCAAAACAGCACAAGCGAAGGAACCAGCCCACTACAGACCTGTCGCCTGACCTCCCACCTCATTAAGATCATGGAAAAGGCTCCTCCTTGAACACCTCCGCTCTATGGTGAGCCCCACCTAGACCCGCTGCAGTTTGCCTACAGGCCCAACATCGGAGTAGAAGGCGCCGTCATCTACCTTCTGCAGCGGGCACTCACCCACCTGGAGATCTTGCAGCGCTGTGAGGGTCATGTTCTTTGACTTCTCCAGCGCCTTCAACACCATCAGGCCAGCGCCTGCGAAGAAAGCTGGAGGGGCGTGGGAGTGGACGGGCATCTTGCTGCCTGGATTATTGACTACCTTACTAACCGTCCACAGTACGTGCGGCTGTGCGGCTGTAAGTCAAAGGTGGTAGTCTGTAGCACGGGGCACCGCAGGGCACCGTCCTCTCACCCTTCCTTTTTAACATCTATACCTCCGGACTTCATATATAACACAAACAGCTGCCACCTCCAGAAGTTCTCGGACGACTCCGCCATCGTGGGCGTGTGTCAGAGGGGAATGAGCTGGAGTAACCGGTCGGTCATCGTCGACTTCGTGGACTGGTGTGGCGCAACCACCTGTGCTTGAACACTAGGAAGGCGAAGGAGATGGTGGTCGACTTCAGGAGAAGCTTACTCAAACACACACACACACACATTTACTAGTGAACATCCAGGGACAGGACATTGAGACAGTGGACAGTTTCAAGTACCTGGGTGTTCACCTTAACAATAAACTGGACTGGTCCCACAACACCAACGCCCTGTACAAGAAGGGCCAGAGTCGCCTCCACCTTCTGAGGAGACTCAGGTCCTTCGGCATATGCAGAACCTCTGCTCAGGACATTTATGACTCTGTGGTAGCCTCTGCAATCCCTCGCTGCCATCTGCTGGGCCCCGGGCAGCACAGAGCGGGACAGAAAGAGACTGAACAAGCTGGTCAGGAGGGCCAGCTCTGTCCTCGGCTGCCCACTGGACTCTGTGGAGGAGGTGAGTGAGAGGAGGATGGTAGCAAAGCTCACATCCATCCTGTCCAACAGCTCTCACCCACTGCACCAGACTGTCGAGAGCTAAGCAGCTCCTTCAGTGTGACTGAGGCATCCTCAGTGCAGGAAGGAGCGCTACCGCCATGAATCGTTTCATTCCCACCGCTATCCAGACTGTACAACGCCACTTTGTAACTGTCTGTGAAAATACGGTTATGTGCAATAAAAACCCCGTGTACTTTAATCAGCCACATCTACCCCACTGACTGTGAACCATATCAACCCATCTACTCTGCACTCAGATACATTACACTTTAATATAGGCCAATCTATAAAGTTGCTCCATTCTTTTCTTTTCTTTTATTGTTTAGTAATTTATACTATTTATGTATCTATTTATTTATTTACTTATATAATATATATGTATGTGTGTATGTTCGTACTTGTACCTATTTTTGCACCCCCTACTGATAGTACCTCAAGAGCCTGTAACAGTGAATTTCTCCATTGTGAGATTAATAAAGCTGTATCTTATCTTATCTTATCTTATGTCCCTTGGGAGTACAGCGTTCCAAACCCATTTCTACGGGCCATTCGGTCACTATCACCAAAGCCAGAGCTTGGTCCACATTGAGAAGAACAGGTCAAATTAGTTTCCGGTGAGGGTTGGAGTCTTCCCAGGTTGTCCTTTGTCACCGATTCTGTTCATAATTTTTATGGAGAGAATTTCTAGGTGCAGCTGAGATGTGGAGTGCTTCTGGTTTGGTGGTCATTGGGTCTCGTCTCTGCTTTTGGTGGATGACTTTGTCCTTTTAGTTTCATCAATCCGGGACCTCCAGCTCTCCTTGGAGCGAATCACAGTCAAGTGCGAAGTGGCCAGGATGAAAATCGGCACCCCCAAGTCTGAGGCCATGATTCTCAGTTGGAAAAGGGTGGAATGCACCCTCCGGGATGGGAATGAGCTGCTGCCCCAAGTGGAGTTATTCAACTATCTCTGAATGTTGTTCATACGTGAGAGAAGAATGGAGCAGGAGATCAAAAGGCGGATCGTTGCAGTCTTTGCGTAAAGCGGGGCCTGTACCGGTCCGTTGTGGTGAAGATGGAGCTGAGCCACAAAGCAAAGTCTCAATTTATCAGTCGATCTACGTTCCAACCCTCACCTATGGTCATGAACTTTGGCTAGTGACGGAAAGTTCAAGATCACGGATACAAGTGGCTGAAATGAGCTTCCTTCCCTGGGTGGTGGGGCTCTCCCTTGGAGATAAGGTGAGAAACTCAGACATCCGTGGAGAGCTCATGGTAGAACCGCTGCTCCTCTGCATTGAGAGAAGCCAGTTGAGGTAGCTCAGGCATCCGGTTAGAACGCATCCCTGGTGTGGTGTTTCGGGCATGTCCACCCAGGAACAGATCCCGGGTCAACCTCGAACACTCTGGAGGGATTATGTCGCTCGGCTGGTCTGGCAACACCTCAATGTCCCCCAGAAGAGCAGGAGAAAGTGTGTGAATGGACATCTGGACCTCATTACTGAGGCTACTGCCCCCACGACCCGACCCCGGATTAAGCAGAAGATGCTGATGATGAACTGTTAAAACAGCATTATCACCATACAAGCCTTGGCCCAATCATAAATACTACTTCGAAACAGAGGATTTTATGTCACAATATACAGATGCTGAAGACTCAAGAATTTGTTTGTGATGTACATTTTGTGTCCAGAAAGATGTGGATGGAAACACTCTCCAATGCTGATATAGTTGAGTATTTGAGAGATAGAGACAACAGCTAGCCATGAGAAAATGATCTCTGTAAACCATGCTTTAAAATGTAATCCACAAAAAGGAATTTTATAAGATTACTTCAGGTCCCCTTTTATGGAAAGGCATAAAGATTACAGCCAGCACAATGCTAAATGGGGAAGAGAGCAGCACATATTTATCCGAGGCTGGCCCTCTGCTGAATAAAGGCACCAATTAGATTCTGTACACCATATTGCACTCAAAACATTTTTAAAAAATTGAAAAGGAAAAAGGGCAGCATTCTCCAAGTACACACCAAGACTTCGCAGATCTTAAACTCTGTGGCCAGATTAAAAATAATAATAATAAAAAATTCCCGGATTCTCATCAGAACTTTTTGAAAACCTAAATGTGGCATTTTTTTTTAATAGAAATAAGTTGACTGTAGGTCGAAATAAAAAGAAGGTGACTGAAAAAGTCCAAAAGCTTTTCATGCTAAATGTCGGTGAACTGACTGAAGCTATACAATACACTCTGGGTGGCCAGTCTTCACATGTACATCGAACAATACAGTACTAAACTCAGACTAAACAACTGTCTGTAAAACAGAAGCCTTACCGTCCCAAAAATATTTTGAAAATAATTTAAACCAGAACTAAACCTATATTAGCATCACAATCACAACTTCTATCACATAATCACCTTCATGCGGCGTTTATACTGTCTGAGGTGTTTTCCGAGGTTCTAGGCATTTTTGTTGTTGTTTTTTAATCATCAAAAAATTGATGCGGCACCAATTTCCATGTGGGGATGACAAATCAGGACTTTTTTTCCCCCCACCCGGCCGAATGTCCCATGGAAACTGTTACTGGTAAGTTACTACACAGAAAAAAATAATATTTACAGTATTTAATTGTCAAAGGTGTGGGAGGAAGAGTTTGGTAAAACAGTAAAGATAGAATATAGTTTGGGGGAATTTTACAGCACTGCAAAGGTGACATGGTGGTATACAGGGATCCCTCACTTTCCATGGTTAATTGGGACCGAGAGCCTCGGCGACCACTGAATTTCGCAAAGTAGGATTCCGACTGACGTATATGTACATCAATACATACATATTCAATGCTATAAATGATAATGACAAACATTAAACAACAATGCATAAGATGTAAATAAAATATAAATACACATACAGACACACGTGCACATACTCAGATGTGCACCTCACATAAAAATCTAAGTTGTTTTGATGGGGTGTTTTGGGTTGTTTTTGTTTGCTTAGGGTTTTTTTTTTTGCATAATTGGCCTTCTTTTGCAGAATTTTCCTTAACTTTCCCCCCTATTCTTCCTTAATTTCCTTATTTTTTAATTCAATGAATATTTAAAAAAAAAAAAAAAAACACGCACTGAAGCCTCATGAATTGAAGCACGAAGTAGCAAGGGATCCCTGTATGTTAAAAATATTT
Source organism: Plotosus lineatus (assembly GCA_024760905.1). Taxonomy (NCBI): domain Eukaryota; kingdom Metazoa; phylum Chordata; class Actinopteri; order Siluriformes; family Plotosidae; genus Plotosus; species Plotosus lineatus. The sequence goes on from CM045733.1 coordinate 47,318,113, forward strand.
TGATGTCATTCATTTTCTTGATTTACACAGAGTGTATGTGCAACTTTAGCCTATGACGTCCTACTGTATATTGTAGAGCTCAAACTTTATCTCCAGTGACTTTCACAGGAACTGGTTTGGAAAAAAAAAAAAAAAAAAAAAAAAAAAAATGAGAATATGCATATGAGGACAACACAGAGTTCAGAATGTGTTTGTTTCTATTCCAAATCAAATGGTAAATCTTTTCCCCGACTTTCCCAAAAAAAAAAAAATCTGACTTTCCATGATGGGGTCCACATCACCACAGTAGTTTGACAAAGCCCATAAAGGTTATGAAAGAACAAAACAACAAAATAATAATAATAAAATAAATAAATCAAGTTTCTGGTGCAAATGAATACCTGGCCCAAGAACTTTGAAACAAACAAGATAGGCATACATACTTTTGCATGCATTCTAGAAATGTAACAACTGAAATTAAAAGCAGATATACTGTATTCCCCAAAAAAAAAAAAAAAAAAATTACCAAATACCGTGACATGTGATGTCTGTATTAATAGTTCACGCCAAAAGATTAATTAACTGATTTTTGACCGTTAGTATCCTTTGTCCTGTCGTTAATCAAATATTGCATCAGATGTCAGTCGGTGTAATATAATATTTTCAGGGACATGTTTAATGATGGATACAAATGTATTATGATTTGCCGATGCCTTTTTAATGTTAAGAACTCTACCCACCCTCCACAAAACAAAAGCAAAAATAAAAATAAGGGGTGTTTTTTCCAGTACCTTTTTTTTTTCAGCCCAGTTGACTGATCCATAATTGTATAATAGTAAGATAGGATATTTTAAATATTTAATCAGTGATATACATCTCTGCTAATGGTTGACAGCCGGGGAGATAATTAGAAAATCCAAAAATCCAGTTGTTCCTCAAACCCTATAATAGCTTGCCCGGTTCATTTCTAGGGGTCAGTTTAGTCTGACGCTGAAAAACTGGCTGCGCTTTCTCCAGCCTGAATGTCAACCTGCAGGAGCTTCTGGTAGAACGGAGAGTAGACAAGCTTGTTGAAGTTCACAAGATGGTTCAGTCTGATCCCCACTTTCTCCAACTCCTTGCTGATGGGAGCCAGACCTCCTGGAACAGTTGTAGGGGTCTTGTGAGGACCCTGTTCTAAGAAGTCAATGAGGTAGTCATGGATCCGAGAGTCTGTTAAACAATGGAAATGTCGACAGTAGTAAAAAAAGAAGGAATGTAAGAATAAGAACCAGACATTTTGTGTATGCAACACATGCCTACGAATAATAATAATAATAAACACACAAAAATACACAGCAATAATACAGATTATAATATGAATGCTACTTCATTAATAAATAATATAATTACCAACAAGTTTGCGGATGGGGTTATCTTGAAATCTGGCAGCTGCAATCTGCCCTTTCAGACTGTTCTGTCTGTCTGGTTCAAAAGGCGAGAAGCCACGTTGAGCCAGACATTCACCCAGCTCCAAACACAGTTTCTCCGCGATGGTGGCAAACATCTCATCAGGCTTGAAAGACCTGAATGACACAACACACAAACAGTGATAAGAGAGAGAAAGAGGGCGAGTGCACTATGAGAGCGCCAGAGTGGAGAATCATGAGTCTTACGGCAGGTGCATGTCAGCTAACAGGATCTTGACTGTGTTCTTCAGCATGTCCATAAGGCCTGGCAGCCCTGAGATTGCCTCTCCTGCACTGTTGTATACGATCAGCAGTACAGAAGCCACTAAAGTCAAACGCTCCAGTTCCAACTGCATCTCCAGAAACCTGCCACGGTCCATGAGCACTGTCTACACACACACACACAGCCCAATTAAAAAAAGATCAAGATAGAGGGAATAAAAAGAAAGGAGGAAGACAGGTCAGACAGGAAAAGAAAAGGTGGAGAGAGAAAAACAGATAAACATATAGAGGCAGACAGGATACAAGCAAGGGAGGGATATATAGAAATGTACAACTGAAACAGACAAACATATAGATCAGGGATGAGCAACTGGCAGCCCATAGTATCATTCAATACAGGAGGCTTTTTTTTCCCCCCTCCCGTCTGATCTAAGAAAAAAAAAAGTATATTGCCTCTTTTCATTCAACATTTTGACACAAGCTTCAATACTGCACTTAACTGTGATCGTTTTACCATTGAACGTAGGTAAAGCTTGCTTGTTGGCCGAATTAAAAGAGAGAAGTTAACCACCAAAATGGTGATACAGGGCACAAAAAATTCTCCATCATATACAACTCTATTATTCTGCTGATCAAATGAAAAACTCAGTGAACAAAGAATAATAACAATGCAAACAAAAAAGATGTAATTTAAGCCAATTACAAATTTAGCCAATGGCTGAAAGCTTTTATTTCTCCCTCCTGCTGATTGGTTGCAGATGACGTGGACACCTCTTTTTTTGTCCTTCGCACACATGTCATCAATGTGATTGTTTGAATTGTGAATTCACAGGGTTTTTTGATTTTTTTTAAATGATTATTTAAAGCCCTCTGATGCCACTCGAACGCCCTGCATCTTATTATTGAGTCAACAACAATTTATTGTGTTGTGAAAGATGTCACACCAATGTAAACAAAACACGGACGATCTGTAACTATTAGTGTTACTTTATGAAGTGTCATATCTTAGGAGATGGTGGATTGTTCATTTCACTGAAAAGGCAGTCTGTCTGACATGGGGGCCGGTATTGGGCTGGATTTTTCCGGATCTCCCACAAAAATGCCGGTGGACCAAGAAAGCATGGAGCAAAAACAAAAAAAGTGCGCTTGAAGTCTAATTGTGTGTTTTTGTGTGTACTGTTAATGTTATTTTTCCTGTATTAATATGGAGAAATATCGGAAACAGTTGGCCCACCTCAGGGAAACCTTCTGTGCTGTGCTCCCAGTGCAGCAGCCGTAAATAGGCCCGATTGAGCACGTTCTGCAGCAGCTGCGAGGTGGAGACGGGTGAGGCCGCAGCACCTGCTTTATCACCTCCAAGCACCAAGTCCACTGATTCCTGTAGCCATTTCTGAGTGAAGTCAAGGGCATCTTTAAAAAAAAAAAAAAAAAAGACAACATGTCCTTAGATACATAAATATACAGATATGTCGGACCACGACACCAAATCCCAGTAGTTAGTTTGGACTACCAAGACCTGATCCCAATCAAAATGAATGAGAACATAAAACTGCTTATACAGAAATTTCACCAGTGAAAACACTTAAAAGGACTGCTTTAAAATTAGTGAGTTTGAACAAAATAAGTTTTAAAAGGGGTATAAAGAGTCACCTCTATATTTCCCCCCAATTTAGTCATATCTGATTCCCACCCATCAAGTTTCCCTATCACATGACCGCCACCAGTCAGGGAGCGGTAAAAGCATGCACATGCTCCCTCCCTACCCCTGCAGTGCTAGCCGCCACCCTTCTCATTTCAAACTACTGTGGATGTGTATTTTGGGATATATATATATATATATATATATATATATATATATATATATATAAAAAAATAAATAACTCATTTTATTAAACATATTAATGTGTGTTATCCCTGGCCACAAGTGCAGCTTGTCCACCCTGTTAGTGGTGCACAGTGTCCCCATTAAGAAGAATTGAGCTTATGCCAATACTGAGTTCAGATGATTCAGATGCTGGAGTTATTGGCTGCAAAGCAGCCAATCTTGACAGCATAGCTTTGTTTGAAAGCAAGAAGCACAGGGAGGGTGCAAGAAGGGGTATCCCTCTCCTGGAGGGGGGGTCTATTTCTGATAGATGCCGAACATTTTGACAGCTGTTTAACATGATTTCCGAACAGGTTGTAGACTGAGAATCTTAAAACAAAACAAAGACAAAAAATTACTGGCACAGCACTAAGAATTCCTTGCGCCAATTTAAATAATTTGTGCCAGTGTCGCACCAATTTAGCGTAATGGGAATACTGGTGGTGCAGTGTAAACAGCACCCCAACTACCAAACTAAATAGGGAGTGGAATAGCAACACCAGCTTCCAAATCAAGTTCAAGCTCTATAAGACCAGTTTGTGGAAGGTGTATTTGCTTCTTCAGCACTCAAATCCCCCCCACAACAACTGATGAACTACTTATGCATTTCGGGTCATCGAATGCACTCAGAATAATACGCCTTTCTCAGAGTAGTCGAATAATTACCCAACCTCATTTTTACAACAGTGTTAGGTTAAGGCATACATCAGCTGGGCAGCACAGGAATATCACAGGACTTTTTTGCCTTGCAAGAATTTGACTGATGCATTTGAAATAAAAGAAAATGTCACTTACTAGGCTGTTTATTCAATATTTCTTGAAACTTGCTTCTTTCATATTCCACTGAATGCTGCAGCAGGTGAGGCCGGAAGCTACTGAGAGTAAAGTTGGCCATGTCAATCTTCATTTTGTCCAGGACTGCAAAAATAGACCTGTGAGGCACAGAGTATAGTTGTGCTCTATAAATACTGAAATAAGAGCAACACAAACACAGTTGTGGGACTTCCTTACAGAATTACATATTTAGAGGCTATATGCATTTCTCACCTAAAAAGAAGCACGATATCCGTGATCTCCCGCAGCTTTTTGACTTCTTCATCCCGACATGGCGCACAAAAGGTACCCATGGTGTCAATGATGAATTGAGCCACTTTGCTGATATCCAGCGCTCCATTCTCTGCCTGCTGCTGGATGAGAGACACGTCCAGTGCCTCTTCGATCTGTCCTTTCAAACGTGTGTGGTGTGGCATCAGGAGGGAGAGTAGCATCTAATGAGAACAATTAGAAACAAATTACAATGGCAAGGAAAATTAAAAAAAACGACAACAATGTGGACAAGAGGAGAGAGGGTGGGGAGGTATTGCAGGGATATAGAGCAGAACGACCAGTCTTCCTTTTTAAGAGCCACCCAACACTGATTAAAAACCTGAATTAAGATTTTCTACAGTGAACTTTTTCCTAGTTCTTTATGGTGGCAGGTCACATGATCTCTCGATGCCCCAAGAATAGCAAGCATTGTGTAGCCAATGGTATCTTTTGAGACAGCTTGTTCAGAGTTTAGGGTATACAATATGGAAACACACACACACAAAAAAATAAAATCTATATATAAATAATATGGATATTATATATATATATATATATATATATATATATATATATGTATGTGTGTGTGTGTGTGTGTGTGTGTGTGTGTGTACATACACATAAGTTCATTATTTTCTGTAATGTACTGATAAAAATTAAACTTTCATATATTTTAGATTCATTGCACACCAACTGAAATACTTCAGGTCTTTTATTGTTTTTAATACTGATGATTTTGGCGTACAGCTCATGAAAATCCAAAATTCCTATCTCAAAAAATTAACATATCATGAAAAGGTAGTCTAAATGAGCTATTAACCTAATCATCTGAATCAACCAATTAACTCTAAACACCTGCAAAAGATTCCTGGAGGCTTTTAAAAACTCCCAGCCTGGTTCATTACTCAAAACCGCAATCATGGGTAAGACTGCCGACCTGACTGCTGTCCAGAAGGCCATCATTGACACCCTCAAGCAAGAGAGTAAGACACCGAAAGAAATCTCTGAGCAAATAGGCTGTTCCCTGAGTGCTGTATCAAGGCACCTCAGTGGGACGTCTGTGGGAAGGAAAAAGTGTGGCAGAAAACGCTGCACAACCAGAAGAGGTGACGGGACCCTGAGGAAAATTGTGGAGAAGGGCCGATTCCAGACCTTGGGTTACCTGTGTAAGTAGTGGACTGGACTACAGGTGCCGCATTCCCCAGGTCAAGCCACTTTTGAACCAGAAGCGCCTGACCTGGGCTCCAGAGAAGCAGCACTGGACAGTTGCTCAGTGGTCCAAAGTACTTTTTTTTGGATAAAAGCCAAAATGCCTGAAGTCCAGTGTCAAGTACCCACAATCAGTGATGGTCTGGGGTGCCATGTCAGCTGCTGGTGTTGGTCCACTGTGTTTTATCAAGGGCAGGGTCAATGCAGATAGCTATCAGGAGATTTTGGAGCACTTCATGCTTCCATCTGCTGAAAAGCTTTAAGGAGATGAAGATTTTCATTTTTCAGCACGACCTGGCACCTGCTCACAGTGCCAAAACCACTGCTAAATGGTTTACTGACCATGGTATTACTGTGCTCAATTGGCCTGCCAACTCTCCTGACCTGAACCCCATAGAGAATCTGTGGGATATTGTGAAGAGAAAGTTGAGAGACACCAGACCCAACACCGTGGATGAGCTTAAGGCCACTATCGAAGCATCCTGGGACTCCGTAACACCTCAGCAGTGCCACAGGCTGATTGGCTCCATGCCACATCGCATTGAAGCAGTCATTTCTGCAAAAGGATTCCCGACCAAGTATTGAGTGCATAACTGAACATAATTATTTGAAGGTTGACTTTTTTGTATTAAAAACACTTTTTATTGGTCGGATGAAATATGCTAATTTTTTGAGATAGGGTTTTTTGGTTTTCATGAGCTGTATGCCAAAATCATCAGCATTAAAACAATAAAAGACCTGAAATATTTCAGTTGGATTGCAATGAATCTAAAATATATGAAAGTTAAATTTTTATCAGTACATTACAGAAAATAACGAACTTTATCACAATATGCTAATTTTTTGAAAAGGACTAGGGTATTATATATATATGTCTGTCTTTCGGCTTTTTCCCCCTTTTACTCAGGAGTCGCCACAGCGATCTGATTTGCATGTTTGATTTGGCAGAGGTTTTTACGTCGGATGCCCCTCCTGACACAACCTTTTTTAGCAAGGGACAGAAATACGCTGATGGCTTTTCAGCCTACTCTTTACGAAAGTCAGCAATGGTTCTTTTACATGCCTCTCACCTTAGACAGTCAGAGACATGGCCTGCCTTTGATAACCCAGTTAGCTGCACGGGGGGGGGCAGTGATAACCTTGTGGAGAGTGGGACTCGAACCCCCAACCTTTGGATCAGTGATCCAGCGCCCTAGACCACCACTGCCCAAGTGTGTGTGTGTGTGTGTGTATATATATATATATATATATATATATATATATATATATATATATATATATATATATATATATATATATACACACACACACACACATTTTATTGGACTCACACGCTGCAGTATTTATGTGACAGGAAGCGCGTCCCAAGTTTTGGCAATCAGCTGGTCTGCGGGTTGAAGTTTTTCCATGTCTGTCCATTTGTGTTTGCTTGCCAGCTATGCTTGACTTCGTGGAAATGAGCTGATCAAAACGAGGAACATTTATCTCTTTACTCAAAAATAACATGCGCCATCTGTGGCTGTTATAATCCTATAAAATTAGAGTTTGAAGGTATCGGACCCGTCCACACTGGCATGCAGAAAGGATTGGCTCTCCGTTGCGTGCCACAGTGACATGGCATTGAAAATAGATGAATAGATTTAAATGCGCGAGATTTATTCATCCATTTTTGTTTTTTTGATGGCTTTTTTGTATTTTTATTTAAATGACAGTGAAATTATGTATTCGTTGTTCTGTTAAGAAAGGCCACCTGATTTATCGGAGATGCCACTTACAGTCCTCAAAACAGCCACATTTGGCTCGCGAACCACAAGTTCCCGACCCCTTATATATATATATATGTCTCTCAGAGGATATTTTAAAATGTCTTTTTTTGGGCTCTTTTAGTCAAAAAGGTTCCCAACCCCTGATCTTATGGTGTACATTTACAGAGTATACAGTATTTATATTTGCAGATTACATAGTGTGCTTAATGTTGGAATCGGAAACATCGGACAATCGGGTACTTCGGACCAGTATTCTCCCCTACTAGTCCGTTAAACCGAGACATGAGTGTGTGTGTGTGTGTGTATGTATGTATATGTATATATATATATATATATATATATATATATATATATATATATATATATATATATATAGAGAGAGAGAGAGAGAGAGAGAGAGAGATAGATATATATATATATAGATATATACATACACACACACACAAAGAATGGGGAACACATGTTTTTTCTTTGTTGTAATAAAGATAAATTAACAAAACAAATCATCTGTGACAACTTTGCAGTTCTAAACCCTGCCTTTGTCATCATCACAGATTCCAACTCATCTCTATGACATCATTCCAATCTGGTCGTTCACTCTCAAGCCCTTTTTGTTGTTCCCTCTTCACTCATTTTATTTTCCCCTTTTCCATTTTATCATCTCTCTCCTCTTTTCTTTTCTTAGTCTCCTCTCTTGGTCCCCAGCTATTGCTGATTCTCGCTACACTTAGTTTATTTCAAAGTGGGATAATGATGTTTCCTACTACAAGTAGCTCTGACAACCTGAATTTCCATAGTTTTGATTGAAACCTTACCCACTCAGAATAAGGGTTTTAATTCCCCGAGAGCTGATTCATCAGATTATATTGTTCCTGTGTGGTATATATTAATCCAGTGAACAATAAGTTTATACAAGGTGTTGAGATGTTTATTTAAAATTTGCAGGAGTTACCAGTGTCAAAAATGTTCCCACTAACATGACAAGTCACATATACTCAAACTCAATTTAAAAACAAAAAAAATTCTTATCGTTTTAATACACTTACTGCTTTAATTTCGCCAACCAGTTTGATGGCTTGGTCATAAACAGGCGGGTCATCATTTAACTGAGCTTCAAGACAATCCCAGAACAATTGGTGCACAATTTTCTTCACTTGCTTCTCTAAACTGTAGGGTAAAAAATAAAAATCAAGAAAAAACATACTTTCACTTCTCATTGTGGGATTTTATGTTTTAGTTAATTATTGTGTGCTTGAAAGACTTTACCTTCCCTCAGCAGGCTCAGTGGGTTTGATTTGGAAACCACCATTCAAAACGATCTCATGAACCAACGCCATTTTGTTCACACTTTTAGCTGTCTCCATCAGCTCATCCATGGACACCATCTTGGAAGGGCTGGCTGTTGACGAGAGTATAATATGAAGAAGAGGTGTAATATTGTCAGCTACCATTGGGAAAAACTTGACTGGATGCTAGAATCTTTAGTGATACACAACAAAACTTTTAGGGCTGAGAACCAGTTGAGAGAGGAGATGATTCAAACTGTATTGCGATTCTCAAAGTATGTCTTCTTTTCCTTTCTTTTATAACTATCCTGAGAATACCCACTTGTGATGTAGAGATGACGCATCTATTGAGATGTAACAGGCATGTCCTGAGGTGTACTGACATGGTCATAGGTGTACGTATATTCTGGTGCATGTGAACACACACACCTCAAATTATACCACCATCCAAAATCAGATTTATTTTAGGAATTCAGTTCAAAAAAAGTGATTTTGATGATTACAACTTACAGCTATTAAAAACCCAAA
>CM045733.1:47337500-47430000 GCA_024760905.1 Plotosus lineatus
TTGTACACACTCCTGCACTTCCTCATTCCACCACCAAGTCTCCTTATCTACTTTCCTTCCAGAGGACACACCAAGTACTCTCCTACCTGTGTCCCTGATCACATTTGCTGTGGTTGTCCAGTCATTTGGAAGCACTTCCTGGCCACCCAAAGCCTGTTTCAACTCCTCCTTGAAGACAACACGACACTCTTCCTTTTTCAGCTTCCACCACTTTGTCTTCTGCTCTGCCTTTGCCTTTTTCACCTTTCTCACCATCAGAGTCATCCTGCACACCACCATCCTATGCTGTTTGGCAACACTCACCCACGATGACTTTGCAGTCACTGACTTCCTTCAAATTACATCGCCTACACAAGATGTAGTCTACCTGTGTGCGCCTACCTCCGCTTTCATAAGTCACCCTATGCTCCTGTTTCTTCTCAAAGAAAGTATTCACCACAGCCATTTCCATCCTTTTTGCAAAATCTATCAACATCTGTCCTTCTGTGTTCCTGTCCTGGATACCAAACCTGCCCATCACTTCCTCGTCCCCTCTGTTGCCTGCCCCAACATGTCCATTGAAGTCTGCACCTATGACCACTCTTTCACCTCTGGGGGTACTCTGCATCACTTCATCTAAGTCACTCCAGAATCTCTCCTTCTCTTCTAGCTCACATCCTGCCTGTGGGGCATAAGCACTAACAACATTGAGCATTACACCTTCAATTTCTAACTTGAGATTCATCACTCTGTCTGACACTCTTTTCACTTTTAGAACATTCCTGACAAACTCCTCCTTCAAGATGACTCCGACTCCATTTCTCTTCCCATCCACACCGTGATAAAATAGCTTAAACCCTGCTCCTAAGCTTTTAGCTTTGCTACCTTTCCACCTGGTCTCCTGAACACACAGTATGTCCACCTTCCTCCTCTGCATCATGTCAACCAGCTCTCTACCTTTTCTGTGCATAGTTCCAACATTCAAAGTCCCCACTCTCAGTCCTAGACTCATGCCTTTCCTCTTCTCTCTCTGCCTACGTACACGCCTCCCACCTCTCCTTCTTCGACGTCTTCGACCAACAGTAGTCCAATTTCCATCAGCACCCTGTTGATTGACAGCACTGATGGCGGTCGTTGTTAACCCGGGCCTCGACCGATCCGGTATGGAGGTAATACTTTTGATTTGCATTTTAAGTAATTGGCATTGGTTTTACGTCGGATGCCCTTCCTGACACAACCCTCTGCATTTCTCCGGGCTTGGGACCGGCATGAGGGGGAGAGACACTGGTTAGTGCCCCCCCACCTCATGGCTGCATTTGTGTGTGTATATATATATATATATATACATACACACACACACACAGTCTGTAAACTACGAATGCAGCGTTATTGCGTCATTATGTCAGCGTACTACGTAGGTAAGTCTAAACTCAAAATTTGACTTTTTTTTTAAAAAGTAAAATCGAAAAAACGTAAAGCGGATGAACGTAAGTTGGGGAGCATCTGTATTATAAAATAACTATCGGTTTTTTTATTATGTACATAGCAAACAAAAACAAGCTGTCGCACTGACAAGACTAAAGAAAAATGTTATGTACGTGCTTGAAACCCCTTGGATCTAAATTATGAATAAAAACTTTATTTAAACTGATTACACTGTTCATATCACAAATGAACACAATGATTGTTTCATGCATTTCACACATGTAAAAACCTCAGAATCAGGAGTTTATTGGCCATGTTTTATTATTTACTACTGTAACTGAATTTTACCAAGAGCCCTGTTGAGCGAAAAGATTTTTACAAAAAGTGCCATTTGTCATTATTAACACTCGTGCTGAGATGTTTCATTACAGTACAGTTAAATTTAATTTACAGCTTAAAAACACATTTCAGTGCGCACTATTCCTCTTTACCATTATTCCTGAACACTTTGGGGTAACAAAAAAATATTTTGAGGCTCTATAGGATGAGACTGAAACAGGATGGAGTAAAATTTCACCCCAAGTTGTGCAAACGCCAACGATTTGTAGTCAAAACACTTGACTGGTCTCACAACATAATTGGTATAAACACATTGTAAAAATAACAAACAAACATGTTTTATTTCAGTTGTTTAATGGAAATCTAAACAACAGGAATCAATTGTGCAAGTCAGGACTGAGTAAAGAAGATTATGTCTTTGATTATTGCTTCCATTATAGTCTTTGCTGCCCCACTCAGGTGAGGCGTACAGGTTTAGGGGCTAAACGCCAGTGACCCTGAGATACCTGCTGAAGATGCAGACAGGAAGAAGAAGACACCATCACAGAGAAGCTCGTCAAGCTCTGTGTAGCAGCATCAATGATGTTTACAGTTTAACCTATACACACACACACACACACACACACACAAGACCATGGGGAAAGTCCCACTGACCGAGAAAGTTCACATAACAGCTCGGAAAGACGGCACGCAAAAGTGTTAGGGCCAGCAACCCGAAGCACTGCAACACATTCGTTACAAGTTCACAAAGCAGAGAATACCCCCTTGCAGGCCGAGAGGCAGGGGAGGATGAACTGCAACACCGGACAGATTCAACGGATTCAAGACCCGGCAATGTACCTAGGACTATGACTTTGACACAAGCCTTAACTGAAGGTGTAAAGGAGACAAGACGCAGATGCGGCGGTCTCTTTAAAAACGAGAAAGGAGTTAAGATTCACCAAGGCAAGACGAAGTGTAAAGAGAAGTTACAGTGTAAAGAGAAGTTACAACAGCACAAAGCTGCAGAGATGTCATCAGCTAATGAGTTGCAGGAGGATCAGAGCCAGGATGCCAACCACAGTGCTCAGAATCTCCGAGTTGAAATGGATCCACACATAGCGATGCCCGAGACAAAAACAGCGATGAGAGAAACAGTTCAGGAAAAGAAAGAGAAACTTCTTCTACCCCCAGCAACAGACAAAAGATGGGAAATTCTGAACAGTATTCTCGAAGGCTGTTTGAAGGGTGAAGCATGCAAGAAAGTAGAGACTATGAGTAGCATCATCTATGAAGAATGCAAATCTATGTTTGGCATTAAGATCACAAGAGAAAGGCCTAAACAGGGAGGTCCAAGTAGAAGACAAAGAGAGATAGCTAAAGTCTGACAAGAACTTCGTAGTCTCAAGAAAGCATGGAAGAAAGCTCCAGAGTCTCAAAAGGAAGGTCTTCAACAATTGCACAACACACTGCACAAGAATTTGCTAAACCTCAGGAAGGCTGAAAGGCTGCGGAAAAAGCAGAATTCGAAGAAAAGGCACATAAAGGCATTTTTCAGTGACCCATTCAAGTTTACATCAGATCCACTTGGAAAACCCAAGAGTGGTAAACTGGAGTGCTCACAAGCTGAGGTGGAAGAAAGTATAAGACAGGCCCACAGCTACTCAAGCCATAATTTGCCACTCGGAGAACCCCCATTGAGAATGCCAGAACCAGAAACGCCATTCGATCACTCTGACCTACGTTTTGAAGAAATCAAGAAGGTTGTCAGAAGCGCAAGGTCAAGTTCGGCACCAGGACCATCAGGAACTATCTACAAGGTTTTCTGGTCAGTAGTTGCAAGGAGACTCACCACCTTTCTTCTACTCAACAACACAAGTGTACAGAAAGGAGGTGTTCCAGGCCACTCAGGATGTCGAGAGCATACAGCTGCAATAAACCAACTGATCAAGGAAGCGAAAAAAGATAAGAAAAACCTATCAGTCGTTTGGCGAGACATTGCAAAGGCTTTGCCCAGCGTTCCTCATCTACTGATTCAAGAAGCATTGCAACAATACCACGTTCCATCAGCAGTCATAAAGTTAGTGATGGACCACCTCTGCAATATCAGGATGAGATTCACAGTGAACAGCTTCACCACAAGATGGCAGCGACTGGAGAAAGGCATCATGGCAGGGTGTACAGTATCAGTAGTGCTGTTTGTAGTTGCCATGAACATGATACTAAAAGCAGGAGAAAGTCCGTGCAAGAGTCCTGTCGCAGCAGATGGTACCAAGCATCCTTCCTGCAGAGCCTTCATGGACGATGTAACAGTTATGACGCACTCAGTACCAAGAACTAGATGGATTCTCACTGCCCTGGAGAAGATAGCAGACTGGGCCCAGATGCAGATCAAACCAACCAAGTCAAGAAGCCTCACCATCTTAAAAGGGAAGCTTTACAAGCACCCCTTTGTTGTCCAGGGGGAGAATATTCCTACCATCCAAGATGAAAGCATCAAGTGCTTGGGGAAACGGTTTGACCAGTCTCTCGGGGACATCAATAACAGAAGAGATGTCAGCACGGCACTGAAAAGATGGCGCCAGACGATCAATGAAAGCCACCTCCAAGACCGATTTAAAGCTTGGTGTTTTCAGTATGGCACTGTCCCCGGATTGCAGTGGCCTTTCCTCCTGTACGACATTGCGTTCAGCTCAGTTGAAGCCATGGAAAAGCAATGCAGCAGGTTTCTTCGTAAGTAGTTGGGCGTGCCTCCAAGCTTCAGTGCAGTAAACCTTTACAGCAAATTGTCCAAGCTCAGCCTGCCACTATCGTCAGTAGTAGAGGAGTTTCACTCTGCTAAAGTAAGAGCCATTTTCACCTTACGCCAGTCCAAAGACACATCAGTGCAAAAAGCAGGTGAAACAGTCAAGACAGGAAAATGGAACCCTTACTCAGCAATAGAAGTAGCAGAAGGAGACTTGCAACACAAAGAACTTGTTGGAACAATTTGTAAAGGTAGACTGGGCTTAGGCAACTATGGCGAGACCAGGTGGAGTAAGGCAGATGACAAGACCAAGCGGGACATGATCATCCAGCAAGTTAGACAGGAGGCAGAACACACCAGATTTGTCAAGGCAGTAGGACTGGGAAAACAAGGAAGTTACACCATCCTCTAACGTCCACTGACTTGGAAAGACATATGGTCTACAGACCAGGGAAAACTCAGTTTCCTGCTTCGCGCTGTGACAGATCTCCTACCAACACCCTCCAACTTAAGAATCTGGGGTAAAGAAGAAAACCCATCATGCTCCCTCTGTAAATCAACAGACTGCACTCTCAACCACATTCTCTCTGCATGCCTAAAAGCACTCCGAGAAGGAAGGTACCGTTGGCAGCATGATATTGTACTTAAGGAGATAGCAACATTGGTAGACCAGCATAGGTTGGGAGTCAATCGCCAGTCAATGCAAAGAAGCTCAAAACAAATGCAGTTCCGCAAGGAAGGCGACAAGTCTAAAGTTGTCAAGTCTACATAGAACAGGTCATTACTGTAACAAGTATCCGACTGGGAGTTACAAGTCGACCTACAGAAGAAACGTAGGTTTCCAGAAGAAGTAGCCAGCACCTCTCTGCGACCAGACATGATACTGCTGTCAAGAAGCTCTCACACCATCCTGATTATAGAGCTCACAGTTCCCTGGGAGGACAGACTAGAAGTAGCACATGAGCTTAAGGCTACCAAGTATCAAGACCTAGGTGACGAAGCTCTCAGGAGAGGCTGGAAAGCAACTCTGGTGTCTATAGAAGTGGGTTGTAGAGGCTTAGTTGCAACAACAACAAGAAGCTTCCTTAGCCGGATAGGACTGCCACTGTCCACGTCCAAAGAAGCAATCAAGGCAATAGGAGCGTCGGCAGAGTCAAGCTCACGTTGGCTTTGGATGAAGAGGAATGAAGGCTGGATCCCAGAAGCCAATTAAGTTCTCATCAGAGGTCAAGTCCAGTCTGCAGGTGAAGACTACCATTATAGTTTTTGCTGCCCCACTCAGGCGAGGCATACAGGTTTAGGGGCAAAACACCAGTGACCCTGAGATACCTGCTGAAGATGCAGACAGGAAGAAGACAACCACCATCACAGAGAAGCTCGTCAAGCTCTGTGTAGCAGCATCAATGATGTTTACAGTTTAACCTTCTATGAGGTGCTTCATTAACTCAAGCCATAAAATAATTTTGAATTATTTTTTTAAAATCAATATTTTATTAATAGCTGTGTACAGTGGAATAATATACAGAGAGCCCCGACAGCTCGCGTCAGGGTCCTGGTCCCCTTTGTCAAGGTTAATTTTGTAATCCCAATCAACTAGTTTCACATTTTTGTTGGCCTTGCATCATGGAATGATAAGAAAATATTTAATTAATAAGTATTCTGAGAATGTTGTTAACGAGTATGCACACGTGAGAAATGTGGACGATGATGCATGTCTGCAGAGTTTTTAATGGATTTGAGTGACCCTTGATATAATGCCGATTTCCATGCAACACGGTCTCATGCAGAGTGTTTCCACATAGAAGAATTTATGCCCAAGTCTTTCATGTCTCTTTTTAGTAATTCATTCATTTTTCTGAACTCCTTAATCTTAATCGGGGTCTTAATTGGGGAGGCTCATGCCCATCTCAGCAGACTCTGGGCAAGTGCTGAGTATACCCAGGACAGCTTGCCAGGCCACTGCAGGGCTGTCTCTTTTTCCTGTATCTTTAAAACACACTTGACATCAGATAGCTCACCATAAAGTATTGCTCGGATAAATAAAATCACCACAATCTTAATCTTCCAGCTACTTTGGCAATGTTTCAAAGACACCTCAGATGGTTTGAATTGCGGCAGCCTCCTGACTACTGCAAGTTGGCTATGTTTCACTCCAACATTACCTCTTAATTTAATAAATATTTGAAAGCATTGAGACAGAAGTGGTTATAAAACATATCCAGTAAGTGTTTGGTGTGCACGTGTTCCATTTCAAGAAAACTAAATTGGACTTACCCGGTGGAGTCTGTTGGTGAGGACGCGGCCCCTCTTTATTTGATGATTCATTGGGTTCTTTGGGCATCCTCCACAAGTCAGCTGTGATCTGGAACAAGCAAGATCAGTTCAGATCTGCTTAGAACACACAAAATATTAGCTGAACTGAATCATTTCAAACCTTACAATATTTGATGTTGAGGGATTGAACTATAAGCGAAATTGAAGAACTATGAGAGATTGAAGTTGAAGAACTAAGAGAAAATATAAAGGAAATCTGAGGCTTTGTCCAAACTAACCAGGGCAAACCTGAAAACACAAACCTCTGCAAAGCTACAAATATAAAAGAATACAGCACCCCTTGTTGGTCATGCGATAGTACTACAACCCAAATATATGTACTACAAAAGAAAACATCCTATCCTATAATGTTAAAGAATTCTTTTTAAAAGTTTTAATTTGAATTATGTCCAAAATCTAATTGAGAGTTAAATGTACCATGTCCATCCCTCCAAAAGAATTTCTCAGAATCTGTTTTAAAATGTTTTACATGAAGTTTAAACAGTCAAATGGATTTGGGGGGGAGGGGGTCTTGGTGAAAGTAATAAAATTCATGCAATGCAAATATTCTCTGCCATTTTGTTTGTCTGTCCACCTCCTGCTTTTATGCTCGTTTTATCTCCTCTGAACTGCTCTTGGATCTTCTCAGTGTTAATTATTCCTGACATCTCCGTTCCCTCTAATGGTCGACAGACAGAAATGATTAGGTTACAAAAAATAAAAGTATTGATAAACTATATCTTATGGTTTTTGAGAATCATATTAATCATTATTAAAGAAGCCTTACTGTCAATACTCCAATGTACAACACATCCCATGTGATTTCTTCCTCTTATTCCACAGCAATCTGTCAATCGTGAGGAATAATCAAAAAACTCCATCATACATTTCATGCATATTAATATAAACCTACAATTCTCTTCAATTGTTCACGACTGTCAGAGCTCATCTCATAGAAAAATTACGCAACCAGAATCAAGCTGTCTCTCAATTTGCACATTTGTTCACTTTTATTTGATATGTTGAGCATTTTAAATTTGTTCATACTGAAATGTATGAAAGATAAATGCCTCCTGAATTATGTACTTCAAACAATTAAAAACTTGAGCATGTAACACTGCATACTTTGCTCCCTCAGTGGTCGCGATTTTGGCACACATCAGACTTGATCAAAAAACAAAGGTTAACCGACCTATTTCCAACCATTTGATAAAGGACATTGTGTTGGCACTGATAGTGATGCAAGTTCCAAATAAGAATACGAACTCAAGTATACAAACCAAAGAAATCATAAACACAAAAAATGAAATTATTTTGATTTGGGGGGGGGGGTATACTAGGAATGAGCACAAAATCCAAGATCATTCATACAGTTTTAAAATAGATTTTTTATTTATTACTGAGTTTATCCTAAAATTTGCTATTTTTATTAAGTTTAGTTTGTCTGGTTTTAAGAGCTCATTTAACCAAATCTCGAACGAAACAAAGTCAAAGGAAAAACTGAGAAGTTTGTTTTGAGCTCGAGGGACTAAATATGGCCCTTTTGTTAAGTGTGTATAAACTTATTTTTCGTAATTTCTCTCTTTTCTAAAGCTGTTAAGATCTACATTGGTAGATAATTAACTTAAAGTTTATATTTTCTCAAATCAAATACTTTTAGATTTTATAAATAATATTTGGATTTTTGCACTGTGCAGCTAATATATTTAACCTCTTAAGACCCAAAGATTAATGTGGTATATCCTGTCATTTTTCTGTTTTCTGCAATGATTATGACACTATGCACCTAATTACTATTGACTTTAGTAACACTTTCAAGTGCTATGTAACAGAATGAAGAAGGATGTGTTTCAAATAGGATAAAAAGGCAATATGGGGACCTTCAAGGATAGTAACACATACAATGTAATTGAGAGCATGATGTCCTACATATAAAAATGGTGGAGGCTGAAGAGGTTAACAATCCCTCACTAAAGACGAGGTAAACATGGCTGAAATGTTCTAGATACAGAACATTCACTGTAAAAAAACACAGAAGTACTTTTCAACAAGTTCAGATACCATATTTTTCGGACCATAAAGTGCACTTAAAAGTCTTTAATCTTTTTCAAAAAATTGACGGTGCGCCTTATAATCCGATGCATCTTGTGTGCAGACGGCGCAGTGACTCCATCTCACGGACACCGTTAAAACCCAAGTGAAGCGAACTAATTCAGAGCTTACCATCATTTCAGTGGATTAACCAAAGAGCTCCAACCACAAGATATTGGTGTCAACAGGTCATAAGTTAGAGGGATCCAGGCTTTATGTCCAAATACCGGCATTACTGCTATCATGGTCAGGTAACTCGCCGAGTGATATGCGAGTCATTTTTTCCACCTAATCTCAGGATGCTCAGCGGGCTTAATCGGAGTCTCACGTTCATCACCAGGACAAAGCATCTTTACCAGGTGTTCTCCTGAGACCTTGGATTAACCGTCTTGAATTTAAAGTTATACTGATACAGCTCGTGAAGAGTAATGACCTCCATTCTGTAACGAACACAACACTCCACCATGTTTGGATCTGTGAATGTGCTGTCTCTTTAAGGGTGTGTGGCTGAGAGAAGTTTAGGTTATGACCCGGAAGACTTCTAATCTCCATTGCGATTGATCCGACTCCATGCGTGAGAGAGTAATAGATAATATAATATAATCTTTTCCTTTCCGCTTCTCCCCCCCCCCAGAGATCGCCACAGCGAATGATCGCATGTTTGATTTGGCATAGGTTTTTACGTCAGATGCCTTTCCTGACACAACCCTTTAGCAAGGGGCAGAAACAGGTTGACTGCTATGTAGCCTACTCTTTACGAAAGAGTACACCGTCTGTGGTGAGAGACATGGCCAGCCTTGGATAACCAGTGAGCTACACTGGGGGGACGGGGGGGCAGACAACCTTGTGAAGAGTGGGACTCGAACCCCCAACCCTCGTGTATTACACGTATACCTCGACTTTAGTCGTTTTAGATTATATTTCGGTTTTCAGAAAAATATGGAAAAAAATAATTTAAGTGTATGTCATCATAATCATATAATAATTGCACCCCAATATTTGAGAAGCACTGAATTAGCAGCAGCCCTGGCAAATTATACATATGCATCATCACGACATTCTGGTACGTGATTCAAATTTAGCCAATGTCAGAGCTTTTGTTTCTTCCTCCTGCTGACTGGTTACAGATGATGTGCGCACCTCTTTTTTCCCCTTTGCACACATGTTCTCAATGTGATTGCCTTAATTGTGAATTCACAGGGGTTTTTTGTTTGTGTTTTTGATTATTGAAGCCCTATGCTGCCACTCAAATGCCCTGCATTTTCTCTTGCTTCTGGTAAGGAGCCTAACCGCTTTATTTATTCATAAATATTATCACAGTACAAAATTAAAAAGTTTTTACTTATTCATTGATGCATTTACTAAATTATTACTGTATTAATGAGTAAGACTGTCTGTAGAATGACTTTAAGAAGCATATTTTAGCGCATGTAATATCATACATCGGGTTTTAAAACCGCGTCAATAACTCACGGATTTCCGGGATGTAGTCACTGGGTGTAGTGGTAGAATGCTGCGAGTGCGAGATGCTGTGCTGCTGCTACTACTACTACTACTGTTTTTTTTACGTACTGCCAGACATATACAGTAAACTCTTAATAGGCAACTGCTAGACGTGGTCGTAACTCAGATAGTGATATATATATATATATATCCAGCCAGTTAGATGAATTATTTTGTAAGTCGTTACAGGGCATTCTTGAGAGGGGAACGCATGTTTAAACCTTGTACAAGTAACCGATACGAGTTTGTACTGTATACAATCTCTCTCTCACTACATAATCATCTGAACATTATCAATATCATTATGTCCCATGTTTAAACTCATGGTTCCTCTCAAGGACAGCACAGCAGATTGGATCAGATTTACAGACTTTCACACTTATTCAGGTCATTATAATACTGGAGTCAATTTGTTTCTTCTTTGAAAGTTTTGGCACGAGTTCAGAAAAGTGTCAGCCACGCCCCTCTGCCAGAGCCTAGTGCAGTGGTTCTTAACCTTGTTGGCGGTACTGAACCTCACCAGTTTCATATGCTTATTCACCGAACCCTTCTTTAGTGAAAAATAAAATATGATTTTTTTTAAATTCAAGACATAGGTATATGTTTTTACTGGGGCACCAAAATGAACCGTGCATTAACATCATCGTGTTCAAAGAACAAAACCAATACAATGCATGAACTCCCCATCACACTATTTACATTTTTATGTGAGGTGCGCATCTGAGTGCGTGCGCACGTGCGTCTGTATGTGTGTGTGTATTTGTTTTATTTACATCTTATGCATTATTTTTGAATGTTTAATCGTTATTATAAGCATTTATAGTATTGAATATGTATTTATTGATATTATATGTATATATACACATGTACAGTACATATACGTCAGTCAGCACAGGGTTGATCCGACTTTGCAAATCATGCAGATAGGACACCGACTAATATCACGTTCCGTTATATATATGAATCCATGTTGTACATATTCATCCGACCACTTTCTTTTTTTACTCAACATAGTATGGATTAAAACATTAAGAAAGAAATCACACGACGTACCATCACAACAGTCACAATTCGACTACTGGGCACACCAAATTTCCTGCAGCACAGATTGGCCAAGCAATGTAGCGTGATCACCTGCAGCCAGTGATGGCCAAGCGGGGCGTGTCTTCATGAATATGAGTCAGGTGTGTGTCTTGACCTCCGCCGAACCCCTGAGACTGACTCACCGAACCCCTCGGGTTCGATCGAACCCAGGTTAGGAACCACTGGCCTAGTATTAAGTGTACCTCAGGATAATGTTTAATCATATTTCATACTTCTATTTGTGATATACCTTTCTATAGATTTTATTCCATTTCTATTTCTTCTTCAATTTCATTTCTTTTTCGACCTCGGACTGCCCTGTTTGTATCTCTGGATGGTGTTGGGAGATTTTGGGTTATTTTTTGTTGTGTTAGCTTAGGATTTTTTTTTTTTTTTTGCATAATTGGCCTTGTTTTTATGACATTTTCCTTAACTTCCCCCCTTATTCTTACTTAATTTCCTGATTTGTTTTAATTCGATAAATATTTAAAAAAAACAAACAAAAAAAAAAAAAAAACACGTGATGCACTGAAGCCGCATGAATTAAAGCGCGAAGTAGCAAGGGATCCCTGCATTTATCCTTCGTATCTATATAGATCTACTGTATACAGGGATCCCTCGCTACTTTGAACTTTTTGGTTTTGGGTTGGGTTTTTTTTTTTTTTTTTTTGGGGGTGGATTTTTTTTTTTGGGTTACTTTGCATAATTGGCCTTGTTTTGTGGCCTTTTCCTTAACTTTTTTCGCTATTCTTCCTGAATTTCCTTATTTTTTAATTTGATGAATATTTAAAAAGAAAACCAGGATGCACTGAAGCCCCATGAATTGAAGCATGAAGTAGTGAAGGATCACTGTACAGTCGGCCCCCTACTTACGAAATTAATCCGTTCCAGCGCCTTTTTCGTAACGCGGAGGTTTCGTAAGTAGAGGCGCATTTTACATGTAAAACGCCTGATTCATTCCAAGGGTCCAAGACTACTCCATAAACCCTTTAAAAATGATAAAAGTACACCAATTTTGTATGAAATATGCATGAAATGTGTTAAAAGTATTTATTAAACCATTTAAACATTTTATTAACATTAATTAATTAAACCATTATTAGCATTTTTTATTAACGTACATACAGTACACACACAAGAAAAAAATACAAAAAAACAAAAAACACTGTCTCTCTCTCTCTGTCGCGCACACACATCTGTGGCACCTCCGCTCAATGCGGGCTCCGCCCACACGCAGGACACCAGAGCATTTTAAGACTGAATTCAAAGCGCACTCCCTGCTTCACAGATCAGA
This sequence comes from Plotosus lineatus, assembly GCA_024760905.1. Classification (NCBI taxonomy): domain Eukaryota; kingdom Metazoa; phylum Chordata; class Actinopteri; order Siluriformes; family Plotosidae; genus Plotosus; species Plotosus lineatus. Next base: position 47,350,253 of record CM045733.1, read on the forward strand.
GGTTCAAACTCAAATTTAACTTGTATCCTTGAGGGATCGGAGGTCCAGATGAGTCGTGTTTTGCTCACATTGCCACGTTTATTAAACATTTACTGAACGAAAATTAAGCTGCACTGTGCTCTCTCGAAAGAGAGTAAAGAACACCTCCTTTCATCTCTGACTCTATACGCAGTCTCTCTCTCTCTCACACACACACACACGCACATGCGCGCGCGCACGCACACAAAACTTTGGTGTTTTGCCGAAAGCAGGTTCGCCCAACTGACAGACCAATCCATTTAAATGTTTAAATGGATGGGATGTTGTATTTAAAGTGGAATTACAGTACCTGTTTGAAAGATCAGAGGTCCTGATTTAATTTTAACTTGCTTCCTTGTGATATTGGAGGTCTTGTCCCATGGAGCACTCTGTTTCCATGCTCCTTCTGCTTCAATATCATGCTGAAATAATTGCCTCCGTCACTGTATTTCCGCTTTTCAAGATTTTCCAGGTCCATGATGGATAACAAAATATAACACTGTATTGATCTCTCAGAAAGAACTCACGAACCAACATTCCTGTTGAACTCTCCTCTCTCACACGTGTTACAAACAGGAAGTATGGGTACAGGAACTATGGGGACCGTTCAGCTGCCTCCTGGCCAATGGGAGGCCAGCGAGGCGGGATGTTGGGAGACAGCCAATAAGAAAGCAAATCGCTCATCGTGTGAAATTTTGATTGGCGCGTTTGAATTTTGAATGGCGCATTTGGCACTTTTTGAAAGAAGAGGTCGTTTTCGTAAACAGAGGACGAAAACTTAGGAAAATGTTTTTTATAACCCGGAGTTTTCGTACCTCGGGGTTTTCGTAAGTATGGGGCCGACTGTATACATATATCCACACACACGCACCTCATTTTCCGCAGTTAATGCTGACTGAGGCACCATAAAATATAAATATACACACATGCAAATGCGCATACAGACAGTCAGATGTGCTCCTCACAAAAACGCAAATAATTTATATATACAGACACACACAGTGATGCCTCACTGTGTGTGTGTGTATACATATATTATATATACACACACATCTATATATATATATATATATATACACACATTATATATATACACACACATATATATATACATTATATACACACACACACATATATATATATATATACATTATATATACACACACACATATATATATACACATTATATATATACACACACACATATATATATATATATACATTATATATATACACACACATATATATATATACATTATATATACACACACACATATATATATATATACATTATATATACACACACACACATATATATATATATATATATATATATATATATATGTGTGTGTGTGTGTGTGTGTATATATATATATATATATATATATATATATATATATATATATATATATATATACACACACACACACACACACACATATATATATATAAGTTTTGGCAATCAGCTGAAGAAGATTTTCCATGTCTGTCCATTTGTGTTTGCTTGCCAGCTGTGCTTGACTTCGTGGAAATGAGCTGATCAAAACGAGGGAAATTTATCTCTTTACTCAAACAACACTGAGACCTCGGCTTAATCTTCACAAATTTAAAAAGTTACACTGATACAGCGCCTTAAGAGTAATAACCTCTGTTCTGTAATAAACACAATACAAATGCGCTGCCTCCTTAAGGAGGCAGGGCTGAGAGGTCACAACCCAGGAAGACTTCTAATCTCCTTCTCTATTGATCCAGCTCCATGTGCGAGGAAATACATAAAATATAATTTAAAATAATAGAGGGATCCGGGCTTTATGTCCAACTCACACAACTGTTAAACTCCGACACTGAAGATGAAGAATTTGATGGATTTATGGGAGAGAAATGAACTGAAAAAGTGAGTTTATTGTTTTATATTGTTACAGCTGAACAATGTTGAGAGTTATTGTGAATGAGTGGAATCAAGTTTGAATTATCTAACTTTTGTTTTGCTTAATGCGCCTTATAAGCCAGTGCGCCTTGTGGGGCATGAAAATACGGTGTACACACCCACACACACATTATATACAAGTAAATTATTTAGATGAATGTTAAATTATGATTAACTACCTATCACAATTAACAAATGACTCGATATACACTTAGTTACTCACATATGCACTGGCAATTTGACAACAAATGGTCTATTATTGAATATGGTAATAGAAATTTTAAAATGTTTGTGCTCTTTCCGATTAATCAAAAAAATAAATAAATAACCAATTCATCGATTATTAAAATAATCATTAGTTGCACCCATACTGTATACTAAAACATATCTGTATTGGTTAACTAGCTCATAATTAAATTGGCCCTGCGATGGCTTGGCGAGCTGCCCAGGGTGTACTCTGCCCTCGCCCAGAGTCAGCTGAGATGGGCGCCAACCTCCTCGTGATCGGTCCAGAAAATGAATGAATCAATCAATAATTAAATTTCAGATTAGTACAGGAAAGCAGAGCTCTGGGCTATTTAGTTGATGTGAACAAAAAGCAGAGCTGATGGAAAGTAGAATCAAGCTTGTGAAACTCATTTGACAATATCTCAATGAATGATGAGAAACTCAACATTGCATTACATCCCAAATTCTAATCAAGTTACATGACAACAAGAACATGATTCAAAAGTATTATGCACCCAAATCAAGTTAAACTTAAATAGTTGACTAGACACCAAAGTTGAAATTCAGTTATCCCAAACCATGATGCTCTCACCCTGTACTTCACACTGGGGGGGTGGGGGGGAGAAAGGTGTCCATTTAAAAAGGTACACTATGTAACGTTTTGCTCTGTTCGAAAAAAAATAAGTATATCAATAAAATATTTCTTATAAATAAAGTAATAAAAAAAATTCAGAATAATAATCTATTTATATCCACATGTGGTGCAGGTTGCCTCTTGTGGAGGCCGCCATATTTCCATTGCAGTATTTCTACAGTAGCCCTGAACCAAACGGATTCAAAAGAGGGGTCAGCAATCAAATTTCACTTGGTTGCAATTTGGAACCTTACCCTTGAGGCCACTGAACAAAAACAAATCTTACACACTGTATTACACACTTGGACCAAAACACTCACAGAAAATTCTCCCAGAAGTCAATTATCTGGGACACCAACTTCAAATTAGGAGCAGTATTCTTTTTGGAGAGTACGAAATACCTGCCACACACACACACAGTTGTTCTTTGGTTTCAATGAACAGTGACTGTCTTCAAAAGTGCTCGGTATTGATTCGGGTCTGACCAGGGTTCACTTTGATTGGAATAATATTTCCCTTTCCACTGAAATTATTTTTACTGGACAACAAAGGGTAGTGCTGAAATGCCCCCATGCCGACATCATCTGCTCACTGCAGATTAAAAATGGCTTGACAAAACTTTCAATCACTGCAAATTTACATCCCTCTTTTTCCGAGGGGTAGCCATCTCTTCTGATGGTGACAAAACACACTTCCACAATCCAAACATCTCCTTCGACTGAAACACCTGAAATTGCCCTCTCACACAGTCTAAAAAAAACAACTTTTCGAGAAGCACTAATAGATTACATTGTCCATATTAAATTGCAGGACAACTTTCTTTTATTCCGTAATACATTTTCCATGTTTATGACAAGAAGACTGCCATAAAGCTGTCTGTGCATGTGTTTATAGAATGTAACCTGTCGGTACAGCTAAAAGAAAGGCTATTTTCATGCCCCTCCAGCTTGTTGGTTTGTTGTTATGAGCACTCCGAAATGGCTACCACCACCCTACACCAGTACACTATTTAGGGCATGGAACTGACAGCTTGTAACCCCTACTTAGTATACTTCAAACAGATCAATTTCAATTCCGGGTTTTACTCTTTTCAAATCGAGCTGTTCAGTTTAGCTTTGCTTGGCGAGCAACGCAGATAAAGCTTATGTTTGTATTAACCTCCCGTTTATCGCCCCCTCATTGCTAAGGTCAGGTGATCAAATTCATTCAAGATGCAAAGGAACACATTTTAATCGTTAACATCCTTACCTGACTTTTTCGATCAAAAATTCAAAAGCGTCGTTGTATTTGATCAATGCGTCGCGTTGTGTCACTTGGATGATAAAAATAAAAATAACTAAGTAACTGCCCACCACCCACAAAATGTTTGCTTGCCTGGATTCTCGATGGATCTGATGCCCAAATAATCATTGTCCCACCCGTATTCCGACAAACCCCGCCTCCTGTGTTGTGACTGGACAGCGGTTTGGGTTTAAATTCCCAAACAGTAATCTGATTGGATATTGTATTGTTGTTATGATATTATTATCCGATTTTATTAGGGAAAAAATGGTTCAAACCAATCAGCGCACAGGAGGCGGAGCTAAACGCAGTGTCTGTCGGGAAAATTTCCAAGGGTCTATTTACGGAAATAGAGCCTCACGGTCATATAATGAAGTTCTTTAACGTGAGAAAACAGCTGCAGCGTAAGTGCGAGGGGGAACAAACAAAACTCGATTTCCCATCATGCTATGCAAATAGTTGGTTTTTTTTAAATTCAACGGGAATTGTATTTTTAAACATAATGTCAGATTTGTGGGATTATGGGTAAATAACTATGAAATGATTTGATGTGTGTATACTTCATCATTGTAGTCAATAATAATAAAAAAATACTGTTTAAATAGATATTAAGTACTGTAATTCAATGAAAATGTTTATTGTTGTAATGGGTCAAGATACAAACAGATACTGTATTTTACATGTCCCCCAGTGCAGCTAACTGGGTTATCAAAGGCGAGCCATGTCTCTCACTGTCTATGGTGAGAGGCATGTAAAAGAACCATTGCTGACTTTCGTAAAGAACAGGCTGCAAAGCTGTCAGCATGTTTCTGTCCCTTGCGAAAAGGGTTGTGACAGGAAGGGCAGCCGACGTAAAAGAAAAAAAAAACGATGCCAAATCAAATGTGGCGACCCATGAGAAAAGTGAAAAGCCGAAAGGAAAAGAAGACTGTATTTTACATGTCCCTGAGATTTACCTTGAAATCAGTTTCTGGAAGAAGGTACAGACGAGACAGAGATGCATTTTATTTCCAAGAAAATAATTAAATATAATATTGGACAATCTCTTATTGATCAGGAACACGCAAATTAGATTAGAGAGCCAGGTCTGAGTGTCTGGATAGTGGATGGTCTGAACTTCTCTTTCAGTTTAGTACTTAAACTGGATCATGTCATGGAGCCCGTGAATCTATTATTAGTTATCTATAAAAATAGACAGAGGGTGGTATTTGAGTAAGCATAAGAGTATGCTCAAAAGTTCATGGGTTGACAAATGTAATTTTATTTTTAAGCTACTCTCCCCTGTGGTCAACACACTTCTTCCATCTGTGTTGCAGTGCTCTGAGTCCCTGGTAGAAAAGCTGTCAAGTGTCAAGAATTACTTTTTCAGTTATCCCATGGAGTTTTCAGCCCATTGTTATAAACAGTCTCTTTTCTGTCAGTCTTTTGTTGCAGAGAAATTATCTAAGAATGTCAAGTGAAGTAATTCTTATTTTATACTGTACATAAATTTGTCACTCATTTACCTATATTCAGATGGCTGAAACACAGACATCAAGCACTCTCTCTCTCTCTCTCTCTCTCTCAGTGGTGTTGCATTCAAATTCTTGGCCCAAGTGAGAGGCTGAGTCAATGTGAGATTTTGAAAATTAGAGAGCATAGTCATGTTGTGGTTTGCATGCCCACCAAGAAAGTCCTGGGATTGTGTACTTGTCTCCAGTATTTGAGGGTGGAGATTGCATGTATTTTTTTTTTATTGTATTCCATTTTCCTCACAAAGTGGAAAAAAGGGTTTGTGTTCGGCCAGTTGGCTGTTCCATAATTTGACTTATGTGGGAATTGGACTGTGAAACAATTTATTCAGACAGTGTATTTCTCAGCTGCTTGTAATTTTGCTGATGCTGTTGTGGCTTGAGAAAGGTGAAGGTTCCATGAAGGGTGAATGACACAATGTCCCAATGAGGAAGAGTTTAATAGGTGTCTGGTCATGATAGCGCAGAATGTAGTGTGTCATTCTCATTATCTGAAGATTGGGGCTTCATTCCGAAAATAAGGCATAAAAATAAATATATTTTTAGATTATTCCCTCCATCCATTTGGGAATAAGGTTGCTCTAAAACATGAGCATGAACTGAGGATGTGGAAGGCGTATCAATTCTGTCAAAATTTCAGCACATGTAAACTGACTCAAAGTAGGGTTTGTAGCCACAAGAGCATTTTCGTGCATGATTCATAGCTGATATATTTGCGAATGGATATTCATCATCTCTATCCTGATTAATGCAAGCCTGTCTCGTGACCAGGAGGTTGTGGCTTGAATCCGAAGATATGGCAAAAAAAAAAAAAAAATATATATATATATATATATATATATATATACACACACACACATACACATTAGGCCTTCGGTAATTGTGGGGATTCGGTTCCGGCCCCTCCCACGAATCAAGAGAATCCGCGAGTTCTGGACCAGGAAGTAAAACCGCATGTATCATATTACATGCGATCAACCGGAAGTAAAATACTGTGTATCGATGACATGTGCTAAAATATGCTGCTAAAACACATTCTATAAGCAGTTTTACTCATTAATACAGTATGAATGTAGTAAAATGTAGTAATGATTAAGAAAAACTTTAGAATTTCATACTGTGATATTTATTAATAAAATATATAAACATACAGCACACACACAAATATATATATATATATATATATATATATATATATATATACAGACAGTATGTGTGCAAGTATGTGTGTGTGTGTGTGTGTGTGTATATATATATATATATATATATATATATACACACACACATAATTTCATAAGTTATATATAATTTCATAAGTCGGTGGCCGTGTGTGTGTGTATGTATGTATGTATGTATGTATGTATGTATGTATGTATGTGTGTATATGGGTGGCAAGGTGGCGTAGTGGTTAGCACGGCTGCCTCACAGCAAGAAGGCCCGGGTTCGATTCCTGGCCTGGGTGTTTCTGTGTGGAGTTTGCATGTTCTCCCCCTGCTTGTGCGGGTTTCCTCCGGGTGCTCCGGTTTCCCCCGTAATCCAAAAGACGTGCACTGTAGGTTAATTGGCCGTTCTAAATTGACCGTAGTTTCTCTCCTGCAGCGACACTGGAACCCAGCCGTATCGGCACTTGCCTTTCCATTGGATCCTTCTGGTGGCCCCGAGACAGGGGGGGGACTTGCTGCTTGGGTAACAGCCTGTCCCTCATTACTCCCTACCCAGGCTCTGTGCACTGGGGAGTATCACCAGTTGGGATACTGGCCAGAGCGCAGCCATAGTCCTTCGGGACTGACGGAGGCCTACGCTCTATATATATGGGATGTTGAGAGACAGTGAATGAGAGAGCAACTTGCACGTCATGTGAAATTTTGATTGGTGCATTTGAATTTTTAATTTCTTTTCGTAAGAGGGGGTTGTTTCGTATCTCGGGGACGAAAGCTCAGGAAAATGTTTTTCGTAACCCAGGGATTTCGTACACAGGGGTCTTCGTAAGTTGGGGGCCGACTGTATGTACATATATATATATAAATAAATAAAAGATTTGAGATTTCCTTTCGGCTTTTTCCTTTATCAGGGCTCACCACAGTGAATGAGTCGCATGTTTGATTTGGCATAGGTTTTTACGTCGGCTGCCCTTCCTGACACAACCCTTGAGCAAGGGACACCTGTATACGTATATGCATAGACAGTCGGCCCTTTACTTACGAAAACCTCTGAATACAAAAAAAACAGGTTACGAAAAACATTTTTTGAAATTTTCTCCCTCTGTATACAAAACAACCTTTAGACGAAACGCGCCAAATGTGCCATTCAAAAATTCATACAATGCACGAGTTGCTCTCTCTTTGGCTGTCTCCCAATATCCCGCCCTGCTGGCCTCCCATTGGCCTGGAGGGAGCTGAACTGTACCCATACATCCTGGACCCATACATCCTATTTGTCACGCGCGTGAAGGAGAGTTGAACAGGACTGTTGGCTTGGAAGTTTTTTTGAGAGTGCAGCAGATGAATGTAAGATGGTGAGCATCTGTACTTGTATAATTTTTAAAGGGTTGATGGGGTTGTCTTGAGAGCCTTGGAACGAATCACACGTTTTACATGTAAAATGCACCGCTACTTAAGAAAACTCCAGGTTAAGAAAAAGGCACTGGAACGGATTAATTTCGTAAGTAGAGGCCCGACTAGATATATATATATATATATATATATATATATATATATATATGGCAATGGGTCACATTCAGAGTCTGAAAATAGTGGTTTCAAGACTTAGATACGATAGAAAAAACTCCATGAATTGACCGATTAATAAATTTCCCCTCCATTCACAGTGGGATTTAAGTCGGCTGTCCGAATGGATACACTGCTCAACAAAGAGTGAACTGAAGATGTGGTAGGCGCATCTTTTTTGCTGAAAATTCAGTCCATTCATTCAAAGCAGGACTCTGTCATTCATTGTGGACCCCACTGTGTTTGTATGCATAGTTGGAAACTGATATAGTTGCCAATGGTTACTGTAAGCCTGCTGCCTCGTTAGCGCAGTTGGTAGTGTGTCAATCTCATAATCTGAAGGTTGTGAAGTCAAGCTTCACACGAGGCATGTTGCCTGTGTTAAGGGAGCTGAAATGTCTGCAGCTGGCGCTGAGGCTTGTTCTTTGCTGTGTCCCGTTCGAGTTCTTGACCTGAAGCTTTGGCTGAATCAATGAGAGAATCTGAAACTTTGGTAGCACGGTAGTGTCATATTTTGCATGCCCAGCTCGCAACAAGGAGATCCTGAGATTGTGTACTTGCCGCCGGCATTTACGGGTGCCGATTGTTTGTCTTTTTCGCTGGTATTCCGGTTTTCTTCACAGACGAGAAAACAGCGTGCGTTCGGCAAATTGGCTGTTCCATAATTTGACCTTTGTGGGAATGTGACTGTGAATTAGATTATTCAGCCAGAGTCTTTCTCAGCTGCTTGGACTTTTGCTTATTGTGTTATTGTGCGATTGCTTATTACTCATAATCTGAAGGTCGTGAGTTCAATCCTCACATGAGGCATCAAACCTGTGTTTGGAATGTTGGCATCTAGAACTTTTGCTCTCTCTTTGCTGTGTCCTGTTCGAGTTCTTGACCAGTCTTCGGCTGAATCAATGAGAGAATCTGAAATTTGGGGAGCACGGTCGTGTCATGTTTTGCATGCCCAGCTCGCAACAAGGAGATCCTGAAATTGTTTCCTCTCCTTTGGGATTTGCGAGTGCAGATTGTTTGTCTCTTTCGCTGGTATTCCGGTTTTCTTCACAGACGAGAAAACAGGGTGCGTTCGGCCAATTGGCTGTTCCATAATTTGACCTTTGTGGGAATGTGACTGTGAATTAGATTCTTCAGCCAGAGTCTTTCTCAGTTGCTTGTACGTTTGCTGATTGTGTTTCGAGTTGAACGATGTGAAGTTTCCTTTCAAGGTTTCAGACACAATGCCACAGTTCACAGCATTTTGATGGTTGTCTGGGCTTGTCTCAAAAACAGAAGGTTGAGGCTGCAATGTACAGAAAAATGGATGCATTTTCCCCAACATCCATTTGGGGTTTCAATAGGATGTCCAATCAGATCCCCTGCTCACAAACACGAGCGTGAACTGAGCTTGTGGCAGGAGTCCCTGTTCTTGCAAAATTTCAGGATTTTACTCAAAGACGGACTCTGGAGGTTTTGTTCCTCCATGAGTGCGTTAATGCCTCTTTGACAACTGATATATTTGCCAACATTTTCTAAAGTTGTGTTTCATGATTGTCTGAGGCAGTGAGTCACATTCAGAGTCTGAAGGTGGTGGGTTCAACATTGAGATCTGGCCGAAAAAACTCCAAGTGTTGACAGATTTTTAAATTTCCCCTCGGTCCAGATAGAGATTTAAGTCAGCTGTGCTCATGGATACACTGCTCAACAAAGAGTGAACTGATGATGTGGCAGGCGTGTCTTTTTTGCTGAAAATTTAGTCCATTCATTCAAAGCAGGACTCTGTCGTTGATTGTGGACCCCATTGTGCTTGTATGCACAGTCGGAGACTGATATATTTTCCTACGAGTCCTGTGAGTCTGCTGCCTCATTAGCGCAGTTGGTAGCGCATCAGTCTCATAATCTGAAGGTCATGAGTTCAATCCTCACATGAGGCATCAAACCTGTGTTTGGAATGTTGGCATCTAGAACTTTTGCTCTCTCTTTGCTGTGTCCTGTTCGAGTTCTTGACCAGTCTTCGGCTGAATCAATGAGAGAATCTGAAATTTGGGGAGCACGGTCGTGTCATGTTTTGCATGCCCAGCTCGCAACAAGGAGATCCTGAAATTGTTTCCTCTCCTTTGGGATTTGCGAGTGCTGATTGTTTGTCTCTTTCGCTGGTACAGTGATACCTCTGCTCACGAACATAATTGGTTCCTAGAAAGTGTGTGTGAGGCGAAAAGTTCGTCTTCCGAACATTTATTTCCCATAAGAAACCATTAAAATGAGAATAATCCGTTCCCAGGTCCCCATAAAACATAATTTTCTACTAAATAAGCCTTAAAACTACACAAAATTATACCTTATTTTCTTCTTCTTCTTTTACTTTCGGCTGCTCCCTTCAGGGGTCGCCACAGCAAATCATCCGCCTCCACCTCACCCTGTCCTCCGATCTTCTTTTCTGACTCCAACGACCTTCATGTCTTCCTTCACCATCCATAAATCTCTTCTTCGGTCTTCCTCGAGGCCTTCTGCCTGGTAGTTCCAACCTCAGCATCCTACTGCCAATATACTCACTATCCCTCCTCTCTGTACATGTCCAAACCATCTCAATCTAGACTCTCTGACTTTGTCTCCAAAACATCTTACGTGGCTGTCCCTCTGATATACCTCATTTCTGATCCTATCCATCCTCGCATACTCCCAGGGAGAACCTCAACATTTTCATCTCCATTACCTCCACAGCTCTGCCTCCTGCCTTTTCCTCCAGCGCCACTGTTTCTAAGCCATACAACATCGCTGGCCTCACCACCATCTTGTACACTTTTCCTTCATTCTTGCTGACACTCTCCTATCGCACATCACACCGGATACTTTTCTCCAACCATTCCAGCCTGCCTGCACACGCTTTCTTCACCTCTTTCCACACTCTCCATTGCTCTGGATTGTTGAGCCTAAGTACTTAAAATCCTCCACCTTCGTTATCTCTGCTCCTGTAACATCACCGTTCCTCCTGGGTCCTTCTCATTCACACACATGTATTCTGATTTTCTGAGGCTAACCTTCATTCCTCTCCTTTCCAGGGCATACCTCCACCTCTCGAGATTTTCCTGCACTTGTTCTCTGCTCTCACTACAGATCACGATGTCATCTGCAAACATCATAGTCCATGGAGATTCTTGTCTCACCTCGTCTGTCAGCCTGTCCATCACCATAGCAAACAAGAAGGGGCCTCAGAGCTGAGCCTTGATGCAGTCCCACCTCCACCTTGAATTGGCTGGTCACACCGACAGCACACCTCACCACTGTCTTACATCTCTCATACATGTCCTGCACCACTCTAACATACTTCTCTGCCACTCCAGACTTCCTCATGCAATACAGTTCTTCTCTTGGCACCCTGTCATATGCTTTTTCCAGATCCACAAAGGCACAATGTAGCTCCTCTGACCTTCTCTGTACTTCTCTATTAACATCCTCAAAGCAAACATTGCATCTGTGGTGCTCTTTCTTGGCATGAATCCAAACTGTTGTTCACAAATGCTGACCTCTGCCCTTAGTCTAGCTTCCACTATTCTTTCCCATAACTTCATCGTATGGCTCATCAACTTTATCCCTCTGTAGTTGCTGCAACTCTGCACATCTCCCTTGTTCTTAAAAATGGGCACCAGCACACTTCTCCTCCACTCCTCCGGCATCTGCTCACTCTCTAGTACCTTGTTGAATGTTCTTGTCAGAAAATCTACTGCTACCTCTCCTAGACACTTCCATACCTCCACAGGTATATCATCAGGACCAACTGCCTTTCCATTCTTCATCCTCTTCAATGCCCTTCTCACTTCACCCTTACTGATCTTTGCTACATCCTGCTCCTCAATGGTTACCTCTTCTACTCTTTTTTCTCTCTCATTTTCCTCATTCATCAGCTCTTCAAAATACTCTTTCCATCTTCCCCACCTCTGTCATCAGTCAATACATTTCCCTCTCTGTCCTTTATCAATCTAACTTTGCTGCACGTCCTTCCCATCTCTATTTCTCTGCTGTGCCAACCTGTATAAATCATTTTTCTCCCTCTTTACTCTCCAACCTATCATACAAGTCATCATCACGCCTCTGTTTGGCCTTAGCCACTGCTACTTTCGCCTTACGCTGTGTCTCCTGTACTCCTGTTTACTCTCTTCGGTCCTCTCAATGTCCCACTTCTTCTTGGCTAACCTTTTCCTTTGTACACACTCCTGCACTTCCTCATTCCAACCACCAAGTCCCCTTATCTACTTTCCTTCCAGAGGACACACCAAGTACTCTCCTACCTGTGTCCCTGATCACATTTGCTGTGGTTGTCCAGTCATTTGGAAGCACTTCCTGGCCACCCAAAGCCTGTTTCAACTCCTCCTTGAAGACAACACGACACTCTTCCTTTTCAGCTTCCACCACTTTGTCTTCTGCTCTGCCTTTGCCTTTTCACCTTTCTCACCATCAGAGTCATCCTGCACACCACCATCCTATGCTGTTTGGCAACACTCTCACCCACGATGACTTTGCAGTCACTGACTTCCTTCAAATTACATCGCCTACACAAGATGTAGTCTACCTGTGTGCGCCTACCTCTGCTTTCATAAGTCACCCTATGCTCCTGTTTCTTCTCAAAGAAAGTATTCACCACAGCCATTTCCATCCTTTTTGCAAAATCTATCAACATCTGTCCTTCTGCCGTTCCTGTCCTGGATACCAAACCTGCCCATCACTTCCTCGTCCCTCTGTTGCCTGCCCCAACATGTCCATTGAAGTCTGCACCTATGACCACTCTTTTCACCCTCTGGGGGTACTCTGCATCACTTCATCTAAGTCACTCCAGAATCTCTCCTTCTCTTCTAGCTCACATCCTGTCTGTGGGGCATAAGCACTAACAACATTGAGCATTACACCTTCAATTTCCTAACTTGAGATTCATCACTCTGTCTGACACTCTTTTCACTTTTAGAACATTCCTGACAAACTCCTCCTTCAAGATGACTCCGACTCCATTTCTCTTCCCTATCCACACCGTGATAAAATAGCTTAAACCCTGCTCCTAAGCTTTTAGCTTTGCTACCTTTCCACCTGGTCTCCTGAACACACAGTATGTCCACCTTCCTCCTCTGCATCATGTCAACCAGCTCTCTACCTTTTCTGTGCATAGTTCCAACATTCAAAGTCCCCACTCTCAGTCCTAGACTCATGCCTTTCCTCTTCTCTCTCTGCCTACGGACACGCCTCCCACCTCTCCTTCTTCGACGTCTTCGCCAACAGTAGTCCAATTTCCATCAGCACCCTGTTGATTGACAGCACTGATGGCGGTCGTTGTTAACCCGGGCCTCGACCGATCCGGTATGGAGGTAATACTTTTGATTTGCATAATCAATAATTGGCATTGGTTTTACGTCGGATGCCCTTCCTGACACAACCCTCTGCATTTCTCCGGGCTTGGGACCGGCATGAGGGGGAGAGACACTGGTTAGTGCCCCCCCACCTCATGGCTGCATTCAAAATTATACCTTATTTTATGTATAATAAATGTCTATTGTATTGTAATTAAAGAAATAAACTGTACTGTACAATAAAGTCGTTTTATTTACCTTTGTGATGGTAGTTGACGGCTTGATGGAATGGAGTGGGAGGAGGAGGGAGGGAGGGACTTACCGTTTGGAAGGAGAGTTTGGAAACGCCTACTGTTTGGAAACACGATGGCCACAAACGACTTTAATAGCTTCCTTTGTTCTTAAGGATGGTGGTAGACTTAGCGTACATTGGTACTGGGACGCTTGAGTCACACAAACGCACACCTGCTCGTGTTTTTCAATGATCTCCGCCTGTGGTGGGGTCTTTTCGGTCCCATAATAGCAAAAGTACACTAATATGGTCCAAAATGTCAAGCAAACACAAACCACTTCCGCATTCAAAGAAAGGGGTGACGAATCAGACGCCATGAGCGCGCCATGGCGTCGTCAGCTTCTCGTGGCCGCCACCGTGGCGCTGTTCGACCGCTGGTTTGGTTCGATCCGGCCGAAAGTAGTTCGTCAGCTGAGACTATATTTTCGCGAATTTAAAGTTCTTGAGGCGAAAAGTTTGTGAGCTTAAGCGTTCGTCAGCCGAGGTTTGACTGTATTCCGGTTTTCTTCACAGACGAGAAAACAGGGTGCGTTCGGCCAATTGGCTGTTCCATAATTTGACCTTTGTGGGAATGTGACTGTGAATTAGATTCTTCAGCCAGAGTCTTTCTCAGTTGCTTGTACGTTTGCTGATTGTGTTTCGAGTTGAACGATGTGAAGTTTCCTTTCAAGGTTTCAGACACAATGCCACAGTTCACAGCATTTTGATGGTTGTCTGGGCTTGTTCGCACAGTATGTACTGTGTCAGTCTCAAAAACAGAAGGTTGAGGCTGCAATGTACAGAAAATGGATGCATTTTCCCAACATCCATTTGGGGTTTCAATAGGCTGTCCAATCAGATCCCCTGCTCACAAACACGAGCTGAACTGAGCTTGTGGGAGTCCCTGTTCTTGCAAAATTTCAGGATTTTACTCAAAGACGGACTCTGGAGGTTTTGTTCCTCCATGAGTGCGTTAATGCCTCTTTTTGACAACTGATATATTTGCCAACATTTTCTAAAGTTGTGCTTCATGATTCGCCCGGAGGCAGTGAGTCACATTCAGAGTCTGAAGGTGGTGGGTTCAACATTGAGATACGGCCTAAAACTCCAAGTGTTGACAGATTTTTAAATTTCCTCGGTCCAGATAGAGATTTAAGTCAGCTGTGCTCATGGATACACTGCTCAACAAAGAGTGAACTGATGATGTGGCAGGCGCGTCTTTTTTGCTGAAAATTTAGTCCATTCATTCAAAGCAGGACTCTGTCGTTGATTGTGGACCCCATTGTGCTTGTATGCACAGTCGGAGACTGATATATTTTCCTACGAGTCCTGTAAGTCTGCTGCCTCATTAGCGCAGTTGGTAGCGCGTCAGTCTCATAATCTGAAGGTCGTGAGTTCAATCCTCACATGAGGCATCAAACCTGTGTTTGGAATGTTGGCATCTAGAACTTTTGCTCTCTCTTTGCTGTGTCCTGTTCGAGTTCTTGACCAGTCTTCGGCTGAATTAATGAAATGAGAGAATCTGAAATTTGGGGAGCACGGTCGTGTCATGTTTTTGCATGCCCAGCTCAACAAGGAGATCCTGAAATTGTTTCCTCTCCTTTGGGATTTGTGAGTGCTGATTGTTTGTCTCTTTCGCTGGTATTCCGGTTTTCTTCACAGATGAGAAAACAGGTGCTGCTTAACAGATTAGCGTGCATAGCAACTGAGAAAGACTCTGGCTGAATTAGATTCTTCAGCCAGAGTCTTTCTCAGTTGCTTGTACGTTTGCTGATTGTGTTTCGAGTTGAACGATGTGAAGTTTCCTTTCAAGGTTTCAGACACAATGCCACAGTTCACAGCATTTTGATGGTTGTCTGGGCTTGTTCGCACAGTATGTACTGTGTCAGTCTCAAAAACAGAAGGTTGAGGCTGCAATGTACAGACAAGGCAGAAAAATTGATACATTTTCCCCAACATCCATTTGGGGTTTCAATAGGCTTTCCAATCAGATCCCCTGCTCACAAACACGAGCGTGAACTGAGCTTGTGGCAGGAGTCCCTGTTCTTGCAAAATTTCAGGATTTTACTCAAAGACGGACTCTGGAGGTTTTGTTCCTCCATGGGTGCGTTAATGCCTCTTTGACAACTGATATATTTGCCAACATTTTCTAAAGTTGTGTTTCATGATTTGTTCCGGAGGCAGTGAGTCACATTCAGAGTCTGAAGGTGGTGGGTTCAACATTGAGATACGGTCGAAAAAACTCCAAGTGTTGACAGATTTTTAAATTTCCCCTCGTCCAGATAGAGATTTAAGTCAGCTGTACTCATGGATACACTGCTCAACAAAGAGTGAACTGATGATGTGGCAGGCTGCCTTTTTTGCTGAAAGTTTAGTCCATTCATTCAAAGCAGGACTCTGTCGTTCATTGTGGACCCCATTGTGCTTGTATGCACAGTCGGTGACTGATATATTTTCCTCACGAAGTCCTGTAAGTCTGCTGCCTCATTAGCGCAGTTGGTAGTGCGTCAGTCTCATAATCTGAAGGTCGTGAGTTCAATCTCACATGAGGCATCAAACCTGTGTTTGGAATGTTGGCATCTAGAACTTTTGCTCTCTTTGCTGTGTCCTGTTCGAGTTCTTCACCAGTCTTCGGCCTGAATCAATGAGAGAATCTGAAATTTGGGGAGCACACGTGTCATGTTTTGCATGCCCAGCTTCGCAACAAGGAGATCCTGAAATTGTTTCATCTCCTTTGGGATTTGTGAGTGCTGATTGTTTGTCTCTTTCGCTGGTATTCGGTTTTCTTCACAGACAGAAAACAGGGTGCTGCTCGCCAATTGGCTGTTCCATAATTTGACCTTTGTGGGAATGTGACTGTGAATTAGATTCTTCAGCCAGAGTCTTCTCAGTTGCTTGTACGTTTGCTGATTGTGTTTTGAGTTGAACGATGTGAAGTTTCCTTTCAAGGTTTCAGACACAATGCCACAGTTCACAAGCATTTTGATGGTTGTCTGGGCTTGTTCGCACAGTATGTACTGTGTCAGTCTCAAAAACAGAAGGTTGAGGCTGCAATGTACAGACAAGGCAGAAAATGGATACATTTTCCCCAACATCCATTTGGGGTTTCAATAGGTTTCCTAATCAGATCCCCTGCTCACAAACACGAGCGTGAACTGAGCTTGTGGCAGGAGTCCCTGTTCTTGCAAAATTTCAGGATTTTACTCAAAGACGGACTCTGGAGGTTTTGTTCCTCCATGAGTGCGTTAATGCCTCTTTGACAACTGATATATTTGCCAACATTTTCTAAAGTTGTGTTTCATGATTCGTTCCGGAGGCAGTGAGTCACATTCAGAGTCTGAAGGTGGTGGGTTCAACATTGAGATACGGTCGAAAAAACTCCAAGTGTTGACAGATTTTTAAATTTCCCCTCGGTCCAGATAGAGATTTAAGTCAGCTGTGCTCATGGATACACTGCTCAACAAAGAGTGAACTGATGATGTGGCAGGCGCGTCTTTTTTGCTGAAAATTTAGTCCATTCATTCAAAGCAGGACTCTGTCGTTTATTGTGGACCCCTTTGTGCTTGTATGCACAGTCGGAGACTGATATATTTTCCTACGAGTCCTGTGAGTCTGCTGCCTCATTAGCGCAGTTGGTAGCGTGTCAGTCTCATAATCTGAAGGTCGTGAGTTCAATCCTCACATGAGGCATCAAACCTGTGTTTGGAATGTTGGCATCTCGAACTTTTGCTCTCTCTTTGCTGTGTCCTGTTCGAGTTCTTGACCAGTCTTCGGCTGAATCAATGAGAGAATCTGAAATTTGGGGAGCACGGTCGTGTCATGTTTTGCATGCCCAGCTCGCAACAAGGAGATCCTGAAATTGTTTCCTCTCCTTTGGGATTTGTGAGTGCTGATTGTTTGTCTCTTTCGCTGGTATTCCGGTTTTCTTCACAGACGAGAAAACAGGGTGCGTTCGGCCAATTGGCTGTTCCATAATTTGACCTTTGTGGGAATGTGACTGTGAATTAGATTCTTCAGCCAGAGTCTTTCTCAGTTGCTTGTACGTTTGCTGATTGTGTTTCGAGTTGAACGATGTGAAGTTTCCTTTCAAGGTTTCAGACACAATGCCACAGTTCACAGCATTTTGATGGTTGTCTGGGCTTGTTCGCACAGTATGTACTGTGTCAGTCTCAAAAACAGAAGGTTGAGGCTGCAATGTACAGACAAGGCAGAAAAATGGATGCATTTTCCCCAACATCCATTTGGGGTTTCAATAGGATGTCCAATCAGATCCCCTGCTCACAAACACGAGCGTGAACTGAGCTTGTGGCAGGAGTCCCTGTTCTTGCAAAATTTCAGGATTTTACTCAAAGACGGACTCTGGAGGTTTTGTTCCTCCATGAGTGCGTTAATGCCTCTTTGACAACTGATATATTTGCCAACATTTTCTAAAGTTGTGTTTCATGATTCGTTCCGGAGGCAGTGAGTCACATTCAGAGTCTGAAGGTGGTGGGTTCAACATTGAGATACGGTCGAAAAAACTCCAAGTGTTGACAGATTTTTAAATTTCCCCTCGGTCCAGATAGAGATTTAAGTCAGCTGTGCTCATGGATACACTGCTCAACAAAGAGTGAACTGATGATGTGGCAGGCGCGTCTTTTTTGCTGAAAATTTAGTCCATTCATTCAAAGCAGGACTCTGTCGTTGATTGTGGACCCCATTGTGCTTGTATGCACAGTCGGAGACTGATATATTTTCCTACGAGTCCTGTAAGTCTGCTGCCTCATTAGCGCAGTTGGTAGCGCGTCAGTCTCATAATCTGAAGGTCGTGGAGTTCAATCCTCACATGAGGCATCAAACCTGTGTTTGGAATGTTGGCATCTAGAACTTTTGCTCTCTCTTTGCTGTGTCCTGTTCGAGTTCTTGACCAGTCTTCGGCTGAATCAATGAGAGAATCTGAAATTTGGGAGCACGGTCGTGTCATGTTTTGCATGCCCAGCTCGCAACAAGGAGATCCTGAAATTGTTTCCTCTCCTTTGGGATTTGTGAGTGCTGATTGTTTGTCTCTTTCGCTGGTATTCGGTTTTCTTCACAGACGAGAAAACAGGGTGCGTTCGGCCAATTGGCTGTTCCATAATTTGACCTTTGTGGGAATGTGACTGTGAATTAGATTCTTCAGCCAGAGTCTTTCTCAGTTGCTTGTACGTTTGCTGATTGTGTTTCGAGTTGAACGATGTGAAGTTTCCTTTCAAGGTTTCAGACACAATGCCACAGTTCACAGCATTTTGATGGTTGTCTGGGCTTGTTCGCACAGTATGTACTGTGTCAGTCTCAAAAACAGAAGGTTGAGGCTGCAATGTACAGACAAGGCAGAAAAATGGATACATTTTCCCCAACATCCATTTGGGGTTTCAATAGGCTGTCCAATCAGATCCCCTGCTCACAAACACGAGCGTGAACTGAGCTTGTGGCAGGAGTCCCTGTTCTTGCAAAATTTCAGGATTTTACTCAAAGACGGACTCTGGAGGTTTTGTTCCTCCATGAGTGCGTTAATGCCTCTTTGACAACTGATATATTTGCCAACATTTTCTAAAGTTGTGTTTCATGATTCGTTCCGGAGGCAGTGAGTCACATTCAGAGTCTGAAGGTGGTGGGTTCAACATTGAGATACGGTCGAAAAAACTCCAAGTGTTGACAGATTTTTAAATTTACCCTCGGTCCAGATAGAGATTTAAGTCAGCTGTGCTCATGGATACACTGCTCAACAAAGAGTGAACTGATGATGTGGCAGGCGCGTCTTTTTTGCTGAAAATTTAGTCCATTCATTCAAAGCAGGACTCTGTCGTTTATTGTGGACCCCATTGTGCTTGTATGCACAGTCGGAGACTGATATATTTTCCTACGAGTCCTGTAAGTCTGCTGCCTCATTAGCGCAGTTGGTAGCGCGTCAGTCTCATAATCTGAAGGTCGTGAGTTCAATCCTCACATGAGGCATCAAACCTGTGTTTGGAATGTTGGCATCTAGAACTTTTGCTCTCTCTTTGCTGTGTCCTGTTCGAGTTCTTGACCAGTCTTCGGCTGAATCAATGAGAGAATCTGAAATTTGGGAGCACGGTCGTGTCATGTTTTGCATGCCCAGCTCGCAACAAGGAGATCCTGAAATTGTTTCCTCTCCTTTGGGATTTGTGAGTGCTGATTGTTTGTCTCTTTCGCTGGTATTCCGGTTTTCTTCACAGACGAGAAAACAGGGTGCGTTCGGCCAATTGGCTGTTCCATAATTTGACCTTTGTGGGAATGTGACTGTGAATTAGATTCTTCAGCCAGAGTCTTTCTCAGTTGCTTGTACGTTTGCTGATTGTGTTTCGAGTTGAACGATGTGAAGTTTCCTTTCAAGGTTTCAGACACAATGCCACAGTTCACAGCATTTTGATGGTTGTCTGGGCTTGTTCGCACAGTATGTACTGTGTCAGTCTCAAAAACAGAAGGTTGAGGCTGCAATGTACAGACAAGGCAGAAAAATGGATGCATTTTCCCCAACATCCATTTGGGGTTTCAATAGGCTGTCCAATCAGATCCCCTGCTCACAAACACGAGCGTGAACTGAGCTTGTGGCAGGAGTCCCTGTTCTTGCAAAATTTCAGGATTTTACTCAAAGACGGACTCTGGAGGTTTTGTTCCTCCATGAGTGCGTTAATGCCTCTTTGACAACTGATATATTTGCCAACATTTTCTAAAGTTGTGTTTCATGATTCGTTCCGGAGGCAGTGAGTCACATTCAGAGTCTGAAGGTGGTGGGTTCAACATTGAGATACGGTCGAAAAAACTCCAAGTGTTGACAGATTTTTAAATTTCCCCTCGGTCCAGATAGAGATTTAAGTCAGCTGTGCTCATGGATACACTGCTCAACAAAGAGTGAACTGATGATGTGGCAGGCGCGTCTTTTTTGCTGAAAATTTAGTCCATTCATTCAAAGCAGGACTCTGTCGTTGATTGTGGACCCCATTGTGCTTGTATGCACAGTCGGAGACTGATATATTTTCCTACGAGTCCTGTAAGTCTGCTGCCTCATTAGCGCAGTTGGTAGCGCGTCAGTCTCATAATCTGAAGGTCGTGAGTTCAATCCTCACATGAGGCATCAAACCTGTGTTTGGAATGTTGGCATCTAGAACTTTTGCTCTCTCTTTGCTGTGTCCTGTTCGAAGTTCTTCACCAGTCTTCGGCTGAATCAATGAGAGAATCTGAAATTTGGGGAGCACGGTCGTGTCATGTTTTGCATGCCCAGCTCGCAACAAGGAGATCCTGAAATTGTTTCCTCTCCTTTGGGATTTGTGAGTGCTGATTGTTTGTCTCTTTCGCTGGTATTCCGGTTTTCTTCACAGACGAGAAAACAGGGTGCGTTCGGCCAATTGGCTGTTCCATAATTTGACCTTTGTGGGAATGTGACTGTGAATTAGATTCTTCAGCCAGAGTCTTTCTCAGTTGCTTGTACGTTTGCTGATTGTGTTTCGAGTTGAACGATGTGAAGTTTCCTTTCAAGGTTTCAGACACAATGCCACAGTTCACAGCATTTTGATGGTTGTCTGGGCTTGTTCGCACAGTATGTACTGTGTCAGTCTCAAAAACAGAAGGTTGAGGCTGCAATGTACAGACAAGGCAGAAAAATGGATACATTTTCCCCAACATCCATTTGGGGTTTCAATAGGCTTTCCAATCAGATCCCCTGCTCACAAACACGAGCGTGAACTGAGCTTGTGGCAGGAGTCCCTGTTCTTGCAAAATTTCAGGATTTTACTCAAAGACGGACTCTGGAGGTTTTGTTCCTCCATGGGTGCGTTAATGCCTCTTTGACAACTGATATATTTGCCAACATTTTCTAAAGTTGTGTTTCATGATTTGTTCCGGAGGCAGTGAGTCACATTCAGAGTCTGAAGGTGGTGGGTTCAACATTGAGATACGGTCGAAAAAACTCCAAGTGTTGACAGATTTTTAAATTTCCCCTCGGTCCAGATAGAGATTTAAGTCAGCTGTGCTCATGGATACACTGCTCAACAAAGAGTGAACTGATGATGTGGCAGGCGCGTCTTTTTTGCTGAAAATTTAGTCCATTCATTCAAAGCAGGACTCTGTCGTTTATTGTGGACCCCATTGTGCTTGTATGCACAGTCGGAGACTGATATATTTTCCTACGAGTCCTGTGAGTCTGCTGCCTCATTAGCGCAGTTGGTAGCGCGTCAGTCTCATAATCTGAAGGTCGTGAGTTCAATCCTCACATGAGGCATCAAACCTGTGTTTGGAATGTTGGCATCTAGAACTTTTGCTCTCTCTTTGCTGTGTCCTGTTCGAGTTCTTGACCAGTCTTCGGCTGAATCAATGAGAGAATCTGAAATTTGGGGAGCACGGTCGTGTCATGTTTTGCATGCCCAGCTCGCAACAAGGAGATCCTGAAATTGTTTCCTCTCCTTTGGGATTTGTGAGTGCTGATTGTTTGTCTCTTTCGCTGGTATTCCGGTTTTCTTCACAGACGAGAAAACAGGGTGCGTTCGGCCAATTGGCTGTTCCATAATTTGACCTTTGTGGGAATGTGACTGTGAATTAGATTCTTCAGCCAGAGTCTTTCTCAGTTGCTTGTACGTTTGCTGATTGTGTTTCGAGTTGAACGATGTGAAGTTTCCTTTCAAGGTTTCAGACACAATGCCACAGTTCACAGCATTTTGATGGTTGTCTGGGCTTGTTCGCACAGTATGTACTGTGTCAGTCTCAAAAACAGAAGGTTGAGGCTGCAATGTACAGACAAGGCAGAAAAATGGATACATTTTCCCCAACATCCATTTGGGGTTTCAATAGGCTGTCCAATCAGATCCCCTGCTCACAAACACGAGCGTGAACTGAGCTTGTGGCAGGAGTCCCTGTTCTTGCAAAATTTCAGGATTTTACTCAAAGACGGACTCTGGAGGTTTTGTTCCTCCATGAGTGCGTTAATGCCTCTTTGACAACTGATATATTTGCCAACATTTTCTAAAGTTGTGTTTCATGATTCGTTCCGGAGGCAGTGAGTCACATTCAGAGTCTGAAGGTGGTGGGTTCAACATTGAGATACGGTCGAAAAAACTCCAAGTGTTGACAGATTTTTAAATTTCCCCTCGGTCCAGATAGAGATTTAAGTCAGCTGTGCTCATGGATACACTGCTCAACAAAGAGTGAACTGATGATGTGGCAGGCGCGTCTTTTTTGCTGAAAATTTAGTCCATTCATTCAAAGCAGGACTCTGTCGTTTATTGTGGACCCCATTGTGCTTGTATGCACAGTCGGAGACTGATATATTTTCCTACGAGTCCTGTGAGTCTGCTGCCTCATTAGCGCAGTTGGTAGCGCGTCAGTCTCATAATCTGAAGGTCGTGAGTTCAATCCTCACATGAGGCATCAAACCTGTGTTTGGAATGTTGGCATCTCGAACTTTTGCTCTCTCTTTGCTGTGTCCTGTTCGAGTTCTTGACCAGTCTTCGGCTGAATCAATGAGAGAATCTGAAATTTGGGGAGCACGGTCGTGTCATGTTTTGCATGCCCAGCTCGCAACAAGGAGATCCTGAAATTGTTTCCTCTCCTTTGGGATTTGTGAGTGCTGATTGTTTGTCTCTTTCGCTGGTATTCCGGTTTTCTTCACAGACGAGAAAACAGGGTGCGTTCGGCCAATTGGCTGTTCCATAATTTGACCTTTGTGGGAATGTGACTGTGAATTAGATTCTTCAGCCAGAGTCTTTCTCAGTTGCTTGTACGTTTGCTGATTGTGTTTCGAGTTGAACGATGTGAAGTTTCCTTTCAAGGTTTCAGACACAATGCCACAGTTCACAGCATTTTGATGGTTGTCTGGGCTTGTTCGCACAGTATGTACTGTGTCAGTCTCAAAACAGAAGGTTGAGGCGGCAATGTACAGACAAGGCAGAAAAATGGATGCATTTTCCCCAACATCCATTTGGGGTTTCAATAGGCTGTCCAATCAGATCCCCTGCTCACAAACACGAGCGTGAACTGAGCTTGTGGCAGGAGTCCCTGTTCTTGCAAAATTTCAGGATTTTACTCAAAGACGGACTCTGGAGGTTTTGTTCCTCCATGAGTGCGTTAATGCCTCTTTGACAACTGATATATTTGCCAACATTTTCTAAAGTTGTGTTTCATGATTCGTTCCGGAGGCAGTGAGTCACATTCAGAGTCTGAAGGTGGTGGGTTCAACATTGAGATACGGTCGAAAAAACTCCAAGTGTTGACAGATTTTTAAATTTCCCTCGGTCCAGATAGAGATTTAAGTCAGCTGTGCTCATGGATACACTGCTCAACAAAGAGTGAACTGATGATGTGGCAGGCGCGTCTTTTTTGCTGAAAATTTAGTCCATTCATTCAAAGCAGGACTCTGTCGTTTATTGTGGACCCCATTGTGCTTGTATGCACAGTCGGAGACTGATATATTTTCCTACGAGTCCTGTGAGTCTGCTGCCTCATTAGCGCAGTTGGTAGCGCGTCAGTCTCATAATCTGAAGGTTGTGAGTTCAATCCTCACATGAGGCATCAAACCTGTGTTTGGAATGTTGGCATCTAGAACTTTTGCTCTCTCTTTGCTGTGTCCTGTTCGAGTTCTTGACCAGTCTTCGGCTGAATCAATGAGAGAATCTGAAATTTGGGGAGCACGGTCGTGTCATGTTTTGCATGCCCAGCTCGCAACAAGGAGATCCTGAAATTGTTTCCTCTCCTTTGGGATTTGTGAGTGCTGATTGTTTGTCTCTTTCGCTGGTATTCCGGTTTTCTTCACAGATGAGAAAACAGGGTGCGTTAAACCAATTGGCTGTTCCATAATTTGACCTTTGTGGGAATGTGACTGTGAATTACATTCTTCAGCCAGAGTCTCTCTCAGTTCCTTCTACGCTTCCTGATTGTGTTCCGAGTTGAACGATGTGAAGTTTCCTTTCAAGGTTTCAGACACAATGCCACAGTTCACAGCATTTTGATGGTTGTCTGGGCTTGTTCGCACAGTATGTACTGTGTCAGTCTCAAAAACAGAAGGTTGAGGCTGCAATGTACAGACAAGGCAGAAAAATGGATACATTTTCCCCAACATCCATTTGGGGTTTCAATAGGCTGTCCAATCAGATCCCCTGCTCACAAACACGAGCGTGAACTGAGCTTGTGGCAGGAGTCCCTGTTCTTGCAAAATTTCAGGATTTTACTCAAAGACGGACTCTGGAGGTTTTGTTCCTCCATGAGTGCGTTAATGCCTCTTTGACAACTGATATATTTGCCAACATTTTCTAAAGTTGTGTTTCATGATTTGTTCGGAGGCAGTGAGTCACATTCAGAGTCTGAAGGTGGTGGGTTCAACATTGAGATACGGTCGAAAAACTCCAAGTGTTGACAGATTTTTAAATTTCCCCTCGGTCCAGATAGAGATTTAAGTCAGCTGTGCTCATGGATACACTGCTCAACAAAGAGTGAACTGATGATGTGGCAGGCGCGTCTTTTTTGCTGAAAATTTAGTCCATTCATTCAAAGCAGGACTCTGTCGTTTATTGTGGACCCCATTGTGCTTGTATGCACAGTCGGAGACTGATATATTTTCCTACGAGTCCTGTGAGTCTGCTGCCTCATTAGCGCAGTTGGTACTGCGTCAGTCTCATAATCTGAAGGTCATGAGTTCAATCCTCACATGAGGCATCAAACCTGTGTTTGGAATGTTGGCATCTAGAACTTTTGCTCTCTCTTTGCTGTGTCCTGTTCGAGTTCTTGACCAGTCTTCGGCTGAATCAATGAGAGAATCTGAAATTTGGGGAGCACGGTCGTGTCATGTTTTGCATGCCCAGCTCGCAACAAGGAGATCCTGAAATTGTTTCCTCTCCTTTGGGATTTGTGAGTGCTGATTGTTTGTCTCTTTCGCTGGTATTCCGGTTTTCTTCACAGACGAGAAAACAGGGTGCGTTCGGCCAATTGGCTGTTCCATAATTTGACCTTTGTGGGAATGTGACTGTGAATTAGATTCTTCAGCCAGAGTCTTTCTCAGTTGCTTGTACGTTTGCTGATTGTGTTTCGAGTTGAACGATGTGAAGTTTCCTTTCAAGGTTTCAGACACAATGCCACAGTTCACAGCATTTTGATGGTTGTCTGGGCTTGTCTCAAAAACAGAAGGTTGAGGCTGCAATGTACAGAAAAATGGATGCATTTTCCCCAACATCCATTTGGGGTTTCAATAGGATGTCCAATCAGATCCCCTGCTCACAAACACGAGCGTGAACTGAGCTTGTGGCAGGAGTCCCTGTTCTTGCAAAATTTCAGGATTTTACTCAAAGACGGACTCTGGAGGTTTTGTTCCTCCATGAGTGCGTTAATGCCTCTTTGACAACTGATATATTTGCCAACATTTTCTAAAGTTGTGTTTCATGATTCGTTCCGGAGGCAGTGAGTCACATTCAGAGTCTGAAGGTGGTGGGTTCAACATTGAGATACGGTCGAAAAAACTCCAAGTGTTGACAGATTTTTAAATTTCCCCTCGGTCCAGATAGAGATTTAAGTCAGCTGTGCTCATGGATACACTGCTCAACAAAGAGTGAACTGATGATGTGGCAGGCGCGTCTTTTTTGCTGAAAATTTAGTCCATTCATTCAAAGCAGGACTCTGTCGTTGATTGTGGACCCCATTGTGCTTGTATGCACAGTCGGAGACTGATATATTTTCCTACGAGTCCTGTGAGTCTGCTGCCTCATTAGCGCAGTTGGTAGCGTGTCAGTCTCATAATCTGAAGGTCGTGAGTTCAATCCTCACATGAGGCATCAAACCTGTGTTTGGAATGTTGGCATCTCGAACTTTTGCTCTCTCTTTGCTGTGTCCTGTTCGAGTTCTTGACCAGTCTTCGGCTGAATCAATGAGAGAATCTGAAATTTGGGGAGCACGGTCGTGTCATGTTTTGCATGCCCAGCTCGCAACAAGGAGATCCTGAAATTGTTTCCTCTCCTTTGGGATTTGTGAGTGCTGATTGTTTGTCTCTTTCGCTGGTATTCCGGTTTTCTTCACAGATGAGAAAACAGGGTCCGTTCGGCCAATTGGCTGTTCCATAATTTGACCTTTCTGGCAATGTGACTCTGGCTGAATTAGATTCTTCAGCCAGAGTCTTTCTCAGTTGCTTGTACGCTTGCTGATTGTGTTTCGAGTTGAATGATGTGAAGTTTCCTTTCAAGGTTTCAGACACAATGCCACAGTTCACAGCATTTTGATGGTTGTCTGGGCTTGTTCGCACAGTATGTACTGTGTCAGTCTCAAAACAGAAGGTTGAGGCTGCAATGTACAGACAAGGCAGAAAAATGGATGCATTTTCCCCAACATCCATTTGGGGTTTCAATAGGATGTCCAATCAGATCCCTGCTCACAAACACGAGTGTGAACTGAGCTTGTGGCAGGAGTCCCTGTTCTTGCAAAATTTCAGGATTTTACTCAAAGACGGACTCTGGAGGTTTGTTCCTCCATGAGTGCGTTAATGCCTCTTTGACAACTGATATATTTGCCAACATTTTCTAAAGTTGTGTTTCATGATTCGTTCGGAGGCAGTGAGTCACATTCAGAGTCTGAAGGTGGTGGGTTCAACATTGAGATACGGTCGAAAAAACTCCAAGTGTTGACAGATTTTTAAATTTCCCTCGGTCCATATAGAGATTTAAGTCAGCTGTGCTCATGGATACACTGCTCAACAAAGAGTGAACTGATGATGTGGCAGGCGCGTCTTTTTTGCTGAAAATTTAGTCCATTCATTCAAAGCAGGACTCTGTCGTTTATTGTGGACCCCATTGTGCTTGTATGCACAGTCGGAGACTGATATATTTTCCTACGAGTCCTGTGAGTCTGCTGCCTCATTAGCGCAGTTGGTAGCGCGTCAGTCTCATAATCTGAAGGTCGTGAGTTCAATCCTCACATGAGGCATCAAACCTGTGTTTGGAATGTTGGCATCTAGAACTTTTGCTCTCTCTTTGCTGTGTCCTGTTCGAGTTCTTGACCAGTCTTCGGCTGAATCAATGAGAGAATCTGAAATTTGGGGAGCACGGTCGTGTCATGTTTTGCATGCCCAGCTCGCAACAAGGAGATCCTGAAATTGTTTCCTCTCCTTTGGGATTTGTGAGTGCTGATTGTTTGTCTCTTTCGCTGGTATTCCGGTTTTCTTCACAGACGAGAAAACAGGGTGCGTTCGGCCAATTGGCTGTTCCATAATTTGACCTTTGTGGGAATGTGACTGTGAATTAGATTCTTCAGCCAGAGTCTTTCTCAGTTGCTTGTACGTTTGCTGATTGTGTTTCGAGTTGAACGATGTGAAGTTTCCTTTCAAGGTTTCAGACACAATGCCACAGTTCACAGCATTTTGATGGTTGTCTGGGCTTGTTTGCACAGTATGTACTGTGTCAGTCTCAAAAACAGAAGGTTGAGGCTGCAATGTACAGAAAAATGGATGCATTTTCCCCAACATCCATTTGGGGTTTCAATAGGCTGTCCAATCAGATCCCTGCTCACAAACACGAGCGTGAACTGAGCTTGTGGCAGGAGTCCCTGTTCTTGCAAAATTTCAGGATTTTACTCAAAGACGGACTCTGGAGGTTTTGTTCCTCCATGAGTGCGTTAATGCCTCTTTGACAACTGATATATTTGCCAACATTTTCTAAAGTTGTGTTTCATGATTCGTTCGGAGGCAGTGAGTCACATTCAGAGTCTGAAGGTGGTGGGTTCAACATTGAGATACGGTCGAAAAAACTCCAAGTGTTGACAGATTTTTAAATTTCCTCGGTCCAGATAGAGATTTAAGTCAGCTGTGCTCATGGATACACTGCTCAACAAAGAGTGAACTGATGATGTGGCAGGCGCGTCTTTTTTGCTGAAAATTTAGTCCATTCATTCAAAGCAGGACTCTGTCGTTGATTGTGGACCCCATTGTGCTTGTATGCACAGTCGGAGACTGATATATTTTCCTACGAGTCCTGTAAGTCTGCTGCCTCATTAGCGCAGTTGGTAGCGCGTCAGTCTCATAATCTGAAGGTCGTGAGTTCAATCCTCACATGAGGCATCAAACCTGTGTTTGGAATGTTGGCATCTAGAACTTTTGCTCTCTCTTTGCTGTGTCCTGTTCGAGTTCTTGACCAGTCTTCGGCTGAATCAATGAGAGAATCTGAAATTTGGGAGCACGGTCGTGTCATGTTTTGCATGCCCAGCTCGCAACAAGGAGATCCTGAAATTGTTTCCTCTCCTTTGGGATTTGTGAGTGCTGATTGTTTGTCTCTTTCGCTGGTATTCCGGTTTTCTTCACAGATGAGAAAACAGGGTGCGTTCGGCCAATTGGCTGTTCCATAATTTGACCTTTGTGAGAATGTGACTGGCTGAATTAGACTCTTCAGCCAGAGTCTTTCTCAGTTGCTTGTACGTTTGCTGATTGTGTTTCGAGTTGAACGATGTGAAGTTTCCTTTCAAGGTTTCAGACACAATGCCACAGTTCACAGCATTTTGATGGTTGTCTGGGCTTGTTCGCACAGTATGTACTGTGTCAGTCTCAAAAACAGAAGGTTGAGGCTGCAATGTACAGACAAGGCAGAAAAATGGATGCATTTTCCCCAACATCCATTTGGGGTTTCAATAGGCTGTCCAATCAGATCCCCTGCTCACAAACACGAGCGTGAACTGAGCTTGTGGCAGGAGTCCCTGTTCTTGCAAAATTTCAGGATTTTACTCAAAGACGGACTCTGGAGGTTTTGTTCCTCCATGAGTGCGTTAATGCCTCTTTGACAACTGATATATTTGCCAACATTTTCTAAAGTTGTGTTTCATGATTCGTTCGGAGGCAGTGAGTCACATTCAGAGTCTGAAGGTGGTGGGTTCAACATTGAGATACGGTCGAAAAAACTCCAAGTGTTGACAGATTTTTAAATTTCCCTCGGTCCAGATAGAGATTTAAGTCAGCTGCGCTCATGGATACACTGCTCAACAAAGAGTGAACTGATGATGTGGCAGGCGTGTCTTTTTTGCTGAAAATTTAGTCCATTCATTCAAAGCAGGACTCTGTCGTTGATTGTGGACCCCATTGTGCTTGTATGCACAGTCGGAGACTGATATATTTTCCTACGAGTCCTGTGAGTCTGCTGCCTCATTAGCGCAGTTGGTAGCGCGTCAGTCTCATAATCTGAAGGTCGTGAGTTCAATCCTCACATGAGGCATCAAACCTGTGTTTGGAATGTTGGCATCTAGAACTTTTGCTCTCTCTTTGCTGTGTCCTGTTCGAGTTCTTGACCAGTCTTCGGCTGAATCAATGAGAGAATCTGAAATTTGGGGAGCACGGTCGTGTCATGTTTTGCATGCCCAGCTCGCAACAAGGAGATCCTGAAATTGTTTCCTCTCCTTTGGGATTTGTGAGTGCTGATTGTTTGTCTCTTTCGCTGGTATTCCGGTTTTCTTCACAGACGAGAAAACAGGGTGCGTTCGGCCAATTGGCTGTTCCATAATTTGACCTTTGTGGGAATGTGACTGTGAATTAGATTCTTCAGCCAGAGTCTTTCTCAGTTGCTTGTACGTTTGCTGATTGTGTTTCGAGTTGAACGATGTGAAGTTTCCTTTCAAGGTTTCAGACACAATGCCACAGTTCACAGCATTTTGATGGTTGTCTGGGCTTGTTCGCACAGTATGTACTGTGTCAGTCTCAAAAACAGAAGGTTGAGGCTGCAATGTACAGACAAGGCAGAAAAATGGATACATTTTCCCCAACATCCATTTGGGGTTTCAATAGGCTGTAGAATCAGATCCCCTGCTCACAAACACGAGCGTGAACTGAGCTTGTGGCAGGAGTCCCTGTTCTTGCAAAATTTCAGGATTTTACTCAAAGACGGACTCTGGAGGTTTTGTTCCTCCATGAGTGCGTTAATGCCTCTTTGACAACTGATATATTTGCCAACATTTTCTAAAGTTGTGTTTCATGATTTGTTACGGAGGCAGTGAGTCACATTCAGAGTCTGAAGGTGGTGGGTTCAACATTGAGATACGGTCGAAAAAACTCCAAGTGTTGACAGATTTTTAAATTTCCTCGGTCCAGATAGAGATTTAAGTCAGCTGTGCTCATGGATACACTGCTCAACAAAGAGTGAACTGATGATGGGGCAGGCGCGTCTTTTTTGCTGAAAATTTAGTCCATTGATTCAAAGCAGGACGCGGTCGTTCATTGTGGACCCCAGTGTGCTTGTATGCACAGTCGGAGACTGATATATTTTCCTCACGAGTCCTGTAAGTCTGCTGCCTCATTAGCGCAGTTGGTAGCGCGTCAGTCTCATAATCTGAAGGTCGTGAGTTCAATCCTCACATGAGGCATCAAACCTGTGTTTGGAATGTTGGCATCTAGAACTTTTGCTCTCTCTTTGCTGTGTCCTGTTCGAGTTCTTGACCAGTCTTCGGCTGAATCAATGAGAGAATCTGAAATTTGGGGAGCACGGTCGTGTCATGTTTTGCATGCCCAGCTCGCAACAAGGAGATCCTGAAATTGTTTCCTCTCCTTTGGGATTTGTGAGTGCTGATTGTTTGTCTCTTTCGCTGGTATTCGGTTTTCTTCACAGACGAGAAAACAGGGTGCGTTAACCAATTGGCTGTTCCATAATTTGACCTTTGTGGGAATGTGACTGTGAATTAGATTCTTCAGCCAGAGTCTTTCTCAGTTGCTTGTACGTTTGCTGATTGTGTTTCGAGTTGAACGATGTGAAGTTTCCTTTCAAGGTTTCAGACACAATGCCACAGTTCACAGCATTTTGATGGTTGTCTGGGCTTG
Source organism: Plotosus lineatus (assembly GCA_024760905.1). Taxonomy (NCBI): domain Eukaryota; kingdom Metazoa; phylum Chordata; class Actinopteri; order Siluriformes; family Plotosidae; genus Plotosus; species Plotosus lineatus. The sequence continues at coordinate 47,381,955 of CM045733.1, forward strand.
TTCGCACAGTATGTACTGTGTCAGTCTCAAAAACAGAAGGTTGAGGCTGCAATGTACAGAAAAATGGATGCATTTTCCCCAACATCCATTTGGGGTTTCAATAGGCTGTCCAATCAGATCCCCTGCTCACAAACACGAGCGTGAACTGAGCTTGTGGCAGGAGTCCCTGTTCTTGCAAAATTTCAGGATTTTACTCAAAGACGGACTCTGGAGGTTTTGTTCCTCCATGAGTGTTTTAATGCCTCTTTGACAACTGATATATTTGCCAACATTTTCTAAAGTTGTGTTTCATGATTCGTTCCGGAGGCAGTGAGTCACATTCAGAGTCTGAAGGTGGTGGGTTCAACATTGAGATACGGTCGAAAAAACTCCAAGTGTTGACAGATTTTTAAATTTCCCTCGGTCCAGATAGAGATTTAACTCAGCTGTGCTCATGGATACACTGCTCAACAAAGAGTGAACTGATGATGTGGCAGGCGCGTCTTTTTTGCTGAAAATTTAGTCCATTCATTCAAAGCAGGACTCTGTCGTTGATTGTGGACCCCATTGTGCTTGTATGCACAGTCGGAGACTGATATATTTTCCTACGAGTCCTGGAAGTCTGCTGCCTCATAAGCGCAGGTGGTAGCGTCAGTCTCATAATCTGAAGGTCGTGAGTTCAATCCTCACATGAGGCATCAAACCTGTGTTTGGAATGTTGGCATCTAGAACTTTTGCTCTCTCTTTGCTGTGTCCTGTTCGAGTTCTTGACCAGTCTTCGGCTGAATCAATGAGAGAATCTGAAATTTGGGGAGCACGGTCGTGTCATGTTTTGCATGCCCAGCTCGCAACAAGTAGATCCTGAAATTGTTTCATCTCCTTTGGGATTTGTGAGTGCTGATTGTTTGTCTCTTTCGCTGGTATTCCGGTTTTCTTCACAGATGAGAAAACAGGGTGCGTTCGGCCAATTGGCTGTTCCATAATTTGACCTTTGTGGGAATGTGACTGGCTGAATTAGATTCTTCAGCCAGAGTCTTTCTCAGTTGCTTGTACGTTTGCTGATTGTGTTTCGAGTTGAACGATGTGAAGTTTCCTTTCAAGGTTTCAGACACAATGCCACAGTTCACAGCATTTTGATGGTTGTCTGGGCTTGTTCGCACAGTATGTACTGTGTCAGTCTCAAAAACAGAAGGTTGAGGCTGCAATGTACAGACAAGGCAGAAAAATTGATACATTTTCCCCAACATCCATTTGGGGTTTCAATAGGCTTTCCAATCAGATCCCCTGCTCACAAACACGAGCGTGAACTGAGCTTGTGGCAGGAGTCCCTGTTCTTGCAAAATTTCAGGATTTTACTCAAAGACGGACTCTGGAGGTTTTGTTCCTCCATGGGTGCGTTAATGCCTCTTTGACAACTGATATATTTGCCAACATTTTCTAAAGTTGTGTTTCATGATTTGGTCCGGAGGCAGTGAGTCACATTCAGAGTCTGAAGGTGGTGGGTTCAACATTGAGATACGGTCGAAAAAACTCCAAGTGTTGACAGATTTTTAAATTTCCCCTCGGTCCAGATAGAGATTTAAGTCAGCTGTGCTCATGGATACACTGCTCAACAAAGAGTGAACTGATGATGTGGCAGGCGCGTCTTTTTTGCTGAAAGTTTAGTCCATTCATTCAAAGCAGGACTCTGTCGTTCATTGTGGACCCCATTGTGCTTGTATGCACAGTCGGTGACTGATATATTTTCCTACGAGTCCTGTAAGTCTGCTGCCTCATTAGCGCAGTTGGTAGTGTGTCAGTCTCATAATCTGAAGGTCGTGAGTTCAATCCTCACATGAGGCATCAAACCTGTGTTTGGAATGTTGGCATCTAGAACTTTTGCTCTCTCTTTGCTGTGTCCTGTTCGAGTTCTTGACCAGTCTTCGGCTGAATCAATGAGAGAATCTGAAATTTGGGGAGCACGGTCGTGTCATGTTTTGCATGCCCAGCTCGCAACAAGGAGATCCTGAAATTGTTTCATCTCCTTTGGGATTTGTGAGTGCTGATTGTTTGTCTCTTTCGCTGGTATTCCGGTTTTCTTCACAGACGAGAAAACAGGGTGCGTTCGGCCAATTGGCTGTTCCATAATTTGACCTTTGTGGGAATGTGACTGTGAATTAGATTCTTCAGCCAGAGTCTTTCTCAGTTGCTTGTACGTTTGCTGATTGTGTTTCGAGTTGAACGATGTGAAGTTTCCTTTCAAGGTTTCAGACACAATGCCACAGTTCACAGCATTTTGATGGTTGTCTGGGCTTGTTCGCACAGTATGTACTGTGTCAGTCTCAAAAACAGAAGGTTGAGGCTGCAATGTACAGACAAGGCAGAAAAATGGATACATTTTCCCCAACATCCATTTGGGGTTTCAATAGGCTTTCCAATCAGATCCCCTGCTCACAAACACGAGCGTGAACTGAGCTTGTGGCAGGAGTCCCTGTTCTTGCAAAATTTCAGGATTTTACTCAAAGACGGACTCTGGAGGTTTTGTTCCTCCATGGGTGCGTTAATGCCTCTTTGACAACTGATATATTTGCCAACATTTTCTAAAGTTGTGTTTCATGATTTGTTCCGGAGGCAGTGAGTCACATTCAGAGTCTGAAGGTGGTGGGTTCAACATTGAGATACGGTCGAAAAAACTCCAAGTGTTGACAGATTTTTAAATTTCCCCTCGGTCCAGATAGAGATTTAAGTCAGCTGTGCTCATGGATACACTGCTCAACAAAGAGTGAACTGATGATGTGGCAGGCGCGTCTTTTTTGCTGAAAGTTTAGTCCATTCATTCAAAGCAGGACTCTGTCGTTCATTGTGGACCCCATTGTGCTTGTATGCACAGTCGGAGACTGATATATTTTCCTACGAGTCCTGTAAGTCTGCTGCCTCATTAGCGCAGTTGGTAGCGCGTCAGTCTCATAATCTGAAGGTCGTGAGTTCAATCCTCACATGAGGCATCAAACCTGTGTTTGGAATGTTGGCATCTAGAACTTTTGCTCTCTCTTTGCTGTGTCCTGTTCGAGTTCTTGACCAGTCTTCGGCTGAATCAATGAGAGAATCTGAAATTTGGGGAGCACGGTCGTGTCATGTTTTGCATGCCCAGCTCGCAACAAGGAGATCCTGAAATTGTTTCCTCTCCTTTGGGATTTGTGAGTGCTGATTGTTTGTCTCTTTCGCTGGTATTCCGGTTTTCTTCACAGACGAAAACAGGGTGCGTTAAACCAATTGGCTGTTCCATAATTTGACCTTTGTGGGAATGTGACTGTGAATTAGATTCTTCAGCCAGAGTCTTTCTCAGTTGCTTGTACGTTTGCTGATTGTGTTTCGAGTTGAACGATGTGAAGTTTCCTTTCAAGGTTTCAGACACAATGCCACAGTTCACAGCATTTTGATGGTTGTCTGGGCTTGTTCGCACAGTATGTACTGTGTCAGTCTCAAAAACAGAAGGTTGAGGCTGCAATGTACAGAAAAATGGATGCATTTTCCCCAACATCCGTTTGGGGTTTCAATAGGCTGTCCAATCAGATCCCCTGCTCACAAACACGAGCGTGAACTGAGCTTGTGGCAGGAGTCCCTGTTCTTGCAAAATTTCAGGATTTTACTCAAAGACGGACTCTGGAGGTTTTGTTCCTCCATGAGTGCGTTAATGCCTCTTTGACAACTGATATATTTGCCAACATTTTCTAAAGTTGTGTTTCATGATTCGTTCCGGAGGCAGTGAGTCACATTCAGAGTCTGAAGGTGGTGGGTTCAACATTGAGATACGGTCTAAAAACTCCAAGTGTTGACAGATTTTTAAATTTCCCTCGGTCCAGATAGAGATTTAAGTCAGCTGTGCTCATGGATACACTGCTCAACAAAGAGTGAACTGATGATGTGGCAGGCGCGTCTTTTTTGCTGAAAATTTAGTCCATTCATTCAAAGCAGGACTCTGTCGTTGATTGTGGACCCCATTGTGCTTGTATGCACAGTCGGAGACTGATATATTTTCCTACGAGTCCTGTAAGTCAGCTGCCTCATTAGCGCAGTTGGTAGCGCGTCAGTCTCATAATCTGAAGGTCGTGAGTTCAATCCTCACATGAGGCATCAAACCTGTGTTTGGAATGTTGGCATCTAGAACTTTTGCTCTCTCTTTGCTGTGTCCTGTTCGAGTTCTTGACCAGTCTTCGGCTGAATCAATGAGAGAATCTGAAATTTGGGGAGCACGGTCGTGTCATGTTTTGCATGCCCAGCTCGCAACAAGGAGATCCTGAAATTGTTTCCTCTCCTTTGGGATTTGTGAGTGCTGATTGTTTGTCTCTTTCGCTGGTATTCCGGTTTTCTTCACAGACGAGAAAACAGGGTGCGTTCGGCCAATTGGCTGTTCCATAATTTGACCTTTGTGGGAATGTGACTGTGAATTAGATTCTTCAGCCAGAGTCTTTCTCAGTTGCTTGTACGTTTGCTGATTGTGTTTCGAGTTGAACGATGTGAAGTTTCCTTTCAAGGTTTCAGACACAATGCCACAGTTCACAGCATTTTGATCTTTGTCTGGGCTTGTTCGCACAGTATGTACTGTGTCAGTCTCAAAAACAGAAGGTTGAGGCTGCAATGTACAGACAAGGCAGAAAAATGGATGCATTTTCCCCAACATCCATGTGGGGTTTCAATAGGATGTCCAATCAGATCCCCTGCTCACAAACACGAGCGTGAACTGAGCTTGTGGCAGGAGTCCCTGTTCTTGCAAAATTTCAGGATTTTACTCAAAGACGGACTCTGGAGGTTTTGTTCCTCCATGAGTGCGTTAATGCCTCTTTGACAACTGATATATTTGGCAACATTTTCTAAAGTTGTGTTTCATGATTCGTTCCGGAGGCAGTGAGTCACATTCAGAGTCTGAAGGTGGTGGGTTCAACATTGAGATACGGTCGAAAAAACTCCAAGTGTTGACAGATTTTTAAATTTCCCCTCGGTCCAGATAGAGATTTAAGTCAGCTGTGCTCATGGATACACTGCTCAACAAAGAGTGAACTGATGATGTGGCAGGCGCGTCTTTTTTGCTGAAAATTTAGTCCATTCATTCAAAGCAGGACTCTGTCGTTGATTGTGGACCCCATTGTGCTTGTATGCACAGTCCGAGACTGATATATTTTCCTACGAGTCCTCTAAGTCTGCTGCCTCATTAGCGCAGTTGGTAGCGCGTCAGTCTCATAATCTGAAGGTCGTGAGTTCAATCCTCACATGAGGCATCAAACCTGTGTTTGGAATGTTGGCATCTGGAACTTTTGCTCTCTCTTTGCTGTGTCCTGTTCGAGTTCTTGACCAGTCTTCGGCTGAATTAATGAAATGAGAGAATCTGAAATTTGGGGAGCACGGTCGTGTCATGTTTTGCATGCCCAGCTCGCAACAAGGAGATCCTGAAATTGTTTCCTCTCCTTTGGGATTTGTGAGTGCTGATTGTTTGTCTCTTTCGCTGGTATTCCGGTTTTCTTCACAGACGAGAAAACAGGGTGCATTCGGCCAATTGGCTGTTCCATAATTTGACCTTTGTGGGAATGTGACTGTGAATTAGATTCTTCAGCCAGAGTCTTTCTCAGTTGCTTGTACGTTTGCTGATTGTGTTTCGAGTTGAACGATGTGAAGTTTCCTTTCAAGGTTTCAGACACAATGCCACAGTTCACAGCATTTTGATCTTTGTCTGGGCTTGTTCGCACAGTATGTACTGTGTCAGTCTCAAAAACAGAAGGTTGAGGCTGCAATGTACAGACAAGGCAGAAAAATGGATGCATTTTCCCCAACATCCATGTGGGGTTTCAATAGGATGTCCAATCAGATCCCCTGCTCACAAACACGAGCGTGAACTGAGCTTGTGGCAGGAGTCCCTGTTCTTGCAAAATTTCAGGATTTTACTCAAAGACGGACTCTGGAGGTTTTGTTCCTCCATGAGTGCGTTAATGCCTCTTTGACAACTGATATATTTGGCAACATTTTCTAAAGTTGTGTTTCATGATTCGTTCCGGAGGCAGTGAGTCACATTCAGAGTCTGAAGGTGGTGGGTTCAACATTGAGATACGGTCGAAAAAACTCCAAGTGTTGACAGATTTTTAAATTTCCCCTCGGTCCAGATAGAGATTTAAGTCAGCTGTGCTCATGGATACACTGCTCAACAAAGAGTGAACTGATGATGTGGCAGGCGCGTCTTTTTTGCTGAAAATTTAGTCCATTCATTCAAAGCAGGACTCTGTCGTTTATTGTGGACCCCATTGTGCTTGTATGCACAGTCGGAGACTGATATATTTTCCTACGAGTCCTGTAAGTCTGCTGCCTCATTAGCGCAGTTGGTAGCGCGTCAGTCTCATAATCTGAAGGTCGTGAGTTCAATCCTCACATGAGGCATCAAACCTGTGTTTGGAATGTTGGCATCTAGAACTTTTGCTGTGTCCTGTTCGAGTTCTTGACCAGTCTTCGGCTGAATCAATGAGAGAATCTGAAATTTGGGGAGCACGGTCGTGTCATGTTTTGCATGCCCAGCTCGCAACAAGGAGATCCTGAAATTGTTTCCTCTCCTTTGTGATTTGTGAGTGCTGATTGTTTGTCTCTTTCGCTGGTATTCCGGTTTTCTTCACAGATGAGAAAACAGGGTGCGTTCGGCCAATTGGCAAACGTACAAGCAACTGAGAAAGACTCTGGCTGAATTAGATTCTTCAGCCAGAGTCTTTCTCAGTTGCTTGTACGTTTGCTGATTGTGTTTCGAGTTGAATGATGTGAAGTTTCCTTTCAAGGTTTCAGACACAATGCCACAGTTCACAGCATTTTGATGGTTGTCTGGGCTTGTTCGCACAGTATGTACTGTGTCAGTCTCAAAAACAGAAGGTTGAGGCTGCAATGTACAGACAAGGCAGAAAAATGGATGCATTTTCCCCAACATCCATTTGGGGTTTCAATAGGATGTCCAATCAGATCCCCTGCTCACAAACACGAGTGTGAACTGAGCTTGTGGCAGGAGTCCCTGTTCTTGCAAAATTTCAGGATTTTACTCAAAGACGGACTCTGGAGGTTTTGTTCCTCCATGAGTGCGTTAATGCCTCTTTGACAACTGATATATTTGCCAACATTTTCTAAAGTTGTGTTTCATGATTCGTTCCGGAGGCAGTGAGTCACATTCAGAGTCTGAAGGTGGTGGGTTCAACATTGAGATACGGTCGAAAAAACTCCAAGTGTTGACAGATTTTTAAATTTCCCCTCGGTCCATATCGAGATTTAAGTCAGCTGTGCTCATGGATACACTGCTCAACAAAGAGTGAACTGATGATGTGGCAGGCGCGTCTTTTTTGCTGAAAATTTAGTCCATTCATTCAAAGCAGGACTCTGTCGTTTATTGTGGACCCCATTGTGCTTGTATGCACAGTCGGAGACTGATATATTTTCCTACGAGTCCTGTGAGTCTGCTGCCTCATTAGCGCAGTTGGTAGCGCCTCAGTCTCATAATCTGAAGGTCGTGAGTTCAATCCTCACATGAGGCATCAAACCTGTGTTTGGAATGTTGGCATCTAGAACTTTTGCTCTCTCTTTGCTGTGTCCTGTTCGAGTTCTTGACCAGTCTTCGGCTGAATCAATGAGAGAATCTGAAATTTGGGGAGCACGGTCGTGTCATGTTTTGCATGCCCAGCTCGCAACAAGGAGATCCTGAAATTGTTTCCTCTCCTTTGGGATTTGTGAGTGCTGATTGTTTGTCTCTTTCGCTGGTATTCCGGTTTTCTTCACAGACGAAAACAGGGTGCGTTCGGCCAATTGGCTGTTCCATAATTTGACCTTTGTGGGAATGTGACTGTGAATTAGATTCTTCAGCCAGAGTCTTTCTCAGTTGCTTGTACGTTTGCTGATTGTGTTTCGAGTTGAACGATGTGAAGTTTCCTTTCAAGGTTTCAGACACAATGCCACAGTTCACAGCATTTTGATGGTTGTCTGGGCTTGTTTGCACAGTATGTACTGTGTCAGTCTCAAAAACAGAAGGTTGAGGCTGCAATGTACAGAAAAATGGATGCATTTTCCCCAACATCCATTTGGGGTTTCAATAGGCTGTCCAATCAGATCCCCTGCTCACAAACACGAGCGTGAACTGAGCTTGTGGCAGGAGTCCCTGTTCTTGCAAAATTTCAGGATTTTACTCAAAGACAGACTCTGGAGGTTTTGTTCCTCCATGAGTGCGTTAATGCCTCTTTGACAACTGATATATTTGCCAACATTTTCTAAAGTTGTGCTTCATGATTCGTTCCGGAGGCAGTGAGTCACATTCAGAGTCTGAAGGTGGTGGGTTCAACATTGAGATACGGTCGAAAAAACTCCAAGTGTTGACAGATTTTTAAATTTCCCCTCGGTCCAGATAGAGATTTAAGTCAGCTGTGCTCATGGATACACTGCTCAACAAAGAGTGAACTGATGATGTGGCAGGCGCGTCTTTTTTGCTGAAAATTTAGTCCATTCATTCAAAGCAGGACTCTGTCGTTGATTGTGGACCCCATTGTGCTTGTATGCACAGTCGGAGACTGATATATTTTCCTACGAGTCCTGTAAGTCTGCTGCCTCATTAGCGCAGTTGGTAGCGCGTCAGTCTCATAATCTGAAGGTCGTGAGTTCAATCCTCACATGAGGCATCAAACCTGTGTTTGGAATGTTGGCATCTAGAACTTTTGCTCTCTCTTTGCTGTGTCCTGTTCGAGTTCTTGACCAGTCTTCGGCTGAATCAATGAGAGAATCTGAAATTTGGGGAGCACGGTCGTGTCATGTTTTGCATGCCCAGCTCGCAACAAGGAGATCCTGAAATTGTTTCCTCTCCTTTGGGATTTGTGAGTGCTGATTGTTTGTCTCTTTCGCTGGTATTCCGGTTTTCTTCACAGATGAGAAAACAGGGTGCGTTCGGCCAATTGGCAAACGTACAAGCAACTGAGAAAGACTCTGGCTGAATTAGATTCTTCAGCCAGAGTCTTTCTCAGTTGCTTGTACGTTTGCTGATTGTGTTTCGAGTTGAACGATGTGAAGTTTCCTTTCAAGGTTTCAGACACAATGCCACAGTTCACAGCATTTTGATGGTTGTCTGGGCTTGTTCGCACAGTATGTACTGTGTCAGTCTCAAAAACAGAAGGTTGAGGCTGCAATGTACAGAAAAATGGATGCATTTTCCCCAACATCCATTTGGGGTTTCAATAGGCTGTCCAATCAGATCCCCTGCTCACAAACACGAGCGTGAACTGAGCTTGTGGCAGGAGTCCCTGTTCTTGCAAAATTTCAGGATTTTACTCAAAGACGGGCTCTGGAGGTTTTGTTCCTCCATGAGTGCGTTAATGCCTCTTTGACAACTGATATATTTGCCAACATTTTCTAAAGTTGTGTTTCATGATTCGTTCCGGAGGCAGTGAGTCACATTCAGAGTCTGAAGGTGGTGGGTTCAACATAGAGATACGGTCGAAAAAACTCCAAGTGTTGACAGATTTTTAAATTTCCCCTCGGTCCAGATAGAGATTTAAGTCAGCTGTGCTCATGGATACACTGCTCAACAAAGAGTGAACTGATGATGTGGCAGGCGCGTCTTTTTTGCTGAAAATTTAGTCCATTCATTCAAAGCAGGACTCTGTCGTTGATTGTGGACTCCATTGTGCTTGTATGCACAGTCGGAGACTGATATATTTTCCTACGAGTCCTGTAAGTCTGCTGCCTCATTAGCGCAGTTGGTAGCGCGTCAGTCTCATAATCTGAAGGTCGTGAGTTCAATCCTCACATGAGGCATCAAACCTGTGTTTGGAATGTTGGCATCTAGAACTTTTGCTCTCTCTTTGCTGTGTCCTGTTCGAGTTCTTGACCAGTCTTCGGCTGAATCAATGAGAGAATCTGAAATTTGGGGAGCACGGTCGTGTCATGTTTTGCATGCCCAGCTCGCAACAAGGAGATCCTGAAATTGTTTCCTCTCCTTTGGGATTTGTGAGTGCTGATTGTTTGTCTCTTTCGCTGGTATTCCGGTTTTCTTCACAGACGAGAAAACAGGGTGCGTTCGGCCAATTGGCTGTTCCATAATTTGACCTTTGTGGGAATGTGACTGTGAATTAGATTCTTCAGCCAGAGTCTTTCTCAGTTGCTTGTACGTTTGCTGATTGTGTTTCGAGTTGAACGATGTGAAGTTTCCTTTCAAGGTTTCAGACACAATGCCACAGTTCACAGCATTTTGATCTTTGTCTGGGCTTGTTCGCACAGTATGTACTGTGTCAGTCTCAAAAACAGAAGGTTGAGGCTGCAATGTACAGAAAAATGGATGCATTTTCCCCAACATCCATTTGGGGTTTCAATAGGCTGTCCAATCAGATCCCCTGCTCACAAACACGAGCGTGAACTGAGCTTGTGGCAGGAGTCCCTGTTCTTGCAAAATTTCAGGATTTTACTCAAAGACGGACTCTGGAGGTTTTGTTCCTCCATGGGTGCGTTAATGCCTCTTTGACAACTGATATATTTGGCAACATTTTCTAAAGTTGTGTTTCATGATTCGTTCCGGAGGCAGTGAGTCACATTCAGAGTCTGAAGGTGGTGGGTTCAACATTGAGATACGGTCGAAAAAACTCCAAGTGTTGACAGATTTTTAAATTTCCCCTCAGTCCAGATAGAGATTTAAGTCAGCTGTGCTCATGGATACACTGCTCAACAAAGAGTGAACTGATGATGTGGCAGGCGCGTCTTTTTTGCTGAAAATTTAGTCCATTCATTCAAAGCAGGACTCTGTCGTTTATTGTGGACCCCATTGTGCTTGTATGCACAGTCGGAGACTGATATATTTTCCTACGAGTCCTGTAAGTCTGCTGCCTCATTAGCGCAGTTGGTAGAGATGGCGCCGGGTGACCTGCAGCCAGTTACAGGAGCTCTTCAGTTTATTTTTCTTTTTTTTCTCTTTTCTATTGTATATAGGCGTGTTTCTTTATCTTTTTTCAAATTTTCTTTTTCTTTTCTCAATCCTGCATCTGGAAAACATACTTTCATGATGCTTTTGTTTTTCTGTGCTCTTTTATTTTCACTTTTTGGATAGGCGTCAGGAAACTCATTCACCGACGGCTCTGAGCATCGCAGGTCTTACACACGTGAGACCCTCCTCGGCCTGCGCGCCTCGCCCTCCTTCACGCGGAAAAGCCCGTTGTTCCTTTGGAAATACGGAGGAAAAGGAGAGGCTGCAGAGGGGGACGAAAGACGCGGAGGACATGTGTTCCCTCTGTCATCATGGGAAATGTCCGCGCGATCGCCAACAAGACGGAGGGGCTGGCGGGGCTGCCCTGGCAGCAGAGGCAGTACCGACTGCAGCCTCATGTGTTTCTCAGAGACGTGGCTGAATGAACTCACACCGGACTCTGTGGTTTCTCTTAACGGATTTACACTGCCGCGTGCAGATCGGAGTGTAACGGAGAGCGGTAAGAAGAAAGGAGGGGCGTGGCGGTCTATGTGAATGAACGATGGTGCCACCCGGCAAGCGTGCACGTGAAGGAGCAGCTGTGCACGCTGGACGCGTGGAGCTGCTCGCGTAAGCGCGGCCATATTATCCACCGAGGGAGTTTTCACACGTGATTGTATTTTGCGTGTACATTCCGCCCTCGGCTGATGCGGCGGCCGCGTGTGAGCGTCTACACAGAGCCGTTAATCAGACACAGACTCGTCACCCCCGCACCATGATTCTGATCAGCGGGGACTTTAACCACGCCCCTCTCTCCGCCTCTCTTCCGACGTTCACGCAATACGTGAAGTGCGCCACAAGAGACAATAAAACACTGGACTTACTGTATGCAAATGTGAAGGACGCTTACAGCTCCTCCCTCCTCCCCCCACTGGGACGCTCAGACCACAACCTGGTCTATCTGCTCCCCCAATACACACCCAGGGTGCGAAAGGAACCTGTGCAGAAGAGGTCTATGAAAGTGTGGACCGAGGAGACCAACGAGAGGCTTAGGGACTGTTTCCAGACCACAGACTGGAGCATGCTCTGTAACTCCTTTGGTGATGACATCGACGGCCTCACACACTGCATCACCGACTACATGAACTTCTGCGTGGACAGCACTGTGCCAACACGGAGGGTACGGTGCTTCTCCAACAACCACCCATGGGTCACCCCTGAGCTCAAAGTCCTCCTGAACCAGAAAAAGAGGGCTTTCATCTCGGGAGACAGAGAGGAGCAGAAGAAGGTCCAGCGTGAGCTCCAGTGGAGGATCAGGAGGGCAAAGAAGGACTATGGGAAGAAGCTGGAGGAGAAGCTGGCTCAGAACAACGTGGGACGCCTGGAGAGGACTAAAGACCATGTCTGGATTTGGACAGAGTGTCAGAGGGACAGCTGATGGTGACCAGCGCTGGGCGGATGAACTAAACTGCTACTTCAACAGGTTTGATTCTCCCCCTCCCCTCTGCACCCCTCCCGTTCCCGTTCCCCTCCTCCCTCTTCACACGTCTCCAGACCAGCTGACACCTCCCTCCCCAGGCCAACTTCACTTGACTGCTACAGCCCGACAGACACATCCCCTCCCTCTGCAGCCCACCTCAGCCCCCTCTCCTCACATCAGACCAGGTGAGGAGACAGCTGAGGCGACTAAATCAGAGGAAATCTGAAGGACCTGATGGCATCAGTCCCAGGCTGCTGAGGACCTGCGCAGACCAGCTCTGTGTGGTACTATGCTACCTGTACAACCTGAGCCTCAGCCTGGAGAAGGTTCCAGTCCTCTGGAAGACCTCCTGTGTGGTTCCGGTTCCCAAAACAGCACAAGCGAAGGAACCAGCCCACTACAGACCTGTCGCCCTGACCTCCCACCTCATTAAGACCATGGAAAGGCTCCTCCTTGAACACATCCGCTCTATGGTGAGCCCCACCCTAGACCCGCTGCAGTTTGCCTACAGGCCCAACATCGGAGTAGAAGACGCCGTCATCTACCTTCTGCAGCGGGAACTAACCCACCTGCAGATCGCCAGCAGCGCTGTGAGGGTCATGTTCTTTGACTTCTCCAGCGCCTTCAACACCATCAGGCCAGCGCGCCTGCGGGGGAAGCTGGAGGACGTGGGAGTGGACGGGCATCTTGCTGCCTGGATTATTGACTACCTTACTAACCGTCCACAGTACGTGCGGCTGCGCGGCTGTAAGTCAAAGGTGGTAGTCTGTAGCACGGGGGCACCGCAGGGCACCGTCCTCTCACCCTTCCTTTTTAACATCTATACCTCGGACTTCATATATAACACAAACAGCTGCCACCTCCAGAAGTTCTCGGACGACTCCGCCATCGTGGGCCGTGTGTCAGAGGGGAATGAGCTGGAGTACCGGTCGGTCATCGTTGACTTCGTGGACTGGTGTGAGCGCAACCACCTGTGCTTGAACACTAGGAAGACGAAGGAGATGGTGGTCGACTTCAGGAGAAGCACTCAAACACACACACACACACACACACACACACACACACACTTACTAGTGAACATCCAGGGACAGGACATTGAGACAGTGGACAGTTTCAAGTACCTGGGTGTTCACCTTAACAATAAACTGGACTGGTCCCACAACACCAACGCCCTGTACAAGAAGGGCCAGAGTCGCCTCCACCTTCTGAGGAGACTCAGGTCCTTCGGCATATGCAGACCTCTGCTCAGGACATTTTATGACTCTGTGGTAGCCTCTGCAATCCTCTACGCTGCCATCTGCTGGGCCCCGGGCAGCACAGAGCGGGACAGGAAGAGACTGAACAAGCTGGTCAGGAGGGCCAGCTCTGTCCTCGGCTGCCCACTGGACTCTGTGGAGGAGGTGAGTGAGAGGAGGATGGTAGCAAAGCTCACATCCATCCTGTTCAACAGCTCTCACCCACTGCACCAGACTGTCGAGGAGCTAAGCAGCTCCTTCAGTGGACGACTGAGGCATCCTCAGTGCAGGAAGGAGCGCTACCGCAGGTCGCTCATTCCCACCGCTGTCCAGACTGTACAACGCCACTTTGTAACTGTCTGTGAAAATACCGGTTATGTGCAATAAAACCCCGCACACTTTAATCAACCACATCTACCCCACTGACTGTGAACCATATCAACCCATCTACTCTGCACTCAGATACATTACACTTTAATATAGGCCAGTCTATAAAGTTGCTCCATTCTTTTCTTTTATTGTTTATTAATTTATACTATTTATGTATCTATTTATTTATTTACTTATATAATATATATGTATGTGTGTATGTTTGTATATGTATCTATTTTTGCACCCCCTACTGATGGTACCTCAAGAGCCTGTAACAGTGAATTTCTCCATTGTGAGATTAATAAAGCTGTATCTTATCTTATCTTATCTTAGCGCGTCAGTCTCATAATCTGAAGGTCGTGAGTTCAATCCTCACATGAGGCATCAAACCTGTGTTTGGAATGTTGGCATCTAGAACTTTTGCTCTCTCTTTGCTGTGTCCTGTTCGAGTTCTTGACCAGTCTTCGGCTGAATCAATGAGAGAATCTGAAATTTGGGGAGCACGGTCGTGTCATGTTTTGCATGCCCAGCTCGCAACAAGTAGATCCTGAAATTGTTTCCTCTCCTTTGGGATTTGTGAGTGCTGATTGTTTGTCTCTTTCGCTGGTATTCCGGTTTTCTTCACAGACGAGAAAACAGGGTGCGTTCGGCCAATTGGCTGTTCCATAATTTGACCTTTGTGGGAATGTGACTGTGAATTAGATTCTTCAGCCAGAGTCTTTCTCAGTTGCTTGTACGTTTGCTGATTGTGTTTCGAGTTGAACGATGTGAAGTTTCCTTTCAAGGTTTCAGACACAATGCCACAGTTCACAGCATTTTGATGGTTGTCTGGGCTTGTTCGCACAGTATGTACTGTGTCAGTCTCAAAACAGAAGGTTGAGGCTGCAATGTACAGACAAGGCAGAAAACTGGATACATGCTCCCCAACATCCATTTGGGCTTTCAATAGGCTGTCCAATCAGATCCTCTGCTCACAAACACGAGCGTGAACTGAGCTTGTGGCAGGAGTCCCTGTTCTTGCAAAATTTCAGGATTTTACTTCAAAGACGGACTCTGGAGGTTTTGTTCCTCCATGAGTGCGTTAATGCCTCTTTGACAACTGATATATTTGCCAACATTTTCTAAAGTTGTGTTTCATGATTCGTTCCGAGGCAGTGAGTCACATTCAGAGTCTGAAGGTGGTGGGTTCAACATTGAGATACGGTCTAAAAACTCCAAGTGTTGACAGATTTTTAAATTTACCCTCGGTCCAGATAGAGATTTAAGTCAGCTGTGCTCATGGATACACTGCTCAACAAAGAGTGAACTGATGATGTGGCAGGCGCGTCTTTTTTGCTGAAAATTTAGTCCATTCATTCAAAGCAGGACTCTGTCGTTGATTGTGGACCCCATTGTGCTTGTATGCACAGTCGGAGACTGATATATTTTCCTACGAGTCCTGTAAGTCTGCTGCCTCATTAGCGCAGTTGGTAGCGCATCAGTCTCATAATCTGAGGGTTGTGAGTTCAATCCTCACATGAGGCATCAAACCTGTGTTCAGAGTACTGTAATGTTGGCATCTGGAACTTTTGCTCTCTCTTTGTGTCCCGTTCGAGTTCTTGAGCAGTCTTCGGATGAATCAATGAGAGAATCTGAAATTTGGGGAGCACGGTCATGTCATGATTTGCATGCCCAGCTCGCAACAAGGAGATCCTGAAATTGTTTCCTCTCCTTTGGGATTTGTGAGTGCTGATTGTTTGTCTCTTTCGCTGGTATTCCGGTTTTCTTCACAGACGAGAAAACAGGGTGCGTTCGGCCAATTGGCTGTTCCATAATTTGACCTTTGTGGGAATGTGACTGTGAATTAGATCCTTCAGCCAGAGTCTTTCTCAGTTGCTTGTACGTTTGCTGATTGTGTTTCGAGTTGAACGATGTGAAGTTTCCTTTCAAGGTTTCAGACACAATGCCACAGTTCACAGCATTTTGATGGTTGTTTGGGCTTGTTCGCACAGTATGTACTGTGTCAGTCTCAAAAACAGAAGGTTGAGGCTGCAATGTACAGACAAGGCAGAAAAATGGATACATTTTCCCCAACATCCATTTGGGGTTTCAATAGGCTGTCCAATCAGATCCCCTGCTCACAAACACGAGCGTGAACTGAGCTTGTGGCAGGAGTCCCTGTTCTTGCAACATTTCAGGATTTTACTCAAAGACAGACTCTGGAGGTTTTGTTCCTCCATGGGTGCGTTAATGCCTCTTTGACAACTGATATATTTGCCAACATTTTCTAAAGTTGTGTTTCATGATTCGTTCCGGAGGCAGTGAGTCACATTCAGAGTCTGAAGGTGGTGGGTTCAACATTGAGATACGGTCGAAAAAACTCCAAGTGTTGACAGATTTTTAAATTTCCCCTCAGTCCAGATAGAGATTTAAGTCAGCTGTGCTCATGGATACACTGCTCAACAAAAAGTGAACTGATGATGTGGCAGGCGCGTCTTTTTTGCTGAAAATTTAGTTCATTCATTCAAAGCAGGACTCTGTCGTTGATTGTGGACCCCATTGTACTTGTATGCACAGTCGGAGACTGATATATTTTCCTACGAGTCCTGTAAGTCTGCTGCCTCATTAGCGCAGTTGGTAGCGCGTCAGTCTCATAATCTGAAGGTCGTGAGTTCAATCCTCACATGAGGCATCAAACCTGTGTTTGGAATGTTGGCATCTCGAACTTTTGCTCTCTCTTTGCTGTGTCCTGTTCGAGTTCTTGACCAGTCTTCGGCTGAATCAATGAGAGAATCTGAAATTTGGGGAGCACGGTCGTGTCATGTTTTGCATGCCCAGCTCGCAACAAGGAGATCCTGAAATTGTTTCCTCTCCTTTGGGATTTGTGAGTGCTGATTGTTTGTCTCTTTCGCTGGTATTCCGGTTTTCCCTCCAGACTAGAAAACAGGGTGCGTTCGGCCAATTGTCTGTTCCATAATTTGACCTTTGTGGGAATGTGACTGTGAATTAGATTATTCAGCCAATCTTTCTCAGCTGCTTTTAATTTTGCTTCTTGTGGTTCGAGTTGAGAGATGTGAAGGTTCCTTTAAAAGTTTTAGACACAATGCCCCAGTTCACAGCATTTTGATGGTTGTTTGGGTTTGTTCGCACAGTGCCTGCTGTGTCAGTCTCAAAAACTGAAGGTTGAGTCTTCAATCTGCAGACAAGGCAGAACAATGTCTACATTTTCCCCAACATCCATTTGGGGTTTCAATAGGATGTTCAATCGGATCTCCTGCTCCCAAACACGAGCGTGAACTGAGCTTGTGGCAGGAGTCCCTGTTCTTGCGAAATTTCAGGATTTTACTCCAAGACGGACTCTGGAGTTTTTGTTACTCAATGGGTGCGTTCATGCCTTTTTGACAACTGATATATTTGCCAACATTTTCTAAAGTTGTGTTTCATGATTTGCAGTGGGCAGTGAATCACATTCAGAGTCTAAAGGTCATGGGTTCAAAACTTAGATACACTAGAAAGAACTTTACGTATTGACAACTTTGTAAATTTCACCTCCATCCATTTTGGATTTCAGTTGGCTGTCCTCATGGATACTTTGCTCAATCAAGAGTGAATTGAATTTCTCTCGTGTCAGTCTCATTATCTGAAGCTCGTGAGTTTGATCCTCTTACGTGGCATGATGCCTCGGTTCAGGTGGCTTCAACGTATGCATCGAGCACTTTCGCTGTGTCTTGTTCAAGTTCTTGGCCTGAGGCGTCGGCTGAATCATTGAGAGAATATTAAACTTGGGGAGCATGGTCGTGTCAGGTTTTGCATGCACCGCTTGCAACAAGATGATCCTGGGATTGTGTACTTGCCGCAGGCATTTACAGGTGAAGATTGTATGTATTTTTTGCTGACATTCCGGTTTTCCTCACAAAGTGGAAAACAGGGTGTGCTCGGCCAGTTGGCTGTTCCATAATTTGACCTGTGTGGGAATGTCACTGTGATTATTTCGCCAGAGTCTTTCTCAGCTGCATGAACCTTTCCCTATTGTGTTCTGGATTGAGAGATGAGAAGGTTCTTTAAAGGGTTTTCGATACCATGTACAATGTCGACCTCAAACATTTTTGCTCTGTCTTCGCTGTGTCTCATTCGAGTTCTTGGCCTGAGTTCTGGGCTGAATCAATGTCTCAGTCAATCACATTTTGACACTATTCCTGGTTTCTTCGTGCAGTATGTCCTGTGTCAGTCTCAAAATCTGAAAGTTGAGTTTTCACTCCTGAGATAAGTCATAGAAAGTATACATTATCACAGTTTGAATCTTCAGACAGTTGATTGGTAAATCTGTGTGCTTTGTCCAGAGACTGACTCATCAACTGCTTTATGATTCAGATCAGTTTTTCAATGTGCAAAGTCAGGTGTGCTGCTTTTTCTTGGTTAAAACAAAAACCTCCAGCCACATCGCTTTTTGCAGCATGAGTGAGACATCTGTCCCATAGAGGGTGAGAGGCATGGTCAGCCTTTGATGACCCAAAAAGCTACACTGTGGAAACAGTGACAACCTGTTCTGAGTGTGATTTGAACCTCCAACTATGGAGCTCAGTAAGCCAGCACTTTACCACCAGGCCACCACTACCACCTCTGTTTTGGGCATCAGCCAGTGTCTCTTCCTCATGCCGGTCCCAAGGCCGGCTCAATGCAGAGGGTTGTGTCAGGAAGGGCATCTGAATTAAAAACCAATGCCAAACTTAAAATGCAAATCACAAGTATTACCTCCATACTGGATCGGTCAAGGCCTGGGTTAAAAACGACCACCATCAGTGCTGTTAAAGGGATTCTTCGCTCATAAAAGCCCAATCCTTTCACTATCTCAGATGAAATAATTGACCAAGTACAGCATACTTATGAACTATGACAAAGAAAAGTAATCACATTCCAGAGTTTAGAAGCAATTAACCGAAGAAAATGTATATTCCACAGACGCCGCCATTTATCCCCGGTCACGTGTTCAAAATGGGGTCTGTGACGTCATTGGTGCTCATGCCTCCTCGTACTCCACTGCATAGTTATTAAGTCTCCCGATTCAATCGGGAGTCTCCCGATTTAAAAGCATAAATCCAATCTCCCGCCAGGAGATTAATTTCTCCCGATTAACCTCCCGAAAAAAAAAAGTCACACTTTGAACACACCGTAGAATTTTTAAGTCTTAATCTTCTGCATATTGCACTTTGGAGACACCGTAGAAATTTATAGCCAGTCTCTATCTTCCGTTTTGTCAAAATGGATGTGGTGAGGAAGGCTGATGATTTGACAGAAGTTGATTTTAGGAACAGGGAGAACATACATACCCATGACAAGATTGCAGTGGGTTGGCCTGTCAGAAATGTCATGTCAGAGGAAGCAGACAGCTTGGATGACAACACACTGAATAGATTTTATGAAAGTGTGGAAAGATTTTATATTTGTGTAGTGAACAAAATGATTTCAAAATTCCCTTTCAATGAAACAATTCTTGAAGACTTGAACTTTCTCAACCCTAAAGTAGCAGTGAAAAAGATGAACAATGATACTATTGTGAGATTAGCAAAGAGATTTAAGATAGTGAAGGGTGTGGAAGAAGACAAGCTGGTTGAGGAATTACAGGATTTTCAATTAATGCGTGAAAATGAAATGCCAGTGTTCAGAGAAAAGATGAGGTGTGATGAGTGGTGGCATCAAGTGATGACAATGTCAACTGTGATGGGAGTGAAGAGATTTCCTCTTTTCACAAAACTGTTGCAGGCAGTGCTGACTATACCAAACAGCAATTGTGACAGTGAAAGGGTATTTTCTATTGTAAAGAAAATGCACACTGATGCCAGGTCAGAATTGATCAATGAAACTGTTTGTGCCCTCTTGGCTACAAAATTGAACTCGGACTTTGTTCCAAATGCCATCCAAGTCCTGAACTTTGTAAAATTGGAAAGCAAGCAACATACAAGTATGTGCAGGAACATACCTAAACATCTGATGTCATTATTAAGCAAGCAGCATTAGTATATGTCACAATATTTTTAAACAGTTGTTACCTTTTTTATCAGCTGATTCATAAAACTGTATCCATCCATGAATAAATTAAAAAAAAAAAACTTGTTTATTGAGCAATGTTCCTTTATAAAAAAAATATGCATCAATTCTTGGGGCCGCAGCCCCAAGTGTCTCTGGTGAAAATTCTCCCTATTTCAAAATGTTGAAACTTAATAAGTATGCCACTGTTTTGCATGTTTTATTGTGTTCAAATGTACTATATCGTCTCCGTGTTTCTGCTCCAATAATGCCCTATTGCATTGCTCAACACTGCAAAGTGTCCGACAAAACCATCATCAGGAAGTCACACTTTCACCTGGGAAGAAACAAGTTGCTCTTCCTGCGGCTGGCAAAGTCTCCCCAGCCGACTATGTCCACGTTTGAGACAGCTCAATTATTATTATGAAGTACTGGAACTGGTTACTACCAGTAACTGCTAGTATTATTATTATGGATGCTCGTGTCACACATAATTCATACACGCTTATGCTCAATGTGCCCATTTCAACTGCTGTCCTTTTGATGCTGAGCACCAAGCAGTGAGCAACAGCTCCCTAATTTTAATATATTATGGTATGTCATGGCCAGACTCAAACACCAACCTTCCAGAACATAAAGCAGATGCTCTACCAACTGAGCTAAATCCCTGGCATTATTACTATGAAGTACTGGTACTGTATTGTGTTTTCCTGGAAAAATGAAATGGAAATTATAGAAGTGTTGGAGCAACCAAAATATGGAGGATAAGGGACAATGGCAGGTGGATGAAACCTGAAAACTTGTAGGTTTATTTACCAATATAAGGAAACAAAGCTGGCTCAGTAACTTCATAATCACAGCTTGGTCTGGAGATTACAGTAAGAATGTTGGGCTAATCTGAATGAATGTCAAAAGCATGTGTGTATTCGTCTGTGTACAAACCGAGTGTATGACGACGTCAATTGGGCACCACTGACGTCACTGACCTTGTTTTGATCACATGACTCGTAGAAAATGGTGGATACTACGAAGCTGCATGATTGGAGTAATAAAAATTTCTATGCCTGCCGGGCACATTTTGCAGAGATTTTGGTGTGGTCAGTAATTAAAGACATAATCTTCATGTTGGATGCGCTTTTATTTTCTGTGGCTTTAAGTGAAGCCCACCTTTAACCAACAGGGTGCTGATGGAAATTGGACTCCTGTTGGTCGAAGAAGGAGAGGCGGGAGGCGTGTCCGTAGCGGAGAGAGAAGAGGAAAAGCATGAGTCTCGGACTGAGAGTAGGGACTTTGAATGTTGGAACTCTGGCAGGAAAAGATAGAGAGCTGGCTGACATGATGCAGAGGAGGAAGGTGCACATACTGTATGTTCAGGAGACCAGGTGGAAAGGTCGCAAAGCTTAAAGCTTAGGAGCAGGGTTTCAGCTGTTTTATCATGGTGTGGATGGGAGGAGAAATGGAGTAGAAGTCATCTTGAAGGAGGGGTTTGTCAGGAATGTTCTAGAAGTGAAAAGAGTGTCAGACAGAGTGATGAGTCTCAAGTTAGAAATTGAAGGTGTGATGTTCAATGTTGTTAATGCTTATGCCCCACAGGCAGCATGTGAGCTAGAAGAGAAGGAGTGATTCTGGAGTGAGTCAGATGAAGTGATGCAAAGTACCCCCAGAGGTCAAAGAGTGGTCATTGGTGCAGACTTCAATGGACATGTTGGTGGAAGGGACAAGGAAGTGATGGGCAGGTTTGGTATCCAGGACAGGAACATAGAAGGACAGATGTTGATACATTTTGCAAAAAGGATGGAAATGGCTGTGGTGAATACTTTCTTCCAGAAGAGATAGGAGCATAAGATGACTTATAAAAGCAGAGGTATGCGAACACAGACGATGCAATTTGAAGGAAGTCAGTGACTGCAAAGTAGTAGTGGGTGAGAGTGTTACCAAACAGCACAGGGTACCTCCAGGCATCTGCCTGTCAGGGACCGGTGCCCCTGCCCTCGAGGAGCCTTGGGAGGTGGGGTTTGCACCCTCGCCCTCTTAAAAACGCCAGCAAAAAAACACAACTTAACGCTGGAGTCCGCTCCGTGGGAGTAACCCCGATTCCTACCTCAGGCAGCATTGTATGAGGGGGTGGGGCAACGCCTCCGGGACCCCCACTCCATGATAGAGCTGAAATCCTGGAGCAACCAGGTCAGGTGTGATAGGGTGAGCGACGCGGGCAGTGCAAAGGTGTCGGACACCAGCTGCTTTTGGTTACCTCGGTTGAATCTGGAGCGGTCAGTCCGGGTCGGCACATGGAATGTGACTTCCCTGTGGGACGACTCTCACCTGCCTCTGGTATCAGGGGAGCTTTGTCTGCTTGGCATCGGTGTTGCGGCCTGCTCTGAGGTGCCAAGACCTGGATCCGGCGAGACAAGTATCGGTGGGTACACCTACTACTGGTCTGGCCGGGTTGACGGTCTTCACACTCAGGGAGTGGCCATCGCCATTGCTGATCGATTGGCTCCCTTGGTATCGGAGGTGGTCCCGGTCAACGAGCGTATTATGTGACTGAGGGTGACTCACACAGTGGGGACGCTCTCTATTGTTGCAGTGTACGCTCCGTCCGGGATGAGTGATCGATCCACAAAGGAAACCTTCTACGACCAGCTCAACTTGGTGGTGTCGGGGGTTCCGGGAAGGGACACCCTGATCGTACTGGGGGACTTCAATGCGACCACTGGCACTAACCGGGATGGCTATGAAGCATGGGTCAGTCCTCACGGCTCTGGACGCCGCAATGAAAGCGCCTTAATGCTTCTTGACTTTGCAAAAAGTCGGGGCTTAAGGATTGCTGGCTCGTGGTTCCAGAGATCGGATCCGTGACGTTGTACTTGGTACTCCAACGACGGCATTACTAGGAAGGAGATCAACCATGTTCTTGTAGGTAGTCATTGACAGTTGGTCCAGAACTGCCGTGTCTTCAGAAGTGCCCAGCTCTTCTCGGGAGATCACGGGCTTCTGGTGGCGCCTCTGAAGATCTGATTCAGACGCCCTGAGAATGCCCACGGCTTGTCAAATGTGGCTTGACATAAGCCGACTCGGGGACCCTGATGTGGCGGGGACCCTGATGTGGCTTCGGAGTTCACCAGTAGGCTTGGGGAATCCCCGGAGGATCTGGATGCGGGTGCAGGCATGCAGGATCTCTGGGCTGGCTTCAGAGACCGCATCCTGGAGGTGCCCCGTAGCTGCATAACGGGGTCGCCCAGATGACCGGGAACGGCCCTCTCCTCTGAGACCATCAACCTCATTGAGAGAGCGAGACAGGCTCGACTCGACTGCAGAGCTGGACTGGCCAGGGATCTGAAGTGCGAAGCCGTCAAGGCGGTGCAAAGAGATTGGGAGGCTGTGGTCCGTGATCTCTGTGAGACAGTCAAGGGCCACTTGAATTTGAGCGACTCTCGCCCGGCTTCCAGGGTGTTGCGGAGCCTCCGTTCCTCTCGGTCCAAATCACGATGCCAGACGGTGAAACCTGCAGATGGTAGTGTCCTTCCCAAGGAATCTGAAGTGAGGACTCGTTGGGCCAAGTACTTTGAGGATTTGTAACATGCTGACCCTCCCGCTCAGAGCCTGGGCATCGGGGATGCTGAAACTCTTGTTGCCGACCCTCCCCCAGGTTGCGACCCACCAACTCTTGAGAAAACTCAGAGGGTGGTGTGGCGCTTGGCAGATGGCAAATCTGTAGGAGTTTGTGGTATCCAAGTGGAAATGCTTAAGGCGGGAGGTTACGCCGTCCTCAGGTGGCTGTTTGTTCTTGTGTGCTCCGTGTGGAGCACTGGTGTCATCCCAACTGACTGGAAACGGGGCATCGTTGTCCCAATCTGGAAGGGGAAGGGTGATGCCCGAGAATGCAACAGCTACCGGGGGGTTACTCTCCTCTCAGTTCTGGGCAAGGTCTTAGCACGGATTCTACTGGACAGGATCTGACAGCAGCTTCTAGCGCATCAGCACCCTGAACAGTCCGGGTTTACACCAAAGAGTCTACCGTTGACCGCATCCTGGCGCTCCGCGTCCTATCTGAGCGCTTGCGGGAGTTTGATAGGGGGTTCCTTGCCGCCTATATCGACTTTTGCATGGTGTTCGACTCGGTGGATAGGGAGGCCCTCTGGGGAATACTTCGTCTACGTGGGATCCTGTCGGCTCTGGTCCGCTGATATTGTCGCTATATTCTGGTACAGAGAGTGCTGGGAGGTGTGGGGGCTCCACCTCTGAATTCTTTTCAGTCGAGACCGGAGTGAGGCAGGGGTGTGTTCTGGCCCCCACTCTCTTCAGTACTGCAATGGACTGGGTCATGGCGGCGTTATCGGGTGGATCGGCCTGCGGTGTGTCGTTCGATGAGGTTCGGATTACTCTGCCCTCCCAAGCCAGACCGCAGTATCTGCAATTTTAGCCAAATTGGCCTTTTATGTTTTTCTGACTAAGTGCAATCAGCTCCACCTAGTGATATAAATATTAATAGCTAATTTCTTAAAAAATAAGATGGTAAAATATATCCAAATGTGTTAATACCATATTTAGTTAGTAAAAGCCTGTCGAGGGATATTTTAAAAACTTTGGGCTCAATTTTCTCAGTTTCATGATTTTGCAGATACTGCGGTCTGGCTTGGGAGGGCAGTACTGATCTGGACTTTGCTGATGATCTTCGCGGAGACGGTGGATGTCCTGACGGAGACTCTGTGTTCGCTGGGTGAGGAGGCGGAACTGCTTGGTTTGTGAGTCTCCTGGATCAAAACCAAGATCCAGGCTTTCGGCGACCTCTTGGATGCTGCTGTTAACTTGATCGCTGTGGGTGGTGAAAGAGTAGAGATTGTGGAGTCTTTCACTTACCTTGGCAGCGTGGTTCATCTTTCCACTGATTGCAGGGCCGAGATCAATTGTCGACTTGGCCTAGCCTTCGGGGCGATGAACTCGCTGGACAGGACTGTGTGGCGGTCAAGGTATCTGAGCAGGCGGACAAAAGCCAGAGTCTTTCGCTCCCTTGTGCTTCATGTCTTGCTCTACTTGAGTGAGACATGGACGCTCACGGTTGAGCTTGGACGTTGACTGGACTCCTTCGTTACGACTTCCCTTTGCCGCATCTTTGGATACCGCTGGCGGGACTTTATGACCAACCGGAAGGTGCTCGGGGATGCGGGGATGGTAAGAGTAACCTGCTTGATCCACGACCGTCAGCTGCACTACTACAGGCACTTGGCGCGTTTCCCGCCTTCGGACCCAGCACACCAGATCTTGTCTGTTTGGGATCTTAGGGGCTGGAGCCAATTGTGGGGACGGCCGCGTGCGATGTGGTTATCGCAGCTGAGGGCTGCCCTGCCGGGGGGTATGGGCCCTGCGCAGGCCTGGTCATTCACCAGGAGACTGCCGAATGAGTGTAGGTGGCTGGTGGAAGCAGCATAGTGCCATCCCGACGCATGCCTTCATACCTGACCTGACCTGATAGCATGGTGGTGTGCAGGATGAAGGTGAATAAGGCAAAGGCATAGCAGAAGACAAAGTGCTGGAAGCTGAAAAAGGAAGAGTGTTGTGTTGTCTACAAGGAGGAGTTGAAACAGGCTTTTGGTGGTCAGGAAGTGCTTCCAGATGACTGGACAACCACAGCAAATGTGATCAGGGAGAAAGGAAGGAGAGTACTTGGTGTGTCCTCTGGAAGGAAAATAGATAAGGAGAATTGGTGGTGGAATGAGGAGGTGCAGGAGTGTGTACAGAGGAAGAGGTTAGCTAAGAAGAAGTAGGACATTAAGAGGACCAAAGAGAGCAAACAGGAGTACAGTGAGACACAGTGTTAGGCGAAAGTAGCGGTGTCAAAGGCCAAACAGAGGGCGTATGATGACTTGTATGCTGGGTTGGACAGTAAGTTGGGAGAAAATTATTTATACAGGTTGGCACAGCAGAGAGATCGAGATCTGAAGGACATGCAGCAAGTTAGAGTGATAAAGGACAGAATGGGAAATGTACTGACTGATGACAGAAGTGTGCTGGGAAGAATGGGAAGAGTACTTTGAAGAGCTGATGAATGAGGAAAATGAGAGCGAAAAAAAGAGTAAAAGAGGTGACCGTTGAAGAGCAGAAAGTAGCAAAGATTAGTAAGGGTGAAGTGAGGAGGGCACCGAAGAGGATGAAGAGTGGAAAGGCAGTTGATCCTGATGATATACCTGTGGAGGTATGGAAGTGTCTAGGATAGGTAGCAGTCGATTTTCTGACAAGAACATTCAACAAGGTCTTAGAGAGTGAGCAGATGCCAGAGGAATGGAGGAGAAGTGTGCTTGTGCCCATTTTTAAGAACAAGGGAGATGTGCAGAGTTGCAGCAACTACAGAGGGATAAAGTTGCTGAGCCATACGATGAAGTTATGGGAAAGAATAGTGGAAGCTAGACTAAGGGCAGAGGTCAGAATTTGTGAACAACAGTTTGGTTTCATGCCAAGAAAGAGCTCCACAGATGCAGTGTTTGCTTTGAGGATGTTAATAGAGAAGTACAGAGAAGGTCAGAGAGAGCTGCATTGTGCCTTTGTGGATCTGGAAAAAGCATCTGACAGGCTGCCAAGAGAAGAACTGTGGTATTGCATGAGGAAGTCTGGAGTAGCAGAGAAGTATGTTAAAGTGGTGCAGGACATGTGTGAGAGATGTAAGACAGTAGTGAGGTGTGCTGTCGGCGTGACCGAAGAATTCATGGTGGAAGTGGGACTGCATTAAGGATCAGCTCTGAGCCACTTCTTGTTTACTATGGTGATGGACAGGCTGACAGACGAGGTTCGGCAAGAATCTCCAGGGACTATGATGTTTGCAGATGACATTGTGATCTGTAGTGAGAGCAGAGAACAAATGGAGGAAAATCTAGAGAGGTGGCGGTATGCCCTGGAAAGGAGAGGAATGAAGATTAGCCTTAGTAAGTTACAATACATGTGTGTAAATGAGAAGGACCCAAGAGGAACAGTAAGGTTACAGGGAGCAGAGATAAGGAAGGTGGAGGATTTTAAGTGTTGAGGCTCAACAATCCAGAGCAATGGAGAGTGTGGAAAAGAGGTGGAGAAGTGTGTGCAGGCAGGTTGGAATGGTTGGAGAAAAGTGTATGGTGTGACGTGTGTAGGAGGGTATCGGCAAGAATGAAAGGAAAAGTGTACAAGATGGTGATGAGGCCAGCGATGTTGTATGGTTTAGAAACAGTGGCACTCAGGAAAAGACAGGAGGCAGAGCCGGAGGTAGCAGAGATGAAAATATTGAGGTTCTCTTTGGGAGTAACAAGATGGATAGGATCAGGAATGAGTACATCAGAGGGACAGCACATGTAAAATGTTTTTGAGACAAAGTCAGAGAGGCTAGATTGAGATGGTTTGGACATGTACAGAGGAGGGATGATGAGTATATTGGTAGTAGGATGCTGAGGTTGGAACTACCAGGCAGAAGGCCTAGAGGAAGACCAAAGAAGAGATTTATGGATGTGGTGAAGGAAGACATGAAGGTCATTGGCGTAAGAGAAGAAGATGCAGAGGACAGGGTGAGATGGAGGTAGATGATTTGCTGTGGCGACCCCTGAAGGGAATAGCCGAAAGGAAAAGAAGAAGAAGCAGAAGATCAAATCATGTGTACCACTATTATTAGCACCCCTGACGTTCATACTTTGGAGAACCCAGTTGTGGATCAAATAATGATCTGTAATGAGAGGTTTCCTTTCGGCTTTTCCTTATTATAAAGATAAGGTTGGTGTCGTCCATTGTGTTCTTTATGAGCAAAATTGAGATATCTACATCCTGTGTTCGTCAAACAGTATCCATTATCTGAGGCAAAGGCTTCAGGGATTGATGGAATACTTGACTCCTTGTTCCAGCATGGAGTGATCAGACCATGTATTATTTCATACAATACACCTGTCAATCCAGTACCTGAGTCCGATGGGACTTGGAGATTTACTCAGGACTTGCGGAAAATAGATGGCATTATCATTCCTGTAGCACCTATTGTACCTGATGTACCCTCTATTATGGCTTCCATGCCATCACTCACATTTCTCTGCTATTGACTGTTGTTCTACTTTCTTTAGTGTTACTGTTGAAGAGCAGACACAGCCTTTTTTTTTTGCTTTATGCACAAGGGCAGATAGTACACCTGGACGCGTCTGCCACAGAGCTTTATTGATTCTCCTGCAGTCTTTGCTGCAGTGGTAAGAGACACTGTATGTGATATGACACTCCCCACTGATTCTTTTGCCTTGTAGTATGCGGATTAACTGCTTGTCTCAGCTGTGTCAGAAGACACATATGAAACAGCCTCTCTGCCTCCACAAACATCTCGCTACAAAGGACTTCAAGGTATCAATGTCAAAGTAACAGTTTTGCAAAGACAATGTAAAACAACTCAGTTTTGAACTGTCTCAAAGTAGCAAACACCTCTCCAAAGATCTTGTTCAGGTCATCTTCGAGACTAAATGCCTTGCAATTAAACACGTGCTGATAGCCTTTCTGGGCCTCATCAACTACTGCAGGCAGTGGATCTCTGACTGCTCCTTATATGACAAGCACCTCAGATCCACTATCTCACACAATGATCCTCTGCAAAAACCTTTAGCCTGGACAATGGATATTATAGAGGCATATGAGGCTCTGCATCAGGCTTTGTGCTTCGCCCCCGCCCTGGGATTTCCTAACTATAAAAAGATGTTTCACTTATATGACTGTGAGCATGAGGGCACTGCTTCTGTTGTCTTGACTCAGGAACATGGGGCGGGAATAAGACCATGTGTGTTTCTGTCTAAAACACTTGATACTGTAGCCAGGGTTTACCTGCCTGCCTTAGAGCTGTGGCTGCCTATGCAGTGATGGTTCAATATGCTGAGAAATTGGTATTATCACATTCCAAGGTCCTGTATTCTGCTCATCAGGTGAAACTGGTACTGCAGAATTTACAGATGCAACACATGACAGCACAAAGAGCATCAACATATGAAACTATTCTTTGCTCCACCAGTAATTTAAAGATAAGGCCTACTTCATCTTTCAATACCCTGGGTCACACTTTACATTGTCTTATTAATGCCCAGGATGATATACTCAGACACTGATCACGATTGTACTGTGGAAATCGTTCATTCTACTAGCATTCGGCCAGACTTATCTTCTGCTCCACTGGATGAGGGTGATTCTTTGTTCGTTGAAGGCTCTTGTTCAAAACCATATGCTGGTATGTTTCTGTGTGGTTACTTTGTGTGTGCTCTCCCTGACATTACTGTTGAATCTTTTGCGCTGCCTTTCTCTTCTGCACAGGCTGCTGATCTCTTCACTTTAACTTGAACATGCTTCCTGTCTGAGGGTAAAGACATTACTATTTAGACGGACTCTCAATACATTTTTGGCATAGCACATGCCATTGATCATATATGGCAATCTAGAGGATTTCGCTCAACTAAAGGTAAACCTATCTCAGATGCTTCACTTGTTCAGGGCCTAATAGATGCGTGTCATCTCCCTCATACACTGGCCATTGTTAAGACAATGGCGCATTGTTCCAGTGATTCTCCTGAAGTTTGTGGCAACTGCTTGGCTAATTGCATCACCAAGGAGGCTACTAAGTCACAAATTTTCTTTCCTGACTCTGACCCAACACTATGTAATATTGTTTTTTTGGCCAGTACTCTCATTCCAGACCTTGAGCCCCACTCCTTACAGGCATCAGCTATTCTGAATGAAAGCTCCTTCTGGCAATCCCAGAAGCCTTATGTCGCCACTCATCGATTATGGTTCAGTGCAGACGGTTGCTTCTGCCTTTCTTCCCACTGTTTTCCATTCCTCATACACGAGTTTCACGGTGTTACTCATCAGGCACAAAGGTGTGTGTGTGTGTGCGATGAGGGGGTGGAGTCAAGGAGGGTATGAATAAACATTTTTGTATAGCCAACATGGGAGGCATAACTGACGATCGTCTCTGGGTGCCTAATCGACACTCAAAACATTACCAAAACCCAGCCAAACATGAGAAACTACCAATACTTACATCTCCATTCTCAGAATGGCAAATTGATTTTACACACATGCCCACCTGTGGAGCATTTTAATATCACTTGTTTATGGTAGACAAATTCTCCAGATGGATGGATGCTTTCCCATGTAGTCGGGAAAACACTGAAGTGGATACACGGGTTATGACAAAAGAAATGATCATCCATTTCAGATCAAGCAAACCTAAATATTATACAAAGATAAAACACAAGTAAACACAAAATGCAGTTTTGAGTACCAATTGCATTTAGTAAGGGGAAAAAAGTACCTGAACCCATGAAAGGCCCATGTGAAAGGCCCATGTGAAGAATAATTGCGCTCCTAAACGAATAGCTGGTTGAACCAACTTTTGCAGCAATAACTGCAGTTAATCATTTGCGATAAGAGGCGATGAGTCTTCCACATCATTGTGATGGGATTTTGGACCACTATTCTCTGCAGAATTGTTTATCAAACAGATTGGATAGGTTTCTGGGCATGAATAGCCTTTTATAAGATCATGCCACAGCATTTTTAAGGTCATGCCACAGCATCTTAATAGGGTTCAGGTTGCGACTTTGACTAGGCCACTCCAAAATCCTCATTTTGTTCTTTTTTAGCCATTCAGAAGTAGACTTGCTGGTGTGCTTTGGATCATTGTCTTGCTGCAGAACCCATGTACACTTTAGCTTCAGGTCTCAAACTGATGGAAAAACATTCTTTGCCAGGATTTCTTGGGATCGAGCAGAATTCATGGTGACATCAATCATGACAAGTGACACAGGTCCTGAAGGAGAAAAGCAGGCTCAGATTATCACACTTCCACCACTATGTTTCACTGTTAGCACAGTGTTCTTTTTATCAAATGCAGTGTTCCTTTTGCACCGGATGTAATGGAATGCATTTCTCTCAAAACCTTCAACTTTACTCTCATCAGTCCATTTGGATGGTCTAAAATAGATGATTCTTGGCAAAAGTGAGTTGTGCCTTGATATTCTTTTTTGTCAACAGTGGTTTTTGCCTCAGAATTCTATCATGGATGCCATTTTTGCCTAGTGTCTTTCTGATGGTGGAGTCATGAACATTGACATTAACTGAGGCAAATGAAGCTTGCACTTGTTTAGAAGTGGTTTTTGGATTTTTCATGACTTCTCCACTTAGTCTGTGCCATGCTCTTGGAGTAATTTTGGTATGTCGGCCACTCCTGGGAAGGGTTAGGGTTAGGGTGTGGCCTGGGCATGGCCATGAAAGTGAACTCAGTTTTCCCCAATAATAGGAATAATCACAATTTCCTCACTTTTTAACAAGGGGGCAATTACTTTTTGACATACTTTTATGTAGGTTTGGATATGATTTTTCTCTTAACAAATAAAATCTCAACAGGAAAACTGCATTTTTTGAATACTTGAGTTATCTTTGTGCAATGTTTAAATTTGTTTGATGATCTGAAAAAGTGTGACAAAGGTGCAAAAAAGTAAAAGAATCAGTAAGGGGGCAAAACCCACAAACTTTTGCACAGCACGATATATATATATATATGGATATACTGTGCGAGCAAATTGCACAAAACAAGGCCAATTATGCAACAAAACCCACCAAACAAACAAAAAACAACCCAAAACCCCCCATCAAAACGTACATTTTTATACAAGGTGCACATCTGAGCGTGTGCATGCACATATGTGCACGTGTCTGTATGTGTGTGCATTTATATTTTATTTACATCTTGTGCATTATTTTTGAATGTGTAATTGTTATTATAAGCACATATAGCACTGGAGGCAGTGGTGGTCTTTGAATATGTGTTTATTAATCTTATATACACATACGAATACGTCAGTTAGGGGGGGTTGATCCTACTTCGCGGAATTCAACGGTCGTGGGGGGAATCTGGGTCCCAATTAACCGTGGAAAATTAGGGATCCCTATATATATATATATATATATATATATATATATATATATATATATATATATATAATGCAGCCATGAGGCGGGATGGGGGCACTAACCAGTGTCTCTCCCCCTTATGCCGGTCCCAAGCCCGGATAAATGCAGAGGGTTGAGACAGGAAGGGCATCCGGCGTAAAACTTCTGCCACATTTAAAAATGCAAATGATCAATACAGAATTCATACCGGATCGGTCGAGGCCCGGGTTAACAACGACCGCCATCAGTGCTGTCAACCAACAGGGTGCTGATGGAAATTGGACTACTGTTGGTCGAAGACGTCGAAGAAGGAGAGGCGGGAGGTGTGTCCGTAGGCAGAGAGAGAAGAGGAAATGCGTGAGCCTAGGACTGACAGTAGGGACTTTGAATGTTGGAACTATGCAAGGAAAAGATAGAGAGCTGGCTGACATGATGCAGAGGAGGAAGGTGGACATACTGTGTGTTCAGGAGACAAGGTGGAAAGGTAGAAAGGCTAGAAGCTTAGGAGCAGGGTTTAAACTGTTTTATAATGGTGTGAATGGGAAGAGAAATGGAGTAGGAGTCATCTTGAAGGAGGGGTTTGTCAGGAATGTTCTAGAAGTGAAAAGAGTGTCAGACAGAGTGATGAGTCTCAAGTTAGAAATTGAAGGCGTGATGGTCAATGTTGTTAGTGCTTATGCCCCACAGGCAGGATGTAAGCTAGAAGAGAAGGAGAGATTCTGGAGTGAGTTAGATGAAGTGATGCAGAGTACCCCCAGAGGTGAAAGAGTGGTCATTGGAGCAGACTTCAATGGACATGTTGGTGCAGGCAACAGAGGGGACGAGGAAGTGATGGGCAGGTTTGGTATCCAGGACAGGAACACAGAAGGACAGATGTTGATCGATTTTGCAAAAAGGATGGAAATGGCTGTGGTGAATACTTTCTTCAAGAAGAAACAGAAGCATAGGGTGACTTATGAAAGCGGAGGTAAGAGCACACAGGTAGACTACATCTTGTGTAGGCGATGTAATTTGAAGGAAGTCAGTGACTGCAAAGTAGTAGTGGGTGAGAGTGTTGCCAAACAGCATAGGATGGTGATGTGCGGGATGACACTGATGGTGAGAAAGGTGAAAAAGGCAAAGGCAGAGCAGAAGACAAAGTAGTGGAAGCTGAAAAAGGAAGAGTGTCGTGTTGTCTTCAAGGAGGAGTTGAAACAGGCCTTGGGTGGTCAGGAAGTGCTTCCAGAGGACTGGACAACCACAGCCAATGTGATCAGGGAGACCGGTAGGAGAGTACTTGGTGTGTCCTCTGGAAGGAAAGTAGATAAGGAAACTTGGTGGTGGAATGAGGAAGTGCAGGAGTGTGTACAAAAGAAGAGGTTAGCCAAGAAGAAGTGGGACATTGAGAGGACCGAAGAGAGTAAACAGGAGTACAGGGAGACACAGCATAAGGCGAAGGTAGCAGTGTCAAAGGCCAAACAGAGGGCGTATGATGACTTGTATGATAGGTTGAACAGTAAGGAGGGAGAAAATGATCTATACAGGTTAGCACAGCAGAGAAATAGAGATGGGAAAGACGTGCAGCAAGTTAGAGTGATAAAGGACAGAGAGGGAAATGTATTGACTGATGACAGAAGTGTGCTGGGAAGATGGAAAGAGTACTTTGAAGAGCTGATGAATGAGGAAAATGAGAGAGAAAAAAGAGTAGAAGGGGTGACCGTTGAGGAGCAGGAAGTAGCAAATATTAGTAAGGGAGAAGTGAGGAGGACATTGAAGAGGATGAAGAGTGGAAAGGCAGTTGGCCCTGATGACATACCAGTTGAGGTATGGAAGTGTCTAGGGGAGGTAGCAGTAGATTTTCTGACAAGAATATTCAACAAGGTCTTAGAAAGTGAGCAGATGCCAGAGGAATGGAGGAGAAGTGTGCTTGTGCCCATTTTTTAGAACAAGGGAGATGTACAGAGTTGTGGCAACTACAGAGGGATAAAGTTGATGAGCCATACAATGAAGCTATGGGAAAGAATAGTGGAAGCAAGACTAAGGGCAGAGGTCAGCATTTGTGAACAACAGTTTGGTTTCATGCCAAGAAAGAGTACCACAGATGCAGTGTTTGCTTTGAGGATGTTAATAGAGAAGTACAGAGA
Source organism: Plotosus lineatus (assembly GCA_024760905.1). Lineage (NCBI taxonomy): Eukaryota > Metazoa > Chordata > Actinopteri > Siluriformes > Plotosidae > Plotosus > Plotosus lineatus. Next base: position 47,416,002 of record CM045733.1, read on the forward strand.
AGGTCAGAAGGAGCTGCATTGTGCCTTTGTGGATCTGGAGAAAGCATATGACAGGGTGCCGAGAGAAGAACTGTGGTATTGTATGAGGACGTCTGGAGTGACAGAGAAGTATGTTAGAGTGGTGCAGGACATGTATGATAGCTGTAAGACAGTGGTGAGGTGTGCTGTCGGTGTGACAGAAGAGTTCAAGGTGGAGGTGGGACTGCATCAAGGGTCAGCTCTGAGCCCCTTCTTGTTTGCTATGGTGATGGACAGGCTAACAGACGAGGTTAGACAAGAATCTCCATGGACTATGATGTTTGCAGATGACATAGTGATCTGTAGTGAGAGCAGAGACCAAGTGGAGGAAAATCTGGAGAGGTGGAGGTATGCCCTGGAAAGGAGGGGATTGAAGGTTAGTCTTAGTAAGACAGAATACATGTGTGTGAACGACAAGGACCCAAGAGGAACTTTGAGGTTACAGGGGGCAGGGATAAAGAAGGTGGAGGATTTTAAGTACTAGGCTCAACAATCCAGAGCAATGGAGAGTGTGGAAAAGAGGTGAAGAAGCGTGTGCAGGCAGGTTGGAATGGATGGAGAAAAGTGTCCGGTGTGATGTGTGATAGGAGAGTATCGGCAAAAATGAAAGGAAAAGTGTACAAGACGGTGATGAGGCCAGCAATGTTGTATGGTTTAGAGACAGTGGCCCTGGGGAAAAGACAGGAGTCAGAGTTGGAGGTAGCAGAGATGAAAATGTTGAGGTTCTCTTTGGGAGTAACGAGGATGGATAGGATCAGAAATGAGTACATCAGAGGGACAGCACATGTTAGATGTTTTGGATAAAAAGTCAGAGAGGCTAGATTGAGATGGTTTGGACATGTACAGAGGAGGGATAGTGAGTATATTAGTCGTAGGATGCTGAGGTTGGAACTACCAGGCAAAAGGCCCAGAGGAAGACCAAAGAGAAGATTTATGGGTGCGGTGAAGGCGGACATGAAGGTCGTTGGAGTAAGAGTAGAAGATGCAGAGGATAGGGAGAGATGGAGGCAGATCATTTGCTGTGGCGACCCCTGAAGGGAACAGCCGAAAGGAAAAGAAGAAGAAGATATATATATATATATATATATATATATATATATATATATATATATATATATATATATAGTAGGCCTCCGTCAGTCCCGAAGGACTATGGATGCATTCTGGCTGGTATCCCGGCTGGTGATACTCTCCATTGCGCAAAGCTGGGGTCGGGCAGGTCAACCTTGTAGAGAATTGGACTCGAACTCCCAACCTTAGGATCAGCAATCCTGCACCCTATACCACTAGATCACCACTGACCCTATCTATCTATATATATATATATATAGACAGCTCTATAGGGCAGTGGTGGCCTATTGGTATAGGGCGCTGGATCCCTGATACTAGGGTTGGGGGTTCAAGTCCCAACATATAGTATATATACACACACTAGTCCTTCTCAAAAAATTAGCATATTACGATAAAGTTCATTGTTTTGTGTAATGTACTGATAAAAATTAAACTTTCATATATTTTAGATTCATTACACACCAACTGAAATATTTCAGGTCTTTTATTGTTTTAATACTGATGATTTTGGCATACAGCTGATGAAAACCCATAATTCCTATCTCAAAAAATTAGCATATTTCATCTGACCAATAAAAAAAAGTGTTTTAAATGCAAAAAAAGTCAATCTTAAAATAATTATGTTCAGTTATGCACTCAATACTTGGTCGGGAATCCTTTTGCAGAAATGACTGCTTCAACGCGGCGTAGTATGGAGCAAATCAGCCTGTGGCACTGCTGAGGTGTTATGGAGGCCCAGGATGCTTCGATACACAGTGTTGGGTCTGGTGTCTCTCAACTTTCTCTTCACAATATCCCACAGATTCTCTATGGGATTCAGGTCAGAAGAGTTGGCAGGCCAATTGAGCACAGTAATACCATGGTCAGTAAACCATTTACCAGCGGTTTTGGCACTGTGAGCAGGTGCCAGCTCGTACTGAAAAATGAAATCTTCATCTCCATAAAGCTTTTCAGCAGATGGAAGCATGAAGTGCTCCAAAATCTCCTGATAGCTATCTGCATTGACCCTGCCCTTGATAAAACACAGTGGACCAACACCAGCAGCTGACATGGCACCCCAGACCATCACTGACTGTGGGTACTTGACACTGAAATTCAGGCATTTTGGCATTTCCTTCTCCCCAGTCTTCCTCCAGATTCTGGCAACTTGATTTCCGAATGACATGCAAAATTTGCTTTCGTCCGAAAAAAGTACTTTGGACCACTGAGCAACAGTCCAGTGCTGCTTCTCTGTAGGACAGGTCAGGCGCTTCTGCCGCTGTTTCTGGTTCAAAAGTGGCTTGACCTGGGGAATGCGGCACTTGTAGCCCATTTCCTGCACACGTCTGTGCACGGTGGCTCTGGATGTTTCTACTCCAGACTCAGTCCACTGCTTCTACAGGTCCCCCAAGGTCTGGAATCAGCCCTTCTTTCACTTTTTCCTTCCCACAGACATCCCACTGAGGTGCCTTGATACAGCACTCTGGGAACAGCCTATTCGCTCAGAGATTTCTTTCTGTGTCTTACCCTCTTGCTTGAGGGTGTCAATGATGGCCTTCTGGACAGCAGTCAGGTCGGCAGTCTTACCCATGATTGCGGTTTTGAGTAATGAACCAGGCTGGGAGTTTTTAAAAGCCTCAGGAATCTTTTGCAGGTGTTTAGAGTTAATTGGTTGATTCAGATGATTAGGCTAATAGCTCGTTTAGAGTACCTTTTCATGATGTGCTAATTTTTTGAGATAGGAATTTTGGGTTTTCATGAGCTGTATGCCAATGCAGCCATGAGGCAGGGGGGGGGGGGGGGGCACTAACCAGTGTCTCTCCCCCTTATGCCGGTCCCAAGCCTGGATAAATGCAGAGGGTTGCGACAGGAAGGGCATCCGGCGTAAAACTTCTGCCACATTAAAAATGCAAATGGTCAAAACAAAATTCATACCGGATCGGTCGAGGCCCGGGTTGACAATGACCGCCATCAGTGCTGTCAACCAACAGGGTGCTGATGGAAATTGGACTACTGTTGGCCGAGGATTGAGAGTAGGGACTTTGAATGTTGGACCTATGCAAGGAAAAGATAGAGAGCTGGCTGACATGATGCAGAGGAGGAAGGTGGACATACTGTGTGTTCAGGAGACCAGATGGAAAGGTAGCAAGGCTAGAAGCTTAGGAGCAGGGTTTAAGCTGTTTTATCACGGTGTGGATGGGAAGAGAAATGGAGTTGGAGTCATCTTGAAGGAGGGGTTTGTCAGGAATGTTCTAGATGTGAAAAGAGTGTCAGACAGAGTGATGAGTCTCAAGTTAGAAATTGAAGGCGTGATAGTCAATGTTGTTAGTGCTTATGCCCCACAGGCAGGATGTGAGCTAGAACAGAAATAGAGATTCTGGAGTGAGTTAGATGAAGTGATGCAGAGTACCCCCAGAGGTGAAAGAGTGGTCATTGGGGCAGACTTCAATGGACATGTTGGTGCAGGCAACAGAGGGGACAAGGAAGTGATGGGCAGGTTTGGTATCCAGGACAGGAACACAGAAGGACAGATGTTGATTGATTTTGCAAAAAGGATGGAAATGGCTGTGGTGAATACTTTCTTCAAGAAGAAACAGGAGCATAGGGTGACTTATGAAAGCAGAGGTAAGAGCACACAGGTAGACTACATCTTGTGTAGGCGATGTAATTTGAAGGAAGTCAGTGACTGCAAAGTAGTAGTGGGTGAGAGTATTGCCAAACAGCATAGGATGGTGGTGTGCAGGATGATGCTGATGGTGAGAAAGGTGAAAAAGGCAAAGGCAGAGCAGAAGACAAAGTGGTGGAAGCTGAAAAAGGAAGAGTGTCGTGTTGGACCAGGAAGTAGCAAAGATTCGTAAGGGAGAAGTGAGGAGGGCATTGAAGAGGATGAAGAGTGGAAAGGCAGTTGGCCCTGATGACATACCAGTTGAGATATGGAAGTGTCTAGGGGAGGTAGCAGTAGATTTTCTGACAAGAATATTCAACAAGGTCTTAGAAAGTGAGCAGATGCCGGAGGAATGGAGGAGAAGCGTGCTTGTGCCCATTTTTAAGAACAAGGGAGATGTACAGAGTTGTGGCAACTACAGAGGGATAAAGTTGATGAGTCATACAATGAAGTTATGGGAAAGAATAGTGGAAGCTGGACTAAGGGCAGAGGTCAGCATTTGTGAGCAACAGTTTGGTTTCATGCGAAGAAAGAGCACCACAGATGCAGTGTTTGCTTTGAGGATGTTAATAGAGAAGTACAGAGAAGGTCAGAAGGAGCTGCATTGTGCCTTTGTGGATCTGGAGAAAGAATATGACAGAGTCAGAAGAGAAGAACTGTGGTATTGTATGAGGAAGTCTGGAGTGGCAGAGAAGTATTTTAGAGTGGTGCAGGACATGTATGAGAGATGTAAGACAGTGGTCAGGTGTGCTGTCGGTGTGACAGAAGAGTTCAAGGTGGAGGTGGGACATGATGTTTGCAGATGCCATCGTGATCTGTAGTGAGAGCAGAGAACAAGTGGAGGAAAATCTCGAGAGGTGGAGGTATGCCCTAGAAAGGAGGGAAATGAAGCTTAGTCTCAGTAAGACAGAATACATGTGTGTGAACGACAAGGACCCAAGAGGACCGGTGCGGTTACAGGGGGCAGAGATGGAGAAGGTGGAGGATTTTAAGTACTTAGGCTCAACAATCCAGAGCAATGGAGAGTGTGGAAAAGAGGTGAAGAAGCGCGTGCAGGCAGGTTGGAATGGATGGAGAAAAGTGTCCGGTGTGATGTGTGATAGGAGAGTATCGGCAAGAATGAAGGGAAAAGTGTACAAGACAGTGATGAGGCCAGCGATGTTATATGGTTTAGAGACAGTGGCACTGGGGAAAAGACAGGAGTCAGAGTTGGAGGGGGCAGAGATGAAAATGTTGAGGTTCTCTTTCGGAGTAATGAGGATGGATAGGATCAGAAACGAGTACATCAGAGGGACAGCACATGTTAGATGTTTTGGAGACAAAGTCAGAGAGGCTAGATTGAGATGGTTTGGACATGTACAGAGGTGGGATAGTGAGTATATTGGTAGTAGGATGCTGAGGTTGGAACTACCAGGCAGAAGGCCCAGAGGAAGACCAAAGAGAAGATTTATGGATGTGGTGAAGGCAGACATGAAGGTAGTTGGAGTCAAAGTAGAAGATGCGGAGGATAGGGTGAGATGGAGGCAGATGATATGCTGTGGCGACCCCTGAAGGGAAAAGAAGAAGATGAGCTGTATGCCAAAATCATCCGTATTAAAACAATAAAGACCTGAAATATTTCATTTGGTGTGCAATGAATCTAAAATATATGAGAGTTTAATTTTTATCAGTACATTACAGAAAATAATCAACTTTATCACAATATGCTAATTTTTTTGAAGGACTAGTATTATATATCTATCTATCTATATATATATATATATATATAAAATATAAAATACGGGGCAGTGGTCGCTCAGTGATAAGGTGCTGGATTTGGAGGTTCAAGCCCCAATATTAATTGGTTGTCACTGTCCCCGAGTGCAGCTACCTGGGTTCTCAAATGCTGGCCATGTCTCTCACTGTCTATAGTGTGAAGCATGTAAAAGAGCCATTGCTGACTTTTGACAAGATCACACGATTCGGCTGCATAGCTGTCAGTGTATTTCTGCCCTGCAATTACCTAGCGAGCTGTAGAGGCTGTACTCTGCTGAGATGGGTGTCAGCCTTCCTGCGACCCTAATTTGGAATGAGCTGTTGAGAAAATGGATGAATGAATGAACTTATATAGGGCATGTTATTAATGTATACATAGTAATTGAAGAAAAGCACTGTGAATAGACTATGACAGTGGAAGCATGGATATGAATGGCACTTATGTAGTGTCATGTAGTGTAAATGAGAAGGAAAGGCTGAGCAGGGGATTGAGTTCAGCAGGATGACAGCTGTGGGGACAAAGCTGCTCATAAACTTGCTTTTTTTTGTCTGAAGGATCCCGAAGCTACTTTTGGAGAAAAGGAGCTGAAAGAGTCTATTGGCAGGATGAGAGGATTCCCTGAGAATACTGCGCATGCGGTGAAGACATCTCTTCTTGTGAACAACCTCAATAGCAGAACATGCCATCCCTGTGATCCATTGGTCGGTTTTCACCACCCGCTGCAGTGCCTTGCGGTCTGCAGCAGAGCAATTCCCATACCAGACTGTTTGTCAGGATGCAGGATGCTTTCCTTAGAACAGTGGTAGAAGTTAGCCAAGATATCAGCAGACAGGTGGTACTTCTTCAGTGCCCTCAAGAAGAACAGGTGTTGATGAGCCTTCCTGATCAGGCTGGAGGCGTTGGTTGACCAGGACAGGTTCTCTAAGATGTGAGTCCCTAGGAATTTGAAGCTGGAGACATATTCACCAATCATGCCATTGATATTATAGGGACTTGAGTGTGCCCTCTTTTTCTTCCTGAGGCCCACAATGAGCTCCTTGGTTTTGCTGATGTTCAGGAGCAGGTTGTTGTCGGCACACCACACAGCTAGATACTTCACCTCTGCCCTGTGGTCACATTTATCATTGTCACTGATGTGTCCGATCACTGTGGTGTCATCTGCAAACTTTATAATGGATTTGGATCCATACATAGGCCTACAGTCAGAGATGAAGAGGGAATAGAGAAACAGGCGAAGTACACAGCTCTGATGTGTGCCATTGTTGAGTATGATGGTGGAGGAACAGCTGTGACCTGACCTAATATACTGGGGACTGTTGGATAGAAAGTCTATGATGCAGTCGCAGAAGGAGGTATTGATTCCAAGACCCTCACATTTTGTGGTTAATTGGAGGGAATGCAGTTGTGAATTAAATATGAATACGTTGTAATGAAACAAATTGGTGCTGATATAGGCAAAAACCCAGCAGTTTATGGAATAATACTATCTATCTAAACATTCTTTAATTTTCAGAGCCACTTAATCCTAATTAAGGTTGTGAGAGTCTGGTATTTCAGGCAATTCTTGGTGAGGGCAGAGTATGTCATGGATAGCTCACCTCATCATAGCCAGGCAGAAACACACTGACAGCTATGCAGACTACTCTTGAAATGAGTTCGCAATGGTTCGTTTACCATTGATGGCTGGCCTTTGACAGCCCAGGTAGTTGCACTGGGGGGGACAGCAGTGACAGCTGCTGTGGCGTGAACCCCCAACCTTGGAATTGCTAATTCAGCATCTTTCCACTTGGCCACCACTGACTGCTATCTGAAGTCAAGCTGACACAAAGTTTGACATGTCTCTACATCAGAAAATAATTATTTAAAGAGTACTGGTTTCAGTCTACCTTACAGCATAATAACTTTAAGTGATGCAGAGCTTATTTTAATATAAATGACCTTTAAAAGTACAAAATTGGGTAATTTAATGACATGGATGATAAGCAGGGGTGAACCAAAGGTTGACAGTTGTTTTTTTTCTGAGAAGTAACTTGAATCCATTGGGCCAAAATGTGCAACGTAAGTAAATGAGCAGATCTGTTCAGTACATGACAATTTATGTCAAAACAATGGCCAATAAGCAACTATGGCTAGCAATTTTGAGGAAATGGGTGTAAATGGTTACCTATTTATGATAAATATATGATAAATGTTATTTATAACACATGCTTTATCATAAAACAAATCCAGAGTAAACAAACAAACAAACAAACAAACTAAGCACATGAAACCTTTTTACAAAAGATGGCTTTTGAGGGCATGCTAAAAAGTATTCATAGTCTGTGGTGCCCTCAGGTGGTCTGGGAGGGAATTCCATAGGCAGGAAGTCGCTGAGCAGGAAGCCCAACTCCCCATCGAGGAATGTTTTAAGGATGTAAGTGGTAGAGCAACAGAGGGTTTGAGAGGATGTGTGTGGAGTAACGAGATTCTGAGATTCTTGATAGCTGGGGGTGACTCCATGAATACATTTTATTAAATGCAGAGTGAAAAGGGGAACCAGTGGAGTGTTTTGATAATTGAAGTATGTTTCAATCATCAAGCCTGGAGGAGACAAAGTCATGGACCAGCTTTTCTGTGTCTCCCACGATGAACGACAAATGAGACGAAGTTTGGCGATGTCCTTGAGGTGATAGAGGGGATAGAAAGAGGTTTTCTAGTTGGTGGATGTGAGCATCATAGGTGAGGCACGGGTCCATTTTTACACCAAATTTGGTGATGGGAGATAGTGGAATTTTAATGATTAGAGAAAGTGAAACTGGTGATGGTGGAAGTACGGACTTGGTGTGGAGTGCCGACCAATATGGTGTCAGTCATGAGGCTGTTTAGCTGAAGAAAGTTTAGCTTCATTCACGACCTACATCCAAGAAGGTGGTGAGAGTGGCAGATGACAAAACTGCAGAGTGGTTTGCGTGGCTGGAACTAGTTTTGAGATAAAGTTGTGGGTCATCTGCATAACAATGTAATTCTAGTCTGTGTCTGATAATGACACGACCAAGAGGTACCAAATAGAGGGTAAAAAAATGTTGGTTCAAGCACCGGGGAACCCTGCAGATGACAATGTGGGTCTCTGAATTGGATTTTCCCAGGGTACTATATTCAGTTCTTCCAGTGAGATAGGAGAACAACCAGTTGTAGGCAGTTATTCATCAACAGAGAATTAACAAGGTCTATCTGACATTTCATTCAAATGGCAAAGGTACACAAAAATGTTTTCTTTGATTTCTGTGCTTGTTGTTTGTGCACCTAAAATCTGGACAATAATGTGTTATAATGCACGATATCAGTGATGCAGCCCAGCCATTCCAATGAGTTTGCTTCACTACCAGACTGGAAGAGCCAATGAAGAAGGCACTCTGTCTCTGGTCATGCCTTGTCTTGCATCACTGGCATAGCAACAATTGACTATTATCCTCTAGATCGCGAGCTCTTATCCAGGTTCACGTAAACAGCCATCTGCATCGAGGAACCCATTATAGCTAGTTGGTCGAGCCCTGGCAGGAGGGAGGACTGGGACATGTTCACCTCTCTGTCACTTACAGCAATCACAAGCCAATTATGGGTGGCTGTGAGCTCATTCTTACATTGGGGCGGATAGTGATTTTTCTTCATGTGCTAGACTCATAGAGATCTAAATACTTTACAGGATACTTTGTCAAATATCAATGTGCTGTGCAGTGTCAACTTGACTTCATCTTGGACGATGTTATTTCTGTATGAACAGCATGGAAGGAGAAAGCAAAAATAAGAAAAAGAATAGTTTAAGGTCAGAATGTTTTGCGATTAACTTTAAAAATTACAGGAATCAACACAGCAGATTTGCAGGGAAACTTTTCAAAATTGAGTGATGAGGGTGGCATGGTGGTGTACTGATTAGCATGTCCACCTCACAGCAAGAAGGTCCTGGGTTCAAATCCCAGTTTGGGCATTTCTGAGTGGAGTTTGTCTGTTCTCCCAGTGCTTGTGTGAGTGTCCTCCAGGTATTCTGGGTTGCTCCGACAGTCCAGAAACAGGCACACTAGGGTAATTGGCCAAATCACCTTAAGTGTGAGTATGAATGGTTGTGTAAATGTTGGTCCTGGGATGGTATGATGAGCTGTCCAGTGTGTACCCCACCTTTGCATGGAGTTGAGTGGTTCAGAAAATGAATTACGTGAGTCATAATGAAATGCATAGAAAGCCAAATTAATCCACTTTAGAACAGTGTGAATTCACTTGAGTAGTGTACTTGTGTTTTCCACTGTATGTATCATGCACATGTGACCAATTATTTTAGGAGTCTGTACTTACATGTACAGTATACCTATTAAGCAAATCAGGATCAGGCCATCAGGGCCAGCAAAGCCTTCTCTGCTGGCCTAAACACTATCAGAAGCACTGACCTATATTTACAACCTAAATTCTAATATTTGTCCCATTAAATTGTATGAATTTATTCCCAATGATGTATTCTCTTCATTCTAATCTGCTCAGGGCCTTCAGAATCAGTAGTGCTGGCCGATGTCACTTAAATTATATTAGCAATGGAGCTGCTTCTTTAACCAATCTGATTTCAGCTTCACCTCACAGGGCCAGTGTCGATCCTCTGTTTAGTTGGTCAGAGCAAAAAAGTTCATTAAGCTGAACAGTCTGTAAATGTAAGTCAGTGTTTCTGATGGTATTTAGGCCTGACGGCCCATCACCATTCAAATATACTGGAGTTGGAACATGATCTTTTGAGTATAAAAATTGCTCCAGCAGCAATGCCTACTACATTCATTGTACACACGGTGATACATCTATATGTTCATGTATGTACATTTGTTGTTTGTGTGCATAGATCTATGTTACATGATATTTTCCCAAATATAAATTATGTATCCACATAATTATATAGATGTACATGTGTGTGTAACATTCTGAATGCTAGGATATTCAATACATGAAATTTTAGGTCTTCCAATTAATGCAAAGTCTCCTGACAGACCTTCCAAATGGATTGCTGCGTACAAGAGGGCAGATGCAGCACCCTCAAAGTTGGCCTTAGTATACAGTGTCCACTTTGAACATACATGAATCGAAAAGTTTCATTTTAATTTATTTTATATGAACAAGTGCCTTCCATAAACCAGTCAAAATATTATTATAACTATAACAGTTGAATAAGATCTAATAGACAAGAGCATTCTCTAATTACTGGCAAATCTATTGGTTTTCTGTATACAGTATCTAACTGTTGTCTTTAAAGAATAACTTAAAATAAAAATTTAAAAATAAAATATTATTGCAACATTGATATCACAATAATTTTCTACAATAAACATCATCAAAATTTATAGCACTATTGCAATGAAAATGTTTGCATGTTGCAAATAGCATGAATTGATGGGATGATTACATTGTTTTTAATTAATAAATAATTATTTATTTTGTACTATGCATAACAATAAAAAATAAACAGATTGACATTATGATATCATGTTAGATTACAAATAAATCCACTGATCACTTTTTATTGGCATTAAAATATTTTATTCATGCTCTTTTCCCCATTGTTTCTATATCAAAATCTCACAAGGAACAGTCTAATATGGCATCATCCTGACACTGCGAGAGTAAGGCATGTTTGGTCTATCTTTTTAACTATGTCTACGGCGGCTGTGAATATGCATGTGCAGAGGTGCATAAAGATGCAGGGGCAGCATCACTTGCCAAGAAAGAAACGTGCTTGCTTTGTCTCTCTCTGGAGGGCCGTGATTGTGACAGAGAGACTATACTTGAAGTGTGGTAACTGGCTATGACTAAATTAGGGAAGAAAAATCTGAGAAAAATACCCCCCAAAATAATAAAAAATGGTGTTAATACCTTCTCATTGGAAGGGATGGGAATTCTGATCTTATATTATGATAGCTGGGTGTGGATTTGATCTGCACTGCAGTTCATTAAGTATCAGCATTCTATAAAAAAAATATCTGTTCAATGTTTCAATTTTCACCATGTAAAAAAGTTTAATTGTTTTTTTCTTTACAAATTTAGCAAACTGCCACAAGGGGGTGGTATGCTACCTTTCAATGTGTGAATAGTGCGTCACATTGACAGAAGAGCAACGTTACTCCCTCAAGTTCAAACATATAAACGAAAAACGAACTAATGATTAAAAAATCCAATTTGGAAAGAGTGTGGTGATACTTGAATCATTGCACAAAAGACTTGTGCTGCATAAGGCAGAAAACAAATAGAAGAACAAGAGGTTTACTTGTTAGGGCCAATTTTTTGATGATTTTTAATATGAGTAAATAATCATTTTGTACCTTACAGTCTGACCTTCATAAAATCATACATATATTTTATTAACATGAGCCTTGTTAGAAGAAAACTGTAAGGGAAGATTATTTGCTTATGGTTATATACATTTGAAACTAATGATATATATATATATATATATATATATATATATATATATATATATATATATATATATATATATATATATATATATATATATAAAATGCAGCCATGAGGCGGGGGGGGGGCGCACTAACCAGTGTCTCTCCCCCTTATGCCGGTCCCAAGCCCGGATAAATGCAGAGGGTTGCGACAGGAAGGGCATCCGGCGTAAAACTTCTGCCACATTTAAAAAATGCAAATGATCAATACAGAATTCATACCGAATCGGTCGAGGCCTGGGTTAACAACGACCGCCATCAGTGCTGTCAACCAACAGGGTGCTGATGGAAATTGGACTACTGTTGGTCGAAGACGTCGAAGAAGGAGAGGCGGGAGGCGTGTCCGTAGGCAGAGAGAGAGAAGAGGAAATGCGTGAGCCTAGGACTGACAGTAGGGACTTTGAATGTTGGAACTATGCAAGGAAAAGATAGGGAGCTGGCTGACATGATGCAGAGGAGGAAGGTGGACATACTGTGTGTTCAGGAGACAAGGTGGAAAGGTAGAAAGGCTAGAAGCTTAGGAGCAGGGTTTAAACTGTTTTATAATGGTGTGGATGGGAAGAGAAATGGAGTAGGAGTCATCTTGAAGGAGGAGTTTGTCAGGAATGTTCTAGAAGTGAAAAGAGTGTCAGACAGAGTGATGAGTCTCAAGTTAGAAATTGAAGGCGTGATGGTCAATGTTGTTAGTGCTTATGCCCCACAGGCAGGATGTAAGCTAGAAGAGAAGGAGAGATTCTGGAGTGAGTTAGATGAAGTGATGCAGAGTACCCCCAGAGGTGAAAGAGTGGTCATTGGAGCAGACTTCAATGGACATGTTGGTGCAGGCAACAGAGGGGACGAGGAAGTGATGGGCAGGTTTGGTATCCAGGACAGGAACACAGAAGGACAGATGTTGATCGATTTTGCAAAAAGGATGGAAATGGCTCTGGTGAATACTTTCTTCAAGAAGAAACAGAAGCATAGGGTGACTTATGAAAGCGGAGGTAAGAGCACACAGGTTGACTACAACTTGTGTAGGCGATGTAATTTGAAGGAAGTCAGTGACTGCAAAGCAGTAGTGGGTGAGAGTGTTGCCAAACAGCATAGGATGGTGGTGTGCAGGATGACACTGATGGTGAGGAAGGTGAAAAAGGCAAAAGCAGAGCAGAAGACAAAGTGGTGGAAGCTGAAAAAGGAAGAGTGTCGTGTTGTCTTCAAGGAGGAGTTGGAACAGACTTTGGATAGTCAGGAAGTGCTTCCAGAGGACTGGACAACCACAGCCAATGTGATCAGGGAGACCGGTAGGAGAGTACTTGGTGTGTCCTCTGGAAGGAAAGTAGATAAGGAAACTTGGTGGTGGAATGAGGAAGTGCAGGAGTGTGTACAAGAGAAGAGGTTAGCCAAGAAGAAGTGGGACATTGAGAGGACTGAATAGAGTAAACAGGAGTACAGGGAGACACAGCGTAAGGCGAAGGTAGCAGTGTCAAAGGCCAAACAGAGGGCATATGATGACTTGTATGATAGGTTGAACAGTAAGGAGGAAGAAAATGATTTATACAGGTTAGCACAGCAGAGAAATAGAGATGGGAAAGACGTGCAGCAAGTTAGAGTGATAAAGGACAGAGAGGGAAATGTATTGACTGATGACACAAGTGTGCTGGGAAGATGGAAAGAGTACTTTGAAGAGCTGATGAATGAGGAAAATGAGAGAGAAAAAAGAGTAGAAGGGGTGACCGTTGAGGAGCAGGAAGTAGCAAAGATTAGTAAGGGAGAAGTGAGGAGGGCATTAAAGAGGATGAAGAGTGGAAAGGCAGTTGGCCCTGATGACATACCAGTTGAGGTATGGAAGTGTCTAGCAGTAGATTTTCTGACAAGAATATTCAACAAGGTCTTAGAAAGTGTGCAGATGCCGGAGGAATGAAGGAGAAGCGTGCTTGTGCCCATTTTTAAGAACAAGGGAGATGTACAGAGTTGTGGCAACTACAGAGGGATAAAGTTGATGAGCCATACAATGAAGCTATGGGAAAGAATAGTGGAAGCAAGACTAAGGGCAGAGGTCAGCATTTGTGA